>OX459107.1:10071249-11271249 GCA_949775045.1 Metridium senile
ACTACTGTTCCGTAGAAACCTTGCATGCCACGCTGTTTGATTTGCTTGAATTTTGAGGTTTTTTTTTTGTCAAAACATCTGCACACGACAGTTATTAAACTCGCACACTATAAACCGTCCACTCCTTAGAACCGTTATTGTCGTTGGCTGTTTAAACTCACCAAACTTTTCTCCTACTTTTCCAAACTTTTCGAGATACTTAAACAAAGATCCAACAGGGCGAAACACCTGTATTCTGTCAGCATAACTATCACACACTAATAGATTACCAACTCTGTCTATCCCGAGTCCGCGAATCCAGTCGTCAAATTCTCCGCAGCGAGTTCCGCGTCTTCCAATATGATGCAGGAATTGTCCATCTTTGTTGAAGAATTTAATGTTGTGGCTTTCACAATCAGAGACGATGTATTGTCCCTTGTGATAAATGCAATAACAGGACTTCTTTATAACACCTTTACCAAAGGATTTCACAAACTGCCCGTTGGGAGTGAAGATCTGTATTCTCTTGTTGTCCCTATCGCTGATGATTAAATTGTGGTCGTCATCTATTGCTACTGAGTAAGGATTTTGGAAAAATCCCTCCGCGATCCCAGGCCCTCCAAACTTCATCTTAAAGCTTCCATGTTTGTCAAAGATTTGTACTCTATTGTTGCCATTATCGACTACAATGACGTCATCATTGCGGTCGATAGCGATGCCTCGTGGTTGAAGAAGCTGACCATCCCTCGACCCTTTCTCTCCGATGACTTGTTTCCAGCTCATTTCTTTGTTGAAAACTTGGACACGGTTGTTGTTTCCATCAGTGATGTAGATATCACCATTGCTGTTCTCTGCTGAACACCAAGGACCATCGAAATTACCGTTACCTGGAAAAGCGATGGTATTGATTCGAAAAGATAATGATGGTAATGATAATGATGATAATACCAATAATGATGATAGTGGTAATGATGGTAATGATAATAACATATATATGATGGCGATAATGATGGTAATGGTAATAGTAGTAGGGAATGGCCGGTTCTGGGACAGTTTGCCGCTAATTTCAAAAGCTGGATTTCGTGACATGATTTCATTGCGTGACACCACGGCAGGATCTACCAGAAGAATAATTTCCCTATCAATCAAATGTTGGGGGTTACCCTATTTATTAATAAAAAAATTAATACTTAAGACTTAAAGAGATAATTATATAATATATTATTATGAATAAAAAAATACAATTTAAAAACTTTGATACAACAATTCTTCCAGAGGAATTAAAAATATCAACTATGACACTAACCGGGAAATTTGATACAGTTTTCAATTTGGAAAACATTGCTAAGTATCTAAAACTTTGTAAAAATGGGATTGTTGGAGTTAAACATACTGTTATTAATAGAACTATTATTAAACCAAAAAAGAATATTAAAACTAAGAAAAACAAGATAAGTAATAAAGGCCAAGTTTCATTCTTTAACCAAGCCAGTGTTATAGTGCAGGTATCAGAAGATAAAAATATTAATATTAAACTTTTTAGGAATGGAGCGATTCAAATGACTGGTTGTCGTCAAATTAAGGATTGTTACAAAGCTATTAATATTTTATGTCGAGAGTTACTAAAGGTAAGAGCTGTTTATAATCCAAAAACAAAAAAAATAACATATATGTCATTTATAAGCAATGCAAGTAAATTAACTGTTGATCAAATATATAATTTTAATATTGTAATGATTAATAGTAATTTTAATCTTAATTTTTTAGTGGATAGAAATCAACTATACCAGGTTTTATTAGATGAAAATGCCAACTGTTTTTATGATCCAGCTATACATGCATCAGTAGATATTAAATATAATTACAAGGGTAAAAAGGATATATCAATTTTTGTTTTTGAACATGGTTGTGTTATGATTACAGGTGCCAATAACTGTAAACAAATTCGTGTAGCTTATAATTACATTATTGATATTATATATAATAACTATAGTAAAATTAAGAATGTTGATAATGAAATTAAAAACAATATTCTAAATTATTTTAAAAAAACATAGTAAAAATAAGGCTTAAAGGTTTATCACTTTATAATATTATAATGTCAGAGAATAACATAAATAATGGGAAGTTTTATAATATTCATCCTGTGTATAACTTATACGCAAGTAGTAAAGATGGTTATATCATCCAAATAATAAGACAAAATCAAATGAAAGGTGTAATTCATCATAGTGGTTATTTAATGGTAACTATCAGGAAACATGGTGAAAGTAATAGAAAAAATTATTATGCCCACAGATTTATTTGGGAGTGTTTCAACGGTTTGATAACAGACGGTAAAGTAATTGATCATATCAACAATATAAAAGATGATAATAGACTGTGTAATTTACAACTAGTAACACAACAACAGAATTGTAAAAAATCAGCAAAAAATAGAGATTATTCATTCACATCTAAAAATCATCAGAATAAAAAATGTGTGAAAGCTATTAATATAAACACAAACGAGGAAACATATTATAATAGTATGTATGCCGTTCAACAACATCTAGGTATTAATACGGGAATTGTAAAAATGGCATGCGAAGGATTGAATAATGTAAAACACGGTATATCAAAGAAAGATCATTGTAAGTATAAATTCAACTATATTTCGAAAGAAGAACTACCAGAAAATTATAAAAAATCGGCTAATATTATGCCAAAGAGAAATAAGAAAGTAATAAACGAATAATACTTTATAATAATGTAAACTGCTCATGAAAATAAGTTTCATGTATTTGCTATTATTAACCAAAAAAATTATTTTTTCTGGTTATTATTAATTTATAAAATAAAGTTTGTTAGTAAAGTTTGTCAGTAAAGTTTGTCAGTAAAGTTTGTCAGTAAAGTTTGTTAGTACAGTTTGACCTTCAGATATTTTTATCATGAGTCATCATATGATTTTATTATGACGTCACGGCACTGCTGTGGCAGTTGTATCTAGCGGAACATATACCAAACAATACCCGCGACACCAACTGTAATAGCCATTAGATTAGTATCATGCTGATTAGATGTTGGTGAAGGTTTTACACTTGGTTTAGTAAAGGAGTTTGTAATATCTTTTTTATTATTGGTTTCTTTTTTAGATTTATCATCTGTATTATGTGGTAATTTAACTTTTGAATCACCCATATTATGTTTTGAACCAGTAGATTTAGTTTCATTATTAATATTATTGACACCAAATTTCATATCAGCTGTTGCTCTCTGAAGCTTATTGTTATAACCAATAGTTGTTTCTGTATTTATAATTAACATAGATGGCAGCAACCAACAACCCGGTGATATTGCTAAATCAAGCCTTACTTTTGCATTTTGAATTGCAAACTGATATCGCTGTATACTTTTCGAAATATCCTTCTCAATTACTGAATTTTCAAACAGATTTAGAAATACTTCCTGCGTTTCTGTAGCACCTCCAGAATCACCTATAATTGATGATCGCGTCTGTACCTGTGCACCTAAAACACAGTAAACAAACGCTTCTATACTTTGATTTAATCGTGACAAACCTGCTTTCGTTATACCAACCCCCTTTTGAGGAATAAACCAATTATATTGACTTCTATCCTTGTGAGTTGACTTGTAATATCCGGTTAGTGAATCCTTGTAGGGGCTAGTATAATGAAACCCAAACACATCAGAGTTTGTGGATGTACCCTTGAATCTAAAATCAGGGTTTGTTGAATCAATACCAAACTCGTTACACAACTTTACTAAAGCGCCTTTATTATATCGAGTACCATTCCAAACAAAGTTATTATCCCATGGTAGTATAACCTGTAGAGTGTTTAAAATAGATCTTATCGTGAAAATAACATGGAACCTTAATATAGATGCTATTTGTGTATCAGGTTCAATAAGGTTAAAAGAAACACCACAACCAGAGGTAGCACACCAGACAGCAAAATTCAACTGTTGAGACCAATTTTTAAAATTTGGATCTTCCATCCAAATAGTCCAATCAGATGTATTATTTATAGTTGGAGGTGTTAATTCAAAAATATTTTTAATAGTAAAAGAAAAACTTTCACCTGGAGTTACAAATATTTTTAATGTGGTTAATAATCTTTTAATATCAGACGGATTATCACTAAGACCTACAGCTGGAATTGGATATTTTGTATTTGTAAGCATAACAGCTTTTGGAAACTTAGATTTAGATCCAAGATAATCATGTATATCTTCAGGTTCATAGGTGTGGTGATTAATTGTTGGAAACTCATAAATTTTTTTACCAAATTACCATTTTCATCAAAAGGATCATACTTGTCTCCATTGAAAATAAATCGAACTTTACCATTTACATTGGTAAAACGATTGGTGTTATAGTTTGGATACTTTTGTTCGAAATCTATAAATTTCATCTTATATATTTATAAGATGAGATTCCCTTTTATACGTTTATAAGATTAGCGTTAATATTTATTTTTGTCATATCGTAATTTATACGTAAATCCACCCATCGGAGTTGTTTCAAACGAAATACTTACTTCTTTTGATTTATGAGCTGATCCACAATTTCCTTTCTCATCTCCACTCTCATCTCCTCTCTTATTTTTTTTATATCGAGGTCTGGACCCTTTTTTAAAAACTCATTATTCCGTACAGATCTAATATCACTCTTCAACGTTTGATACTTTTGTAGCTCACCCATAATTAGTTCAAATTCTCTTTCATCAATCTTGTTATCAGACAAGGCTTTTGACACCAGGTCATATATACTATTTTGTTTTGCTTTTGCGAGCTGAATAGTATTTTCATGTTTTGCTACCTTCTTAGTAAGTTTTTTCGTTATAATTGTACAACTAGATGCTACTAAACCGAGGATACCACCAACCCCCGCTAAAGGGACGCCTATGACAGCTCCAGCACCTGTTAAGCTTGTAGTTACACCAGAACCAGTAAAAAGTACAGAAAAGATTCCACTTACGACTGCTGTTTTATGAAAGATTCCACGTGTCTTAGCATATTTTTTCCTAACGTTTTCATAATGTTTGACTTCAGCTTCTAGTTTAGACATAACCTCATTTACCTTGCGTAATCTGAAGTTTTCACCATCACTATAATTTGGCAGCTCAGGATACAATACGTCATGATTTTCCATTATACTATACCAAACAATTTTATTTTTAAACGATTTCTATTACCATTTTCATTGGATATACCCCAGAAAGAATAATATTATTATTATAATCAGCTACCCATAACCGAATACTACTGATATAATCATCGTTTTTTATTTGTGTATACAAACTATTAAGAGGTTTATAAGCTATTTTCTCCCCAACATTGTCCACATTAACATATGCCAATATTTGTGAATAATTATTTTTGAATAAAACTTGTGTAGAATCAACCAGATTACAATGTATGTATACTGATTCAAGAGTTTTACCAATATTTATAACATTTTTAGAATCTTTTTTAAGACTTGTTTCAAGTTTTAATAATTTTGCTAAACTATCATTTAATTTAATATTTACCTTTGGGGTAAGAATGGATTTGCTTATGGAAACTGGTTTCTCACCAAGAAAAACAGCATTATCAACCACACTTTTAAAAGAGCTTGTTGTATAATTTCCCTTTGGAATACGAAGTAAAACATTACCTTCTCCATCTGAAATCGTCCCTTCTTTTTCAAGGTTGTATAATTGATTAACAAAATTACAATAAATTAGTGACATTTTTGTACTATTTGTTATAGGATTTTTCAACCAAATCGTTTCATCAGCTTTTGTTTTTTCAATATACAAGATTACCATTATAATATATAATCATTTTTTGTTTTTATACCTCTCCACCATATACAAAACAATACCAACAATAAGAAGCCATGCATTTTTAGCAAGGAAACCTACAACTTCACCAGCAGTTCTGAAAATAAAAGATGCTATAGCACCAACCATGCCTGGTAATATTTCACCTAATTTTTTTCCAAGTGTTTTCAATCCATTTCCAACACCACTTGCCACACTGCTTAATCCAGATTTTAGATTAGAAACAATTACACCAATAACAACCCCAACCGATGTAATAATAGCTGTAGCTGTAAAACCATACTTTTTAAAAATACGTTTTACACGTTCTTTCAAAGGTAATTTTTCCTCTATTAGTTCGTTTTTGTTTTCTAGTTCATGTATTTCCTCTTCTAAACTCTTTCTTTTAGAGATTAACGCTTCTCTTTCATCAATTAGCTGATTGTTTGTTTCTAAAAGATTATCTCTTTGTAATTTAATAGCATCTTTTTCCCTTTGTGAACCAGTATATAATTCAAATTCTGATTCTAAATCATCAATTTCATTTTTATTAGAATCTATGCTCTGCGTTTCTGATTCTATTTTTTCATTAATAACTTCTACTTCTGGGTATAATGTGGTTAATTGTTTATCGGTTTCATCCATAATGGTTATAGCTGACCTACCTAAGGCTGTCTTGATTTTATTAGTTTGTCTCCCAGGAAGATGCGCATTTTCCTCACCAATTTTTGTTTGTATTTTATACCATCTACCTTTATCATTATCATAAACTTCAATAATACCGGATTCATCTTCTCTAATATCAAATCCATTTTCTCTACTAATCGTGTTTTCTGGGTAATATATATCGAGATTGGCTTTAGCATTATTATACATATCAATATGATCCTGAGACCAACCTATATTATTAGTAATTGTTTTTGGAGCTTCACTTAAATCATCGAGATAGTATTCCTTTGATCCGAGTTTATTGATTTTAAGGAATACATTACCATCCTTATCAATATTATATATAAATTTAGAATTATTTTCATTCCATTCGGGATATTTTTCTTTTATAATATTTAGAGCTTCTTGTACTCTATGTTTTTTTTCTACTTCTTGTACTCTATGTTCGGATAAATTCTCCATTTCTAGTTCCTCTCTTATACTTTTATTCCAATCTTCATTACTTTCATTAGCATTTTCAAATAATCTATACCCACGTTCTCTTGTTATACCTCTTTTATTAAACCTTTCTTTAGTTCTTTCCCACCATGTTTGCTCCGTTTCTTTTTGCTTAGGTATTAGTTCTGCCAAATCATCATCAGTAATTGGTTCATTAATATCAACAGAACCTTCATCTATTGGATTAAAATCTTCACCATCCATTTAGTTTATAATTTATATATACTAAATAGTTTTTTATACGATTTTTATAATTATAATCTAAATAGTTTCTTATAAAAATTTAGATGCCAAATAACCTACAGTCATCATACCCCCACCAACATAAATCATTTCATATTGCTTTTGCTTATTACTAGGTTTATAATAATTTGAAAATTGTGGTTGTTTATTATCAAAACTCAAATCAGGATGAGCTTTAGAGTATAGTTTAAACGCATAATCAGTATCATTCAAATTACTATCCGCCAATTTCTTTTTTTCATATTGTGATTGAAGCCAATCCTGGTATTGTTGTCTTTTCTTTTCAAATTCTCCCATATCATGTTGATATTTTTCAAGAGCTTTGTCATGTCTTATTTTTTCTTCATCAGAATGAGAACCATTAGATGATAAGGATTTAGCTAGATAACTACCCCCAACAAAAGCTGTTGCATTCAAAACAGCGCCTGCTATCATTACTGCAATCGTTGCCATATATTATATATATTCATTATTTTTTATACCTGTTTTAAAAAGGTTTTGGTAGAACTTTTTTATCTTCAAGATATTCCTTCATATACATAGATCCTCCAAGAACAAGAACCCACTTACCATAATTTGACAAACTTGAACTAGGATCACTAATAAATGATTCTTTCATAGTTTTTTTACCAATATAGCCAATAAGGGAAGCTATTCCAATTACTACGCTGGCATCAGTTGCTATTTTAACTAATTTGTTTTCTGTTGCTTTAGACATTGTTATAGTATATATATATATATATATATTTATTATTTATATCATTTTTATTCCATACCTATTATTGGAACTGATTTTTTTGATTTAACAGGTGGTTCTGATACAGGTTTTTCTTCATGATGATCAGGTTTAGGTTTTATTGGAGTAATATTTTTATTATTTTTATTCCATCTGAAATATAAATCAACAGCGGTCAATGTTATTCCAACTAATGTCAATCCAGTTGTTAGTGATATTTCGGGCATCCATTTTGAACTAGATGGTTCAGCATCATCAGTATTATTTTCTAATTCAAAAGCTTTTTTAGCTTTCTTATGATATTCTGCTAGTTTTCTACCAGCAGCAACTTTTTTTGGATCTTTTTGTTTTTGAACTTTTTCAGGTTCCTTAGTTATTTGTTCATCAATTAATTTATCATTGTTTTCTATCATCTTATAATACAAGTATATTAATAAATTTTTATACGATTTATTAATATTTGATAATATTATTATTTATGCTCAAGAGTTTTTATTGTCTGCTCAAGAGTCTGCTTAAGAGTGCTCAAGAGTCTGCTCAACAGTTTCAACAGTCTGCTCAACAGTTTCAACAGTCTTCTCAACAGTTTCAACAGTCTGCTCAAGAGTGCTCAATAGTCTGCTCAACAGTTTCAACAGTCTGCTCAAGAGTGCTCAAGAGTCTGCTCAACAGTTTCAACAGTCTGCTCAAGAGATTGCTCAATAGTTTTATGAATATTCTTCTCAAAATTATCATTATTACTAATTTTAATATGTTTTGCTATTTGAAGTAAACCACTTGCTAAAGCAACAGTTCTTCCACCTTTCAAAATAACAAATCCAGCAAGGTTATTTAGCTCTTGTTTTACCAATTCATTTTTCTGTAAATCTTTACAAAGCTCCTTTTTATTATCAATAGTTATTACATATGAAACTAATTCGGCAGCTGTTTCTATAGCAGTATCAACTAATCCGTTTGTTACTTTATTACCCATTAAAATTTGATATCTATTATAATATTTATCCACATCTTTTGGAGACAACTTTTTAACATCACCCAAATTCATATTTACTCCTGTATAAGTTTTAATAGTTCCAAGAACAGCAAGAATAGATAATTGTTCTCTTTTTTCTTCAATTTCTGTATCGGCTTTTTTAACATCTGGCTTCTTTTTTGGTTTCTTTTCTATTACCTCATCATTTTCCACTTTTTCTATTTTATTATCATCCATATATTGATCGAGAATTGATGTCATATAATAGTATATAGTTTTATTTATTTATATCATTCCAGGTATTTCTACATATGATATATATGGATGTCGTAAACAAAAGCATACTCTAGAATATTTTTCCGATTTTAGTATTTCTAAAAAATGTTTTTTATTTTCTAAACCTAAATCACCACCAAACTCGTCAAAAAGAATCTGATTGGATATTTTATTTGGGTTATAAAATGATATAATACAACTAACATTATCACGAAACGGTTTTGCTATGGCTGTTAGCTGTTGTGTTAATACCCATACTGATATCTTATCATGTCTACCTGAAAATGCTAAATTTATAAACTTATTAGACCGTTGTTTTAATTCCTTTGAAAAAGCACAGTCGTCTAGAATTATTAATGTGTTCTGACCTGAAAACAATTCCTTACAACATGATAATAATTCATTGATCTCATCAACACTATCAGCATCAGGTGATAAAACAATAAATCTTGGATCGTTATTAGCAAAGCCTTTGTACGTTGAGTTTCTTGAATACGTTGGGCATATTAATACAATATATTCAAATACATACCGATATGAACTTCTTAATAAATCGACTAAATATTTTGTTTTACCTGAATTTGTTGGACCGGTTATAATACTGTGAAATGGTGTTTCGCTTTTTAATTCTTCCATTTATTATATTTTATAATACTAAAAATCTTTTTAATACATAATTGATTTTAAATCACTATTTTCAACTTCCATAAGAGCATCAGCAACAACATACATATAACATGTTATATTACCAGCACCACCTACTTTTCTTCTAATTTCTAGTTTAACTCCATCTTTTGTGCTATTCAATAACATCCCATTACCATGAATATCATTAGTAGGATATGTTCTCAAATCGATCCATAGAGCAAATTTATTAGAATAGAAATCTTTTTGGGTTAAATTATCAGTTTTACCAAATCTACCTCTAATAGAATTCCAAAAATCGGTTGGTAGCATTCCTTTCGAATATAATTTATTTGGCAGACCATCCACATTAACATCTACTTGAGTAATATCTGGGTTAACAAATTTTTCTGAGTCTCTTGTACCTAGAACATATGCTTCAGTAAACAAACACAAAATACCTGTCATAGATCGTCTTGGTATATTAACATGCTCATTTATTACCGATGTTGTGGCTTTATTAATTGTGAATGTCTTGTGGAGAAGAATATTTTCATAATAGAAACCTCTACCAACTTGATAAGCTGCTTGAGCTTCACGTGCTAGAAAATCACTAACAATACACTCATATTCAAGCTCAATATTTGATAGACTATACGTGTATGATTTTGATGAATCGCTGGTAATAGTAATCTCCGAACTTCCAGGAAGTGTAATTTCAAAGGATAGGGTATTTCTTAACGATTTTGGATAAAACACACCATGTGAATCAAGAATTGGATGATTAATAGGTATTCTATATTTATCACTATAAACTGCTGCTAGCCCTACTTCTGATGCATCTGCCGTTACTTTATCACCTGCAGCTGTTCGTAATTTTCGCATATTAGACGATGAAACACCTTCTCTTAGCATATTTTCACGTTCGTTTTTCAATAAAAACAAATCGGAATATGTGTTATATAGATCAATACGTTGTGTATCTTGTAAAATCTCACCTCCGTATAAAACTCTCATTCTTGAAATAAGAGCTCGTCCTAGATTATTTACAACTGTATTGTTAGCATGAGCTCCAGTTTCTTTGTTTAATTTAAAAATAAGACCTACACTACCAGGAACTAATACAACATTATCCGATAGCTTTGGTATATGAACATACAACGTTTCACCAGGATTTGCTGAGCTTGGGTTGAATGTTATACGATTTACTGTTTTCTCTGCTTTTAATCCAAAAGCTTGTTTGTAAACACGATTTACATCTAACTTATCTGAAATTGATTGTGTCATTATAATCTTATAAAAGATTATATATTTATACCTATTATGAACAAAACATTATCAGAATATTATTATAGCCCACAAGGTTATTGGAAAGGATATTCTGCTATTTCCAAACTATCAAATGCAGCAGATATCAAAGAAGATGTTGTAAAAAAATGGCTTGAGAAACAAGCATTATGGCAAATATATTTACCTAAACCACAATACATTCCTAGATACCACTGGGACGTTGAAAAAGTTAATAAAATACATCAGGCAGACTTATTATTTCTACCTCATGATACTGTGAAAAGAAAAACCTACAAATATGTTTTAGTAGTTGTTGATATAGCTTCTAGATATATTGATGCTGAGCCTTTGACGTCTAAGTACTCAACAGAAGTTACTAAAGCTTTCACAAGGATCTATTCCCGTCGATTGAATTGGCCGAAAACAATGATGGTTGATCCTGGTACAGAATTTATGGGTGAATTAACAAAAGTATTAAAAAATAAAAATATAAAAATTCAACGAGGAGAAGCTAATAATCATAGAGCCCAAGCATTAGTCGAGCGCGCTAATCGAACCATTGCTGAGAAACTATTTAGCTACCAGTATGCAAAAGAAATGAAAATGGAAAATAATGAAAGATCTCGTGAATGGGTTGAAAGACTACCAACTGTCATACGAAGTATAAACAGTGGTGTAAAAAGAATAACTGAAAAATCTCCTATTGAAGGAATAACAATGAAAGAGGTAAATGAAAATCATGTGAATTATAAAAGACCTGTTGGATTAGATGAAGACCGTCTTCCTCCAGGTGTAAAAGTTAGATATTTGTATCAAGCTGGTGAGTTGGAAGGTGGTAATAAAAGAGCTACAGATCCTATATGGTCATTAGGAATATATGACATTACAAGAGCTGTTGTATCAGTTAATCAACCTGTGTTATATTACCTCTCTGATGGTGCACCGAAAAGAAATTTCGTCAGAGAAGAACTACAAGTTGTACCTGAAGATACTGAGCTGCCACCTGATAACGTTTTAAAATAATTTGCTTGACTTACTGGGTTTATAAACTTTTTGTAAAGCTATTCTATCATAATTATCAATTGCATTCTCATAACACATTATATATCCATATCTTTCATGGTCATATAGCCATTCATCAATGTTTTTATAACCATAGGCATCTGTATGGATACCATCTGCGTGTATAACACGTTTGTCATCATCTCTTGATAAAGCTACTTTATTAACCGTTTCTGTATATATTTGATGCTTATGACTTCTAATAACGTTCATTTTTCTCAATGTTTGTTGCCCTTCGAATAAACAATTTTTATAATCTTCGAATGTTATATCCTTTTTAACAACCGATTTCTTAACACCTTTACATCGTTTTCCAACTTTTTCATCATCTGTCTTATACGCATATAGTTTAGATCTTAATCCTACAAATTCTGTTATCTCTACACCAGCTGTTTCATCTTTCATCATTCCAATAACCTTCTTGTTAATCCTATTTTTGATTCCATTATGATCTGCTGGATATTTGCTTGTATCGAATTTATCCTCAATATCTTTCTCAATATCTTTATAAAAATCGTCCGTCTCTATATTATACATAAGGCTATCGGTATCTGTAAATAAGAGATTTGCTTTGTTTCCATATTTTGGTTTGATATAATTATAGTGAAAGTCATACATTAGATTCTTTGAAAGATCTAAGATTGACATCCCAACGTATATAGGCTTATTAAATATTAATTCTGTTTTACCCATATGAATGGCTGCTAGATTTTCTGAAAATATCGTGCGTTTCTTATAATTAGGTCGATTGATTAATTTTGCTGTTTGTGATTCATCTGTTACTAATCTAATGTCTTGTCTGTTACGTATGTTTTCCATAGTCTTACCAAATACACTGTTGTTCATAAGTTTGAAAAAGTCTTTTTCGAAATCATTTTTTGCCTTCGTACGAAGTTCTGTATTAAGACCAATATATTTTTCCAACCATTTAGACTCCTGAAATGTTATCCCTCTATGAATTTTCGTTATTTTCATTCCTAGTTTTTCATATAATTGCAGAGTCTTATGATGAACCACATATTTAGTCTTATTTTCTAGGTTAGGTATTAATTTTTCAACTTTATTAACCATTATTCTCTCAGGTGCAAGAGGATATTCATTATGAAGATTATGCAATTCAACGGGATACTCTAAATCAACCTCTAAGATACATGGATGCTTTTTCCAATGTTTGAGTTCACTATTTTTCATCCATCTAAATCCATGAGTTGGTAGTTTCTCGGACATAGCCCAACCGTATAAATTATTAGCATCTAGATATTTGATGTATACTGATCTTTGCTTCTTATCAAATGATTTCATATATCTGTTATTAGCTTTTGCATACCGTTTGCTAATCATGCTAATTCCACCACGGATACCTTTTTCTATCATAAGTAGCATATCAGAATCTGTTAGTAGTTCTAAATTAACCCCTGTCATTTTCAACATAGCATCCCAAGATAATCCCGGAGCTGTATAATACCAACATGGATCTAATTTATAATTTCCCATACATACATCTCTGAATGTCTCAAACACATCAGCTAAAAGGATGACGTCACTCTTAATATACAAATTATGATAATCACGCATTGACTTAATTTTGAATGTTTTCCATACTTCCTGTGCATGTTTGTAGGCATCATCTGAAATATCACAACTATTCAACTTACTATAAAATTCATCTTTTGTAGGTAGAGATGTTTCATTTAATTTATCTGGTGAGTTGACATAATCATATGGATAAACACCTTTTCTCAATAATAGTCTCAGCTTTTTATCTCTATAAAACCTTCTTAGATTTGTAGTCATTCCAGCAGATGGATTTTCACAATGCTTATTATCAAATAAACATAGGTTACACTTTCCACATTTTTTATCCTCTTTTACACATAGGCAAGTCTTACATTTTCCACAATCTGTAATATTACCAACTAGTGAATCCAGTGATGAAGCCATAAATTTTAAACTGTCAATGAATCGTATTTCTCTTTTCACATTACACACTTTACCTTCCTTGTTTTCAAAAGTATCTACAACTATCTCTTTCTTGAAACTGATATATTTCTCCTCATTGTTTGGAATACAATCTATTTTACCTTGTGTAACACCTAGATTTTTAATAAATAAATGCGCATCATAACCTGCTAAATTATGAAATATTACCGGTATATGCTTCGGTATCTTGTAATTCAAATTACAATCGTTATGCGCAGCCCCTCGATATTTCCCGGTAAGATGGTCATGATCTAATACTTTATCACCATCTAACTCCTCCTCACAGATATGACAGTGGGTAGCCTTATTATAGTTTTTGTTATCCTTGTCAGTCATTCTTACCTTCTTGTTGTAATGATATTTTGTATATATACTTCTAACTGTCTTTTCTATTGATTCCACAAAGTTTTGTCCTATATCCTCATCCTCTGACTTAGTAGTATATCTGAATATTTTTGGTTCATATAGATTATCATCATAGCATTTTACCATATAACAATAACCAGAGGGCTTATGCTTTTGATACTGTTGAGTATATGATTTTTCATCATCTGGTTGACTCGTATCTATACTCTCAGTGAAGCATTCAAAGTCTGCATATATTACAAAGGGTACTCGCATAGAGTGGCTATAGTTTTTAAATGATAGTGTTGTACCTTGTTTTGGTAACGTTATTTTAACCGCATCATGATTCTTACAATATTCCGAATGTTTACTGAGGGTCTTTTCTGTTTTAAACGAGTTAAGACATCTTTCACAAAAAAATCTTAAATGTTCATTTTTTGTTATTTGGGATGACAGCAATCTGCTAATATTTTTTATCCAACTATAGTGATTTGTCTTATCATTTGAGATCATAAGTAGGTTTATCGTATGCTTACCATTTTCATTTTCACTTATTCTAACTGGATATACCTGATCATTTTCATAACCATAGACGTTTATTCCATATTCAGGATTATTCTTTTCGAATAAGCCTATCTTATCCACCTGAACAGGGAATTTAATACCTTCCCAGTTGAATTTTTTAGCGTTTAATTTAATAGCTTTCGAAATTCTTTCCAGGTGTGTTTTTGTTGGATATACTGCTGTTGTAACTGCCCATTTGAAACATTGATTATCCTCATTTTCAGGGTTAACAATAGCCTTTTTTAATTTTAATTTCTGTGGTAGTTCAATCCATGATTTAGCAGCTATAGGTTTGTATTTATCTATATGAAGATCCAAGTTTATCACTTTACTGAATATCCAACCTGACCCACTATCTTGGAAATTACTAACCTTTTCTAATATATTTTCAGTCAACATTTTGTAAACATCATCCATATCCGTTGCTTGTGTAATTATCATTATATTACTATGGAAATACCAAAACGTATACTCCACTTCTCTGTTAGGCTGCTTTTTGTAAAATTCACACTCTAGTAGCAACTTCATTTTGATCGGCTTTTGTTGTTTGTTAATTGTCCCTATGACATTGTTCTTATTATTTTGGAGGAAGACTTTGGGATCCATCTTAACCTCTCCTTTTATTCTATACGACGTTAGAAAGCCCTTCATTGCTGACTCTTTCTTTTGTACAACCTCTGGCTTCTTGAGTCTGTTATAAATATCGTTTACTGTTTTCTTCAATGCTTCCACACGTTCATTTACTGGCTTCTTAACCTCTGGTGGAATATAAGATAGAATCCAGTCTGCGAATTCATTTAATTTCTTTCGTATAGTATCCGCGGTAAATATAACCTGGTTTTGGTTAATCTTATTTGTTGGTTTCACTGGTTTCATAATAGGTATGTTAGTTTCTCGATCTAAAAGATAATCGGTATTCATATTAGATATATTCTGCTTTTGGTTAATCTTATTTGTTGGTTTCACTGGTTTCATAATAGGTATGTTAGTTTCTCGATCTAAAAGATAATCGGTATTCATATTATTGGTATAACGTGAGTGTGATTTATATGATTTTGTTTTATCCATTTTTTTTCCTAATATACTAAATAACCAAATCTTTAAGTCTATTTTTTAATATAATTTTGTTTAATGGGAAATTCCCCATCCTTGGGCAAGTTCAAACATGTACATTAGTAACAGGGGAATACCCGTCTACTTACGTCATGTTTAGGAATAAAAAATCTTTAATCGCAATGAAACCTAGGATGTTTTTAACCTAGGGTTGTATAACCAAGATTTGATTGATAGGGAAATTATTCTTCTGATAGATCCTGCCGTGGTGTCACGCAATGAAATCATGTCACGAAATCCAGCTTTTGAAATTAGCGGCAAACTGTCCCAGAACCGGCCATTCCCTACTACTGGTAATGGTAATGGTGATAATAACAATAATGATGATGATGGTGGTAATGATAATAACATATATATGATGGCGATAACGATTGTAATGGTAATGGTGATAATAACAATAATGATGATGGTGGTGGTAATGATAATAACATATATATGATGGCGATAATGATTGTAATGGTAATGGTGATAATAACAAAAATGATGATAGTGGTGGTAATGATGGTAATGATAATAACATATATATGATGGCGATAATGATTGTAATGGTAATGGTGATAATAACAATAATGATGATAGTGGTGGTAATGATAATAACATATATATGATGGCAATAATGATTGTAATGGTAATGGTGATAATACCAATAATGATGATAGTGGTGGTGGTGGTAATGATGATGTCGATGATCATGATTATATGTCAAAAATGATGATGGTGGTACTAGTGGTGGTGGAGATAAAAGCAAATGTTACGTGCTCTGTTCTAAAGAACGCTTATCAACCAATCAGAGCGCGCAAATTATATCAACTATTTTAAAATGGTCACTATCAAAGACAAGTAATGTTGTAACGAGGTATATTGTTTCCTAGCTGAGTGATACTGACGACGACTAAATAGTCACTAATTAAAATCTATTAGCTCAGTAGTAACTATAACAAGTTCAAACTTCGCATCTCACATTTGCGTTGCGTGACTACAAAAACTGCTGCTCAGGCGTAGAGTACTTTAAGTAACGTAAATATTTTGTTTCTATTAAATAATTTCAAAAGGTTTTTGCGCTCTTATATATGATATATAATATAATGATTGGTGAAAATATTGTGGTAATGACATATGACAATGATAATAGCAATAATGATAAGAACAGAATCTGAAAATGAAACAAGTTCCGTGTACTTCCTTCCTGGGCGACACTCCCGTTGTCCAAGTGGTAGCGGTGATCCTTTTAGGGTTTAAAATATTCCTGTGCGCACTTTTTAGGGTATGACTCTGTACCTATCAGAGTGTCATTTTTACTTTGTTAATTACTAAACAATGAACTTAGCTGCCAAGAACATCGCACAATCGTACCTTTTAGGGGTCGAAATAAACAAGACTTTATCAGCTCTCTTAATTTATACGTAACTTTAAGGAGTCGACCGCCGTTCACCTCACCACTTGGACAAAGGGAGTACCACCACCCCCGGGACTTCTTTCTTATACCTGCTCCCTTCTTGCCAATCAAACACATTGCATCGTACTTTCGTTGTTTAACCTTTACTTCAAACGGCCCCTGTCGTATATCTTCCCCTTCGATTTTCACTGACACCAAAGCAGCTCCTATCTCTGGAGGAACGTAGGATACAGTGTAAGACCCATCGCCGTTATCAATGACATCCCTGGAGATATCTTGTTCGGCAACAATCTCATTCTTTTTGTTCTTCTCTCGTCGGTAATCTACAAAGACAGAGATAGCCTCCGAAGGTACGTGGATGATCTCCCCTCGCGCGCTTAACGTGGTGACCGTGAAGCTGGTTTCCAGGCCTTGGTATAACTCGGCCTTTGGATCAACTCCTGGACCGCTTGCGGTGCATTTGTGAGGATCGATGGCTAAAATACGCCCGACGCCACGTAGAAACAAATCGTCAAAGAACTTACTATTGTGTACAAAAACCTTTCTCTCACAAGATAAAGGTTTCAAGATCATTTCAGTGTTTGAAAGTTCTTTTAGGGTATCTTTGATCGAGTTAGCTTCGTGGTAAATCGCGAGGGCGTCGCCTTTCTTCAACAAAACATGAGCGCAGTTAATAGCTTGGCGAATCTCTTCGTTTTGCTTTGAAAAACTCAGCTCAATCTTCTCCACGTCGTGATGAGATTCAAGACGACTTTGCTCGATTGCCTTCACCAATTGCTGTTCCTGCTTCCGTATTTCGTTGACACATTTTTCTGCGAAAGTATGGATCATACTTTCAATGTTCTTCAAACGATCTGTCCCTTCATCGTACTTCTTTTTGATAGCTTGTATTTCACTTTCACCGCGTGTTAGCTTGTTCTGCGCCGCAAGGATTTCATCATTGATATGTTGACGTGCCTTAATCAACTCAGGATCGTTATCTGAAGGGTAGACTTTATGTTTGCGGTGGTCAATACTGGCACACAGCTCACAGGTGTTTGTTTTGCAGTCATAACATATGTAATTCAAAGGTTTATCACTGTGGTAATCTTTGAAACAGGTCTTTGGATATTCATCGTTGTCTTGCATCTGGAGGGACTTCATTTCACCTTTTCAAACAGAAAACAGCAATATATATAATGATGAAAATGATAATGATGATGGTAATGATAATAGTGACGATTATAGTGTTTGAGGATGACGTGGGGATGATGATGATGATGGTGGTGGTGGTGTATTTGTGATGGTGATGGTGTTGTTGGTGGTGATGGTGTTGTTCATGGTGATGGTCATAGTTGTTTGCTAGCTATCCTTTTTAAATAGTGTTCCACGGTACAAACACGTCATTTGCAATTGAATCAAGATAATAATACATACCAAGAGTATCTTTGATGTCATCTATTCCTTTCTTCATTTGTGAAAGTTGTTGTTTGAGCTCTATTTCCTGGAGGTACCATCGCTGCAATTCCTGGATATTCTGCCTGTCTGTTTCTGTCAAGGGTCCTACCCAATACTGCTGTACTTCATTCAACCACTCTTGTTTCTTGTCCTCGCCATAGTTACTTTCAATTCGAACTAAAGTCTCAGATAACTTATCCCAGAGATTGATGAACTCCGCGTCAGTGACTTCCATGGCGGTAGTATGACCATATACTTCATTTCTAAGTACCTTCACCCTCACAATGTCCGCAGCTAGTGTTCGCTCGTAGTCTGGAGGCATTGTATTCCATCCTTGTGTGGGAGTCTTAAGGAAGGTACAGATATTCTGCAGCAGTACTACAATTAGTGAAATATCAAAGTCTTCTGATTTCCCGAACTTTCCAGGTGAGGGGTAGAGTATGACTTTTTGCAGTGAGTTCGTTTTTTTTCCGAGGCATTTCTTAATGCTTGCATTTGCTAACGTAGAGAGTAGAATTGAGGGAGGTTGGCTGTTATCTAGCACATCTCTCAGTACCCTAGTTCCGCCCACTATCAGAAGTCGACAGAGACGGATGAAGTTGTCTTGCTCTTTGGATGTTATAACATTTACTAAAGGTGTTGCCATTCTATAAACAAGAAAAACTTTACTAAGAATATAAGATGACACTCCAATCGAGATTTCCGATTTAGCGGATTATAGGCGGAATAGGCATATAATAGTGGAATAGGCATATAGAAGAAATATTGTTTTCAATGTTTTGTAAAGTTAAAATAAAAATGGCGCAATTATAGAGGGGGCTTTGGAATATACTAATCTAAATCCGCTAAATCGGAAATCTCTAATACAATATAGAAGACTTCTCCGCAGGCCCACTGCAATGGGCTTCCTGTTTAGGGAAGTAAAGGGGGAGAGAAAGAGAGAGAGAGAGAGAGAGTGGGGCGAGAAGTTTGGGACTTAAAACATTTCCAAAGGAAGCTATAGACCGAAATATGGCGTACTCTTATTGTTCTTGACCGTCTAGCCTCGTGTTCACGTTGGAAAACAATAGAGTTTTCACATGTATGCGAGGCTGGACAGTCAAGAAGAATTGTTATTCAAATTGGCCGCCATATTTCGATTCGGTGTATTAAATAGACCTTTCTCATTAGGCAGCCAATCATATGCAAATACCCAGCAATTAAGCCTCGCTCTCACACATGGCGCTTTTGTTTTATTATGAAAGTCAAAGTGGATCAAAGCGGGCATGAATGAATTTGAATGAATGCATGAACGAATTAATGAATAAATGGATGAATGAATGAATGAATGAATGAATGAATGAATGAATGGATGGATGAATGGATGGATGAATGAATAAATGAATGAATAGATGAATGAATGAATGAATGAATGAATGAATAATAATAATAATAATAATACTACTACTACTACTACTACTACTAATAATAATAATAATAATAATAATAATAATAATAATAATAATAATAAATAAATATATTTACAGAAGGTGACACGGAATAGTTAAAAAAACAACAAAAACTAATAAACTAGTGGCCCTCTGTTTAAAATGATCAACATATATACATCAACCTCGTTCCCAGGGCCCTCTCCCTTCGCTTTTGGGTGAAAAGCGAAGGGAGAGGGCCCTGGGAACGAGGTTGCATATACATATAAAACCTAGAATAAACTTAGAATTGATAAAAAAATTATATACATACAAGAATCATAATATAAAAACAAATAATTATTAAACTATAAAATAGTGTAATTCCTTCTGTTCCTTAATTAAAATATTTCTATAATTGTTTTTAAAAACTCCTAAATATTCAGACTTTCTAACAAAAATAAATAAATAAATAAATTGATGAATACATTAACGGAAAGAATGAAGGAATGAAGGAATAAATAAATTAATAAATAGATGAATAAATGAATGAATTAATGAATGAATAAATGGATAAATCAATGATTGAATAAATAAATAGATGAATGAATGAATGAATAAATAGCTGAAATAAATAGATGAATGAATGAATAAATAGATGAATGAATGAATAAATAGCTGAAATAAATAGATGAATGAATGAATAAATAGATGAATGAATAAACAAATAGATGAATGAATGAATGAATAGATGAATAAATAGATGAATGAATGAATAAATAGATGAATGAATAAATAAATAGATGAATGAATGAATAGATGAATAAATAAATAGATGAATGAATGAATAGATGGATGAATGAATGAATAAATAAATAAATAGATGAATGAATGAATAAATAGATGAATGAATAAATAAATAGATGAATGAATGAATAGATGAATAAATAAATAGATGAATGAATGAATAGATGGATGAATGAATGAATGAATGAATAAATAAGTAGATGAATGAATGAATAAATAGATGAATGAATAAATAAATGGATGAATGAATAAATAAATAGATGAATGAATGAATGAATGAATGAATGAATGAATAAATAGATGAATGAATGAATAAATAGATGAATGAATAAATAAATAGATGAATGAATAAAAAAAAAATGAATGAATGAATAGATGAATGAATGAATGAATGAATAAATAAATAGATGGATGAATGAATAAATGGATGAATCAATGCATAAATAAATAAATAGATGAATGAATGGATAAATAGATAGATGAATGAATAAATAAATAGATGAATGAATGAATGAATAGATAAATAAATAAATAGATGAATGAATGAATAAATAGATGAATGAATAAATAAATAGATGAATGAATGAATAAATAGATGAATGAATAAATAAATAGATGAATTAATGAATGAATAGATGGATGAATAAATGGATGAATCAATGAATGAATAAATAAATAGATGAATGAATGAATAAATAAATAAATAGCTGAAATAAATAGATGAATCAATGAATAAATAAATAAATAGCTGAAATAAATAGATGAATGAATGAATAAATAGATGAATGAATAAATAAATAGATGAATGAATGAATAGATGAATGAATGAATGAATGAATAAATAGATGGATGAATGAATGAATGGATGAACAATGAATGAATAAATAAATAAATAAATAGATGAATGAATGAATGGATAAATAGATGAATGAAAAAAATAAATAGATGAATGAATGGATAAATAGATGAATGAATGAATAAATAAATAGATGAATGAATGAATAAATAGATGAATGAATGAATAAATAGATGAATGAATGAATAAATAGATGAATGAATTAATAAATAGGT
The DNA here is from genome assembly GCA_949775045.1 of Metridium senile. Taxonomy (NCBI): domain Eukaryota; kingdom Metazoa; phylum Cnidaria; class Anthozoa; order Actiniaria; family Metridiidae; genus Metridium; species Metridium senile. The sequence continues at coordinate 10,093,526 of OX459107.1, forward strand.
GAATGAAAGAATAAATAGATGAATGAATGAATAAATAGATGAATGAATAAATAAATAGATGAATGAATGAATAGATGAATGAATGAATGAATGAATAAATAGATGGATGAATGAATGAATGGATGAAACAATGAATGAATAAATAAATAAATAGATGAATGAATGAATGGATAAATAGATGAATGAAAAAAATAAATAGATGAATGAATGGATAAATAGATGAATGAATGAATAAATAGATGAATGAATGGATAAATAGATGAATGAATGAATAAATAGATGAATGAATGAATAAATAGATGAATGAATTAATAAATAGGTGAATGAAAGAATAAATGGATGAAAAACTTTGGCTTCTTACTAATATGGAGGTGCTCTGTTCATTTCTGATGTTCATTTTGACACAGCTATTCGATTTAAAAGGGGTATGGTTACGCGACCTGAAAGGCCTATTGTCCCTACCACTTCCCCCCTCCCCCCTCATGGGAACTGTTTTAACATCAAATAGTTTAAATACTTCGCCTCGTTTATACATATACGTTGAATTAAGTCTAATGCATCAAATTCAAGACAATATAAACCTGCAATATGGTGCTTATTTAGAGTATTTCAATTCGTTCCAAAGCGAAAGCTTCAAATAGCTATATGTATGGACGGATGGCTACGGACGGATACGTCGACCATGTAGTGTAGTATGTAGCCCAGTTTCGAGATCAGTATCGTGACACAAACAAATAATAATAAAAAAACAAAGATTACAGAGAAAACACTGAACATTTAGCTTCAGTATGCATGTTTTGACGTGCTTTTACATGCACGCATTCTTCGAAGAGAAGCAATTGTTGACGGAGTAGTGAAAGTTTCCTGGCTAAAAAGAGGGATTTACATCACATATTCTCAAAGAACAAAGACAAGATTTATACTAACCATAGCATGAGAGTGTCATTCTACGACCAATGTTCAGCGATTTTATAATTTGCAAAAATATTGGATGCATAATATTTAGTTCGTTTTAAGATTAGGTGCCAATGCAGTTTCGTGACACGCAAATTAAATATACCAGTGATTACAAAAAGCCCGAATACACTGACAAGTATGGGATTTAACGAAATCATGGCTGGAAACACACATGTTATGAATTCTGTTCATTTAGATTAGGTTCATATTCCAAAATTGTCAAAAAATTAAATAAGGAACAATACAAATGTTAGCGCAAAATATAGTTAAAGGTAAGAAAATATGTTTTTGATTTGTTTTTCAAATTTTGATGTGAATATACTTTGAAAACAATGCGTTTTTACAACGTGTCACTAAATTGGTCCAGCTGTTACGAAACTGGGCACCTTTGTTGCCATCGAAATATTCCTTTTATTTAATCAAACTAATAGATTGATTTGAAGAAAATATCTACATCATTATTTTACCTAATAAATTTGCCTTAGTATGAATTTCATCCCTGCAATTTCATCGACTTATTTTTCTCCGTAGAGAGGATATTGTATTTACAAACTGAACCACAGGATAGTAAAGGATACCATAGGATAGTAAAGAATACCATAGGATAGTAAAGGATACCATAGGATACCATAGGATACCTAAGGATACCTAAGGATACCATAGGATATTAAAGGATACCATAGGATACCATAGGATACTTAAGGATACCATAGGATACCTAAGGATACCATAGGATAGTAAAGGATACCATAGGATAGTAAAGGATACCATAGGATAGTAAAGGATACCATAGGATAGTAAAGGATAACAAAGGATGGTAAAGGATACTATAGGATAGTAAAGGATACCATAGGATAGTAAAGGATACCATAGGATAGTAAAGGATACCATAGGATAGTAAAGGATACCATAGGATAGTAAAGGATACCATAGGATAGAAAAGGATACCATAGGATAGTAAAGGATACCATAGGATAGTAAAGGATACCATAGGATAGTAAAGGATACCATAGGATAGTAAAGGATACCATAGGATAGTAAAGGGTACCATAGGATAGTAAAGGATACCATAGGATAGTAATGGGTACCACAGGATAGTAATAGGATAGAGAGCATTCATTAGGGAAGTTCAGATACAATAAAAATACATGTATGATAGTAATAGTGCCATCTCTTGGGTTCTTACATGAAGTACTAAGCGGGCAACATACTGTATATTGCATCCAAGCGCTTTACAACCATGGGGAATTAGTAGTTAGAATGTATGAGTATGAGCCAGTTTGTATCCTGGCTGGTAAATATTTCAAAGTCCATTTTTGCTCTGTTTTTCTACTATTAAAACATAGAAAAGGAGGACAAACACGACGACAATATTTCCTTCGCTGTCTACCGACGAACTTCACATCAAAATCAAGTTTCCATTTGCTAACGATCCGTTCTTTGTAGTCACAACTCTCACATAGTTTCTTTAATCTTCGCTAGATTCCATAAATCATACTTTTTAACGTTTTATAGTGGCATTTGTGGTTTGTTTATAAGAGTTAACGATCCAACGCTATAGTTGCTCATGTATTTCTCACCTTGTTTATCCAATCGTTTGCTGGTTAAATGGTATGATTTGGTACCTAGAAAGTCTCTAAATAGATTATGATTCCTTGTGTAAGACGTCTTTTTAAAATAGTTGGTTAAAATGCATTAAAATAATGCCAAAACATTAAAAGAAACTACAAGAAATCACTCTCAGCTACTCTCTAGTCAAGCGGTTCTGGGAAGTCGAGACGGAAACAAAATATGTCACGCAATGAAGAATATATCACACAATGAAGAATATGTCACGTTGAATATGTCACACAAACTTAGCGCTATTTTTAAAAGTTATTTAAATATATTAAAAAAACAATATCACCAAATTAATTGTACATTTTGTGTGTGTGTAATTGTTTTTCTCGTTTGTTAGATATCAATAAATTAATATTAAAAAAAAAACACACAAGAACACTTGCTTGTAGTCTACTCCGCAGCCATCTCTTAAATCTCTTTTCATCGGGCTTCCTGTGGTGAGGAGATAAAAAAACGAGCGGGGGAGGGGGAGAGGCAGAGGCAACAAGGGGCCGTTTTGTGTGCGCATGCGCCAGTTGTCTAAATTTCATGAGTGATTCACTTCAAGCGATAAATTACGCCGACATGAGAGACAATTTCAACAATATTATTTGGATGTTTTCGACGCTGAAACGTTCTGTCATGGCTCAAGAATACTCATAAATGGTTCAACCTACAACAAGGAGAAACACTGGCGTTATTGGACCGATTGGGACTGTTTAAAATCTTATTCTAGAAATGTTGATATAAAGAACTTTGTGTTTTACAATATGGAGGCTGCTGAGGTTTATAAACACAAATACTATGTTAGTTTTGATGAGTGCTGGTCAAGATGTACTGCAGGCATTGAAGTAAATGATAAATGTACATGTGTAGTAATATAATTAAGCAGCGTTTATGGACATCGCACTCGCAATGTTCGAACGATAATTTCTTGAAATGTATAATAATTACGCTTAACTATTATTAGCTGTTATGTAAAATATTCGAAAATATTACTTTTCCTAAAAAATACCACTGTTCTAAGGTTACCAATATCAAGATTTAAGCTTTGCAAATATGTTCATAATGTTTTCTTGCCGATGAAAATTGGGGAATGATGTGAATTCTGCAAATTCTTACGTGATATTTAGCACTCACGACATTTTTAGCATTTCTTTGCTTGGAGAATTCAACTTGTCTGAATTGATTTATCATATCGATGTTTGCATAGTTCTATAGCTGTATCATTATTAACATTGAAATAAACTATTGCAGTACGATCGATTCACATTTTAGGACTTAAATGTTGACGAAGATGTGTACATATATTTTACTATATTATGACTGTACAAATTGGCTTCGTGTTAAAGATCTAGCCAAAATACCACGGCGATTTTTATAAAATTTGAAAGAAAATCATGTGAACTTTTCTTATATCTAATTGATTTTGATAGAAAAATTGTCCCAATAAATAAAAATAGCAATTATGCTCACACTGGCCTCCAGAATCAAAGCCTCCGCAGCAACAACAATGTCGTTCCGAGAGCCCACGGTTGTTATAGCGCAGCAGTTGCGCGCATGCTCATGCAAAATGGCCCCTTGTTGGCAGAGGCAGAGAGAAATAATTCTTCCTTGACAAATATTTCAACACAGGAATCTCGATCGTGTCAACAAAAGAAATAATCCAAAGATCGCGTGACATGTTCAACAATGTGCCGGACCGGGTAAACCAAAAATCGCGTGACATATTGAGCAATGTGTAGCATAGCCCAAAGATCGTCTGAACGTGTTATATTCTTTTTTGCGCGACTGTTGGTTTCCGTCTCGACTTCCCAGAATCCGCTTGACTAGAAAGTGATTTGTTTGCAGTTTCATTTAATGTTTTCCAGTTTAATCAACTATTCTAAAAATACTTCTTTACACAAGAAATCTTAATCTATTTAGAGACTTTCTGGGTGCCAAATCAAACCATTTAACCAGCAAACGATTGGATAAACAAGGTGAGCAATACATGATCAACTATATCGTTGGATCGGATCGTTAACTATTATATACATACCACAAATACCACTATAAAACGTTAAAGTATCATTTATTGAATTTAGCTAAGATTAAAGAAACTATGTGAGAATTGTGCCTACAAACAACGGATTGTTAGCAAATGGAAACTTGATTTTGCCGAGAAGTTCGTCGGTAGACAGCGAAGGAAATATTATCGTCGTGTTCTTACTCCATTTGTATGTTTTAATAGTAGACAAACAGAGCAAAAATGGACTTTGTACTTTGAAATCTTTACAAGCCAGCCAGGATACAAACTGGCTCATACTCATACATTCTACCTACTAATTCCGTCCTCATGGTTGTAAACCGCTTGGATGAAATATACACCAGTATAAACTGCATGGTCGACGTAGCCATCTGTCCATATATATAGCTATTTGAAGCGCTTTGGAACGACGAGAAATACTCTAAATAAGCACCATGTTACAGGTTTATATTGTCTTGAATTTGATGTATTAGTCTTAATTAAACGTACATGAATTCAAGGCGAAATATGGAGTTAAACTAGTTGATGTTAGAACAGTTGCCGGGACAGGGGTGTTAAAGTGATATGGATACAAACAATAGAGTCTTTCCAAACACTTTTTCTAAACCTAACCAAACAATAGCGGTACTTTATAAGGGGGCCAACCAAAACAAAGCTTTCGTGGTCGATTAAACATTGACTCCTAAAGGGTAAAAGAACTGTTGTAGTAATTTTGATTTCAGGTACGACTGTGCACTGTTCTTGGTAGTAACAAAAACGAAGTTGAAAATGACCCTTATACATATATACTTGACTTATGAGCAAGAACCCTAAAAGGTACACACAGGAATATCTCCCGGGGGGGACTCCCTTAGAAAATGGATAGGGGTGCTCGACGGACGTTGTTTCGTTGAAGGAATAGCTCGTATAAAAAAAAACACTAAAAACTCGATTCACGACTCGATTTATTCCTCTTCTTTCCATCGACTATGTGCTCAAAAGCACGTGACCTAAATCTCACAGGAAACCCAAAAATACATGATTTTATGCTGAAACATTTCCCCCTCCGGGATTGTATATCTTACAATTCCTTACATAGGAAATAAACGAGATTACAATAAAATGTCCAAAAAACAGTGGTTTTTTTTCTTTTTTCAAAACATAGTCCATGATAACAGTCTAGATATTGTCTCTGTGTTCTCAGTGTTCTCTCAGTGTTCCTAATGTTGTACATGACTAAACATTGGCTTCCAGTGGTGACAATTTGTGGATTGGGCACCGCATCACCCGTCCTCCAATGCGTATATCCACCACTCTAACAAGTCCATCTTGTCCTGGATAGACTTCTTCAATGCATCCGATTCTCAACTTTCGACGAGGCGTCTTGGGTTCGATCTCTAGCACAACATCTCCCACTTTCAGATTCTCTGTAGGTAGAAACCACTTGTGCCTAGATCCGATTAGCGGCAGGTATTCCTTCATCCATCGCTGCCATACCTTTCGAATGAGTTCCTGAACTCTTCTCCATCGCTGACGTAGCTTTCCAGGTGTAGAGTCGACGGTCTCTGGAGCTAACTCTCCTCCCATTTTCCCTATGAGGAAATGATTGGGAGTCAGCACCGCCTCATCGTTGTGGTCTCCGCTAAGTGTGGTCAGAGGTCTTGAGTTCAACAGGCTTTCAGCTCCTATCATCACTGTCTGAAGCTCTTCATCGTTCACGTCTGCTCCAGATAATTCAGCTTTTATCATGCTTTCGAACACGCCTCCAAAGTGAGGTCCAGATGGGGGATTAAACATCCATTTAACCCCTTGGTTGCAGGTCATTCGTTGTACCTGTTCTTGGTTGATCTCATCAACGTTAACTAGTTCCTTGATTTCTCGAGCTGCGCCAACGTAGTTGGTTCCGTTGTCACTAAGCATCAGTTTGGGCCATCCTCGTCGAGCCACCATTCTTGTGAAGGCATTCAGAAATCCGTCTGTCTCTAGAGATGCTGCCATCTCTAAGTGACAACAGCGTGTCTGTAGACATACAAACAAGCACAAATAACGTTTTAGACGCGGTCGCCCACGTCCCTGAATGGTGTAGAATGGTCCAGCAAAATCTGTAGCACAATTGGTGAATGGTCTCTCTGTTACTTCTAAGCGTATACGTGGTAATAGTGCCATCTGTTGTTGTGCTGCACTTCCTCTGTACCGTCTTGAACATTCTGCGCAGTCTTTAATACATCTCTTGACCTCTTGTCGTCCATGAATTATGAAGTATTTCTCTCTTAAATGATTAAATGTGTAGTTTACTTCCATCTCATGTCCTTCTAGTTCATGATGATACCTCACAATCATCTTTGTAACTGCGTGTCTTTTTGGGAGTATGATGGGATACTTTACATCTTCAGGTAATTCCTCTGCATAACGCAGTCTTGTATTTGCACGAAGAATTCCATCAACTAATATTGGTGTGATGGCTAAGATAGTACTCTTATTTGGTAGTGGTTTGTTAAGTGATAGTGCTTCAATCCCCTCGAGGAAGCATTCCTTCTGTGCAGACTTAATAAGTTGCTTCTCTGCCATGCAAAGTTCCTCTGTTGTGAACTCGTGACAGGTCTTTCTTTCTTCTTGACGTTTACGTGCATTGTTAACAAAACGATTTATCCAAGCCACAACTCGGACAAGTGAGGTTCCAATCTCAAGTTTTCTCTTTGGATGTGTCCTGTACCACTTGGAGTACTTTGTTGCATCCGGTATTTTTTCTTGAGCAGCTGCAAAATAGGCAAATCGTGCTTCTTTATCCGTATTGTTAGACTGGTGGGCGAGGTTCTCTCTCTTTTCTGATTTCACTTCTTTCTGTGCATCAGGAGCACTTCCGAACATCCGGTTTGGCCATTCATCTTCATCTTTCTGTAGATAAGCTGGCCCATGAAACCAGCAGTTGTCATTAACTAATTCATCTACTAGTAGTCCTCTTGTCCCTTTGTCGGCTGGGTTCAGTTTGGTCGGGACATATCTCCACTGGTCTGGATTAGATTCCTCGTGAATCAACGTTGTCGCTATCGACCCAGTAGGTAACCTTGTTCGAAGTAAGTTCCAGTGCTGAGCATGCCTTCTTAGTTAAGCGTAGACCCATCAGTGCCCCCATGAGCTTTAATCGTGGAATACTTACAGCCTTCACAGGAGCAAGTCTACTCTTTGCTGCAACTGACTGGGTGCTGATTGGTCCGTCTTCATATTCATGTCGTGTATAGGTTGCTGCAGCATAAGCTTTGCTAGATGCATCACTGAATGTATGTACTGTTATGTCTTTCAATGCTCGGTCATCTCTCAGGCATCGTTGTATTTGGATCTTGTCCAGCATCTCTAGTTTGTTGAACCATAATCTCCACTTTCTTTTAAGATGATCTTGGAGTTCCTCATCCCAACCAAGGGCCTCCATCAATCCCTATTGCATAAGCATTTTAGCACGCACAATATATGGTGCTAAAAATCCAAATGGATCGAATATTGTCGCAATCTTCCTTAAAACATTGCGCTTTGTGAAGACAAACTCAGTTGAAGGTGGTGTGAAGTTAAATGACATCTTATCGTCCTGAGCAGTCCACAACACTCGAGTTTTTGTCGATTGAGATTCTCCAATCTTCATTTCCTTGGTACGTCAGCGATTACCTCAGTTTCTTCGGGAAGCCACTTGCGGATGTGAAATCCAGCTCTGTCTCCCAGCTCTGTTAGCTGTCTTCTTACTTCTTTTGCTTCCTCAATGGACTTTACAGAACACATGACATCATCCATGTAGCAGCTTTACCTAACCATTTCGCTTGCCAGAGGATATTCTTTCTGATGTGTTTCGGTATGCTTCTGCCATACATATTGTGCACAAAATGGGCCATAACATCCTCTAAAGATAAGTCTTGAAAACTCGTACACTTGTGGTTCATTGTTCAGTTTCATGTCTCTCCACAAAAATCTATGTAATGGTTGGTCTTCTGGTAGTAGTAGGACCTGAAGGTACATTTGATTAATGTCACCAACTAGGGCGATAAGTTCCTTGCGGAACCTAATTAGTACGTCTAAAATGTCAGTTTGCAGCTTTGGCCCCGGAAGTGCTGCTTGGTTTTAACTCTTGCCATTAAACTCTTCTGAGGCATCAAAGACAATTCGAGTCTTTGTCGTTGACTTATCCTGTCGAATAACTTGGAAATGAGGTAGTAGCCATTCGTGTCTGGTTTCGGCTCCTCTGCTGATACTTTGCGAATGTACTTTTTTCTCTAAGTACTCGTCAATGACTTCCTGGTATGCACATGCTACCTCTGGGTTGGCAGCCAACTTCCTTTCTGTTGATTTCAATCGTTGTTCAGCTAACGGTCTATTGTTGGGTTGTTCTGGTCGTTCATCTTTCCACGGAACAGCTACCGCATAATGTCCATTGTTGTAAGTTAATGACTCAGACACTTTCTGCATTGCTGCTGATTGATCTGGACTCATTGCTGGTCCTGATGGTATGATACCCATTGTATCCAAGTCCCAAAATTGCTTCAAGGTTGTGTTCAAATCAGCTGACATCTCTGTGGTCAGACCATGTATACTATATGTGTTGCACCACCTTGTATGGTAGTTGAATCGAGTTTGGTTGTCAGCTAGTCGGCCAACCGCAGTCCATCCAAGAGGACAAAGTCGTGCATAGGGTTCGTGCAGTCCACCAATGATTTCTTGCATTGGGTACATCAAGTTATAGTTGTCAGTTCCTAGTAAAATGTCAATTGTTCCTTTATTTGCTAGTTGTGGGAATGGGATATCCTTAAATGATCCCATTTCTTTCTCATCTTTAACCAATCGACAGGCTTCATTCCACCGCAAATATTTCCAGACGTCTTTGCTTTGATATCTGAGCTAACACTACCATCTACACTTTCTAATCCGATACTGAAGGTCATTGAGAGAAATCGTACTTGTTGGTTGTTGGCAACATTGACCTTTATCCATTATTTTTCACCTTGTATTCCAAATTTGTGAAGTATATCCTCATTCACATACGTTGTATCGCTTCCTTCATCAAGGAAACAGTTCACTAACAGTCTCTTGTTACCATTCTTTAAAATGACAGGAATGGTCCGTAATGCTATGTCGTCAGGAGTTTCCAACTTGCGTGATGCAGCATGAATATTGGCATCCCCCTCCGTGGTTCGACTACCTCCAAAAATACTTTGACTTGGTGCTGTGGACCTCGTTGCGTTCAAACCAGGGCTCAATGGCGTTAACACTGAGCTACTCATGTTGGGTGTGTATTGGCCACCTTGCGAATATGCTCTATTCCATTGTTGATTTGAAGACTGATATGTTGACGAGTACGATGGGAGTGATGGACCTGGTTGATGCATTTGTGTTGTACTCTCACTTGGTTTATCTGCATGTAACAGCCTATGGTGACTGTCAGTACATCCATTGAGATTGCATACTCTGCTTCTTGGACAATTGCTGCCCAAGTGTCCATTAGATAAACATCTTTAACACACGCCAAGTTTCTTTGCTGTGTTCCATCGTTCTTTACTACTCTTGCCTTTGAAAGTTTCACAATTCCATAGTCCATGCGGTCCGCCACAACACTTACACCCTCTCCGTTTGTCATCATCTTGCTGTCTTTTATCTGTATGAGTGGTTCCATATAGTCTGCTGGTTTGTCTTGGGGGCCTAGAAGGGGTACTTGGAGCCTTTTAGGCCATGCTTTAACTCTGCTGCTTGCATCTGATACTCAGCCTCCTCCGCAGTCCAGTCTTTTAATGTTACGAGAGATTCAGCTTTCCCCTGTTCTTTCAACCACCGGTAGTACTGGGTGATTAACTTTTCCTCGCATTTTCTCGAGGATGATGGTGTACAGGGTTCCTACTTCTAAGTCAGCTTTCCGGTAATTCTCTTGCAGCTTAACTACGGCTCTCTCAAGTATGTCTGCGAATTGTTCAAGGGCCTTAGGATTTTCCTCTCTGATTGGCTTCATTTTCAAGCTTAAGAGTTCTTCCAAGTGACTTTGTACTTCTCTTCTATTTCCGCTATATTTTCGAACTAATCTTGCTTTTGCCACGTCAGGCTGCTTTTGAATAGCCAAGTCCTTTGATAGTCTCCAATGCTTCTCCGGTAAGGCATGACTCAAGTCGCAACATCTTAAATTGAGCTGTCATCGACGTCTGATCAACACAACTAAGGAATGTCGCGTGCCAGTGTGGGAACTCACTTTTATTTCCGCTGAAGTTGGGAATTTTAATACGTTCCAAATTGCTAATACCATTTGCTACTTTTTTCCGTTGGTAGAAGTGTTTTCAGGTGATCCGTTGTTTTGAGGGGTTCTTTTCGTTGCTGTCGTCAACGCCAAGCGAGCGATACACGCCTCTTTATCGATTCGCTCCATAAGCTCATCTGCTTCTTCTCCTGCTTTTGTCCATTGTTCTTGTTTGTTTTCTTTATAAACTGCTGCAAGTTCGTCTATCCAGATCGATGGTGGTGTCTTTTAACTCTTCCAGACGTTTCAGAATAACTTTGATTTCCTCGTTGTCGCCAACTTGTACTTTCTCGGCAAAGTTATTCAATAATTTCGTAATAGCGCTTTTCTTCTTTCTTTTTTCTCGCTTAAGCTCCTCCACTTTCGTTTTCCAGTTCTCTTCCGTTGTTTCTTCGGCTTCATTATAAATAAGGCGAATTTAACAATAATATTCGATGTGAACTAATATAACCACGCACGAAGCCGCCAATGACACGTCCAGATTATTGTCGAAATATCAAAAATACGTAGTAAATACAAATAAATTCCAATCCGTAACTTGTAGAATAGGTAGGGATCCGGCTCGAATTAGGACCAGTTTATGTTTCGTTGAAGAAATAGCTCGTATAAATAAACAAACAAAAACTCGATTCACGACTCGATTTATTCCTCTTCTTTCCATCCACTATGTGCTCAAAAGCACGTGACCTAAATCTCACAGGAAACCCAAAAATACATGATTTTATGCTGAAACAGACGGTTTTGAAAATGACCCTAAAAGGTACGCATAAATTAACTCAGATAGTAAATTCAGACCCTAAAAGGTATGACCACATACAATTTTTTTTCAATATGTGTTCGAAAACTGACCTTAAAATGTACGGTGCCAGTTCGAGACCCTAAAAGGTACGCGAGGGTCTTATTTTTGACCCTAAAAGGTCCGTCGAGCACCCCTATCCATTAACTAAGGGAGCCCCCCCCTTCGGGAATAGATTTTTTATACCTTAATGAAGTCGAAAAGAAGCAAGGATCTTCCCTACCACTTCGGCATAGGGATTCCCCCCGGGGATGTGATCAACTTATGGCCAAATAAAGTCATTTCACTGAATGTACTGAGCTTGTTTTAACAGGTTGCGAAATGGATCTACTTGATACAGCATATACAACTGAGGTCATAAGTTGAATCATCTACTAGAGTGACATGCTTATCAGAACAAAATTTATCAGCCCTGATCGGTTGTATGATTTATCAGATCAATAATTTATTGACTGATTGTTTACCTTTTCATTTAATTCTTCAGTTATCTATGTCATTTATCTATGTTATTTATGTCACTCATGTCTTAAATATAAGTACTACGTACTGAGCGAGTACGGACGTCCTTTTAGAAGCTCCTGTTAGATAAGCTAAATGAGTTAAACTATCAACTTATATGTCTACTCCTAAAAGGAAAAAAAAGAAAAGTGATACAAAAATGAGCAACGTAGCAAAATTACAGAAAGAAAACGATGTACTTAAGAAACAAGTAACCGAGTTCGCAAAGGACTTGAAAGAGATGCATGAAAGACAAGATGGCGTCCAATGATGAACCGAAGAATATTGAGCAGAGCATCCAACACTTCTTCGACGAGTATGATGACATTCGTACCGATCATACTAGCATGACTAACAACATTACCAGAATGACATCAAGATTGAGAACCTTAGAAGAGAATATCTTGAAGACTGATGAAGCCATCGAGGACATCAACAAATATAGTTTCCAATACAATGTCAAGATCTTGGGTGTGCCTAAACACAGTCCAAAAGAAACAGCTAAGGAAACTGTAGACATCTGTTAGTGATGTTCATCATTACCCAACACGGGCCTCAACCTCAAAAAATTTATTCTCTAAGCCTTCTAGGCTAAACACTCAATTAAATTATTTTTCAAGACTTGTGAGATTAGGGAATTCGATTCCGTACAACATCAGAGAGCTACCTAAAAAGCGATTCAAAAAAATTATAAAAATCAGACTTTTTGACCTTTTAGAAAAAGAAGATAACTATGTTGACGTCCCGGTTGTTATACAGGATTTATCACAACTAAGACACTCAATAGCTGATCACTTTCTTTATGCTGAAACTTTTCAAGCCTGAAGTCTTTTCCTGGCTACGTTTTTTTTTTTTAAGGAATCGAATTGAAATCATATTAAATTTGCTTATTCTTGATTATGTTTGTCAATACATTTATTAACCATCGTTTACTATATACAATTTGCCAATATATATCTCAAAATCATATTTAATATTTATATTTAATATCTATATTTTGCTTTTGGAATAATACCTGTTAACAAATTTGATAATTACATATAATAATTATACTTTATAATCATATATCTAACAATTATATTATATTTATTTAATAATCATATCTTATATATATACATACATAGCTACTTGTAACTTCTTGTAAGTTAATATAAACCACTGGCCTGCCTAGATTAGTGCTCTTACTATTTGCAGGTCGGTGGCATATCCATTACTTGTAAAGAAATGTTACTAAATAAACAAACTTGAACTTGAACTTGAACTTATCTATCAGTCTATTAATTAATTAATTAATTAATTAATTCATTCATTCATTCATTCATTCATTCATTCAATCATTCATTCATTCATTCATTCATTCATTCATTCATTCATTCATTCATTCAAAGTGTTTTACAGACCGTCGCTCCCTTCTCGCCCAACTCTCTTTTTCTCCCCTTTCACTTCCCTAAACAGGAAGCCCGTTGCAGTGGTCCTGCGGAGAAGTATTCTATATTGTATTGGTCGAGTGTCGTCTTATATTCTTAGTAAATGTCTTGTCTTGTTTATAGAATGGCAACATCTTTATTAAATGTCCAAGTTATAACATCTAAAGAGCAAGACAACTTCAATCGTCTTTGTCGACTTCTGATAGTGGGCGGAACTAGGGTACTAAGAGATGTGCTAGATAACAGCCAACCTCCCTCAATTCTAGCCTCTACGTTGGCAGATGCAAGCATTAAGAAATGTCTCGAAAGAAAAACATACTCACTGCAAAAAGTCTTACTCTACCCCTCCCCTGGAAAGTTCGGGAAATCAGCAGACTTTGATATTTCATTGATTGTAGTACTGCTTCAGAACATCCCCTGTACTTTCCTAGCGACTCCCACACAAGGGTGGAATAGAATGCCTCCAGACTCCGAGCGAACACTAGCTGCGGACATTGTAAGGGTGAAAATACTTAGAAATGAAGTATATAGTCATACTACCACCATGAAAGTCACTGACGCGGAGTTCGTCAATCTCTGGGATAAATTATCTGAGACTTTAGTACGAATTGAAAGTAACTATGGTGAGGACAAGAAACGAAAGTGGTTGAATGAAGTACAGCAGTATTTGGTAGGACCCTTGACAGAAACAGACAGGCAGAATATCCAGGAATTGGAGCGATGGTACCGACAGGAAATAGAGCTTAAACAACAACTTTCACAGATGGAGAAAGGAATAGATGACATCAAAGATACTCTTGGTATGTATTATTATCTTTATTCAAATGACAAACGAACTGACTAACTGATTAACAAATAAACAAACAAATAAACAAACAAACAAACAAACAAACAAACAAACAAACAAACAAACAAACAAACAAACAAACAAACAAACAAACAAACAAACAAACGAACGAACGAACGAACGAACGAACGAACGAACGAACGAACGAACGAACGAACGAACCAACTAACCAACCAACCAACCAACCAACCAACCAACCAACCAACCAACCAACCAACCAACCAACCAACCAACCAACAGGTTAGTTCCTTAAGTTTTACAACTTCTTTACGTGAAAGCCGTATATAAACAGAAGCAAAAATACAGTTGATATTAAAACTGAACTGCATTAATAATAATATTCTGATAATAAATCTTAGAGTAGACAAACGGAGTATTAATCAAAAACTCATCAGGACTCAGGCGACAAACCGATAGCCGATAGGTTCTTTTTGAATGTAGTTTTTGAGGAAGAAGATCTCAATTCTATATTAGAAAAAGAATCCTTACAATATTCAGTCTTTGGGACTTTGTTATAGACTAATTTTAAGGAATTATCCCTAAGACAAGATTTGTAAGGATTTTTTGAACTCATAACAAAAAGATCACGAAGATAATCAGGAGCTTTATGATTAACGATATCAAACATTAGTAGGCTTTGGCGTTTTTCTCTCCTCGAGGCTAAATTGTCCCATCCTAAACTTTGAAGAATGTCTACCGACCTCACATCATAACTTAGAAAAGTATCGATGCGGGCAGCACGATTTTGTAACTTTTGTATACGGTTAACAAACACTTTATTTACATTTCCCCATACAGCGTCACAATAGTCAAAAATAGGCTTTATCAAGGAATTATAAATTGTTTCCTGAGTTTCTAAGGATACGAAGCCACGGGCTTGTTCAAGACCATTGATTAAACGATTTACCTTTAAACACAGATTGCCCCATTTTAGATTCTCATCTAAATGTACCCCTTGGTATTTGGTTGTTTTGACTCTCTTGATTTCCTTATCACCTATGATAATTGGGAGGGTTTTACAAAGGTTTGACATCCTTAAGTCAGTACCGATGAACATATATTCAGATTTTGTCTCCACTACATATAGTTAATAACACTACACAACACTTGACGCATGGGCTGGTAGGTCAGCCTGGCCCACGATAACACATTTTATTGAAGAATTCAAAGATAATATCTATCATAACAAAATCTAAACATTATAGCCAGTCACGAAAACCCAAAACCACTTTGTGGAAAATAGGAACGTGAACCCCCTACAATTGCTATAATGCATACCCTTGGGGTTTTAAGGTTTACATGGTGAAATAACAACAATACAGTGTCTTCCATTGAAAATCTAAGCATCTGCTATATATAAATTATAGTGAAAACTTAAGCTAAATTAGTACACAGCGCGAGGCTGACCGTAGAATGACTATCACTACGGCCGACACCCTATATATACACTCTATTACACAAGGGACTAGACGCTCTATACCCACGGACTAACTAGTCTCCGCGCCGGCAAAATATTTATTTATGTCAATCTCGATTGTCACAAATTACATTTTTAGTTACATTGAGGCTTAGCTTATTCGCTAATAACCAATTTCTAATATTTTTCAAATCCTCATTAAACCTGAATAATAGTTCGGTAGTTGACTTAGAGGCAGCATTCAAAATAGTATCGTCAGCATACATGTGCGGATTGGTGTGTGACAGACAGGCCGGGAGGTCATTGATGTAAATTAGGAATAGTAAGGGACCTAAAATAGAGCCTTGAAGAACACCAAAAGCTATCTGCTGAGGCTTTGAAATGCTACTTCCAACTGTACACTGTTGCTGTCTATTTGTCAAATATGACTCAAACTAGTCAAGTCTCATCCCATGAATGCCATATAGAGTTTCAGCTTTTTCAATAAAAAATTCATGAGAAACAGTGTCGAAGGCTTTAGCAAGATCGAGAAATACAACGAGGTTGGTCATACCCTCGTCAATATTAAGATACCATTCGACTGTAATGTTCAATAAAGCTGTAACTGTGGAATGCGGGGAACGAAAACCTGACTGATACTTAGTTAGCAAATTATTTTCAGTAAGATAGTTATAACTTGAAGCTGATCGTAAATCACCCTTTCGCATATTTTTGAAACAGCTGACAAAACAGAAATCGGACGATAATTCTGAGGGTCTGTACGATCATTAGCTTTAAATAATGGAAAAACCTTTGCTAATTTCCATCTAGAAGGAAATAAACCAGTATCTACGGTTTTGTTAATTATTTCTGTCAAAGAATTTACTATGACTTTATTTCTTTGAGGGGTCAGGAAATATTATCAAGGCCTGTTGCCGGCCTTGAGGCGAAAGCTTTTTCAAATACTTTAAAACTACTTCTGGCTTTTATCACAGAAGGGATCGAGTTCCACATTGTTGATCCTCTATAGTAAAAACTGTTTTTGAGAAAATCTGTCTTAGGTATGTGTTTAATTGTGTTGTCTCAGTTTGGATTTGTAATTATCTCTTTCAGATGATGAATTAAATAAATTACTTAGATATGATGGACAATTGTTGTTGATAATGTCATACATCATGAAACACATTCTTTTATCTCGTCTTTCTTCAAGTTTCTCCCATTTCAACTTTTGCAACAGGTCAGCCGATCTCACATCATAACCTTGAAACGTTATGATGCGAGCAGCTCTATTCTGGAGCTTTTGAAGGCTATCTGCTTGGTCCTTGTTTAGATTGCTCCAAACAAGGTCGCAATAGTCGAAAGTAGGCTGTATAAGAGCTTTATACATTGTTGCTGCGAGCGAAGCGAGTAGCAACACTAATTTCGACGGTATCCCTTTGTACTTGTGGACGAGCGTTCCTGGGCTATATATAGTGAGAAAAATCTCGATTTTCGGGCTGGCTGGCGGACTGGCGGGCTGGCGATGATTTCCGAACATGTAATACGTTAGGTCAGCAACTTTCGCCATTAAAGTACCTAATTCATATACTAGAGACCAGAGAATATTCTGTGGGAAATTCCTAAGCCGAAGAAGATATAAATAAGTCAACTTCTCGAACGAGTTATGGCCAGTCACACAGCAACGCTTGCAATATGGAATTTCAGTGTAATTCCAAACTGATTACGTTAACATATTCGATCGCATTCGAGATTTGATCACGCTAATCCACGAGCGCTAATCACATGTAAGTTAATATTACTAAAAACATACAATTTTGTACATTCTTGAATATAGCTAGGAAGATAATATAATTAATAAGTTGGCTTCTCGAGTGAGTTATGGCCACTTATCAGTGTGATTTTAAACTGATTACATAAACATATCACATTCGAGATCCACGAGCGCTAACCACATGTAATAAACTAAAAACATACAATTTCGTACATTCTTGAAAATAGGAAGATAAAAAGTCAGCTTTTCGACAAGTTATTGAACATAATGCCTACATATCCACCTAATAGCCAGGATTGGGCTGCCTGTGGAATATTATGCAAACAGCTCGTTCCACGGAATAGTTTCATCAAATTATCCGAGTTTTTCGCACTGTAATAATCTCAAAATCAAACTTATTTATTGCTGGAAGCATTGATCAAGGTCACGAACGACTTTTAGTGACATTTCTCGCGGGAAAAGACAATGTTCTTTTACGAGTTTTTCAGCGCTGTTATGTGCTCAGAGTTTGTCAATGAAACTTTGGCCACCGTAGATCAGATCTTTATTACCGAAGGAGATTGACTTTATCTGGATGCTCTTGGAAGTAGAATCATCCCTGATACAGAGACGTTGTCCTTATACTATCTGTCGCAGTCTGAGTTAGTGAATAGGAAACTTGAGTTATAATTCTTACATTTGTTTATTAAATTTTGCACAAAATAATCAGGTAAACAGTGGTACTGACTATTAGTGAACGTAAATAAAAACCCTTCTCCTTTGTTGAAAGTCGACTTCTCGAAAGAGTTATGGCCAGTTACACACAGCAATGCTTGCAAATTCTAAAGTAACCGTATTCGATCCCATTCGAGATTCGATCACGCTACTTCACGAGCGCTAATCACATGCATGTAATATTACTATTAAAAAACGTACAATTTCGACAAGTAATTGAACATAATGCTAACATATTCGCTTACTGAATAGCCAAGATTGGGCTGCCTGTGGAATATTATGTAAACAGCTCGCAGCATTTCACTTTTGATAGAAACGGCTAGTAATAAGAGTACTTGTTGGAACAAAGTCACGAAGTTGATTTAGGCCATAAATAGATTTTCCAATTTTTTGACAAATTGTGTCAATATGCGATTCCCAGTTAAGATTATCATCAATAAGTACTCCAAGATGTTTAAGAGTACTAACTCTTTTGATCTCAGAGGTGCTTATTTTGATAGGGGCAAAACTGTCAAAGCTGGGTACTTTAAACTTTGATCCAATCAACATGTACTCAGTTTTTACAACGTTCAAACTAAGTTTATTGGCTAATAGCCAGTCACTGATCCTCGCTAAGTCTGCATTAACATTGCGGTGGAGTTCAGTGGCAGACTTACCAGCAATACTTATCAAGGTGTCGTCGGCATAGAGTCTAGGTGTTGTATGATCAAGACGGCATGGGATGTCATTAATGTATATGATAAACAATAGTGGTCCCAAAATAGAACCTTGTGGGACCCCAGGCTTCGAAATTTCGTTTTGAACGATACAACATTGTTTCCTATCATTTAAATACGATTTGAAAAAATCTAGACTTGCTCCGTCAACACCATAATAATGTAGCTTTGTAATTAGGACTTGATGCGAAACCCTTGAAATGTCAACCCTTATTATTATCATCATTTTCATTATCTATTGCTTTTTTCTGTTTTAACAGGTGAAATAAAATATCCAAAGACCTGTTTCAAAGAACACCACAATGATAGGCCTTTGAACTACGTATGTTATGACTGCAAAACAAACACCTGTGAGCTATGTGCCTGTATTGACCACCGCAAACATAAAGTCTACCCTGCAGACAACGATCCTGAGTTGACCAATGCTCGCCAAGATATCAATGATGAAATTCTTGCTGCGCAGAACAAGCTAACAAACGGTGAAAGTGAAATACAAGCTATCGCAAAGAAGTACGGTGAAGGAACAGATCTGAAGAACATCGAAAGTATGATCCATACCTTCGCAGAAAAATGTGTCAACGAAATACGAATGCAGGAACAGCAATTGGTGAAGTCAATCAAGCAAAGTTTTGAATCTCGTCAC
The DNA here is from genome assembly GCA_949775045.1 of Metridium senile. Taxonomy (NCBI): domain Eukaryota; kingdom Metazoa; phylum Cnidaria; class Anthozoa; order Actiniaria; family Metridiidae; genus Metridium; species Metridium senile. The sequence continues at coordinate 10,113,157 of OX459107.1, forward strand.
GACGTGGAGAACATTAAGCTGAGTTTTTTAAAGCAAAACGAAGAGATTCGCAAAGCTATCGACTGCGCGCACGTTTTGTTGGAGAAAGGCGACGCCCTCGCAATTTCTCACGAAGCTAACTCGATCAAAGAGACTCTAAAAGATCTTTCAAACACTGGAATGATCTTGAAACCTTTATCTTGTGAAAGAAAAGTTTTTGAACACAATAGTAAGCTCTTTGATGATTTGTGTATGCATGGCATCGGGCGTATTTTAGCCATTGGTCCTCGCAAATACACCGCAAGCGGTCCTGGAGTTGATCCAAAGGCCGAGTTATACCAAGGCCTGGAAACCTGCTTCAAGGTCACTACGTGTAGCGCGCGAGGGGAGATCATCCACGTACCTTCGGAGGCTATCTCTGTCTTTGTAGAATACCGAAGAGAGAAGAACAAAATGCATGAGATTGTTGCCGGACAAGATATCTCCAGGGATGTCATTGATAACGGCGATGGGTCTTACTTTGTATCCTACGTTCCTCCAGAGATAGGAGCTGCTTTGGTGTCGGTGAAAATCGAAGGGGAAGATATAGGACAGGGGCCGTTTGAAGTGAATGTTAAACAACGAAAATACGAAACAATAGGTTTCGTGGGAAGGAAGGGAACAGGTAGGAAGGAAGTCCTATGTCCTCTAACACTACCACCACTACAAGCATCACTGAGCATATGATGATATGATGACATATATATGTCATCATCATTCCCATCCACACCACCATTATCATTATTGTTATTATCACCATTATTATTACCATCATTATCGCCATCATATATATGTTATCATCATTCCCATCCACACCACCATCATCATTATCATCATTATCATTATCATCATTATTGCCATCATTATCGCCATCATATATATGTTATCATCATTTCAAATCAATACCATCACTTTTTCCAGGTAACGGTAATTTCGATGGTCCTTGGTGTTCAGCGGAGAACAGCATTGGTGATATCTACATCACTGATCGAGACAACAACCGTGTCCAAGTTTTCAACAAAGAAATAAGCTGGAAACAAAACATCGGAGAGAAAGGGTCGAGGGATGGCCAGCTTATCCAACCACGGGGCATCGCTATCGACCGTTATGATGACTTCGTTGTAGTCGATACTGGCAACAATAGAGTACAAATCTTTGACAAACATGGAAGCTTTAAGATGAAGTTTGGCGGTCCTGGGATCGAAGAGGGATGTTTCCAAAATCCTTACTCTGTAGCAATAGATGACGACCATAATTTAATCATCAGCGATGTGGACAACAAGAGAATACAGATCTTCACTCCCAAAGGTCAGTTTGTGAAATCCTTTGGTAAAAGTGTAATAAAAAAGCCCTGTTATTGCATTTATCACAAGGGACAATACATCGTCTCTGATTGTGAAAGCCACAACATTAAATTCTTCAACAAACATGGACAATTCCTGTATGAGATTGGAAGACGCGGAACACACGACGGAGAATTTGACCTGGTGATTCGAGGACTCGGGATAGACAGAGTTGGTAATCTATTAGTTTGTGATAGTTTTGCTTGCAGAATACAAGTGTTTCGTCCTGTTGGATCTTCGTTCGAGTTTCTCGACAAGTTTGGAAAACCAGGAAAAGATCTCGGTGACTTAAGTCGGCCGACGACAATAACGGTCCTAAAGAGTGGACGGTTTATAATTTGCGAGTTTGTAAATTGTCGTGTGCAGATTTTTTGACGTGAAACAACTCAGAATTCAGTTGAATCAAACATCTTGACATGTGTTTCTAAGTAACATTAGTCCACAGTTCCTTGCGCCATCTTGAAGGTAGCCGGGCCTTTGAATATGGAAGCGAGAAGACCGTTGAGCTTGCAATGATATAGAGTTTATCACTTTGAGGGACAATTATTCATGTGTCTTTATCATTGCAAGATCAACGTTCGTCTTACTTCCATGGAAAGGTCCGGTTACATTTCAAGATGGCGCAGGCAACTGTGAAGGGGAATATTAGGTTAAACATTTATGATAACTAGTTGTTAACCTAGTGCGGACTGCGTCAGTGTTTATAACTAGTTGTTAACCTAGTGCGGACTGCGTCAGTGTTTATAACTAGTTGTTAACCTAGTGCGGACTGCGTCAGTGTTTATAACTAGTTGTTTATAAACTAGTGTGGACTGCGTCAGCGTTTGTAAGGAAAAAATTGTAGTACAAATGTACGATAGCTATAGTTGTTAACCTAGTGAGGACTGCGTCAGTGTTTCTAAGGAAAAAATTGTAGTACAAATGTACGATAGCTATAGTTGTTAAACTAGTGTGGACTGCGTCAGTGTTTCTAAGGAAACAATTGTAGTACAAATGTACGATAACTAGCGGTTAAACTAGTGTTGACTGAGTCAGTGTTTATAAGGAAACAATTGTAGTACAAAACTAGTGTGAATTGAACTGCGTCAGTGTTTTTAAGGAAACAATTGTAGCACAAATGTACGATAACTACAGTTGTTATACTAGTGTGAACTGCGTCAGTGTTTCTTATGCAACAATTGGAGTAAAACTGTACGATAGCGTCGGTATTTTCAATATAATGTATCCAGGTCTAATATATAGAGAATATTTCATGAGAGTCTGTGGTTCTTATCCACGAGTTATGAAGTATCATAAAACAAACAAGCGAGTTCTAGGGACGTGAGTCTCATGATACGAAAAATTGAGTGAATAAATGAAAAAATCTGTATACACTCTTTCCGAGAAAGTTTGCCCGTGAAAAGCACACAAATTAGTGGCGCGAAGGATCATGGATCAGTTCAGAAAATAAACGTGCATTCGGAACGCCTTTCTGGTTGTTTGATAAGTCAGAACGGACATTTCTCAATAACTTATTGGCAAGTGTAGCAATGTAGCCATGAAATACCTTGCGTTCTAATAAAGTATACGTAGGTAACCCATCATCCCCTGCGCTACTAGCTTGTAGGCTTTTCACATCACGGGTGACAAAGTTTCTCGGAAAGGGTGTATGATACACCACAGAAATGATCATTATCTAAAATTACTTCATCTAAAAATTATCAAGTCGTTTTTGCTTTGCCTTTCTTATATTTCCTTTGATATATAGTTTACATTTTATATTTACAATGTAATATTGTACAGACTGATTTATTTTTCACTTTTTTCGCTATTTGTTTTGACTGTAAATAAACACAGCTCTAAATCAAACCACTAAATAAATAAAAAACTATTTACCACTATTAATATTTCTCGTCTCAGTTTTTGTTTACTTTATTACAAATAAACCAATGAGCTCTGTAAAGGCAAAATACTTAGTTTTAGGGCGCAATTACAAATGTACAATATTTATATATGTTTAGGAAATCGCACGATCTTTCAGGCGAGTCCAATTGATAACTTTCAACACATCACTGCACGAGTATACATCAATACATAAATGAGAGATTGAGAGAAATAGAGCATGGTTAAGAGAGGATAGAAGAACAGGCCTATTTTTGAAATATTTGAAAATGTTTTTATTTTCATTCTAGATTGAATTTAACGAAATATTAAAAGCCTATTGAATCAATTAAATTTGTATTGTTGTAATGTTAAGAACTGATGAAAAATGAAAAAAAAAAAATCCGATCTACTATAACTAAGTTAGTCAACCCAATGACAGCCTGCAAAACAGACGTTCTTTTGCAGTTTGGGAATCATAGGGCTCTTGGGTTCCTGTGTTATCTAGGTAACCGCGAGACTGAATATAAGGCCTAGCTTGTTACAACACAGGAACCCCTAAAACGCCCCCCCCCCCCCCCCCCCCCCTCCCACAAAAATAAAAAACCCACAAGAACACTTGCTTGTAGCCTACTCCACAGGCATCTCTTATATCTCTTTTCTTCGGGCTTCCTTTGGTGAGGAGGGGAAAACGAGCTGGAGTGGAAGAGGCAGAGAGAAAGAAGAACTCGTTTGCAGTTCTTCCCTGACAAATATTTCAATACAGGAATCCCGATCACGTCAACAAAAGAAATAATCCAAACATTGCGTGACATATTCAAAAGTGTGTGACATATTAAACAAAAATCGCGTGACATACTGAGCAATGTGTAGCAACCCAAAGATCGACTGTTGGTTTCCGTCTCGACTTGTTTGCAGTTTCTTTTAATGTTTTCCAGTCTAATCAACTATTTTAATAAGACGTCTTTACACAAGAAATCTAAATCTATCTAGACACTTTCTAGGTACCAAATCATACCATTTAACCAGCAAACGATTGGATAAACAAGGTGAGAAATACATGAGCAACTATAGCGTTGGATCGTTAACTCTTATATACATGACATAAATACCCTTTAAAACGTTAAAAAGTATCATTTATTGAATTTAGCTAAGATTAAAGAAACTATGTGAGAATTGTGCATACAAACAACGGATGTGGTATCTGATATGCTGATCTGATATGTTACATCAAGTAAAGCCATTTCACTGAATGTACTTGACCTGTTTTAACATTGAAATGGATCTACTTGATACAGTATTTATAACTGAGGTCATGAGTTGAATAATCTACTAGAGTGACATTCTAATCAAAACAGAATCAAGTTGTCATCCCATTGTATGATTTGTCAGATCAAAAATTCATTGATTGATTGTTTATTTTTTCATTTAATTATTTATTTCAGTTTTATCTATCTGTCTATCCATTCTTCCATTCATTCACTCATTCATTCATTCATTCATTCATTCATTCATTTATTCATTCATTCATTCATTCATTCATCCATTCATTCATTCATTCATTCATTCATTCATTCATTCAAATTAATTTAAAGACCGTAGCTCCCTTCTCGCCCAATTCCTTTCTCTCCCCGTTCACTTCCCTGAACAGGAAGACGATTGCAGTGGTCCTGCGGAGAAGTATTCTATATTGTATTGGTCGAGTGTCGTCTTATATTCTTAGTAAATGTCTTGTCTTGTTTATAGAATGGCAACATCTTTATTAAATGTCCAAGTTATAACATCTAAAGAGCAAGACAACTTCAATCGTCTTTGTCGACTTCTGATAGTGGGCGGAACTAGGGTACTAAGAGATGTGCTAGATAACAGCCAACCTCCCTTAATTCTAGCCTCTACGTTGGCAGATGCAAGCATTAAGAAATGTCTCGAAAGAAAAACGTACTCACTGCAAAAAGTCTTACTCTACCCCTCCCCTGGAAAGTTCGGGAAATCAGCAGACTTTGATATTTCATTGATTGTAGTACTGCTGCAAAATATCCCCTGTACTTGCCTCGCGACTCCCACACAAGGATGGAATACAATGCCTCCAGACTACGAGCGAACACTAGCTGCGGACATTGTGAGGGTGAAGGTACTTAGAAATGAAGTTTTTGCTCATACTATCGCCATGGAAGTCACTGACGCGGAGTTCGTCAATCTCTGGGATAAGTTATCTGAGGCTTTAGTTCGAATTGAAAGTAACTATGGTGAGGCCAAGGAACGGGAGTGGATAAACAAAGTAAAGAAGTATTTGGAAGGACCCTTGACAGAAACAGAGAGGCAGACTATCCTCAAACAACATCACCACCAACACCTACAGCACCTACAGCACTTACAGCACCAAGAGCACCTAAGGCACCTGCAGCACCAAGAGCACTTGCGGCACCAAGAGCACCTCCGGCACCAAGAGCACCAAGAGCACCTGCGGCACCAGCAGTACCAACAGCAGGAATAAATGATCATACAAACATAAGTTTGTCCGTGAAAAGCACACAAATTAGTGGCGCGAAGGATCATGGATCAGTTCAGAAAATAAACGTGCATTCGGAACGCCTTTCTTGTTGTTTGATAAGTCAGAACGGACATTTCTCAATAACTTATTGACAAGTATAGCAATGTAGCCATGAAATACCTTGCGTTCTAATAAAGTATACGTAGGTAACCCATCATCCCCTGCGCTACTAGCTTGTAGGCTTTTCACATCACGGGTGACAAAGTCTCTCGGAAAGGGTGTATGATACACCACAGAAATGATCATTATCTAAAATTACTTCATCTAAAAATTATCAAGTCGTTTTTGCTTTGCCTTTCTTATATTTCCTATGATATATAGTTTACATTTTATATTTACAATGTAATATTGTACAGACTGATTTATTTTTCACTTTTTTCGCTATTTGTTTTGACTGTAAATAAACACAGCTCTAAATCAAACCACTAAATAAATAAAAAACTATTTACCACTATTAATATTTCTCGACTCAGTTTTTGTTTACTTTATTACAAATAAACCAATGATCTCTGTAAAGGCAAAATACTTAGTTTTAGGGCGCAATTAAAAATGTACAATATTTATACATGTTTAGGAAATCGCACGATCTTTCAGGCGAGTCCAATTGATAACTTTCAACACATCACTGCACGAGTATACATCAATACATAAATGAGAGATTGAGAGAAATAGAGCATGGTTAAGAGAGGATAGAAGAACAGGCCTATTTTTGAAATATTTGAAAATGTTTTTATTTTCATTCTAGATTGAATTTAACGAAATATTAAAAGCCTATTGAATCAATTAAATTTGTATTGTTGTAATGTTAAGAACTGATGAAAAATGAAAAAAAAAAATCCGATCTACTATAACTAAGTTAGTCAACCCAATGACAGCCTGCAAAACAGACGTTCTTTTGCAGTTTGGGAATCATAGGGCTCTTGGGTTCCTGTGTTATCTAGGTAACCGCGAGACTGAATATAAGGCCTAGCTTGTTACAACACAGGAACCCCTAAAACGCCCCCCCCCCCCCCCCCCCCCCTCCCACAAAAATAAAAAACCCACAAGAACACTTGCTTGTAGCCTACTCCACAGGCATCTCTTATATCTCTTTTCTTCGGGCTTCCTTTGGTGAGGAGGGGAAAACGAGCTGGAGTGGAAGAGGCAGAGAGAAAGAAGAACTCGTTTGCAGTTCTTCCCTGACAAATATTTCAATACAGGAATCCCGATCACGTCAACAAAAGAAATAATCCAAACATTGCGTGACATATTCAAAAGTGTGTGACATATTAAACAAAAATCGCGTGACATACTGAGCAATGTGTAGCAACCCAAAGATCGACTGTTGGTTTCCGTCTCGACTTGTTTGCAGTTTCTTTTAATGTTTTCCAGTCTAATCAACTATTTTAATAAGACGTCTTTACACAAGAAATCTAAATCTATCTAGACACTTTCTAGGTACCAAATCATACCATTTAACCAGCAAACGATTGGATAAACAAGGTGAGAAATACATGAGCAACTATAGCGTTGGATCGTTAACTCTTATATACATGACATAAATACCCTTTAAAACGTTAAAAAGTATCATTTATTGAATTTAGCTAAGATTAAAGAAACTATGTGAGAATTGTGCATACAAACAACGGATGTGGTATCTGATATGCTGATCTGATATGTTACATCAAGTAAAGCCATTTCACTGAATGTACTTGACCTGTTTTAACATTGAAATGGATCTACTTGATACAGTATTTATAACTGAGGTCATGAGTTGAATAATCTACTAGAGTGACATTCTAATCAAAACAGAATCAAGTTGTCATCCCATTGTATGATTTGTCAGATCAAAAATTCATTGATTGATTGTTTATTTTTTCATTTAATTATTTATTTCAGTTTTATCTATCTGTCTATCCATTCTTCCATTCATTCATTCATTCATTCATTCATTCATTCATTCATTCATTCATTTATTCATTCATTCATTCATTCATTCATCCATTCATTCATTCATTCATTCATTCATTCATTCATTCATTCAAATTAATTTAAAGACCGTAGCTCCCTTCTCGCCCAATTCCTTTCTCTCCCCGTTCACTTCCCTGAACAGGAAGACGATTGCAGTGGTCCTGCGGAGAAGTATTCTATATTGTATTGGTCGAGTGTCGTCTTATATTCTTAGTAAATGTCTTGTCTTGTTTATAGAATGGCAACATCTTTATTAAATGTCCAAGTTATAACATCTAAAGAGCAAGACAACTTCAATCGTCTTTGTCGACTTCTGATAGTGGGCGGAACTAGGGTACTAAGAGATGTGCTAGATAACAGCCAACCTCCCTTAATTCTAGCCTCTACGTTGGCAGATGCAAGCATTAAGAAATGTCTCGAAAGAAAAACGTACTCACTGCAAAAAGTCTTACTCTACCCCTCCCCTGGAAAGTTCGGGAAATCAGCAGACTTTGATATTTCATTGATTGTAGTACTGCTGCAAAATATCCCCTGTACTTGCCTCGCGACTCCCACACAAGGATGGAATACAATGCCTCCAGACTACGAGCGAACACTAGCTGCGGACATTGTGAGGGTGAAGGTACTTAGAAATGAAGTTTTTGCTCATACTATCGCCATGGAAGTCACTGACGCGGAGTTCGTCAATCTCTGGGATAAGTTATCTGAGGCTTTAGTTCGAATTGAAAGTAACTATGGTGAGGCCAAGGAACGGGAGTGGATAAACAAAGTAAAGAAGTATTTGGAAGGACCCTTGACAGAAACAGAGAGGCAGACTATCCTCAAACAACATCACCACCAACACCTACAGCACCTACAGCACTTACAGCACCAAGAGCACCTAAGGCACCTGCAGCACCAAGAGCACTTGCGGCACCAAGAGCACCTCCGGCACCAAGAGCACCAAGAGCACCTGCGGCACCAGCAGTACCAACAGCAGGAATAAATGATCATACAAACATAAGTTTGTCCGTGAAAAGCACACAAATTAGTGGCGCGAAGGATCATGGATCAGTTCAGAAAATAAACGTGCATTCGGAACGCCTTTCTTGTTGTTTGATAAGTCAGAACGGACATTTCTCAATAACTTATTGACAAATATAGCAATGTAGCCATGAAATACCTTGCGTTCTAATAAAGTATACGTAGGTAACCCATCATCCCCTGCGCTACTAGCTTGTAGGCTTTTCACATCACGGGTGACAAAGTCTCTCGGAAAGGGTGTATGATACACCACAGAAATGATCATTATCTAAAATTACTTCATCTAAAAATTATCAAGTCGTTTTTGCTTTGCCTTTCTTATATTTCCTATGATATATAGTTTACATTTTATATTTACAATGTAATATTGTACAGTCTGATTTATTTTTCACTTTTTTCGCTATTTGTTTTGACTGTAAATAAACACAGCTCTAAATCAAACCACTAAATAAATAAAAAAACTATTTACCACTATTAATATTTCTCGACTCAGTTTTTGTTTACTTTATTACAAATAAACCAATGATCTCTGTAAAGGCAAAATACTTAGTTTTAGGGCGCAATTAAAAATGTACAATATTTATACATGTTTAGGAAATCGCACGATCTTTCAGGCGAGTCCAATTGATAACTTTCAACACATCACTGCACGAGTATACATCAATACATAAATGAGAGATTGAGAGAAATAGAGCATGGTTAAGAGAGGATAGAAGAACAGGCCTATTTTTGAAATATTTGAAAATGTTTTTATTTTCATTCTAGATTGAATTTAACGAAATATTAAAAGCCTATTGAATCAATTAAATTTGTATTGTTGTAATGTTAAGAACTGATGAAAAATGAAAAAAAAAAATCCGATCTACTATAACTAAGTTAGTCAACCCAATGACAGCCTGCAAAACAGACGTTCTTTTGCAGTTTGGGAATCATAGGGCTCTTGGGTTCCTGTGTTATCTAGGTAACCGCGAGACTGAATATAAGGCCTAGCTTGTTACAACACAGGAACCCCTAAAACGCCCCCCCCCCCCCCCCCCCCCCTCCCACAAAAATAAAAAACCCACAAGAACACTTGCTTGTAGCCTACTCCACAGGCATCTCTTATATCTCTTTTCTTCGGGCTTCCTTTGGTGAGGAGGGGAAAACGAGCTCGAGTGGAAGAGGCAGAGAGAAAGAAGAACTCGTTTGCAGTTCTTCCCTGACAAATATTTCAATACAGGAATCCCGATCACGTCAACAAAAGAAATAATCCAAACATTGCGTGACATATTCAAAAGTGTGTGACATATTAAACAAAAATCGCGTGACATACTGAGCAATGTGTAGCAACCCAAAGATCGACTGTTGGTTTCCGTCTCGACTTGTTTGCAGTTTCTTTTAATGTTTTCCAGTCTAATCAACTATTTTAATAAGACGTCTTTACACAAGAAATCTAAATCTATCTAGACACTTTCTAGGTACCAAATCATACCATTTAACCAGCAAACGATTGGATAAACAAGGTGAGAAATACATGAGCAACTATAGCGTTGGATCGTTAACTCTTATATACATGACATAAATACCCTTTAAAACGTTAAAAAGTATCATTTATTGAATTTAGCTAAGATTAAAGAAACTATGTGAGAATTGTGCATACAAACAACGGATGTGGTATCTGATATGCTGATCTGATATGTTACATCAAGTAAAGCCATTTCACTGAATGTACTTGACCTGTTTTAACATTGAAATGGATCTACTTGATACAGTATTTATAACTGAGGTCATGAGTTGAATAATCTACTAGAGTGACATTCTAATCAAAACAGAATCAAGTTGTCATCCCATTGTATGATTTGTCAGATCAAAAATTCATTGATTGATTGTTTATTTTTTCATTTAATTATTTATTTCAGTTTTATCTATCTGTCTATCCATTCTTCCATTCATTCATTCATTCATTCATTCATTCATTCATTCATTCATTCATTCATTCATTCATTCATTCATTCATTCATTCATTCATTTATTCATTCATTCATTCATTCATGCATTCATTCATTCATTCATTCATTCATTCATTCATTCATTCAAATTAATTTAAAGACCGTAGCTCCCTTCTCGCCCAATTCCTTTCTCTCCCCGTTCACTTCCCTGAACAGGAAGACGATTGCAGTGGTCCTGCGGAGAAGTATTCTATATTGTATTGGTCGAGTGTCGTCTTATATTCTTAGTAAATGTCTTGTCTTGTTTATAGAATGGCAACATCTTTATTAAATGTCCAAGTTATAACATCTAAAGAGCAAGACAACTTCAATCGTCTTTGTCGACTTCTGATAGTGGGCGGAACTAGGGTACTAAGAGATGTGCTAGATAACAGCCAACCTCCCTTAATTCTAGCCTCTACGTTGGCAGATGCAAGCATTAAGAAATGTCTCGAAAGAAAAACGTACTCACTGCAAAAAGTCTTACTCTACCCCTCCCCTGGAAAGTTCGGGAAATCAGCAGACTTTGATATTTCATTGATTGTAGTACTGCTGCAAAATATCCCCTGTATTTGCCTCGCGACTCCCACACAAGGATGGAATACAATGCCTCCAGACTACGAGCGAACACTAGCTGCGGACATTGTGAGGGTGAAGGTACTTAGAAATGAAGTTTTTGCTCATACTATCGCCATGGAAGTCACTGACGCGGAGTTCGTCAATCTCTGGGATAAGTTATCTGAGGCTTTAGTTCGAATTGAAAGTAACTATGGTGAGGCCAAGGAACGGGAGTGGATAAACAAAGTAAAGAAGTATTTGGAAGGACCCTTGACAGAAACAGAGAGGCAGACTATCCTCAAACAACATCACCACCAACACCTACAGCACCTACAGCACTTACAGCACCAAGAGCACCTAAGGCACCTGCAGCACCAAGAGCACTTGCGGCACCAAGAGCACCTCCGGCACCAAGAGCACCCATACATGTCCAATATACTCGACTGGACTCGAATCGAAAATTCCAAAACTCCATTCGACTCTATTCGTGAAGCATGAAAAGGGGTTGGGATCCCTGTATTTTATAATTATTGACCATCATTTATACAAGTCACCTACCATGTGGCCTCAGAAAGTCAATAAAAGTCAATCACGAACTGACAAAAGTCATTTACTAAATCAAACATCAAACTACTCTATTATATTGGGATTCCTGTGGCAAAGGCATGCCGGGAGAAAAAGAGTTCAGTCCATTACTCTCCTTTCTTTCCTCTTCCTCTCCCCCTCCCCTCCCCTCCCCCTCCTTTTGCCAAAGAGCAAGCTATGCAGGCTACCTTATTATCACCCCACGGATGGACGCCAATCGATCGAATCGATCGATTCGTAGATGAGGAATTCGATTCGTATCTGAAAAATTCGATTCGTATCTGAAGAATCTTAAAAATTCAATCGGCCTTTTACAAGATTCATTCACGTGAATTAATTTGACCTTATCAATCAAAAAATAGCATTTGAAAGAACGAGAGATATCACAAGCTATTCAACATACAACAACCACAAATGCGCCGTTTATGAAAGAGCAAGAACGAGAGATTCCCAAGCTATTCGACATACAACAACCACAAATGCGCCGTTTATGAAAGAGCAAGAACGAAAGATATCCCAAGCTATTCAACAGACAACAACCACAATTGCGCCGTTTATGAAAGAGCAAGAACAAGAGATATCCCAAGCTAGCGAATGCGAGTAAACTAGTATGACACTTACAAATATATACCTCGTTCTCAAACGACTACGGCCACTAGCGACTGCGAGTAAACTAGTATGACACTTACAAATATATACCTCGTTCTCAAACGACTACGGCCACTAGCGACTGCGAGTAAACTAGTATGACACTTACAAATATATACCTCGTTCTCAAACGACTACGGCCACTAGCGACTGCGAGTAAACTAGTATGACACTTACACATATATACCTCGTTCTCAAAAGACTACGGCCAACTAGCGACTGCGAGTAAACTAGTATGACACTTACAAATATATACCTCGTTCTCAAACGACTACGGCCAACTAGCGACTGCGAGTAAACTAGTATGACACTTACAAATATATACCTCGTTCTCAAACGACTACGGCCAACTAGCGACTGCGAGTAAACTAGTATGACACTTACAAATATATATCTCGTTCTCAAACGACTACACTACTATCTATAAGATAGCTAACTATGATGTCATGATGGAGTGAAAGTCGAAGGAAACGTTTGACCCTTCCTAGCTATCCCAAAATTAAACTCCTTACCCTCCCTATTCAGTCAACTTAGAATACCCATGGCCCTACACCCATGGTCACACTGACGTTTTATATATCTACACAAATTAATTATTCTCTCGGCCTTCTTTGAATTGCAGTCAGATATTGTGGTAGAGAAAGCGTTTTATTGTCTGTATTGAGTATGTTATTGATGTATTATCGAGGATTGATGACAAATACCTGATCTCAAAAACTTTCACGTTGGAAATTGATATAACAACAAGATTATCATTATATGCACACAAAATAACCAGAGTCATGAGGGACAACTTTGTGGTGGGCTGAAATTCAGATGTGACTAATAAACTCGTACATACATTGATACATATTAAATACACTATTAAAACATATTGAAATTACATTTTATTTTATGAAGTTGAGTATATATTGTTTCATACTTAAAATAAAATTATAAAAATGTGATTAAAATAAGTAACGAGGATAGCCCTCCCCTACATTCATTTTGTTTCTAGCGTTCAGTTTTTAAAATTACAATTCGTGTTGAGTTCTAATTACGCAAACAAAATCAAAGGTCATTCAGATTGTCAACCAACATCGTACCTTGCGTTACTCGTAATAAAATATTTTTTCTAACATTTTTGTCCCCGTATATATAGATTTGTGTAATATGAAGATATAAGACATTTTTTATTCTGTTTTAAACCACAAATCAATGGATCAAGAGTACCTCCCGTCCTTTTGCAGTTTTGGTGTCTTTCAGTTGTTGTATTAGGGCTGAATGCCGATTCCCTGTGTAGTACTAGTCCAGTGCAAAAATATGCGGTTCTTTTAAATAGAAACGTTTCTTCCATTGCCTATTTAAAGAAAAAAGAAAAAAAGAGTGACGTCATCAAATGACGTCATAATCATACTTTCCTAAATATCTTTCCAAAGAGAGGGAAATTAAAAAATCTATTTCCATACGATTTTAGAAGCCATTAACTGTTGTATTTTAAGCGATAAATGGGTTCTTTTTATGGCATACGGAAAAAGTTTCTCCAAAGGGTTTGTTTTACCATATGTTTCTTAAAAATTTCGTTGATGGGGAGGGGAGGGTACCCGAATTTTCAATCCTTTATAACTCAACAAATGTAAATCCTATCGAAAAACGGTTTTCAGATTTCAAATCGCATTGTGCATACCTTGCATAATAATGAAATAACATCAATGAGTGCTTTACCTAGTTATTCATTAACAAATCGACTTTTTCTTTTCGATTGGTAATAGAAATATTCGAATCGTTCGATTCGATCGAATGGTTAAAGTTTTAAGGCCCTCTATACCACACCATCTAAAACAAGAACCACAATGCTTTACGGGAAATTAAACATCAGGTTCTTATATAATAACATCAATGAGTGCTTTACCTAGTTATTCATTAACAAATCGACTTTTTCTTTTCAATTGGTAATAGAAATATTCGAATCGTTCGATTCGATCGAATGGTTAAAGTTTTAAGGCCCTCTATAGCACGCCATCTAAAACAAGAACCACAATGCTTTGCGGGAAATTAAACATCAGGTTCTTATATAATAACATCAATGAGTGCTTTACCTAGTTATTCATTAACAAATCGACTTTTTCTTTTCGATTGGTAATAGAAATATTCGAATCGTTCGATTCGATCGAATGGTTAAAGTTTTAAGGCCCTCTATAGCACGCCATCTAAAACAAGAACCACAATGCTTTGCGGGAAATTAAACATCAGGTTCTTATATAATAACATCAATGAGTGCTTTACCTAGTTATTCATTAACAAATCGACTTTTTCTTTTCGATTGGTAATAGAAATATTCGAATCGTTCGATTCGATCGAATGGTTAAAGTTTTAAGGCCCTCTATACCACGCCATCTAAAACAAGAACCACAATGCTTTGCGGGAAATTAAACATCAGATTCTTATATAATAACATCAATGAGTGCTTCACCTAGTTATTCATTAACAAATCGACTTTTTCTTTTCGATTGGTAATAGAAATATTCGAATCGTTCGATTCGATCGAATGGTTAAAGTTTTAAGGCCCTCTATAGCACGCCATCTAAAACAAGAACCACAATGCTTTGCGGGAAATTAAACATCAGGTTCTTATATAATAACATCAATGAGTGCTTTACCTAGTTATTCATTAACAAATCGACTTTTTATTTTCGATTGGTAATAGAAATATTCGAATCGTTCGATTCGATCGAATGGTTAAAGTTTTAAGGCCCTCTATACGAACATGTATGAGTGCTATCCTCGGTTATTCATTAACATGCAAGTACGTAACATTGAGGATTCCACAAATGTTTTTCAATTATTCTGTAGTCATTGAGGTAGGGGCCAACATAGTCTCCATTCGTTCGAATCGATCGATTCGATCGAATTGCTAGAGTCTTTAGGCCCTTTATTTTGCTGGGGGGAGGGGGGTTATTGATTGACAAGTAAGCGGAAGATCAATAATGAAGTTATGATATAACAATATCAATGAGTGCCTTACTTAGTTATTGATTAACAAATCGACTTTTTATTTTCGATTGGTAATAGAAATATTCGAATCGTTCGATTCGATCGAATGGTTAAAGTTTTAAGGCCCTCTGTACGAGAACGTGTATCAATAGAATCTTCGGTGTCATGCAATCTAAAATAACAATCACAATGCTTTGCGGGAAATGAAACATCAGGTTATGATGTAATAACATCAATTAGTGCTTTACCTAGTTATTCATTAACAAATCGACTTTTTATTTTCGATTGGTAATAGAAATATTCGAATCGTTCGATTCGATCGAATGGTTAAAGTTTTAAGGCCCTCTATACGAACATGTATGAGTGCTATCCTCGGTTATTCATTAACAAGTAGGTAACATTTAGCATTCCACAAATGTTTTTCAATTATTCTGTAGTCATTGAGGTAGGGGCTAACATAGTCTCCATTCGTTCGAATCGATCGATTCGATCGAATTGCTAGAGTTTTTAGGCCTTTTTTTTGCTGGGGGGGAGGGGGTTATTGATTGACAAGTAAGCGGAAGATCAATAATGAAGTTATAATATAACAACATCAATGAGTGCCTTACTTAGTTATTGATTAACAAATCGACTTTTTATTTTCGATTGGTAATAGAAATATTCGAATCGTTCGATTCGATCGAATGGTTAAAGTTTTAAGGCCCTCTGTACGAGAACGTGTATCAATAGAATCTTCGGTGTCATGCAATCTAAAATAACAATCACAATGCTTTGCGGGAAATGAAACATCAGGTTATGATGTAATAACATCAATTAGTGCTTTACCTAGTTATTCATTAACAAATCGACTTTTTATTTTCGATTGGTAATAGAAATATTCGAATCGTTCGATTCGATCGAATGGTTAAAGTTTTAAGGCCCTCTATACGAACATGTATGAGTGCTATCCTCGGTTATTCATTAACAAGTAGGTAACATTTAGCATTCCACAAATGTTTTTCAATTATTCTGTAGTCATTGAGGTAGGGGCTAACATAGTCTCCATTCGTTCGAATCGATCGATTCGATCGAATTGCTAGAGTTTTTAGGCCTTTTTTTTGCTGGGGGGGAGGGGGTTATTGATTGACAAGTAAGCGGAAGATCAATAATGAAGTTATAATATAACAACATCAATGAGTGCCTTACTTAGTTATTGATTAACAAATCGACTTTATATTTTCGACTGGTAATACAAATATTCGAATCGTTCGATTCGATCGAATGGTTAAAGTTTTAAGGCCCTCTGTACGAGAATGTGTATCAATAGAATCTTCGGTGTCATGCAATCTAAAATAACAATCACAATGCTTTGCGGGAAATGAAACATCAGGTTATTATGTAATAACATCAATTTAAGTGCTTTACCTAGTTATTCATTAACAAATCGACTTTTTATTTTCGATTGGTAATAGAAATATTCGAATCGTTCGATTCGATCGAATGGTTAAAGTTTTAAGGCCCTCTATACGAACATGTATGAGTGCTATCCTCGGTTATTCATTAACAAGTAGGTAACATTGAGCATTCCACAAATGTTTTTCAATTATTCTGTAGTCATTGAGGTAGGGGCTAACATAGTCTCCATTCGATCGAATCGATCGATTCGATCGAATTGCTACAGTTTTTAGGCCCTTTTTTTTTAAGACCCACTATTTGACAAAGTGTCAATGCTATCCTTGGTTATTGATTAACCTCAATTAGATAAAATAGTTACTCTAAACGCTATTTTTTAACATAATCAAGATTTATGAGTGCTATCCTCGGTTATTAATTAACAACTAGGTAAACGGTGCTATTTTGTAACATCATCAAGGATTGACTTTGAAGTCAATGAACTAAATATATAAGTTAATTATCATAACTTCATGACTTCTGAATTTGACTTAACATTCATATATTCTAACTAAAATTGATTTCATGACATCACGGATAGATACGATTCGAAAATTGAATTTTTCGATTCGAGTCGATGCGAGTGTATTGGACAACCCTCAGAGCACCAAGAGCACCTGCGGCACCAGCAGTACCAACAGCAGGAATAAATGATCATACAAACATAAGTTTGTCCGTGAAAAGCACACAAATTAGTGGCGCGAAGGATCATGGATCAGTTCAGAAAATAAACGTGCATTCGGAACGCCTTTCTTGTTGTTTGATAAGTCAGAACGGACATTTCTCAATAACTTATTGACAAGTATAGCAATGTAGCCATGAAATACCTTGCGTTCTAATAAAGTATACGTAGGTAACCCATCATCCCCTGCGCTACTAGCTTGTAGGCTTTTCACATCACGGGTGACAAAGTTTCTCGGAAAGGGTGTATGATACACCACAGAAATGATCATTATCTAAAATTACTTCATCTAAAAATTATCAAGTCGTTTTTGCTTTGCCTTTCTTATATTTCCTTTGATATATAGTTTACATTTTATATTTACAATGTAATATTGTACAGACTGATTTATTTTTCACTTTTTTCGCTATTTGTTTTGACTGTAAATAAACACAGCTCTAAATCAAACCACTAAATAAATAAAAAACTATTTACCACTATTAATATTTCTCGTCTCAGTTTTTGTTTACTTTATTACAAATAAACCAATGAGCTCTGTAAAGGCAAAATACTTAGTTTTAGGGCGCAATTACAAATGTACAATATTTATATATGTTTAGGAAATCGCACGATCTTTCAGGCGAGTCCAATTGATAACTTTCAACACATCACTGCACGAGTATACATCAATACATAAATGAGAGATTGAGAGAAATAGAGCATGGTTAAGAGAGGATAGAAGAACAGGCCTATTTTTGAAATATTTGAAAATGTTTTTATTTTCATTCTAGATTGAATTTAACGAAATATTAAAAGCCTATTGAATCAATTAAATTTGTATTGTTGTAATGTTAAGAACTGATGAAAAATGAAAAAAAAAAAAAAATCCGATCTACTATAACTAAGTTAGTCAACCCAATGATAGCCTGCAAAACAGACGTTCTTTTGCAGTTTGGGAATCATAGGCTCTTGGGTTCCTGTGTTATCTAGGTAACCGCGAGACTGAATATAAGGCCTAGCTTGTTACAACACAGGAACCCCTAAAACGCCCTCCCCCCCCCCCCCCCCCCCCCCCCCCTCCCACAAAAATAAAAAACCACAAGAACACTTGCTTGTAGTCTACTCCACAGGCATCTCTTATATCTCTTTTCATCGGGCTTCCTTTGGTGAGGAGGGAAAAACGAGCTGGAGTGGAAGAGGCAGAGAGAAAGAAGAGCTCGTTTGCAGTTCTTCCTTGACAAATATTTCAATACAGGAATCCCGATCACGTCAACAAAAGAAATAATCCAAACATTGCGTGACATATTCAAAAGTGTGTGACATATTAAACAAAAATCGCGTGACATACTGAGCAATGTGTAGCAACCCAAAGATCGACTGTTGGTTTCCGTCTCGACTTGTTTGCAGTTTCTTTTAATGTTTTCCAGTCTAATCAACTATTTTAATAAGACGTCTTTACACAAGAAATCTAAATCTATTTAGAGACTTTCTAGGTACCAAATCATACCATTTAACCAGCAAACGATTGGATAAACAAGGTGAGAAATACATGAGCAACTATAGCGTTGGATCGTTAACTCTTATATACATGACATAAATACCCTTTAAAACGTTAAAAAGTATCATTTATTGAATTTAGCTAAGATTAAAGAAACTATGTGAGAATTGTGCATACAAACAACGGATGTGGTATCTGATATGCTGATCTGATATGTTGCATCAAGTAAAGCCATTTCACTGAATGTGCTGAGCCTGTTTTAACATTGAAATGGATCTACTTGATACAGCATTTACAACTGAGGTCATAAGTTGAATCATCTACTAGAGTGACATTCTAATCAAAACAGAATCAAGTTGTCATCCCATTGTATGATTTGTCAGATCAAAAATTCATTGATTGATTGTTTATTTTTTCATTTAATTATTTATTTCAGTTTTATCTATCTGTCTATCCATTCTTACATTCATTCATTCATTCATTCATTCATTCATTCATTCATTCATTCATTCATCCATTCATTCATTCACTCATTCATTCATTCATTCATTCATTCATTCATTCATTCATTCATTCATTCATTCATTCATTCATTCATTCATTCATTCAAATTAATTTAAAGACCGTAGCTCCCTTCTCGCCCAATTCCTTTCTCTCCAGCAGCAGGAATAAATCATACAAACATAACGATGTTATACAGCCTGCTCGCTTTCAGCTCGTGATTCAAAATCTTTCTCATCTTCTCCCAACAATCCCGCGTGTTTCTAACAGAGAATAGAAACGCGGAAAATATCTTATAATGCTTAACTAGAAACACCATGGTCGCAGCAAGGCGCTCACGGGGCATTAAACGTTTCACAGTCATGCGAACTCTGTATGTCCACTACCACTAATAGGGCCCTGACAAGGTTGGCATACAGTCCCTAAAAGACTCGCCTAAAAACGTAATAGTTGCACTAATAACTGATATAATAAACTGTTCATTGTTAACTTCGATTTTTCCTAAAACCTGGAAACAAGCAGAAGTCATTCCACTACTTAAAGAAGGCGACCACGAGATAGCGTCCAATAATCGCCCTTTGTCACTCCTTCCCGTCTGCTCGAAAATATGCGAGAAGATAGTATTGGCTCAGTTTATGGCGCACCTCGACAAATACAACTTACTGTCAAGTCATCAGAGTGGCAATCGTAAAATGCATTCAACCGAAACTATTAACATCGCAGTCACACACACCCTACTCGAAGCTATGGATGCCAAAAAGATATCAATTCATATACAACTAGACCTGTCTAAAGCATTCGATAGCGTCGATCACAAGCTACTTCTACGTAAAATATCCCATCTGGGTGTGTCTACGATGGCTCATGCTTGGTTTGACAGCTACCTGTCCGAACGTTCGCAATATGTGCGTATCAATACAAGTACCTCTCCACATCTATCCCTGACACATGAAATTCCTCTGGGGTCAATACTGTCGCCACCAAATGGCTTCAAACTCGGCCAAGTAATAAAAAACACAACAAGTTTATTCATAAAAACTCAAATTTAGAGAATTCGAATTATGACCGTTAAAATGTATATAAACACAGTATTAATGAGCTTGGGCTGCCTGTGGTGTGGAGTGCGTCAGTGTTTCTAAGGAAACAATTGTAGTACAAATGTACGATAACTAGCGGTTAAACTAGTGTGGACTGCGTCAATGTTTCTAAGGAAACAATTGTAGTAAAATTTACGATATCATCGGTATTTTCAATATAATGTATCCAGTTCTAATATATAGAGATTACTTCATGAAATTCTGCGGTTTTTATCTTAGAGTTATGAAGTATCATAAAACAAGCAAGGGAGTTCTAGAGCGCGTGAGTTTCATAATACGAAACAACGAATGAATAATTAGACCCGTACTCGCGCACTTTCTATGAAGTAATCTGTATATAATACACCACAGAAATTATCATTATCTAAAATTACTTCATCTAAAAATCAACAATCGTTTTTGCTTTGCCTTTTCTTATATTTCCCATGATATATAGTTTACAGTTTAATGTTATTTTATATTTACAATGTAATATTGTATAGTCTGATATATTTTCAACTTTTTCGCTATTTGTTTTGACTGTAAATAAACACAGCTCTAAATTAAGCCACTAAATCCAACTTTATATAAGCAAACAAAAACCATTTACCACTATTAATATTTCTCGTCTTTTTGTTTACTTTATTACAAATACACCGGTGAACTCTGTAAAGGCAAAATACTTAGTTTTAGCGCGCAATTAAAAATGTACAATATTTATATATGTACACTGAATATGTGTCATTCTTTCCTCATAATTTTGCGTATATTTTTGCTTCTAATTTCATAGAAAATTACACGAATATTTATCACCCAGCTTGTTGTTATTTAATGACTGGCCAACTCGGAGAAACACAGTTTTATATTTCAATGAAACACTTTTAATAATTGGTGTTTGATCTTTATTGCCGGTCTATTTTTTATCGTTTTAAGCTAGCTTTAATTTTTGATGAGATTTCAATTCTGAATCAGTTTTTATTAAGCTCATTAAGAAGTCTAGAAATATTGCTAAAATATCCACCACAATATCGACAAAGAATATATATATATATATACATTTTGCCAGTCTTTACATTTTGTTTATTGGTACTGTATATATTATTTTTTTTGTCATAAAATTATTACATGCAAACGTTCCATGAAGATTTTGTCTAAAAATGACAAAGAAACCAGATTGTTTTCCCGTTGTTACAGCAAATATCAGTTAAACCAAGAAATACTACATTCAACTAAATAACACTGTTATATTCCTGCTTTTATTTGAAGCAAATAAAATACCACCTGTATGTCAAAACCTTCTTAAAAATTATTCCAAAAATATGTTTTTTTTCCATGCTTTGTTCGCGGTACTGGCACGAGCCAAAACGACGCAAATCAAAGTACTGGCCTCTCAAAGCTAGTTCAAAATAGTGACATTTGCGGAGAGATAGTTTCTACTTCAATTTCGACTGACAATCCTCATTTGTATAAACCTTCTGCTTGTTACTACATGTCCGTTATTATTTTGCCCGTACTGGTTTTTGCGTATTCGATGTTTAGATTGGACGCAATTTCCGGCTGACGTCTTGAATGTCTCTTCACTAGCTCTTGTAGCAGAAATTGTAGCTCTTGAACGACTTGATACTTGGGTTAAAGCCATTAAAGCCTCTCTTCTTTTGAAGCCGTCGACGATTTCATAAAGCAATGTTAAGTAGAGAATTATCACAAGGAACATTTCAACTTGAAAGTCATCCATTGCTGGTAAAGATAAGCGAAAAAACCGCTATAGTTTACTTAGCAAATCGCTACTTGCCTTAAATTGCCTAGTCTACATCCAACGGTGATTTTATTTGAAGTAGACTTCTGCCATTTCATTTGGTTTTGCGTTATCCAAACACCCCAAAATATTGTCCACATAGCTGTAAAATTTAATTATCTTCATTCAGATGTAGCTTGAGAAATTTGATTTTTTCCAAATCGCGAAGAGGACGCGCTGAATCAAAGGTTTTGAAATTAAAAGCACCCGTCAGAATAACCCGTGGGTTTCAGTTCCTCATTTATGTTGTTGTCAAATTAGATTATCTTGAATTAGATCCGGCTTGAGAACTGATCGAGTTCAATTTCAACTTTTTCGACGTACTTCTTCTGAAATCTTGAATAGTATCTTTCGGTGATATCTGCCGTGATCAGAGAATGATAAATTTCGCTCAACTATGATAAATCAAAACCAAACCTTATATATTTTCCCTCGTTTATGTTGTCCATAAATGATATTTTTAGCATGCTGAACCACATTTAAACCACTGTTATGTCTTGAAATAGTATTTTGGATATGTTTACTTAAGAATGCTCGATGTTTTGTAGTTAATTGTGATTATACTTACAGTCATCGTCTGGTCGTTTGTTGCTATAGTGTACGATATCAATTATCGACATTAACATATCACTTGTTTACATGTCCAGCTCATCTCATTTGATGTTGTGTATTTGACATAAGATTGATTTAATTATGTTGACTGAGCGAATGAGGATATTGGACGAACGAAAAGAACAATTTGGGACCATTCTCTAGTAATGCATGTTCAGTCTAAAGGCAACATACAACCAATTTCCGTGGTTTATCGGCCAAATGAACCACGCAGGATGTTGCATGGGAGAACACGTAAAGCGACCTTAGAAAATCACAATCCTCGGCGATAGTATATATTCTTTAGAACTTGACAACAGCCCTTGGTTATATGAACAAATAATAGTCCTGAGGTAGATCGACGAGAACTGTGAAATGGCTTATTGAATAGCTGTAATGAAATTCTAAAGAATAAAGTAACTTTTGAGGTTTTCTCAATTACCGTTGTATTCTGTCTTGCTTTACGCGCGCGTGACAGCTAACAAACACTAAATTCAAATGCTAAATTAGGAAAGCATTCTGGTTCAATGGTTGACGAGAAGACTTCATTTTCTTAATGATTTTATTTTAGGCGGATTTGAATGAAATAATCATTGTGACGTCACTGGTATCCAGGCGATTTTACAACTTCCTTTCTCCTCGGGCCTAACTGTTCATTTGTTTGGGCTCTCTGTGTTGGAGGAAGAAGTTTGGAGGAGCAGAAATGAAAAATGATCTAAAATATGATAAGGAAGAAAGGCTTCATTGTAAAATTAATTATTGTAAGTAACCTTTCTCGTGTTGTATGTAATTATGTATGTTTGTAGATATAAAAAACATTAAAAATATAATAATAATAAAAATACAAGGAAGAGAGACGAAAGAAAAGAATAAAAAAATAAACGATACAAAAGGGAAAACAAGTCGGATAATTCTTTCGAAAAATTATTTGAAGACGGACCATCCAATCGACTTACGTAAGGGAACTGAGGAAGATTTCGGCCCCAATATTTTCGCTTTCCCGACAGAAAACCTAACTCGCGCTAGTCAAAAGATCACGGAGGGAGGAGAGAACCAGCCCCTAGACTATTAATGGGTCACCATTAGCGCAAACATTCGCAAAACGTTATTGTAAGTTGGTGTTATGCAAATGTACGTGGTATTCAGTACTGTTATTCTGGCGAGGTACTTCAATCCAAAGGTTGCGCCAAGTTCCTGAAACACTGGACGATTCTTCATCCCAAATTTATCACATCCACATGGATTTTTTCATTCTTTATTACAAAATGGTATGAGCTCATTTATCAAATTAGTTATTGCTTAATAAATAAATCAAATTCCTTCCTTCCTTCATTTATTCATCTCTCAATTCACCCCGCATCCATCCATCCATCCATCCATCCATCCATCCATCCATCCATCCATCCATCCATCCATCCATCCATCCATCCATCCATCCATCCATCCATCCATCCAACCATCCATCCATCCATCCATCCATCCATCCATCCATCCATCCATCCATCACATCCGTCCGTCCGTCCGTCCGTTCGTTCGTTCGTTCGTTCAATCAATCAATGAATAAATAAATAAATCAACAAATCAATCAATCAATCAATCATTCATTCATTCATTCATTCATTCATTTATCTATTTATCCAACCATCTATCCATTCATCCAACCTCCTTCCCAGGACCCCTCCCTTCGCTTTTGGTCATTCAATCATTCATTCATTCATTCATCCATTTATCCATCCATCCATTCATTCATTCATTCATTCATTCATTCCTCTATCAGTAAGTCAGTCATAAGCCATTTTATATTCTTTGATGTTTTTCTTTTTCAACAACTAGCTACGTACCACTCTGAAATTGGATCACTAAACAAATTTCAGTTCTCCATATTGTCAAGATGCAATTGGAAATAAATTGTGTTTTCATTCGAATGCTTCATTAGTATTTAATCTTGACGATCAATGTCACAACAGCCATCACAAAGTCAACAAATATAATGAGAATGATCATTAAATGCGAAAAACTTCACATCTTGAAATGTCTTGTGTGACATTCAAACTTGAAATCATCTTCTTGTGCAAATCCAATTTATAGTTAATCTATATGACGAAGATCAGCCTTACAGGTTGTCGTTGTACAAGCAAGACAAAAAAAAAACGATCCACACAGAGTTTGTGCGGACTTTTTTATCACAGTCAAGTTTCGATATTTGAAATGGGAAAGTTCAGCTTAAGAGCGTTTTCGTTAGTCGTTTTGCTGTATTTGATGTCAAAGAACGGTGCAGATGGATGTGGTTGCATCATTGGCCCCAAGAATGGAATGACAAGTGGTATGTTCTAAACATTAACTTTTTTTTTGTAATTATAGTAGTCAGTGCGAAATTGAAGTAAAGAACCTGGCAATACAAAGGATAAGTTTAATTTAGTTATGTCAGAAAAGGTATAGGCAGGAAACGTAAATGATGAAAATATAATTGAAATAATACACAGTACAAAACGTTTTGATGATGCCTTTGTGATGAATTACGAAGCAAAACATGTAAAAAAGGATTCAAAAACTCATACATAATTAATGAGCTATTAGACTAATTAGATCAGCCTATTTGGTCACATGCATGGACCTTTATATCTGATAAAGGTCATCTTTATTAGTATTCTTTATATAAAGAATACTAATAAGGTTGACCTTTATCAGATATAAAGGTCCATCATACTAGCAAAGGTCTCAGTTCAGCTAACAACTCATCATTGACCTTTACTAGAGGCATCATCCGAAACATGCAAATGTGGGATGCCAAATGTAGTGTTTAGTGGTGCGTGGTGTAATATGAGAATGCGCAGTGTACCTTGCATATAAAGTTTGTCTCCAACTTGGACTTTTCTTCAAGAAACTTTTATAATTCAGTTTTAAATAAGTGTTGGAGTTTTTGAAGCCCTTCAATAAACTCGCAGGTCGTGTTTTATCAGGTTTTAAAACACTCGGCTACGCCTCGTGTTTTAAAACCTGATAAAACACTCCTGCCCATTTATTAAACAGTACTTTAACGATAGTGATAATAATGTTAATATAATTACAATGACGTTGGTGATTTATATAAAAATAACGAAAAGTCATTGTTTATATTATTGAGTCAGACGATAATGATAGCAATTACGACCACGATCGATGATGATAACGATACTGATAACGACAACGATGATGATAACGACAACGATAATATGATAACGATAACGATGATGATTATGATAACGACAACGATCGATGATGATAACGACAACGATGATGATAACGACAACGATGATGATAACGATATCGATGATGATAACGATAACGATGATGATAACGATAATATGATAACGATAACGATGATGATAACGACAACGATAATATGATAACGATAACGATGATGATTATGATAACGACAACGATGATGATAACGACAACGATGATGATAACGATAACGATGATGATAACCATAACGATGATGATAACGATAACGATGATGATAACGATAACGATGATGATAACGACAACGATGATGATAACGATAACGATAACGATGATGATAACGAGAACGAGAATAATATTGATAACGATAATATGACGTTAACAACGATAGTGATAACAATAATGATGAAGACGACTGACAACAATTATAACGCCATTGCGTACGATAGCGTCGATATAGCGACAGCGATAACGATAACATTCCGATGATAGCGATAACGATAATAATATAAAGAACGATGGCGAAAACGACGCCGATAACAATAACGCGAAGCGATAGCGATAACGATAATGATAGCAATAATGATAACGATAGCGATAACGATAATGATAGCTATAATGATAACGATAATGATAACGATAACGATAGCAATAATGATAAAGATAATGATAACGATAGCGATAATGATAACGATAGTGACAACTAAAGCGAAATCGACATAGCACATCTTTTCACGGTTCTCATCGATCAACCATCAGCCTCGATAGCGTGTAATAAATTCTTTAGAATTTGACTACAGCACGTGGAATTTGTAGGTGTTTCAATTGTTTGATGATGTGACGTGTATATATACTCCTTAAATTACCGCGAGCTGTAGTCAACGTGTAAAGGATATATTACACACTATATAGGCTGAGGATGAACCATGAAAAGTTATATTGATTCAAGATCAGTTCCAAGCAATACATATCTCTATTTTTTAATAGTTCATCGGTAGGCAGGTCACAATCGTTTATTTCTATCTAACTCTCATGATTTAATTGTCAGAGGAACTCACCAGAAAAGAACTTACCATGGTAGCCGCTGACCTTAGCACCGAAGGCTCAGACAATGTAATCATCAAATCGACGACCGTTCCCAGCATGCTCTCCTGTGCGTTTGAATGTTTGAAAGATTCGGACTGCAAGTCTATTCTAATGGAGAAACGTGATCAAGAAAACTATTACACATGTCATGTTATTGATGGCAAGAGCTATTACGATAGTCGAGCAACTAAAGGAGAAAATTTGTATTTCTATGTACGAGAAGTAGCAATGGAATTTCTTGGCAACAAGGATTGTGAGGTGCCTAGGGATGAGGATGAATCTACTTGATAACTTGAACTACATACACTGCAATATACAGTTTCATGTAATGTAGCACCGCTGTACTATTTTACAAAAGGCGCATTTATGCATCAAATACTAATATTCCCTTCAGAGTTCCCTGCGCCATCTTGAAACGTAGCCGTGCCTTTGCCTTCTCTATCTTTGCAAGCTCGACGTTCGTCTCGCTTCGACGCAAGGGCCTTGCCTTGACTACCTTGAATACTAGAACAGTTGCAACGTATTGTTTAAAGTAAAATTAGGCAAAGTATTCTGGTACTTGTATAGTATATGACGTCATAATGCAAATGACCTATTCAAATGTGTTCTCTCTTGTACAGCGGTGTTATATAACATGAAACTAGAGTATTGCAGAATCATTTTTGGGTTCCAAATCTTAGAACAAATATTGAGAAGTAAAAACTTGGGATAGCGTTAAATTAGTCAAAAAAGGCTCGGTTCTATAGGTGGATATTTACCTCGACATTGTCCACGTAGACCTGAATGTTCCCAACATTTTTTCCCATAACAAAAAAAAAAACCCTTCGTGTTTTGCACTCGTCTTAGGTTTCGCGCGGTCACATAGGTACCACAGCTATCCCAAAACAGCGTTTTCCCGTTCCCCAAAAAGGAAACGCTTGCTACGCAGGCTTCATAACATACAACTCTGTATATCATTATATCATTATAATTTGCAAAGTTCAAATTGTATCAGCTATCCATTAAACTAATGTATAAAGAGGTGGGCTTAAGGGGGGGGGGGGGGGGGGGTTGTACAGCAAAACCGCACAAGAAATCGAAAATCACAAAACGGCCTCAACATTCAAAATGTAAAACTTGTCCATAAAACAAAATAAACTTAAGGTGGTATAGAGGATAAGAAATCAGAATCAATCTCTCTATGCATATGAGGTTAATTCAAAGTTGGAAGGTGATCATGCAAAAATATTGGGTCGAGCCACCTTAATATTCCATTTGAATTAAAACGTCATACACTACCAGTACCAGAATGCTTTGCCTGATTTCTTTTTTTTAAATAATTAGTGTCAATTGTTCCTCGGAGTATTATCAAAAGGTAATAGAAATCTGAATAAGAAAGAAAATTCGTAAAGTATTCGATTCTGGTACTGGTAGCAAAATGACGTCATCATATAAATGGCCTTTTGAAAGGATCTGAATGATAATTTTTCACCGTAGAATAGCTAGTATCAGCTAGCAGAGAAAGCCGATTTTCGCAAAAGAGCGTATCGAAACATTCTTTACTAGTAGTGTAAATTTGATTTAGTTAAGGTTGTGTTTACGCTATATTGCTTTGAGAGAGCGAGAAAATTTTTTAATAACTAGTTTGAGATGTTTTACTTTGAATTTAAATGGTACTCAATGATCACTTTCGAATCGAATCTAAATGACTTGATGTAAATCCGTTTGCAAAACATAATAAGAGCACAATTTTGCTAGAATTAAGCAATTCTTGGAAAAACTTGATGTTACAACCAATGCACGCACACTTTAGGCTACTATAAGTATGTTCCATTTTCACACTTCTATATGGAGTAAAAGTAACTCCAATTGCCCTCAGAGGAGGTTGTGCAAGTATGGCAAGCCAATTGTAGCAATATTCAATATAAAAATTCAATGGCAATTCAATACAAAATCAATGTCAATTCAATGAAAATTCAACTTCAAAGTCAATTCAATGTCAATTCAATAAAAATTCAATGTCAATTCAATGAAAATTCAATGTCAATTCAATGAAAATTCAGTTGAATTAGCCGAAAACGAAAACTTGTTGAGATAGCTGCAGTATAACAGCAACTACTGTATCCTTCATTTTAATGTCTTTTGTGGGATGAAATTCATGTCTGAGTTAATTATTAGCTAACAACTTTGTGACAACTTTGTGCACTCTAGTATATATTTCATATTTGTTAAACAATTTATGTTATTACTTTGAGTTAATTAATTTTGTTGTTCAAGTTTTAATAAAACTAATTCCAATGCTTCATTGTATACATCAATTCCCATTTGAACTGATAGTCGTAAAGGGTCTAACCTCTCTAAAACAAAGGCACTAATCACATCTTTTTCGGCTAATTCAACTGGCTCTACTATGACATTGTTATCCTCACTCAGGACAGATAGACCCTGAGCATCATATCCATACATTCTAAGATCAATATCATCACTGAGCACATCAAGCTTTCTTTTGCAAGTGGGTTGTCTTTATGTAGCATACCATTTTCCCACATCTGATATGGTGTCCAATTTCCTTCTGTGCGCACCTTATGATGGTTAAAAGCCTCCATAAATTCCTTTAGGGAATTGTTGATTCCTGGTAAAAAGACAAGGTGCAATGTGAAAAGATGAACGACATTGCCTACATCTAAAAGGCCAGTTAACTCCATAGCATAGAATACATAGTAAAAGTGTAGAGCCCTATAAATGTGCGCACTATTTGCTACAACTTCAAAAATGATATGCTTTTTTGAATAAAACAATCCAAATTATAACCAGCGTTCAATAGATTGATTGCACAAAAACACAAGCCAAAGAACAAGCCAAAGATATTGTAATATTCAATGCAAGTGATTTACACAACTCAACTATTATAGAAACTCCCACTAAATTTAAATTTGCAAAACATCATCACAAAACATCATCATTACCTAAACATCGTAATCACCTTTTTGAAATGGTCGATCCAAACTTGATATGTGGTATTTAAGATTGGTTCCAAGCGTACAATGTACCTTTTTAACTCGTGGATCGAAGATCCTCGAGTTATTGGGATGGGGCTTTTGAACCGGAAGTGTCACTCACTCACTCACTCACTCACTCGCTCACTCGCTCACTCACTAGACCGTCAGTGTAAACTTTTGAGCCCCAAGATCTCGGTCAGCGTACTTCGAGCACATGGATATTTGATTCGTCTGAAGGAATGATTTTTCGGTCGAAGTAATCGCGAATACTCTCATATTTTATGTGCTCACGCCACACGATTCGCAGTAGAATTACACATAAGTTTATGTCGAATGTTTTCGGAAATGGTCACTGTGAATTTTACTAAAGATCATGCAATTTACGAGCGAACTAAGCGAGCCAACTTATTATGATCAAATTTATCGAGAAATCTTCCCTGCTATAAACAGAAGCTACTTTTTATCCATCCTTTCATAATGCTATGGAATGGATTCACAACCAGTTACAAAGGACGAAGCTGTTATTACTGGATATTTAACAGTATTTCCGGTAAGCATTCTTAGAGAGTACGATACACACTAGAAGTGAAGACAACAACAGTATAGTTGTTTTAGTGATGTTGTAGGGTAAATATATTGCTTATTGTAATTATTTCTTTTATATTTTTGATTAAAGTAACCAGTTTATCTGTCAATAGTTTAATTTTATTGACTACTATTAATTCGTACAAATTCGAACGGCGATTGAAACAGGCGATTCTCGAGCTCTTAGCTTCTTGCACAGAACAACAAACTTATTCGCAAAACTTAAATCGCTTCACCCTATTATCTAGTAATTCAACTTAACGATCTATGTATATGTAGATGAAAGTAATATTTCTTTCTTTACAATATGTGAGATAACGTGATCGGTTTTAAACCTCCAGGTTGACCTCGACAACAACAAATAAACAGCTAAAACGGCCACTCTAAAAACTACCCCAACAGCCCAAATCGCCTCAAATATAACACCAATTGCTTCAATGACTATCTATTTTGCTTTTTCTGGCGTTTATTTTGCAAGAACAACTTAATAACACTGTTTCTTAGACACTCTTTGAACTCGCATGTATCTCTGCACGAACCGAAGATCGAACCAGGTAAATATCAGACTTGTCAGCGGATCACGGACTGAGGGAACGACGGACCATAAGCGAAACGGACGACAACCAAAAAAATACAAATAAAACAACAACATTGAATACTTATTTTTCGCTTCAAATCATCTCAAGCTAATCCGAGAAAATAATTACATAATCGTAATGGAGCGGTCTAAACTGTAAGCGCTTTCAAAATGTTCTAATTATGATCCACGAGTTGGCCATAGGTGGCCTTTGATTCTACATCAGACGAAACCGCCATTTTGCTTTACACAGGAAGCCCAGCAATCAATAGCAACCCTCCTACCCAGACCCCTGGCCGTATCCGCTGGAATTTTTATTGAATTGACGTTGAATTTTTATTGAATTGACGTTGAATTTTTATTGAATTGACATTGAATTTTCATTGAATTGACATTGAATTTTCATTGAATTGACATTGAATTTTCATTGAATTGACATTGAATTTTCATTGAATTGACATTGAATTTTCATTGAATTGACATTGAATTTTCATTGAATTGACATTGAATTTTTTTTTGAATTGACATTGAATTGACATTGAAGTTGAATTTTCATTGAATTGACATTGATTTTGTATTGAATTGCCATTGAATTTTTATATTGAATATTGCTACAATTGGCTATATGCAAGCTACACGTGGTTTATTTCGGCCAATCAGAACGCGCTAAATTTCGCGGTGATGGAGCACTTATTTCGAGAAAGTATTTTTCAAGTATACAAAAGAACGACTCATAAATCGGATCAAAATTGAAAATTTTTTAAAAATTAAAAGATCAAACATGTAATCAGAAACTAAACTCTTAGTCTATGGAGGCTCAAACCAGATAAGTAATCAATTC
The DNA here is from genome assembly GCA_949775045.1 of Metridium senile. Classification (NCBI taxonomy): domain Eukaryota; kingdom Metazoa; phylum Cnidaria; class Anthozoa; order Actiniaria; family Metridiidae; genus Metridium; species Metridium senile. Next base: position 10,145,475 of record OX459107.1, read on the forward strand.
ATGTTTAATTCGTCAATCGAACTCAGTGTTATGCAAATTGAAGAGACACAAACGAAAGACTAAACATACAGAAAAAAAAACTGTTCGTGTGCACTTCAGTAACAAAGTTATTAGTCAAACACACATCAAATTAAAGATGATAAATAATTGAAGAAAAAACGTCGATCGAACCCGATCGAACCTCCTACCGTTTTCAAGATATACGCTTTCAAAGAAGGAATAAACAATTTTTGTTATGGCGCTGTACACATTGCGTTACGCGATCTCTTCGCCTATCTAAATATTCAAACATGTATTATTTTGGGCTAGACTTTTTTCACTAAGGCTTCAAAGAATATATTTATCTATTTGAAAGATTTTAAGAGCATACATTAAAGTTTTCGGATCCCCAGAAGGTCCTGAAGATATTCAGTCATGTCACGGCGCTTTCTAGAAATCTGTGGTTTTGGGCTTCCTGTGTAACGGCTCGTTCGAAGTTCAACTGATGGATAACGTTCAAAGTTGTCCCGTTTGAAATCTTTTCTTTAGTTAGTAATAAATTACTTTTTCGAAAATAAGAGATTATGAGTTTAGGAAGGTTTATGTGTGGTTTTCTTAGGTTTTTGGGGCCATTCAAGGAGGTCTTGAGAATGGTGAATTTTAGCAGTCATCGCCGTGTCACAAAGTACATCAATTCAGTGACCTAAAAAGCTCACAGCTTGTTAAATGAAGGAATTAAATCAAACCTATGTAATATAAGGATAGTTCTTAGATTTGGAAGCACAACTACCCTCTCTCATCGCAAAAATATCGTTTTATTTTGATTTGGAAAGTTTAATCGGAGCTCTTCTCATCACGACGGTTGGACCTCGACTGAATAAATTTAGATTTTGTCCCATGATGCACTGCGATGATTGCTCAACCTCCTCTGAATTGCCCTATTCTCGATTTTCATTAACGTCATTAAAAATATTTCAAGCCGCCGTTCAGAAACCTAAACATAATAAAAGTACTTTCACGTGAAAGAATGAGTAAAACTATTTAATTCTGTAAAAATTCAAGTCAAACCGAGATTTTGCTGCCTGGATATGAACAATTTCATATGCTATTTTTTTGGTAAGAACGATGGAGCCGTCACGTTGGTGTACAGCTTGTGTACACTAACATGGCGGACAAGTTCAGGCGTCGAAATTACAAATGAGCTCAAACCTGAAAACGCTTTAGAGGTGAAAAGTTTAATCAACAAACATATTTCGTTTATGTACCAGCCAAATTAAAAGTAGTGACATTTGTTGCTAATTTGCATCTTTTAACGTCCGGGGGGTACTCCCTTTGTCCAAGTGGTAGAGGTGATCGGCGGGGGTTTTGAAAACGGCTCCTAAAAGGTACGCACAGATAAAAATAACTGATATAAAGTCTTGTCGATTCGGCTTCTCAACAAAGCAACAAAACAGAGTAAAAATGACTCTTACAGGTACGAAATCATGCATGTTACGTAACTGATTTTTGAGCCAGCGCCCCCCCCCCCCCCCCCCCCGGGTTTTAACTGCTCTAGAAAACGCGTGACAATGTTGCGTGACTTGAATTTCCATTCGAACCGGGACTCGAGAACATGGAGAATGAAACAACAAAAACTAACCAACTTTCAGGAATAATATCTTTCAACTGGCCTTCTACAAAATATTAGAGGACCAGCCTTCTGCGATGCGTCATATGAAAACCGAGAATTTTACTATGACGTCACATCAAAGCCTTCTATTGTTTTAACGCTAAGGATCATGGTAGCCAGGGAGGACCGGACAAAATGGCAGCAAAATATAATTGATGAGATAGCTAAAAGTATGTACAATTAAATATTATACTAAAAAGTTATCTTGACCGTTCTTGTCCATGTAAACAAACCGTGACGTCATAAGTAGGGCATCTGTTTCCTTGGAAACACCAATGCAATATACTTATGTTGTCCATGATAATAGTAATATTTTTTGCTACGAGAGTACTATCCGTCAACATTTCCTTATCACTGAATGTTGTATTTTAAGTACATGAATTTAAAAGTATATAATATCTTTTTTATCCTGCGATGCCGGCGGGCTGCGGGGCTGCGAGGAAGAGAGAAGGAAAGAAGGGGGTGGCGAATGCTTTCCGAGACGGCGAGAATGGGCTTTTTAAAATCGAGCCCTAGACTCTACCATTATTTTGAAATGCGAGCCCGAGATTTTGTTGTTATGAAATTGTCAGATTATTACGAGATTCCGAGACACCTTGGTTTTACCTAAAAACGAGAATCCGAGATTTGCATTAAATTCGCCGAGATTCCGAGATTTTCAACTTTTCGAGGGACCATTCGTCACCCCGGCCCTGAAAGAACATAAAAACAAATCGCGATGCTAATGCCCACTGCGAGCATAGAAGCCACTCCGTCAAAACCTGACCAGGAAAATTAAATGTTGACATTGACGGAAAGGAAAAGGGAAAAGGGTCACGTGACCGGTTGGAGTGAGTCACGACTCACGTTTCGGCTCGCTTTTAAAAAGCTCCGGTCACGTGACTTTAGGGAGAAGGTCAAAACAACGGTCCAAACCAGGGACCCAGTTTTTTCAAAGAGGTTGGTGGGTGGCAGGTGGTACCCCCCCCCCCCCCAAGGTTGGTAGTGGTGGCGGGTGGCACCCCCTCCCCCCTTGGGAGGTAGTGGTGGCGGCAACATACCCCCCCCCCCCCCCCAATGCTCCATGGTAGGGACCCAATTTTAAATCAAAATTTAAATGGCTGTTTCGGCTCGAAAATTCCGATTTAATAAATCGGAATTTTCGAGCCGAAACAGCCATTTAAATTTTTGTTAAATTTACTTTTTATCTCTTTTCTCATATTCATTTTTTTGATACTCTTATGGCACATTTTTAGTTATTTACGGAGGAATGCGTCATGACAAAACTACTCCCACTTCCACCCCCACAGTCCTTGACTCGTGTACGTCACGAGGTAGTCACATGATATATTTCGTCTGCCCATTGGTCTGCCGTCGATGTAAACAGCTACAGTCAGTCACAAGGCATTTACTTTCCTCGGCGATAAATACCGAAAATACTCTAGAAATTTCACAAATTTAAGATGAAAAAGCGACGAAAAGGGTCTGATTTTGCGGTAAGCTACATTTACATGCTGAATTATGTTTAATAGCTTTTTTTTGGTTGTTTTGATTGAATTTGTTTGGCGTTCGCCGCGACCCACAAAACGCGCGTTTTTCACAATCCCATGATGGCAGAATTCAACAAGAAATTTCATTTTATTTCTCTAAAAGTTTATTCTGAATTGACTGTAAAAGAATCCGCTGGAGTTGATACTTTGAATAGTAAGGATTCGTCTTAATAATTAACCTAGAAGGGTTGATTTATTGTTAAAATATCGTTGCGAAATCTACTGTTTTTCCCAGGAGTGTAATTTCAGAATATATATTTTGTGTGCATTTCTGGTTGGATTCCGTAAACTTCTTGTTATCTGTGTGTTTAATATACAAGTAGAACATGTATTTTTTATTGTTATTTATAATTTAAACTTTGTTTTAAGGCCGTGAAAGTTGATGTCATAAATCCACGAATACACAATTGCGATAAAGGGAAATATGTCGACTATGAAGTCAAAATGGAGGTCAGTACAGTATCTTAAAAAACTAATTAATCCTAAAATTATTATTATATACTGTATTTAATTCTGTAATCTACTTTACTATACGTAACGCGAATTCATCAACGTTGAAAATCAATGGTTCTTTATGTTAAATTCTTGAAAAACCGGTTTACGTAACTGTAATCTAAATTACGTAACTAGTTTCTTTTCCCTCTTGTAGAAAATGAAAGTATGAAACAAATTCTATTATTGGTATATTACTTAAATAATATCTAAGAGCTTAAAGCAATATTATTTCTATTACGTAGTGTCAAAGTCAAAGCTAATAATGTCATTCAATGTTACTTTCACTTCAAAACATTGGGATCCCTGTGTTGATAAACAAAATTGTACAGGAAATTTGTTATTTGATGTAAATTGACAGTATTCATTATTAAGCACTTAATGACTGGTCCCGAGGGAAACAGTTAGTTTTGTTTCCCGAGAATCCCGATGTTGAGATTCGAGGGAAACAAAACTAACTGATTTCCCGAGGGATCAGTCATTAAGTGTTTTATTATATACCCTATTCAAACGAAGAAAAATTTTCACTCCATTTTGAAAATTTTTTATTTACGAAAAAAAGTTCGTTATGAATTACAAAGCGTGGAGAAAATTGAAATGTAATATGATATTACAAAGTTTTTAGTCGACCAAAAAATGACAATAATGTAATGTTTTATTTTAAGTGAAAATGTTTGTTGTTTACTTATAAGTTGGAGTTTAAATTGGTGGTTACATTGAGTTTGCAAACGCGCCACACAAACTTTCGATGGACTTTGACCTGATCACGTGGATTTATTCCGGCCTCTCACATGGATTTATTACCCGTGCGGGGAATAGATTGATTTATTTCCCTCCACGTGACATGCTCTCGACCAATAAGAAAACGAGTTTGAATAGGATATATAATAAATATATATGTATATATATATATATTATATATATAAAATGTATATGACGGGGGATGGAAATCATTTGTTGGGTATAAATTGTAAAAAATCAAATCAAATCAAAGTCTACATTTTCTCATTTGACCATTCTATTTATTATAATAAATTAAATTCTGAATTAAAAAAAAAATGTTTTGACAGTTCGACTGTCATCTTCAGAGTGTAGTTATAAAGAAAATAATGTTATTATATAACACTATGGCAGTTGATCTGTCAAAACATTCAGTGAAAATATAAAAATTACATCATTTTTGTCAAATTCTTTGTATTTTATTATTTTATTTAGAGGATTTCACCGAGAGCAAATACAAACTGTGTACAAACATTGAATACAAAATTAGAAAAAAAAACAATTTTTCTTTTATAATTCCTTTTCAATATAGACTGACAACATAGCTTTCACAAGAAAGAATTCCTGCGTGAGAAGAAGATATTCTGACTTTATCTGGTTAAGAAACAAACTATCCACCCAGGAGATCAATGGTTTTGCTAGGTAAATATTATTATAATTATTGTGAGTGGACATCCTAGGGTCTCAGAGGCCATAGCACCTTTTACAATAATCCCCTTCACAGTTCCCTGTGTCATCTACAAATAAAGGCAGGGCTCGAAATAGCTGCCTGCCAATGGCCACATATGACAGGCAAAATTAAAGGTTTGGCAGGCAAAAAATAATTATGAACTGCCAAATAGATAATAAAATTGCATTCAAAATGTATTGGAAATCTTCTTTCACTTTTATTTATCTGGAAGTGGCAGGCCAAATTCTTTTCCTACTTCGAGCCCTGAAAAGTAGCCAAGCCTTTGCATCGAAGCAAGTCAATCGTTGAGTTTGCAATGATATGGACATTTTGTATAGTACTTATGGAAGTACAATGTTAGTTCTTTCATATTTTACTAAAATTGACAAGATGAAATATGTAAATCTGTCCAAGAAAATTCAAGTTGAAACTTTTAAGTTTCAGCTTGAATTTTAAAATTCACAATTAAAATTATGCAAATCAGGACAAAATTTGTATGAGATTTACCAATCTTTAAGTTTCAACTTGAATTTTAAAATTCATAATTACAATTATGCAAATTAGACAACATTTGTATGAGATTTACCAATCTTGTCATAGGCAAGGTTTCTTTTGTAAAATTCTTATTAATTATTCATGAATTTTATTAACTGATTTATTGTATTTTATTATTATTATTTTTTTCGTTAGTGATTTTACTGTTCCTGAACTTCCTCCAAAGAGACTATTTGGTCGGTTTGAACCTAGATTTGTTTACTCAAGGATGCATGGCATGAATGACTTCTTAGAAAAGTAAGCAAATAGTGCAGGGCTGCAAATTATTTTTTTTATAAGCTGGTCATTTGTCAGGCCAGGGGCAAGTTTGACCTGTCAAAAACCCAGTCTGGTCAGACAAAAATATTAATTTCAAGTGAACAGAATAAAAAAGAAAGAAAGAAATACCTTATTCATACTATTTTAAGCGAAATTTGATCGGTCAAATGTCCGACCAGAAGCGGTCATTTACCAGTCAAATTCCGCTTTTTATCGGACATTTGTCCGATGACTGGCGCTTATTTGCAGCCCTGATAGTGTATCATTTTATCTTAATAAACTGTGTTTTCTCTTGTTTATAATGAAAACAATTCCCTTAGTACTAGCAGAGAGAATATTTTTATTGTATTCAGCAATTGATAAATGAAGCACTATTTTGAATCATCCGGTCAAACTCGTTCTTGGTATTAATTGATGGCCAACAAAATGCTAGTTTGAAAATGAGACATCAAACTTTGGGGGCTCCACCTTAAAAATAATTGTACTGGCAGTAAACTGGCACCCATGGTTGTAAACATTTCTTATTTGATATGTTATTTTCTACATTTCAGGGTTTTAAATGAAAGGCATTATCTATCATTTGTTGGACTTCATCTCTTCCTCCAAACAGAAATGTCAATCAAACAAATCGACGATTATCTTAATGACAATTTTCAAGAAAACTATACAGTGGATCACTTAATAAAGTTATCCGAAACAAATCAAATCGAAAAAGCCTTGGATACATGTACTCTTAAATCTTGCTACAATGTTATACTATCAGACTTTGATACATTTGTAGTGGTAAATTGTAGTGGCGAGCAAGACGATGCCAAGTCCTTTCACAGTGCAAGTATTGCTTCAATAGATAGTAATACAAGTATAAATGTTTTGGGGCTTTCACCGAAAGATGCGCAAGACTATTCCCCTATTATTCATTCGGCTATGAAGTAGAATAAATAGCTGGTTGAATGTAATAATTATGGGCTTTTCATCTCAACTTGGATAGGATTACACGGTTGCTATTCACTCTTATGGCAAAACAGATGGGTAAATGTATGCATCCACATGAGGTTAAGCACGTCCTGATGGTCCTACAATTTGTAATACTCTAGTTTCACTATACATATATATTCTCTTTCCGAGATACTTTGTCACCCATGAAGAGAAAAGCCTTTAAGCTAGTAGCGCATGGGACTATAGGTTACCAACGTATACTAAACTAGAACAAAGTGATTTCATGGCCACATCCTTGTCAATGACTGTTTTAACTTATTAGACATCAAAAAAAGACGTGACTAAATATAAGGCACTTTCAATTTCTGAACATGTTACTTTGCACCACTAGCTTGTATATAGGGTTTTAACACGTGACAAACTTTCTCGGAAAGGGTGTATCTAGGACCACTGTACTATTTGACAAAAGGTACATGTGCACAGCCTCAATAGCACTAATTAATATTTGTTTGTGCTTTGCTTGGAATATCTTAATATATATAGCAAATCAAGGCTTAGCCAGTAAAATCAAAAAGTACAGCAGTGCTTGGATAATATGAAAGCCAGAGTATTATATTTATCTTTGCATGACATAGAAAGACCTTATTTTCATTCTTAAATTTTAATTATGAACAGTTTTATTAAAGCGCCAGTTGAAATAGAGATAAGCAAGTCTTGTAAAATTTTACCCTGGTTACCAGATGCTTGACTATTAACTCTTTTTTTAACTCGGCTTTTTTGAGCAGTGAAGCGGCGAGACGTCAAGGCAGGGAGAGAGTTAGTCAAGCCTCTGGTGACCAAGGTAGTAAAATATATCTTTCATTCTTGATAATGAATTTAGGCAAGACTTCAAACTGTTGGATTTACATGTTTGTTTATCTTTATTTCAAACATATAATATTATTTTAATAAAATCTGCTCTACAAAGCAAATTCATTATGCTGAAACTGTACAAGTTAAGATGTATTATTAGAATATGCAGCATTTTATGAGTAGTTTTTAGGTTAACTTGTACAGTAAGTTATAATTATTGTAGATTATTATTAAATAATTAACAATTATTAGTCGAAAGCAAAGTGGATATTGGTGAGTAATAATCGAGACGGGTCAAGGTTATTATTCACTGATATTTACAGAGCCTGAGGTGGATAATTGTCTTAGTATAAATACACAAGTGATTATTTCAAAACGTAAAAATAACCAGGTTTTTTTAAGAGCTAGCAACTGTTCATTTGTTATTTCTAAAAACGCACGAAACACTGTAGGTGATTATGGAGAAATAGTGTGAATTTCTCGACCAATCACCGCACGCTATTTTCTATAATCACTTGTGTATGATACTAAATATGTAGATATAATTAAATACATGTAGTAATATAAACATTTGGGAGTGGGAGGGTTGTATGTTGCTTGACAAAAATGGAATTTTCCTCCAATTAAAATAAAAGCCAGGAAATAATTCTTCCCGACACTGCAAGGCATTATGGGTATACACAGTAGTTAGTTCATTCGATTCGTTGTATTGCTTTGACACTTTGTGTTTCTTGTAGTTAATAATAATTTATTGTTATTGTATGTTATATTAATATATTGTTAGTGCACCACTAAGCATGGACCCTTTTGTTCTGTATCTAGAAAGTACATGTAAACCCATAATTCATTGCAGTCTTCAGTTAGTGTCAAGCTTTTTGTAATAGGTGTACTTTGTTTTGACATTGATTGTATTCTCTAAAATTATTATTGTTATTACATTTTAAGCAGAACATATTTTTATCATTATTTTTATTTGCAAAATATTAATTGTACTTGTACATACTAGAAACAGACTTTTATTTTTAATTGCATTTACTAAATACTGTAATACATGTGACAGTGAATTGTTGGCATATACACATATTTCAATAGGCTATGTGCATGAGTGTGGTTTTTGTATAAAAAATTGATTATTATGAGTGTGCGGAATTCCTATTCTCTACTTTCACATAACCATAATAATCAAATTTGTTTGATTTAAACTACAATTGGTTTGATTTGAATTACAGTAGCTAGCACCCCAAAACAGAAGGCTTTATGGTTATTGTGTAAGTGTTATTTAAAAGAACAATAGATTCCTGAGCACAACCAAAAAGCCCAAGTGTGCCTAGAGATTCAAAGACATGAAACTAATTGGTTTAAATTCCAAGACTAAATTGACACATTCAGCTGGGTTTTGCACCATACAGTTGATTAGTCTTGATGTATTCTATGACAGAGTCTGGTAGTAGGTACTTGACACTTTCCTGGCGACGTAGAGAATTCCTACAAATAGAACAACTAGACGGATTGGTGCATTTTATCGACCATGGGCACAAGTACAAAAACAACCTGATATGTTAAAATCGACGGCTGATCAACCCTACTGTCATGTATGGGGTCCCTGTGTAGTAAGGGTCGCGTGATCAAACCGTTCAAAGGGAGTACCCCGGGTTTTAAAACCATCATTCTCCATTCTTCTCTTCCATGGGGTTCACTCACACTAACCACAACTACATTCCCTGTGACCTCACACTTGTTTCATCTTCCTTCCATTCTGTGTAGCTTTGTATAGCTGCAATAAAACGAAGCATTGATGGAAAGAGGGGAGAAGAGAGCATGGTAGCTTCCTGGGAAACCAGCTTACTAGTTGAAGTATTAGACAGTGCTTTTCGCTATTTTCCATTCCATTCACTTTCCATACCTTATTTTGGTGGCACTGATATCATTGGTTATCCACTCTGTTATAATATGAATGTTATTCTGAAACAAAGATAAATACAAAAATATTAAAACTAAAAGAGATAACTTGTGCATGACGTTACAGAGTTATCATAAACCCAATTATCAAGTAAAAATGTAATTTACAACATGAATGGCCGAAGTTGCGTGATTGTATAGCTAATACAACATAGACGCAAAATATAATGTTGTAAATGACTTTAAAAAAAATAATTTAAAAATTTTGAAGTTTAAAGTAATCTTGTCCAGAAATTTCAAGTTCAAACTTATACAAATCAGAATATACAACAGTAGTGTTGCATCAGATATACAACACTCGTCATGGTCATCATTTCTTTTGTAAAATTCTCATTAAGTATTTATGAGTTTTTTATGTATTTCAAAACCTTAAATATGTCTGGGCAAAGCTGCACACAGCACTTATCAGTCATAAAGAGATACAGTGGTGGATCTAGGAATATTTTAGGGGGGGGGGGGGGGGTGAATGTCAAGCGTATATTTTGGTATTTGTGCATTGTTCATGTGTTACTCATCAAATAAAACAATAAAAAGCAGAAAACGGAGCAAAAATGGGGGTTGGCTAGCCACCCTATTCACCACCCCTCCTAGATCCGCCACTGAAATATGTTCTATATAGCTGCAGTAAGCATGCAAGAGCAAGCACACCTTGTTTTCAGTGAGTACATCAGAATCATAAATAAACTGCTCAGGATCTGATCCTTGTCTCTTGATCACAACGATTCCATGCTCAGAAACTATCTTTTTAATCTGGAAAAACAGAAAACAATTTACTAAAAAATATTACCTTAAAGTTTGAAGTAAGGATCTATGAAGGTTTTGTGTCATTGCACTCAGTAATACAGTGGAACACTGTTAATCTGGCCACTGAAGGGACAGCCCAAAGTGGCCGCATTAATGGGGTGGCTGTACTAAGCGGGTAAATTTTATAGAAAATGTATGGGCATGCATGCATTTCGCAGGGACATAATTATACTGGTCACAATAAAGGGGTGGCCATATTAAGCAGTTGGCCATAAGGCGGGGTTGCACTGTGTAATGACCTTAATCTTACTTTAGTGCATTCATTTGTTTATGGTTAATTTTGAAAAGGATAAAGCAAATAAAATAATAAGCAAGCACACAAATATACATACAAACAAACGTCATAAACAAATAAAGGATTGAACGAATGAATAAATAAATAGATGAATCAATCTTCTGAAGTTGTCCTTTAGTAGCATAATTGTAGAATTAAATGAGTGATCGAGTGAGGCCTTGCTACTATATCGATCACTCATTAAATAAATAGATGAATTTAAATATATAAATGAACAGATGAAAAGTTGAAATAAGATGTTTTTCATACTGTATATCAGATAAGTAGATTTGTTGTTGGTGTGTCTGACAAATGTCCAAGGTTTGGACTGTGACATTTTTGCTGCTACAGCTAATCTTTAGGGGCCGACTATTTAACTTGTGAGGGGTGGATTTCCAATCAGCAAGAAATTTTCTTTCAATTCCAACGTCTTGGTGGACAGGATTTTTTTTTCCTTCTCAATACTGATCTCCAGGATATTTATTTCTATACCTTGCAACAACATTTTTTTTCTCCCCTTACAATAGTGCAGGAAGTTTTTTTTTAGTTTATTTTTTTTCTTTAAATAGATGAGAAACCAGGATACATGGTAATAGAAGTAAACGTTCTCTGTTTTTTTTTTTTTACTTTAATTTGATGAGCTTTCAGCTCCCAGGCTGAAGCCTTTAACTATGGATAGTAATAAGTCGTACAGAGTTTTGAATTATTGGATTGAATAAATTACAATATTTAAACTGAAAAGAATAGTGTATTGTCCAGGGAGCGGTTTAGAGTTGTTATCTGCTCCACTAGTCAAAGCAGTGTGCCAAGACTCTAAGTGTTTTAAATGTCCTCCAATTTCCTTTGTCGCTTAAACTCGCACTCCATTGAAGTCAATTTCATGGTCCAGTTTATTATTTTTGCTGCACAAAATTTATCAGTTAAATCACCCCCCTCAAAAGTTAAATGGTCGGCCTCTTATCAGATTCATTTGAGGATTACCATAGTGATTTGTTAAATAGCAGAATCCTTGTAAAATTCGAAGGATTATATGAATAAAAATTAAGCAAGTGTAGGGAAAATACTTACGTGTTCATCTGACCACAGATCAGGGACTGCAAATGATTCTAGAAGATCCCCTCCACATAACATCTTAACTTTAATGTTTTCTGCAAAGTAAAATACAGATTTCCTAAACAACAAAATGCAGACGTGAAGTGGTATCATTTATTATTATGTCTTTTTGAGGCTTTCTGTTTTGAAAAAAAAATACACAAGAAGCCTGGTGTTGTTTGTAAATAAAGGGAGTTACTTGGTGTAAGCAATATTTTAATTAATACCTGAATATTTCTTGCTGTATTTGTCTGTCATATAGTCTAACACATCTGCTGTTTTTGTCCATTCATCTTTCTTTAATTCCCAGTCGTCAACACTATATCAAATATATAAGTGATAACATCACAAATTAATAAACTTTTGATAAAAAATGGTTTTCCATGCATGTTTGATACTCTGATCAAAACATGTGATAGTGTTGGGAGAACACTAGAGATGCATAGGAAACTACAGTTCATGAATCAGTTTCACAAGTAACAAGCAAGCAAAACAATGAAAATACCTAGCCTCCTGCGCAGGCTACTCCTTAGGGATTCCTTTGTTGACGCGATCAGGATTCCTGTGTTGAAATATTTGGCAGGATCGAAGCCCGATGATAAGAGATGCCTGAGTAGGAGGCTAGAAAATACCCTACTGGACCTGGTTTGTGGGATGTGCCACCAGAGATCTAAAAACCTGACCCTAGTTATACAGTGGTTTCAATTCAAGTGGTATACCATGGAATAACCCACTCATCACTCCCTGTATGTTCTAGTATATACATACACAATCCTTTAAGCGAGAAAATATGTCATGTGACGACATAAGTGACAAGTATATGATATAAAATAAAGAGAACCTGCAATGTCTTGTGGGAAGAGGCAGTTGAATATCACTGAATATACAACAGCCTTCAAGCATTCTGATTGGCTGTATTATATATCATGTGGGATAAATGAGAGTACCCCTGCCCCCAGGCTCTAATCCCGTATGGATTCCAACCAATCAATGTTTAAAATCAATTGTGTTTGTTTACATATCACAGCCTACCTGATCCAGTCAGATGATTGTTCAGCTAATTTACACATTGCTAATCTATGCTTGGAAGATAGAAGACCCTTCGAAAGGAATAAATGAATAAAATAATATGCCTTCAACTCAGATTATCCATGCCAGGAAATACCATGATTTTACATTGTATTGTGTGTGAGCACAGGTAGCCCAAGCTCACTGTTAGTGACAGTGAGCTTGGGCTACCTGTGGTGTGAGGATTGTTGTAGTCCATCATGTGAGCAGAGTGAGAGCAGCTATAGTGAGAGCATGCATATGGGCCATTCCACCGTGACGGACATTACATTCACATACACAGTTGCATTACAATTTATTATTTCACACAACTGTCTTAGAACCTTGTCTACAATTTGCATGAAAAACGTTTTCAGAAATAATTTTCGACTTGTAAGTTTTTTGTCCAAAAGGACCGTGACGGACATTACAGCTAAAACTACCACTAATTCCAGTTGGGTAAATTAGAAGTGAAATTCCTGTGAATTGTGAGAAGAGTTTTCTTACTGAAGACCTTTATTTTTTAGTTGTTTTTTCTATTTTTAAAAAAAAGGAAATATTTAGCGTGACAGACATCACAAGAAACATGATGGACATTACAAATGGCAAATTCAGTAAGTCAAATATAAGAAAATTGCCTAATTTGCTTAGTAAATATCACATAGAATAGATAATATTACAGTAAAATCACATTGAGAACCTTAGTCAGTTAACTCTCTTTTTGGAGCACGCTTTTTAATGTTGTCAAATTTTCATTATTTCAATGTCTCATGTGGAATGACCCATATGCATGTAGTTAAAAGTTTTAAAAGTGATGGATAGATGGTTAATAAGTATTATAATTATGATTATTCAAACTATTATAAGTAGTAGTAGTATAGTAGTAGTAGGACACTTGTGTCTGCCCAGGTTGAACATCTTACAGAGATCCATGTACTAAGAACATGCAAGATCCTGACAAGATCCAGGCATATGATCTTTAACAAGATCTTGGCATGTAACCCTTAATCTGCAAACTTTCAAGTTTCTGCCAAGATCTTCCCAAGATCCTTCCAATAAATTTACTTGTCAAGGCTTTAATTCATTGGTCGACCTCAAGATAACCATTTAAAGAAAGTCGTTAAGTAAGTTTGAATTTTGACTTCCGGAACAAGCTCCAACAGACTACGTTCCCAGGGGTATATGTTGTGGAAGCGAGAAACGAGCAACAGAAGAATACCCCTGGGTTCCCGAGGATGACAATGTACAGCATCAGCCAATCAAATTATAGTGTTCTCATGCTCATAACATTCTTGAACTGAAAGCTGCAATGTGATTGGTTGATTATCAATTCATCTATTAAAAGTGGTCCCAGTTGGAGTGTTCGCACTGTAAAAATATATAAATTTATATATAATTATTGAACATCGGTTACTTATTAATTGTTTTTAATACTTTTAATTTATTGATTTTTGATTTCTATATATTTTTTTTTTCTTTCTTTCTTTCTTTCTTTCTATCTATCTATCTATTTATTTATTTTTTATAAATTTTTCTACGTATTAATTTATTAATTATTATAAAAATGACTTATTCATTCATTCATGTATTTATCTAGATATCCTAATATATTTTGTGTATTGTATGGTTTTTGTTTGTTTTGTTTTGCCTTGAGTATTTTTCTATCATACCTTCTTTTTGTAAGCATCATTTACAGGAGATATAACACCTTCCAGGACTGCAAAGCAACCAGTTCTGTGAAGAGCATCGCGAGCTATTTCTGAGAAAAGATATTAAACAAATCAATAAAAATCCATTTCTCTTGCCCTAACGAAGTAAAAGACCGATCCAAGGTTATTGCCGCCATCTTATAGGAGGTGCAGAACTACTGGGGCGAGCAGTAAATTTATGTAACTTTGAACCTATATAACTCCACTGGAAATTGCCGAATGTTCAATATAAACATTTTATATCAAAGATACTATGCATGGCTATACCTGAGATCAAACTAAGGTTGTTAAATTATGTGAGACGTATGTAAACGGCGATTTCAAATCTCCCTATATTTACTGTGTAATTCTATATCGCTGAAACAAAGTGTTTGTAATATGTAGATCTAAAATATTGATTACAGAGCCTGTAGCTCGTTTCCCAGCGCTATTTTTTGGATATGTTATAAACAAATGCAAAACCTTTGATAGACATTTTAACTTTGAAAATCCAATGAATTGGAAGAAAAATACGTACGTTCAAAGTGGTCCAAAATCACATACATTCTCTACTCGCCCCAGTAGTTTTGCACCCCTTGCAAGATGGCGGCAATAACCTTGGATCGGTCTATTATCCAGTATTTCAGGGAAGCTTAACTTACCAAATAATCTAAGATGCATGTGTGTTATGGGATTGTACGATCCGCAGCTCAATAGAATTATTTTTACCGGCTGACAAACTTTGCTGCCAAGAGACGCCATTTTGAAAACAGTGGGAGGACTAACACAGGTAGCCCAAACATATAAGAATACCCATTTTAGTTGAAACTTTGTATTTTGAGCAAAGAAAATTGTTAGAATGGCTTTGAAGGAGACGCTATTGGTTTATAAAATTGTTTTGGGAATTTTGTCGGAATACTGCACAATCTAAGAAAGCTGAATAAATTTAATCAATTTGATTATCAAATATCGATTAGTTTTTGGCCCGTTGCCAGTGGTAACCAGGCGTATCCCATAATACTCTGCGAACATCGGGAAGAAAATATGGAGACGAAAAATATAAAGTCGATATAAGGATGAAGTAGAATCGATCTTTTGGCTTCAAAACGTGGTTGAAGGTACCTCTTTTCCACTTCCTTACATGAAAAGGATATCGAACTAAGGTATGTTGTGGGTTTTGTGCGCAAAAGCAGTAAATTTAGTGGGATTTCGGTGGGTTTTATTTGGGCGTTCGATTACGTTTAGTCATTTACGAAAGGACGTTCTTTGTTGACGTAGACGATATTTTCATAATATATCTTCGCCTAATCTCAAAATTGTGAGATTCTAAGCGCTCTTTTGTGAATTCTTGATTGTGAAACGAGCTTAAGGTAGTTTAAAGCTAGGTTTTTGTTGTGTTTTTGTGTTTTCGTCGCTGTATAAATTATGTATGAAAGCAATGCCTGTGTCACTCTTGTCAAAACAAGACACTCCGCCGACTCTCCCCATTGAACTCAACACATTACTTACACATTTCTCGTTTGTTAAAAGAGAAATACGTGTATCAAACAGCTTTCAATTGCTTGGATTTATCTTATTGTACAAAATGTTTAAACCTTCTAAAAATTATCTTTGTACGTCAAAGAAGAAACAAACAAACAAGCTAACGCAATTGTTGTCAAGAGCTTTTGACAAAGTCTCGACTTTATCGAATGTTTACACTGGTTTTCTTTTATGTCTAAACTATTCTTTTTTATCCTACAGATCATCATGTCGAACCCTGGAAGCGCTAAGTCTGAGTTTATCGTTGGAGGGAAATATAAACTTATCCGAAAAATTGGAAGTGGATCCTTTGGGGATATTTATTTAGCTTTGAATATGACAAATGGCGAGGTAGGTTTGAATAATTAAAATCTTGCTTGCTTATTATAATCATATTTTACAGGATGATATTGAACACATTTTAACAATTTTCTAACGATATTTCTTTTAATTATTGATTGGAAAAATTATACTTAATTTTTATAAAATTATTATTTTATTGATAAATATTTTTTCCTTTCCGTTTGGCCAATATCTACTGGCAAATACATGGAACTGTTCTGTAAGCAAGCACTGAATCGATGATGTCAGAGCGTTCAATAATTCAGAAATTATTCAACATGTGACGTCATTTAGAACACATTTTTTCTTTGTTTTGGTTTGTGAGCTGGAGAAATGCAGCGGTTTGGATGACAAAAAAAATAAACCCTCCAATATATTCCTTTTTTCCACATTTTTTGTCATTCAAAAATTCTGGAAATATTCTGAATGATTTATAAAAGAATAATTAATTCGGCTTTCATATGATATAAATAATTATTCTGAACTCGGAGAGTCTTGAACTAGGAGTGTAGTTCTTTTTATGTTGTAATTTTCCTCAATATTTTGTTACAGTGCAACTACTTCAACCAAGGCCACCCAAACAAATTTTTCACAAATCATTCAATCACATTCAAGTATCTAAACAATAGAATTACAGGAAATTGATGATTCAGTAAATTTCATTGTCGAAATATAATGTCAAAGTGTCAACAAAAAAACATCAGAATTATCTTGTATAGTGATTGAATAATTTGTGACAAATTTTTTTGGGTGGCCTTGGTTCAAGTAGTCGCACTGTAATTGTTTGCTTTCTTTATAGTTACAAAATGTAGTAGATCTTTTAAAGCCTGAAAATTGACATAATTATGCAAAAATTAATTGGTTAACAACATAATTATCGAAAAACAATTCACTTGATTGTGAAAAAAAAATAATTAAAAAAAATAAAATACAAAAAATAGTTTCTCAATTTGGGATCTAGACTTGGTTTTATGTCAATATATATATATATCTTATTAGACAGTTTGATGTATAATATGGCTTGATATTTTATGAGTGAAACACTGTATTTTGAAGAGCCTCCAGGTGAGTTAAAATGCACATTAACAAGTAAAATATCCTGCCATATTACACAATAAGTTATCTATTATCCAATCAAAAGGTTTTTGTTCTTTTATAATGCAAAATATTGTTTTACTTGAAGCTAGATACATGTAGACGAGTAAAAATATCGCTGGATATTTTTACTCGATTCAGTCCTTAGCTCCTGCGATATTTTTACTTGTCTATGACTAGTTGGATAATTATAAGTAATACCATGGCACTGAGGGATATTAGTGATTAAATGTCCCCGAAGCAGAGGGAAGTTTAGTGGAAGTCCCGAGGCCGCAGGCCGAGGGACTTTTACTAAACTTCCCGAGGCTGAGGGACATTTAATCACTAATATCCCGAAGAAGTCATGGTATTAGTTTGTAATACCATGATCACCGAGGAAATAAACGAGCATGGGATTTAGTTTGGGAGGGATTCTTCAAGGAGCGACATTATAACAATGTCGAATTTAATATAAATTTTCATAAATAAATCAAGAAAGATAATATTGTGGTGTATGGTGTAAGGTCTATTATAAAATAAACACCTTGTTACTTTAAACTTGATAATTTGATTTTTTTGATTCTCAATGTCAGTTTTATACACATGCGCAATGACAAAAATGCCTCCCACACGCGTAGGAGTGTGCAGCGATATCAAGTATGGCCACATAACAAATCAAATGAATTTCCGAAACAGCGTGTTTCGACGATAGTCCCGGTGATTGTAATATATGAGGGACTATATACCTCACGAATAGTAATGAGGGACAATTAGTTCTAATTTTCCCTCATTACTATGTATGAGGGAAAATTAGAACTAATTTTCCCTCATACATAGTAATGAGGGAAGATTAGTTCTAATTTTCCCTCATTCCTATTCATGGAGAGGGATGTTAGCGATATAACGTCCCTCTTAAAACAATGGAAACCGAGGTGATCATGGTATTATAAGAATAATTATATTGTTTGTTACTCATACTATTTTCATGAATAAAAAAAAGAATGAATCCGTGTCAAGGAGTATGTGAGTTATTATATCAATTCGTATTCATTGAAAACAACAGACTGAATCAAAATAAAGTCAATCTTTTTTAGTGAAATTTGAATTAATTATAAAAACATAAAATGTTAACAATTGAATGATTTATTTATTATTGGTTAATATTAAAGTTACATCAATTTTTGTTAAAAAATACATGCGAAACCAATGTTTGCAAGTTTTTATTGAATTCTCCATAACTCTTGCATGTTTATTTTGAATATTAAGTGAACATAATTAGTCTTCATGCTGTAAATTAAATTATATCATAAATTTTGTTACCCAACTAGATTAGCTTTTTAGTTATTTTGAGTAGCATTTACTGTAATGTTTATACAATGTTTCACAAAAAGACCTCTTTACCACCGTATGCAAATTGCCCATTTCAGACCATGTGTCATTCCCTTGAGAATTGTTCTTTTATGATGAACGTGTTATATCATTTACATGTGAAAGAAACAATTCCCAAGGGTAGCATCATGTGATCTGAAATGGGACAACAAACAAGGAAGGTAAAGAGGTCTATTCAAAGCTTATACACACAGTACACATCTACAAAATTAAAATTAATAACTTTAAATAAATTAAAAAAATATTGTTGTTATTCTGAATATTGGTTCAAGATGCTTTTATGGTGGACTAACGCTGTTGCTCTATTTTTGATTTAAAAATAAAAATTTCAATTTTTTTATTGTATCAGGAGCTCGCAGTGAAGCTTGAATCTAAAAAAGCCAGACATCCACAGTTACTGTACGAGTCCAAACTGTATAAAATGCTACATGGCGGCATTGGAATACCTAAGATGCGATGGTTTGGTCAGGAGAAAGATTACAATGTTCTAGTAATGGAATTACTAGGGCCCAGCCTAGAAGACTTGTTTAATTTTTGTTCTAGAGATTTTTCAATGAAGACTGTGCTGATGTTGGCTGATCAGGTAGGTGTATTTGATAGCTTTCATGGTTTCATCAATTAAGATTACAGTCCACTTTCGCATATGTACTAATTAACACAGTGCAGAAATGATGACGAAGTACATAGTTAGAACTTTTTGACTTATACTTTTTTAAATGAACGTGCTCAATTTTGAGGTTTTACATTTGGCATTGGTTACAGATATTCTTTTGATTCATAAAAACATACATCTAGACTTATTCTCTGTTATATAAGCTTTAAAATGATATATATATACTTTGTCTGTCTTAGTTTATTGTAAAATAATGCGCTAAATAAATTTTAACTGAGAGTGTCTCACTTGAGAAGGTGGACTGTATCCTTAATAGACCAACTTTGAGTTGGTTATTGCTCAGCCTTGGTCTTGTTTGTCTGTAACTTATTAGTCAAAGAAGTCAATAATAGTGAGTCATGAAATGGTTTGAATGTTTATGTTTCAGATGATTGGCCGTGTTGAATTTGTTCATAATAAGAATTTTATTCATCGAGATATAAAGCCTGATAATTTTCTGATGGGGACAAATAAACACTGCAATAAGGTATGGTGACATCTTCTGCTATAACACAACTAAAATATGATAATAATAATTACATCTGTAGGTTTGTTATCATCATAATGTAACGCCATTATGTTTGAATTATCTTTATCATAATCATTGATATCACTGTAATATAATGTTACATCTATTTGTCATTGTTTCTATTAATTGAAAATGAAGATTTCATTATCATTTTCGTGGGTATCTATGTACATGTATCATTGCCACCATCACCATCATCATCATCATCATTTCTATCATCATCACTCATCACCATCATTGTCATCATCATTACCATCATTATCACCATCATCATCGTTGCTACCAATATTACAATTATAATATCATTGGTATTGTCACCACTATCATATCATCATCATCACTCTCATCATCACTCTCATCATATTGTCATCACCACCACCACCATCATTATCACCATCATCATTACCATCATTATCACCACCACCATCATCATCATTGCTACCAATATTACAATTACATCATTGTTATTGTTACCACTATCATTGCATACTCATTATCATTGTTATCATCATCATCACTCATCATTGTCATCACCATCATCATTACCATCATCATCGTTATCACCATCATCATTACCATCATCATTGTTATCATCATCATCATCATTACTACCAATATTACAATTACATCATTGTTATTGTCACCACAATCATATCATCATCATCAACATCATCACTCCTATCATCATCATCAACAATAATCCTCTGAAGTATCTTATAAATTGATATTGATTGAATGATTGATTGATTTGACCTTGTATTGTTATTTCTGTTGATATTGATTGATTGATTGATTTGACTTTGTATTTTCCAGTTGTACCTGATAGACTTTGGCCTAGCCAAAAGATACAGAGATAGTCGTTCTAAACAACATATACCATATAGAGAAGACAAAAACCTGACTGGCACAGCAAGATACGCCAGTATAAATGCACATCTAGGCATTGAACAATCGTGAGTACATTTTATCTTTCTACTATATCTCATTTATCTTATTTTCAACTTTCTACTTATTTCATATCCACAATAATTGACCTTAGTTTATAAATAAATTTAATTATTTTTGTTTGTTTGTACTAGACGGCGTGATGATATGGAGTCTCTTGGTTATGTGTTAATGTACTTCAACAGAAATAATCTCCCCTGGCAGGGACTAAAGGTACGTTCTAGATAACATGCACAGTATTGCTGTCAGCTATTTCATTCATGTTTTGTTTCACTTTAGGCTCAAACCAAGAAACAAAAATATGAGAAAATAAGCGAAAAGAAAATGTCAACTCCAGTCGAGGTGCTGTGTAAGGTAGGTTGGATCTTATTATAAGACTGTGTAAAGCACAAGCACTATATCAAATCAAATTGTTGATATGGAAATATAGTTTTGTTAAATACCCATGGCCACTTACCAGCATGCACTGCGCAAAAGACTATGTACTTATTGACTGAGTGGGAGGGCCGTTCGGAAATAATAATTGGCTCGTGGTCATGACGTACGGCACTAGCGCAGCGAGATCCGTACAAATGACCAAGAGCCAAATATTTTAACGTAAGGCCAGACCTAACTCAGTCAATAAGTTTTTTTTATCATATGACCCACTCTTTATAATTTAAAGTCAATTTTTTTTGTGATGTTTCGAGTAGCGGGTCCGTATGTGTTTGTACGGACCAGGTGAAAAAAGCCGTACGGACCCCATTACGTGACTTTTTCCAAAGGTTTTCTTAAGAGTGCACGCCAGGCAAATACGGGTCATATGATAATGAACTGTACTATATGACAGAAGGCCCGTTTGTACAGGCTAAGTCTTGATTTTTTTAAATATTCACAAATCCCATGTTATATAATTATATTAACATGTTATGGCTTAACAATAGAAATCATATTTGAATTTTCACTGAATCAAAGTAATATGTTACGTGAGTTACGTGTGATATGATTAACATGAAATACAATCGTCTTTTTGTTTTCATTGTTTGTTATCCCAGCCTGTACAAATGCCCCTTTTGTACAAACAGTACAGATTACTAGATAACACAAAACTGGAGTATTACAAACTCCACAGTCATTATTTGTTTTGTCAATTTTTCATCAATTATTAATAAGTTATATCATTCTATTTTTCAGGGGTTTCCAGCAGAATTTGCCATGTATCTAAACTACTGCAAAGGGCTACGATTTGACGAGGCACCAGACTACATGTACCTGCGTCAACTATTCCGAATCCTGTTCCGCACTCTAAACTTCCAGTATGACTACATATTTGATTGGACGTTATTGAAACAAAAAGCAGCACAAAGTGTACCTAGCTCTGTAGTAGCCACAACCGCTACAGGACACGCCAGTCAACGGCGGGAACCATCAAGAGCAAGACGTAAGTAATGGAAAGAATCATTAACTATTAACAAGTACAGTATTAATTTATTAACAAGTACAGTATTAATTTATTAACAAGTACAGTATTAATTTATTAACAAGTACAGTATTAATTTATTAACAAGTACAGTATTAATTTATTAACAAGTACAGTATTAATTTATTATCAAGTACAGTATTAATTTATTAACAAGTACAGTTATATATCAATTTACTCTAAATGCTGCAATCCAACCCCTCTATACCAGTCTTTAGATGCTCCAGTTTAAGGCAAAGGTTATATTTAACAGGTTCCCATTTAAATCGTACTTTCCCATTTTAATATGTACTTATGTAAATGTTGTTGATGTGTGCTAAACACACAGATCAACCAATCAGAGAATTCACTTCAGAAATAATATACTCTGATTGGTTGATCTGTGTGTTTAGCACACATCAACACAATTTGCATAAGTACAGATTTAAATGGAAAAATACAGATTTAAATGGGAACCTGTTATTTGCAAACTTTGGGAACAAAAATGAAAACAATTCGTTTTTGAGTGATATAAAGGTGCTGATTGCCCATCATTTTAGTGATGACTGATTGATACAGGCATGAATTCACAGTGGGTGACTAGTCACACCCTTTTAGAGTAACTCAAAGTATTTTCTCTTAATATTTTATTATTTTTTATAATATGTTTTGTGGGACATTGAGGTGATAAAGGCTAGCATACAAAACAGTCACTCCCCTCATCCTTCATGGATTTGTGCCAGTGATCACTGCCACACTCCCATCCTTGGAAACCTCATAGCTCCAATCAGTATGCCCATTTTTTATGGAAAACAAACACTCCATGATGATAATTATTATAGCATTTTTCATTCCACAGTTAGACAATAGACGTTTTCACTGTTCACGTCCACAACCTCGGCCTCGATAGCGTGTAATATATTCTTTACAATTTGACTACTGTTTGCGCTAATTTAAGGAATGTACACATTATCAAACAATTGAAGCTAATTGAAACACTTCAAAATTTCGAGGGCTGTAGTCAAATATATTGTACATAGTATATTACACGCTATTGACGTGGAGGTTGTTTGCTTCGAACTGTGAAAAGGTCTATTGTTTCTCTATATTCATTGTTAAACTCCTCTGTAAAATGCTTTTAGACTAGGAATAGGAATATTTCCTGCTATTAATTAACAAAGTCTTCATTTCCATTCACTAATACCATATATCTATATCATTACTAGGTGGTCGATAACTGCCATTCACCATAATAATAATGTGCATTCCATAATGTTGCCGTAACATGCCGCTGTCTCTTTGTACGTCGACATCATGCACCGGGAAGTACATGCAGTCAGCTGTCTTTCAAGAGGACATTCACCTGTATTAATGTCACTCTTGTGATAAGTCAACTGCTAAATAATATTTAAAACCACCAGTGACTTCAGTAGCCTGCACCACTTGGGGGTTCTGTGCAGTTTGTATAGACTGCAAAACTTCCTTACTTTTACTCTGACTAAAACGAGTGTTCTCTTCACTCCATCGAACTCCAACTCAGTGTACACGTAAAAGTAGGGACTGTTTTGCAGTCTAGTGCAGTTACAACTGTATAGAACACTGAGCAAGGAAAGCTATGAGTTTTAATTTCAGCATGTTTTGGTGAGTGCCCATGACATCCTAAATAAGTGAGAGAAATTGGAAACAATATTAAATCAGTTTGTACTCCAGTCAGGGTCTGGTTAGTCTACTTCACAGCCGTTTTTAGTGTTGAAACGTTCCCAACACTAAACGAAACGGGGGGAAAAGGAGCGAAAGAGCATCTGTTTTCTCAGGCTAGCATGTTTTTAGTGTTGTCAAACAACGTTCCCAACTATAAACGAAGCGAGGAGCGAAAGACATCTGTTTTCTCAGGCTAGCATGTGACGTGTTGGTCAGGATCATGAGTAGGAGTGAAATATTACACAGGATGTCGTGGTTTGGTCACCAAAGATATGTTGAAAATAAAACTAAAGGTCATTTTGTATCACAATAATAAAATCATAACATTGTACATAGTTGCATTAAGAATTTGTTATCTTTTGAGAATCATTATGTTTGGTTAGTTAATGATTAAATATGAAAATATGGAAACCCAGTTTGGTGAAAGATATTTCTAATATACACATTTGAAAAATAGTCGCAAACAAAGCCACAGTCCACACTCTGAAGTCTACAAAGGATGTCGGTATTTCGTCTCTTGTTATCGATTTATTCAAAGCGTATTTCGTACGTGTTTGTGCCTGATATGACCATAACAAGTTGTTGTTGTAGTAGATATAAATAGAAGTATTTATTTAAAAACGTGCTATAAATCACAAATTACCGACATTCTTTGCAAGCTTCAGAGTGTGGACCGTAGCTTGGGCTGCGACAACGATTATTGAAATAGGTGTATATGTGTACAGTTGCTCCATTTAACATTCCCATTGGCCAAAAGAAAGGCAAATTGTGTTCCGGGCACTTATCCACTTTCATCAAACAACTAATCAAACACACCGCACGCAGACACAGCGACCACGCATCCACCGAAAAAAAACAAAAAAACAAGTAAAATGATCCAGCACTCAAATCTGACATTCGTGCGGACTCTATAAAAATGGAGCAGACGACTTTCACCACTTTTTTTCTCAAAATGAAAACAATAATACAAAAGTGTAAATTAATGGTAGCTTCACAATATAACACATTCTCTTACCCAGACCCTTCTCAGCTTCACTGATCAAAGGTTGTGTACGCGAAAATGCAAGCTTTAATATATATTCAGGGAATTTCTTATAAATCGACTTTCAACACTAGTCCTAAATTCCTGTTTACAATGTTACAGCTGTGGAAATTTTGCCACGCATGCGTAGTTGGTTGACCGCAGTGTTTTCTCACCACAGGAAGACCAAAAATTATACATTTTTGAGACAGAACACTCAATCTGCAGATTGTTTTTTTTTTTTAAAGAATTTTGATGACAAATTAAATGACCATGTCTCCGAGCATCGAATTATGTCTGGGCTTCTTGTGGCTAGAACAAATTAGTGTCTGAAATATAATTTGCCTATATTTTTCTAAATAATTGGAAATCTCTATTTGAAATTTTCCTATGAGTAAATGTATTCAAAATGGTTGTATTAAAGAGAAAGGCTCCTTCGTGGTTTACTGGAAACCTATTGTATTCTTTAAATGGAAACTAGCGAGTAAACTAGTATAGGCTGCGTCGGTGTTTGATATAAATGATAGGCAATATAATGAAATTTGTAACACCGTAAAAAATGTTGACTTAACTTTACTGACGTTTCGAGCTTTAGCCCTTCGTCGGAGTAAAAGAGTTAGACTAAGACAGACACTGAGTTTAAATAAGAAGCGGGAAAAGTGATGAACCAATCAAAAGGCGATAGAAAATGTAGGAGGAGTTAAAGAACAATGGAAAAATAATTGAAAGCGAATCGTTCATTCATGCCGAAAGGTTGCTGTTTACCTAAGGAATAAATTAATCGCATTTCAGTTAGATTTACGGTAATTGTTAGTTCCATTTTAATTCTGCTAACTGATAGTTCATTAATCTCATGACAGTTTTTGGTTTATGTCGTATTACTGGAACTAACAATTACCGTAAATCTAACTGAAATGCGACTAATTTATTCCTTAGGTACACAGCAACTTTTCGGCATGAATAAACGATTCGCTTTCAATTAATTTTTCCATTGCTCTTTAACTCCTCCTACATTTTCTATGGCCTTTTAATTGGTTCATCACTTTTCCCACTTCTTATTTAAACTCAGTGTCTGTCTTAATCAAAACTCTTTTACTCCGACGAAGGGCTAAAGCTCGAAACGTCAGTAAAGTTAAGTCAACATTTTTTACGGTGTTACAAATTTCATTATATTACCTATTATTGTATTCTTTGTTAGCTTTGTTCTAATGTTTAACTTGGAGTCTTTTGCTGTTTTGTTGAATTACATTTCATCTTTAATTTTATTATTAATATCACCATCATTGTCATTAAAACCAGCCTAGCCACCATTCTTTCCCTTCAAGCTCCAAATACTCCGGTTTCGTGTTATCTATCACCGCTGTACTATTTGACAACAGGCGCATTTGCACAGGCTAAGCCTCAATTTGTTGTCCAATTATTCACAAATCTCAAGCAACGCACAAAAAATGTTATCGCTTAACAATAGATAGCACATTTGAATTTAGACTGAATTGAGTCTAACCCTGTGTAAATGTGCATTTTGTCAAATAGTGGTGCTAGATAACATGAAACTAGTGTATTAAAAGGGAGCGGCCCGCCCTTAGAGTGAAGACATATGCATTTAACCCTTGAAACAAAATCACCTTTTTTCTCAATTGTTTCTGTTCATACAGCAAGAACTGCACAACTAGAGAGCAAGGACGTTTATGTTCACTATGTTTCTCCTGTACAACCACTGGCAGGATTTCCTTGGCCTTCACAAGGACAGTGACACACTTGGCAATGTGCAGAAACCGTGGAAAGTAAATGCCATGTCAAACTATTGCAAGAAACATCTATTACGGGAGCGGATCTAGAGTGGTGCCTCTAGTGGCACTTGGTTTCTTGGCCCCTAGCGGACACCCCCCAAGAGACGGAATTACCCCTATTTAATTAAAGCATTTAGAGACCAGATACACCTTAACATCTTAAGAGCCCTTCATTTGCAATTGGGACACCCCCTAACAAATTTCTTGATCTGGCCCTGTATTGTATAACATCTACGAGATCAACAGCTGAGCTGGTCTGACTAGCCTCACTCTCGTGAACATTACTATTTTCACATAAATGAGAGGCTAGATAGTCGGTCCAGAACAATAGCTATATGTATCCATATAGATCAATTCGGTGGCATAATTTGTTATAATACATTGTAATAACAAGAAAGTTTAAAATTTCCCATCCAATTATCATTCATTCTGTTTTTCAATTCTCATTAACTTTTAGTAGTTATTATGAAAAGGTCAATTGCATCTGTAAATAGATCATTGGCATGATGACATCATTTTACTAACAGTACCAGAATGCTTTATATATTTTCTTTCTTATTCAGATTTATATTGCCTCTTGAGAATACTAGAGTACAAACACTAAAAGTGTGCAACATAAATACCACTAAATACTGCTAAATTATGCAAATTCTTTTGTTCACTATTGTTTAATCAACACTATTTAGTGGTAAATAGTACAAAGTATTGCACACTTTTAGTGTTTGTACTCTATTGCACACTTTTAGTGTTTGTACTCTATTGCACACTTTTAGTGCTTGTACTCTATTGCACACTTTTAGTGTTTGTACTCTATTGCACACTTTTAGTGTTTGTACTCTATTGCACACTTTTAGTGTTTGTACTCTATTGCACACTTTTAGTGCTTGTACTCTATTGCACACTTTTAGTGTTTGTACTCTATTGCACACTTTTAGTGTTTGTACTCTATTGCACACTTTTAGTGTTTGTACTCTATTGCACACTTTTAGTGCTTGTACTCTATTGCACACTTTTAGTGTTTGTACTCTATTGCACACTTAGTGTTTGTACTCTATTGCACACTTTTAGTGTTTGTACTCTATTGCACACTTTTAGTGTTTGTACTCTATTGCACACTTTTAGTGTTTGTACTCTATTGCACACTTTTAGTGTTTGTACTCTATTGCACACTTTTAGTGTTTGTACTCTATTGCACACTTTTAGTG
The DNA here is from genome assembly GCA_949775045.1 of Metridium senile. Taxonomy (NCBI): domain Eukaryota; kingdom Metazoa; phylum Cnidaria; class Anthozoa; order Actiniaria; family Metridiidae; genus Metridium; species Metridium senile. Next base: position 10,173,666 of record OX459107.1, read on the forward strand.
TTTGTACTCTACAACACTCAACACTTATTATTTAACAAACGAAAGTCGGCAAAGCATTCTGGTACTGGTAGTATATGACGCTATCATGCAAATGGACTAGTAAAAACATTTTTCTGGCAGAATAATTATATAGTTAATACCTAGTGAAATAAAGAAAATTTGAAATGATGGTTTTGTTTTCCCCCATTTAGTCCTCTCCTGGGGGACTCGCAAGCCCCTGCAAAATGCTCAAAAATGTGCAATTAAAAATCATGATTTTTGATGGACTATAGCCCATGCAAAGATGAACTATATATATAGATCGTGCAACATGCTTTAAAAAATTGACCAAAAATGTTACTTGAGCCGTAAGAGCAAGTCAGTGGTTCTTCTACACCCCCAAAGGCAGGTTACTGAGTGTAGTGGGTGTTAATTAGTATGATCCAGTCACTGAGGATGGTTATAGACAGGGTTTGTTACGCCCTCAATGGTTCTTTTACGACATTGCCCAGGCAATCTATACCATGCCAGAAATAGGAACAGCAAACCATAATTGTTTTCTTGCTACAAGTACCACATAGTACCTATACGCATTATTGTATTGTGTACTACTATTGTGTACTGTACTACTATTGTGCACTATTGTATACCAAAATATAGCAGCTATCGATACCTAGGATCTCAGTATCTCAGTATCACAGTATCACAGTATCACAGTATCTCAGTATCTCAGTATCTCAGTATCACGGTATCACAGTATCACAGTATCTCAGTATCACAGTATCACAGTATCACAGTATCACAGTATCACAGTATCACAGTATCACAGTATCACAGTATCACAGTATCACAGTATCACAGTATCACAGTATCACAGTATCACAGTATCACAGTATCACAGTATCACAGTATCACAGTATCACAGTATCACAGTATCACAGTATCACAGTATCACAGTATCACAGTATCACAGTATCACAGTATCACAGTATCACAGTATCACAGTATCACAGTATCACAGTATCACAGTACCACAGTACCACAGTACCACAGTATCTCAGTACCTCAGTACCACAGTACCACAGTACCAAAGTATCTCAGTACCACAGTACCACAGTATCTCAGTACCACAGTATCTCAGTATCTCAGTACCTCAGTACCACAGTACCACAGTATCTCAGTATCTCAGTACCACAGTACCACAGTACCACAGTACCACAGTACCACAGTACCAAAGTACCACAGTACCACAGTACCACAGTACCACAGTACCACAGTACCACAGTACCACAGTACCACAGTACCACAGTACCACAGTACCACAGTACCACAGTATCACAGTATCACAGTATCACAGTATCACAGTATCACAGTACCAAAGTACCACAGTACCATATTTCTGTATTTTAAGGCATACTTTGTTACCTGGCCATATACCAATCGATGGGTCATCGATGAAAATTGATCATCGAAAACTGATCAATGAAATCAATGAAAATCGATAATCACAACAAAATAATTTGATGTGATTATATCGATCACATCGATTGTATTGATTTTATCGAACCGGCAATGTTTGAGCCGGAACACCTAAATCGTATTGATCATTCAATTGGATAACAGAAAATGCCTGTTGAATTGTTATTTGAAAATTAAACTGTAGTTGATTTGTGGTAATTGGTGGTTGATGTTTAGACTACGAGTAGTCCTTCTTTTCCCTCCAGAATCAGTAATTTAAAAAAAACGAGTGTTGCGGGATTCCTGTGGAGCGCGCCGAAAATAGATCGTTGAGTAGGGAGAGGAAAAGAAGGGACTACAGACAACACTGTAAGAAACGAATTACCCGTTGCTCTCACAACGGAAAATTCCGATTTGCTAAAAACGATCGATCTGTCAGCGGCTGTAATGGAACGCGCCGAGCTGTCAAGCGTCATCGTGAAACATTCCAGCACACGGTCACTTAGTTTACTATGGCTGACCATGAAGCTATTTTAAACGAGTGTCTGGAAAGTTTTCCAAACGTTTCATCCTTAAAAGAAGAACAGAAAGTGGCCGTTATCAATTTGCTAGATGGCAAAGATGTTTTTGCTGTTCTGCCGACCGGTTTTGGCAAGAGCTTGATCTACCAACTATTTGTTTTGGCGAAGCTAAAATCTCAAAGCTGTTGTGTCCTTGTTGTTTAGCCATTGAAAAGTATTATTGACGATCAAATACGAGATTTAACTTATGTTGCATCACTGCAACCGAAGTGAACGAAAAATTTGATCTGAGATCTGAACGCCAGAACGTCCTGGGAGGTCAAACAGATTTTCCGTGGAAATATGTGAAACTTTTGCAAACTCTCCGTAAACTATTTTGAAAGAGCACCACATGCTCTGCAAAAGTCATCGACTGTGGATGGCTTCGGCTTTCGCTCTCTCTTGGCAGTTTTTTTTGGTGTATCCGCCATAGATGTTTACATTGCGAAGCGATAATAAGAGACTATTTTCCCGCGTGTTTAACAACCTAGCCATTTTACAGATCCAATTGGATTGGTTAAAATTAATTGGATTTAATTGCAGTCTAAATGATCCATTTGATATTGATTAACCGATGACACGATCTTGACAAGATAACTATGTGTTAAAAAAGGGCGGTAATTCGTTTCTTACAGTGTTGTCTGTAGTCCCTTCTTTTCCTCTCCCTACTCAACAATCTATTTCCGGCGCGCTCCACAGGAATCCCGCAACACTCGGTTTTTTTAAATTACTGATTCTGGAGGGAAAAGAAGGACTACTCGTAGTCTAGAATTGATCCAATCTAGAATTGATAGTCTTAGAAATGAATATAGAATTCTGTTTCTGCATGCTGTATTAATACTCTACACCTAATCGTTAAAAGGCTCTTCACATAAATATGGAATATAGATATGCATTGAGCTTCAACACGTCATCACACATGCGTGTGTTTTTGTTAAGTAGCCTCATTATAATTTTTCCAATACTCTCGCAAACTTTGCGAAAATTCCATCGATCTAATTATAAAAGAAAACTAAACTAAAATACAATATATAATAAGTAATAAATACCTGAACGTTTTCGTTTAGTACGTAGACCTCACTGTCCCTTTGTCTCCCGACTATCATAGCGGCCCTTTTCTTCTTTCCCAATGTATCGGGCCTTTCGTTGAACTCCTCAAGTTCCTTCATTACAAAACTTCTTAGCTGAGAGTCGGACACTGACTCCCACATCACCGCTTCCTTTGAGGAGAAGGTTCAGTTGACTGCGATTAGAAAGCTTTTCGCCGAACCAAGCTCTTCGCAAGTAGAAAAGCATGTCCTATGGAAAGATATATTAACAGAAAGATATGTTACAAGTTAAAATGAGAAACACTGTATTAGTAAACCAATATCAATGCTGTTAGGCTATACTTACATTCTTGCTCCATCTGATCGCTGGACATCCAAAAGGTAACCATTATATTTACTTAAGGCGGGCTCAAATTCAATAAAAGAAACAATTCTAAAGGAAAAATTAGAAACTGGAACATATTTTGTGTTTGACTTCTTCACATGGAATAGTCTTTTCCCCTCAGTATTTGCTCTGATGGAAAGAGACTTTTTAGGTGATTCGTTCACCATGGTGGCTACTTGAAACTGGAGGGTAAAACTGGTTAGCAAACAGATAATATATGTTATGAGGTGACATATACATGGGGAAAATATTTCGTCAAATTGCATCGGTAATTTAAAGTGTTACTGGCTGTGTTTTCACTAAGCCTTTTAATACTGGCGTAACCATTTAAAGGTGTTTGTTTACAGACCAACATTACAACTGTTTTCACTGGAGTAGCGAGTGTAACGTTCACAGACATTGCTCGAATTGCCAAACTTTGACATCTCTAAATGTGAGACTAAAAGTTATCAAAAGTTGGAGAAAAGATAAATCTGATCTATATCTTGAAGATCATATATTTCTTTAAATACTGAAAAGCTTATCAGGAAAGTAGCGGTGGTGGAGGGTCCACAATAGGAGTTTCCTGATCCCGCTATCCCGCTCGTTTTTATTTGATATACCGCCATCCCGTCAGTTTTAATGTTAAAATCACGATTCCGGCATATTAAAAGTTAAAATTATTTGTAATAATAAAAGTGACAAAAATATGTAACACAGACCATACCTTTCTGTTTATCAATTTATCTGTGTTATACAGAGTACTGCATATTGAATAGTGCATTATTGCAAGACAGAAATGCATTTTGGGCCATGTAATCTTATTTACAATAACATAAATAATAATTAGTTATTTTATTCTTAGTGCATTCCATTCAAAACAATGTACTAGTTAATTATGGGGAGTAAATACTAGTCTACCTACTGGTAGGAAATGCTGACGTTTTACATTTGGATTATAAGTAAATATAAACAGGGAACGCGGCTTGAGAGCAGAGAAGAGAACTAAGTCAACTAGAGATAAAACAGGCAATGATTTTGTATTGATTTGGTCTACATGCATGAATTGTACTTTGTGGCTCATCTTTTTTAGGACATTGCTTTGGAATAGTATTTGGTTTTAAATCAACAACAACATCGTAATGCAATCAATTTTAATGATATAGATAAACACAACAATCATTTTGTGGTAAGGAATTATCTAGCCTTTGTTTAAAAAATTTGTACCAACTATAAGTTTTTCCAACCTTAGTATGCTGAGGCAGCAATGATGAGGCAGTCAATATCTCAATAGACAACTGACCCATATAAAACTAAGCAATTCGCAGAAAAAATAAAGACGAAAACTTCTAGTTCGTTTATAGATGGACTGCTCTTCGATGCCTGTATAAACGAAACGCACATATTGTGCATGAGTTGTTATGCAGCATTTTATTTCGAATGTTTTACTGAATTGCTGCATGAACGCTTTGTGCATGGAAAACAAATTCAAAGAGCTCGTATTTGTAATTAAAAAGCTACATAATTTTCTAGATTAATTAACTAGATTACCTACTTTTTGTACAACACTGGTACAAACAACGGCAAACTGCTATGAACTAACTTGTTACAACCCAAAACGAATAAAGCAAGACAACATGCATGGTTTACAATACAGTTGAAAACTACTTATTTGCACTCACAATATAAACATGATAAATTTCTTAAATAAACTGATAGACATACTGAGATACAACTTGTAACTAATTATAAATTACAATTAATGATTTTATATTGATTTCATGGGTTCCAGTAGTTGTTTATGTTTCTAGTTTTGACTCGAGTTGTTGATCTACAATATCCTTACGTTCTTCTTCAATAGCACAATTTTCTCTTGATTTTTTCCCCCACGGCTAGCTCTAAATCACTTTCAGACTTCTATCAAGTAGTTTAGGATGTTGTCCAGTAATTTTGATATACAACTCGCATCAAAAGCGCACGCTATTTCATATCCTTGATTGTCGTTAACGAAAGGCATTGTGGGTCCCAAAAAAATTATCTATTCAGCCCGCTTTAATACATGAATTAGTACTGCTTCCTTGCTCGCTCGCTCAGGCTCGCTTCGCTGCGTCAGCAATCACTGTATATGTATTATTTATTATAAATCAATCAGACCCACAATGCCATTTGGTCTTAGAGTACACTATTCAGTATTCAATGTTTTTTGTACATGATTGTTCGTATGCAATGTTCACTTGCAGTAATACAGTTGATCTGGAGCAATATAAATCCAAGTGTCAAAACTCGACTTTTCAGTCTTTTCTTTTCATTTCATTTTCCTTTTTTTTTGTTATGTAATCTTAAAACAGATCATAATACACTTGGCATTCCTTTATCGTGATAGATGTGTCCAGATTAAGACCATTTTACCATGTTTACCGGAAATAAGCACAAAAGACCACACAAGAGAATTATTTACCTAGATAAATTGGTATTAAAACTTATACATTTATTGCCTGAGTAACTCTGTTAACCTTCAAGAATGGCTCCAATGAAAGTCGTAAAATGAAGTTTGATTGTTGCATTAAATAACTGCACAAAAACAGCATAGGCATAGAAATAGACTTGTTTTCTTTATAAAAACGTAGAACACATTATTATGGCATTTATAGGACTATTACCTTTGGTTCTACTGTATTTTATTTTCTAGATCTCTACAAAAACAAGACTATTGCGATCTGTTACACTGTAATTGTTACAAATCCCGCATTACAGTACCGTGATACGATTGGTACTGTAATACTGTGATACTATGGTGCTATGGTACTTTGGTACTGCAATATACTGTGATACTATGGTACTGTGATGTACTGTAATACTGTGATACTATGGTACTGTGGTACTATGATACTATGGTACTTTGGTACTGTGATACTATGATACTATGGTACTTTGGTACTGTGATACTATGGTACTGTGATACTATGGTACTGTGATACTGTGGTACTGTGGTACTGTGGTACTGTGATACTGTGATACTGTGGTACTGTGATACTGTGGTACTATGATACTATGGTACTTTGGTACTGTGATACTGTGATACTATGGTACCGTGGTACTGTGATACTGTGATACTGTGATACTATGGTACTGTGGTACAGTGATACTGTGGTACTGTGGTACTGTGATACTATGGTACTGTGATACTATGGCACTGTGATACTATGGTACTGTGGTACTGTGATACTGTGGTACTGTGATACTGTGATACTGTGATACTGTGATACTATGGTACTGTGATACTGTGGTACTGTGGTACTGTGATACTATGGTACTTTGGTACTGTGGTACTGTGATACTGTGGTACTGTGGTACTGTGATACTGTGGTACTATGATACTATGGTACTTTGGTACTGTGATACTGTGATACTATGGTACTATGATACTATGGTACTTTGGTACTGTGATACTGTGATACTATGGTACCGTGGTACTGTGATACTGTGATACTGTGATACTATGGTACTGTGGTACAGTGATACTGTGGTACTGTGGTACTGTGATACTATGGTACTGTGATACTATGGCACTGTGATACTATGGTACTGTGGTACTGTGATACTGTGGTACTGTGATACTATGGTACTGTGGTACTGTGATACTGTGATACTGTGGTACTGTGATACTGTGATACTGTGATACTGTGATACTATGGTACTGTGATACTGTGGTACTGTGGTACTGTGATACTATGGTACTTTGGTACTGTGGTACTTTGGTACTGTGGTACTATAATACTGTGGTACTGTGGTGCTGTGATACTGTGATACTGTGGTACTGTGGTACTGTGGTACTGTGGTACTGTGGTACTGTGGTACTGTGGTACTGTGGTACTGTGGTACTGTGGTACTGTGGTACTGTGGTACTGTGGTACTGTGGTACTGTGATACTATGGTACATTGGCACTGTGGTACTGTGATACTATGGTACTGTGATACTATGGTACATTGGTACTGTGATACTGTGATACTGTGGTACTGTGGTACTGTGGTACTGTGGTACTGTGGTACTGTGGTACTGTGGTACTGTGGTACTGTGATACTATGGTACTGTGGTACAGTGATACTGTGGTACTGTGGTACTGTGATACTATGGTACTGTGATACTATGGCACTGTGATACTATGGTACTGTGGTACTGTGATACTGTGGTACTGTGATACTATGGTACTGTGGTACTGTGATACTGTGATACTGTGGTACTGTGATACTGTGATACTGTGATACTGTGATACTATGGTACTGTGATACTGTGGTACTGTGGTACTGTGATACTATGGTACTTTGGTACTGTGGTACTTTGGTACTGTGGTACTATAATACTGTGGTACTGTGGTGCTGTGATACTGTGATACTGTGGTACTGTGGTACTGTGGTACTGTGGTACTGTGGTACTGTGGTACTGTGGTACTGTGGTACTGTGGTACTGTGGTACTGTGGTACTGTGGTACTGTGGTACTGTGATACTGTGGTACTGTGGTACTGTGGTACTGTGGTACTGTGATACTGTGGTACTGTGGTACTGTGGTACTGTGGTACTGAGGTACTGTGATACTGTGATACTGTGATACTGTGATACTGTGATACTGTGATACTGTGATACTGTGATACTGTGATACTGTGATACTGTGATACTGTGATACTGTGATACTGTGATACTGTGATACTGTGATACTGTGATACTGTGATACTGTGATACTGTGATACTGTGATACTGTGATACTGTGATACTGTGATACTGTGATACTGTGATACTGTGATACTGTGATACTGTGATACTGTGATACTGTGATACTGTGATACTGTGATACTGTGATACTGTGATACTTTGGTACTGTGGTACTGTGGTACTGTGGTACTGTGGTACTGTGGTACTGAGATACTGAGATACTGTGGTACTGTGGTACTGTGGTACTGAGGTACTGAGATACTGAGATACTGTGGTACTGAGATACTGTGGTACTGTGGTACTGAGATACTTTGGTACTGTGGTACTGTGGTACTGAGGTACTGAGATACTGTGGTACTGTGGTACTGTGGTACTGTGATACTGTGATACTGTGATACTGTGATACTGTGATACTGTGATACTGTGATACTGTGATACTGTGATACTGTGATACTGTGATACTGTGATACTGTGATACTGTGATACTGTGATACTGTGATACTGTGATACTGTGATACTGTGATACTGTGATACTGTGATACTGTGATACTGTGATACTGTGATACTGTGATACTGTGATACTGTGATACTGTGATACTGTGATACTGTGATACTGTGATACTGTGATACTGTGTTACTGTGATACTGTGATACTGTGATATTATGACAATTTCATACTGCGACACACGTAGTAATAATTATTACAATAATACATAATACATAGACTCAACCATAATACATGACAATATGACGTAAAACATGTTGGGTCGGTGTAAAAAGGTTGAAAAGGAAAAAAGGGGTTGAAGTAACAGGAAGAAAAAGTGACCAGTTAAAAGCGGTACCCTGGTAGAGGTAGCAAGAGAAAAAAGACAGAGAAGCAATCCCATAACAGGCAGCATATGAGGCAATCTGGTAATTTTTCAATCAGTTATTTGTAAGACCCTGTTGGCTGGTCCGCCCTGGACGCAAATGACAAATGACAACGCAGTTCTACCAACAATACTTACCCTCCCCCCCCCCCCATCCCCCCACCCGGCCCTCTCGAGTGCCCCCCCCCCCCCTCCCCCACCCGGCCCTCTCGAGTGGAGTTAGGATACCAACAGTGATACCAAGACTCCGCCTCTAACTGCACTGTTAACTTTGCATTAATTTTGTGTCTACAAGACTACTACAGTTTGACTATGATACTTTTTTAATGATTTTAACGGAGTTTCAATTTTTGAGATAATAATTTTCCTATTTGAAGTTAGCAAAGAATCAAGCTATAGCTATAGCCCACCATCCTTTGCAATCTCACTGTTCTAAGTATGCGCCTGAAAGGCATATGTAATCATTTTGAATATTTATATAATACTTTTTCAAGAAGGTTGACCGAGTGAGCTGCGAATGAATGGCGATTGCACGCGCAAAAGGAACTGTGGATATTTTATGATTATTATTCTTGCCTCGACAGAAGAACACATTTGCTGATCAAATGCATCATTTAGTGATACCAAGAAGAGCTTATAGTTTATGAAACTCATATGCTTAGCAATATAGCTTTTCACGGCTCTCATTGAACAGTCTAAGCCTCATTAGCGTATATACGTGTAATATATTCTTTAGAATTCGACTACAGCCCGTGGAATTTTAAAGTATTTCAATTGTTTGATATTCCTTAAACTACTTAAGGTGGATCAAAACTTTCGCAAAGCAGATTTCTTGATTTATTTAACTCGCTCGCTTCGCAAAAGTATCGCGCCAATTTAACTGAAATGTTGATATAATATAATTTGGTTATTCTATCTTTTAGCGATGTACATTATTTGTAAATTTTCTTAGTGGTTTCTTGGAAACAGTGGTTTTTCAAACGGCGGTATTTTTAGTTGTTACCGATTTTTTCCACATCCAACAGTCCGAACGTTATCAAAATTTCAGAATCTTATAATCACTTATAAAGCTGTAGTTCCTGTGAATTTAGTTGGAAAATCTGGGCTAGAAAAAAAGATATGAACATGGTTCAAAATTGAGGTCGAAATCTGAAGCATATAAAGTATTGAGCCTTAGAATAAATATTATACATAGGATTGCCTTGAAATTTCGATATATTAATGCTCAATTATTTTTAATAAACATATCAAAATTTCAGTTTCATAGCTTTGAAATTAAAGGAGTAATATTTTTTTAGCTGAAGGTAGGTAGAGACGGCAAAATGTGAACTTTCTCTATAAATCACAATTTTCCTGTTTTCTTCAAAACGGCTCCAGAGATTTCTTTTAGATTCCACATACCAATAGTCCGAGGCTTTATCTAAATATCAGTGAAATTTGTACGGCTTGTCCTATCCTAACTTTGGAGAAAACATTTTTTGAATCTAGGTGTATCTAAACATCGCATATCGCTTCTGATAATTTATTCTATTACGAACAACAACATTGAACTCGGACGTTCCACATCCTCGCGTTCGGAGAAATATTTGCATAACGACACAGATTAGTCAAAGGTGAATATGCAAATATTCCTCCGAACGCGAGGATGTGGAACGGTCGAGTTCAGTGTTGTTGCTCGTAATAGAATAAATTATCAGAAGCGATATGCGATGCTTAGATACATCTAGATTCAAAAAATGTTTTCTCCAAAGTTAGGATAGGACAAGCCGTAAACATTTCACTGATATTTAGATAAAGCCTCGGACTACTGGTATGGGGAATCTAAAAGAAATCTCTGGAGCCGTTTTGAAGAAAACAAGAAAATTGTGAATTTTAAAGAAAGTTCACTTTTTGCCGTCTCTACCTACCTTCAGCTAAAAAAATATTACTCCTTTAATTTCAAAGCTATGAAACTGAATTTTTGATATGTTTATTAAAAGTAATTGAGCATTAATATATCGAAAGTTCAAGGCAATCCTATGTATTTTATTTATTCTAAGGCTCAATACTTTATATGCTTCAGATTTCGGGCGCAATTTTGAACCATGCTCATATCTTTTTTTCTAGCCCAGATTTTCCAACTAAATTCACAGGAACTACAGCTTTATAAGTGATTATAAGATTCTGAAATTTTGATAACGATCGGACTGTTGAATTTGGAAATAATCGGTAAAAACTAAAAATACCGTCGTTTGAAAATCCACTGTTTCCAAGAAACCACTAAGAAAATTTACAAATAATGTACATCGCTAAAAGATAGAATAACCAAATTATATTATATCAAAATTTCAGTTAAATTGGCGCGATACTTTTGCGAAGCGAGCGAGTTAAAAAAATCAAGAAATCTGCTTTGCGAAAGTTTTGATCCACCTTAAACTACTGCGAGCTGTAGTCAAATTGTAAAGAATATATTACACGCTATCGAGGCTAGCAGAGATTGATGGAAGAGAACAGTGAAATGGTCTATTCAGAGAAACACCTGCACATCTTGTATGGGTAACCACAATTCCTTTCGGTCGTGCAGTCGCCATTCATTGGTCACTGTTCCGAAACGTAAATTAAGTGAACACGTTTCTAAGACTCTGTGGGTCACTTGCTCACCAACATGCGAGCATTACGTACAACCATGGATAAAAAACTGAGAACATATATTTGAAATCTCACTTATATACTTATACAGCATTTTTACAAAAGGTTGGTGAAGGTTTTGTTGCATGTTGCGTACTAAACCCGAAATGAACTATGGATGATATAAATTCAAGCAGCTAGTGAAAAGTCACAACAACATATGGAATTTTCCGAACATTGTCTGCTCTGAGTTTTAGAGCATATTTTGTTGTGCTGATAATATTTACATATACACGAAATGTCATGAAAAGGGTTGCCAATCCAAGAGGGAGAATGGGGCGGGCACCAAAACGAGGCACTTTAGGATTAAAAAACAGAAGAATCTAACCTTATGGCCGTTTGGACCAGAAGATTCCTTTTTAAAACACAGAGGAACGCAACAGTGTGTATATTCAATCTCGACGCCATCTTTATTGTGACTGTTTGCCTCGTTCTCAAGCCCGCACTATTCTCCCACTAAGTGCCGGGCAGCCATTTTTGTGACATTGGTGTGCGAATATAACATATTTCAAGCTTGGTAAGCCACATGCAGCATGCAACAAAACAAAACCTTAACATGCAACCTTTATGGAAACAGCTGTATATCATTCTAATATATTATTTGTTTCAATTCTCTATTATATTTACTATCCTAATCTATATCAGAGTGAATGGTCTGATCCCAGGTGTAATCGATGTAGATGAGATATGATCGTCCGGGTTAGTCTAGTCTTAATGTTGTTGATGTCTGACGTTTTGACAACCTGAGCGGAAATCATCTTCAGAGTAACTACCAAAAAAGACAATACACTACCCTGGACGGTCATATCTCATCGGCAATAATTTATATCATTATCTATATTTTTTTGTGCTTTTTCCTATCATCTCTACTTCCTGCAAGGTCTGGATGGGAGTATACCTTTGTCAGTAATCAGCTAAATATAAGCAATTTGTCCGTTGTCTATAAAGACATTTTCCAGCTTCATGTTCTTCGTTGCTCAGCTTCGATAACATTTGAGTTACACTCTGAAGCAGGCCTGCAAAGGATGTCGATATTTCTTCTCTTGTTATCAATTTATTCATAGCATATCTTCGTTGTACCTTTTTGTGTTATATAACCATAACAAGTTGTTGCATTGGTAGATGATGAAACAAATATTTCTTGAAAATACGTGCAAGAAATCAACATTGTTATACCGACATACTTTGCAGGTTTCAGAGTGTGGACTGTAGTTTCTGCTGTGACAACGATATTTGAAACATGTGATATATTCTATTGTGTTTAGTACAGCCTGTGGTAAGGCAAGTTCTTCATATCATTGCTCAGCCTAAGCCTTGATAGCCGTGTGATATATTCTTGTGTATTTAGTACAGCCTGTGGTAAGGCAAGTCCTTCATTGCACAGCCTAAGCCTAGATAGAATGTGATATATTCTTTTGTAATTTGTACAGTCTGTGGTAAGAAAAGTTCTTCTTTGCTCAGCCTAAGCCTCGATAGCTATGATGTAATATTTTGTATTTAGTTCAGTCTGTGGTAAGGCAAGTTCTTCATTGCACAGCCTTAGTCTCGATAGCTATGATATATTCTTTTGTATTTAGTACAGTCTGTGGTAAGGCAATAAATGCAAACACCATGAAACAATAGAAATACCACATATGATTTCTATCCATGCTTCCTTTCGGTCCAGTCGCGAACTTGAGCTAGAGAACGAGGCAGTTGACTACAAAGTATAGTTTTGCATGGACCGTATATAGTTGGTCAATTCTGTGGGTAGAATCAATGCTACCTTTCCAATGTAATGACCGAAGATTGCTTCAAGTCCATTAAGCTGAGAACCCTGGTCCACTTAGAAGTCTAATTACTCTAGTTTCATGTTATCTATCACCACTGTACTATTTGACAAAAAGTCTCAATTTGTTGTACATGAAAAAATATTTATAAATCCCAAGCAACGAAAAACTTTTATGGCTTAACACTAGAAAACACATTTGCATTTACTTTGAATAGCTGTTATTACAGTTATATGCAAATTTTTGAACAATCGGTTGAAGTCGAGGTTTTCGGGCGAAAACAATAGGTTTGCCCGAAAGCCTCGATTTGAATCCATTGTTTGAAATCATTTGCATATAACTGTAATAGCAGCTATTTAGGCTATCCCTGTACAAATGCGCATTTTTTCAAATAGTACAGCGGTGCTAGATAACATGTCTATTGTCTTTATATATATACACGAATTTTCAGTGTCTTGTGCATACCATGAACCGTTACCATCTCTTTATGCTCATTTCTTAGCAGCGATATCGATCAAATCAATTGCCTAAGCTATAGGTAAGTATAACTGTCTTCGTACTGTAAGCGCCTCCAACTCCACCGCATGAGCTGCACCACTAGTGCTGCAAGGAAAGGCTACCACCTCATATAGTTAAATGTTTGAAGACGCTTCTTGAGAGCTAGTTTTATAGATGGTCGGTTTATTAATATCCTTGTCGTTATAGCGATTCATTGATACACCACTGCTATACCTGGTCGGTTTATTAATATCCTGGTCGTTATAACGAGGTCATAATTCATTGATACACCACTGCTATACCTGGTCGGTTTATTAATATCCTGGTCGTTATAGCGATTCATTGATACATGCACCAATGCTATACCTCATGGTCGGTTTATTAATATCCTGGTCGTTATAACGAGGTCGTAAAACATGCATCACTGCTATACCTGGTCGGTTTATTATTCATGAACTTTGTAGAGGTCATTCAATGTGGCAAGGTCGGTTAACGCCCAGCTAACACAGGAACCCCAATGTAGTCTGGAACAACCATTTTTGTTGCATATATGATTGTTCTGCAGTTTGTTGTTGATTTAGGTAGGGAATTCTTGTACGGCATATCTTACGAGCATACTATTCTCTCCAGTAGATAGTTGCAATTTCCAATTAGCAACATATATTTTCTATATCAATAATATGCTCTAATAATATCTTTTGCTAATAATGCATTGTGTTGTCTTGTAGAGAGGTCATCTCGTTCAATTGTTTTTTGTCGGGGCTCCTAGAGTGGGTCGAACGAAGAAACTTCATAGACACGGACTTTCCGCTAGCCTTTCCGCGGAAAAAGTTACGTATGTCCTTACGGAATGATTTACTAATTGCGCCGTACATTAGCGGGTTTAAACACGAATTAGTGATAGACAGAAAACGCGTAAACTCGTACGCAGGACGCATGACTTCAGAGAGAAGGTAGCTTTTGTCAAACGTAATCATCAGTACGCAGATTTGATGCGGCAGAATACAGATCGTGTAGATGGTAACAAGGCCCGTAAGAACTTGCGTAGTCTTGCGGTTTTGACGCTCACGTATATTCATCGTAGACTCCTGAAACAGTCCATTCTTAGAGTTCCTCTTATGCGTTCGGTCGATGTGCAGGGATATGCCGATGTAACAGAACGCTAGAACAAAGGCGGGTATCACAAACTCTGGTGTAAAAACACCAAATATATAAGTCATTTGAAACTGAAGGTCATTCTGCCAAAAACTTAAGTCGATTCTACACTCGGTCCCAGTTTCTAACTTCAACGCGAACACATACGGCAGCTGGAGGGCTGATGCAAAGATCCAGATAACTACGATCATGACTAAAGCTTGATGCCTTGACAAGCGTTCCTTCAATGAGTGTACGATAGCCTTGTAACGATCTATTCCGATGGCTGCTAGCGTAAGCCCTGATACCATCACAGATAGTTTATTTAAAGAGTTGATAAACTTGCACATAAATGCGCCGAATGGCCATACATATTTCAGTTCTAGATACGCTAAATCAAACGGCAGATACAGGAGAATTGCCATTAGGTCGGATAACGCTAGGTTTAGTATAAAATACCCGTTAGCGGATGAATTGCGTCCTTTCTTTAGAATCAGCGCACACACGATGGAATTGCCAATAAGTCCGATAGCAAACACTACCGGATATAATATTAGTCTCGTATATCGCATAGCCGGGTGTGTTAGGTCTGGCGCCATCATAGTATCGTTGGAAGTGTTCATGATGAAGTTTATAAATCCTGAAGAAAAAGAGAAAAAAGATAAATATAAATTTAATATTTACTGTCACCGTAATGAAACGAAAGACTTGCAGAAATAAGAAGAAAAGAAAATGAAAAAGCTTGATTGAAGCGAGACTCGAGACTCGACTTACTGGCCCGTAAGATCGAATTGACATGCTATTTTTATGCAAAACCTTCAAATGGGCCATACATCCAGACAAAGCGTGGCATTAAGGCAGGAGTTCGACCCCCACCATGCTATCACTGGTCTGACAGATAGCGTCAAACATGGTTTTTATTAAACAAAATAATCATAATAGATAACAAAGCAAATCATAAAATAATGACGCTGACGATGATGATGATGACAAAGATGATGATGATGACAATAGTGATAACAACGCTGACAATGATGCGAACAATGATGATGATGACAAAGATGATGACGATATATAGTGAAAACGATGATTATGATGACGACGCTGACGATGATGATGATGACAAAGATGATAATGATAGTGAAAACGATGATTATGATGACGACGCTGACGATGATGATGACAAAGATGACGATGATGACTATAGTGATAACGACGATGATGACGATGATGATGACAAAGATGATGATTAAGACAAAGACGATGATGATGATGATGACAGTAGTGATAACAATGATGATGACGACGATGAACAAGATGCATACGATCAGCAACAACAATAAATATCCAAAACATTCATCATTAAAAAGCTATACATTTCCCTAAAAATAAATGAATCAGACCGACTTGTTACTTAAAAAGGAAAAAAGGAAAGTTTCCAAAGAGCACTGTCAAGGCGACGCCAGGGACTTTGATGGCTTTTCTGACATTCAAATGGCTTTTTGACATTCAAATGGCTTTTTGACATTCAAATGGCTTTCCTGACATTCAAATGGCTTCTTTGACAATGAAACGGGTTCCTCGTTTATCAACTATATTGGATCGTCATCCTTTAAGATAAAGTCGACAAGATGGATCCATGTTATGTCTAGACTGTATGAATGACGTGAATTCAAGCGGTTGTTTGGACTTAACCGACAGCGAAATTTAGCCAGAACCAATTTAGAATGACTTAAGGAAAGCAAAACGATAAACCAATCAGAAATAGGACAAAATCTAATGAAAAAAATATTTATAAAATAGGAAAAGAAAAGAAATGAAATAAATTGGGACTAATTACTAAAATCATAGAATGCAGACAAAATAATAAATTATTTGGAATAAAGATAAAATAGCATAAAATAAAAAAGGATAAAATAAAATCAATTAAAACAAAATGAAAATGAAATAAAACATAATAAAATGAAATAAAATATCATAAAATAACAACGTAAAATTAAATGAAATAAAAATAAATAATAAATTAAATAATATACAAATATAATATAAAAGAAAATAATGTAATAAAAATAAAATAAAATAAAATAAAATAAAATAAAAATAAATAAAAATAAAAAAAACTTCAAACTTCAAGATTACCATAATTTTCGCGGGGCAACCAGACATACATCATGTCGAATTTAACATAAGCTGTCTTTACAACAACTTGACAAAGATCTTGTTTATCACGGAAAAATCGAAACGGAAATTGGAGTGAGATCTTTACTTTTATGTGCACAAACTCAAAACTGATTTGATAGAATACTTCGAGCCCACAGTAAATAAAAAAAGATGACAGCATTTTGGAGTGAGATCCTTGAATTTTAAAACTTACAAGAGACTAGCTAGTTGCAAAAAGACTGAGTGTTCGATCGAGTTAAATTGAGAAATTTTGAAACTCACTGCATGCACAACAACAAAAAAACTAAATAGCAAAACTGAGACTGAATATTTGAGTTAAATTATGGAATTTTGAATCGAAACTCATAGGAAAATAGGAAAATACATCAGTCAATAAAATTAAAATAATTGAACAGAACTAATATAAAAATGATAAAACGTATAAAATTGTAGCAAAAGTATTTATGAAAAACGCGAAAAACAAAAAATATGAATAAAAAAAGAAATAACTTGTTTTTCTATAGAACAGAATCAATATCAAAAATACAAAAGCTTATAGAATTGCAGCAAAACTAAATATGGAAAACGTGCAAAAAAGAAAGGAATTAATATAACTAATATCAAAAAAGGAAAAATGTATAAAATTGTAGCAAAAATAAATATGAAAAATGCGAAAAAAAAAAATTAAAAAAAACCCGAACAATTGTTTTTAGTGTGAAAAATTTAAAAAATAGAACATAATTATACTCACAAATACATAGAAAGCTTATAGAATTGCAGCAAAACTAAATATGGTAAACGTGCAAAGAAGAAAGAAAAAAAAAAAGAGCTAAGAAAAGAAATACTTACTTACTCAATACAAACAATAAAAAAAAGGAGACATGTTTTTGAGAATTGCAAATACCAAAAGCGAAACAATTCAACAACGCAGTAAGAGCAAGCAAACGAACTTATAAAACCATGTAATCATCTAAAATTGTAAGCAAATAGAGAATACATACGTTAAGAAAATAATCCCTTCTAACAAACTTTCTCCTTGGAATCCAATCTATCTGTATTGCAGAAATACTGCGACTATTTGCATTGTAAATTGTACATGTCAGTATAAATGACTACACAAACTGTCAAAAATATTAACTTACTAACTTACTTGTCAAGCCGTTCTTTTGTACAAGTTGCTTGTCTTTTATACATCTGCAGTTGTTTGAAACTAATGTATAAAGTTGTTCTATCAAAAGCCTTTTAGGATGCCAAGTCGGTCTATGGAGTGGCACACACATTTTCTACCTAAACTTTTTTATTTATTTTTCTTAGGGTTTTGTTAACTGAACATAAAATATCTATTACAATTTGAGATATTTCACAGTCTTTTTCTGGATATTTCATATTTTTTGTATTTAGATATTTGTTTACATTTTTATTAAGTATTCAAATTACAATCTTAGATTTTTAAAACGATTTTTTTACTTTATTTTAAGCCTTTCAATGTTAAAGGAATTCGATTTGAGATATATATTTTTTAGTCTTTTTCTCGATTATATATTTTTGCATATATAATTGTTAAGTATTCAAATTACAATTGTAAATTTTTCAAACGATTTTTTGACATTTTTTTAAGGTTTTGTCATCCTAATTGCATGTAATTTCAATGTCAGATTTTCAGATATATTCAAATCTGTTTGGACATCTAAAATACTCCAAATGCAATTCTACAAACCCAATTAATTTGTAGATTAAACTGAACAGAAAAACCCTTCATTTACAATAAAATATGAAGGAATATTTGAAATAAAACAACCATTTGACAATTCTAAAATAAAATTAAAAAATATATTTTGAAAATGATATTATCTTTATGATTAACGATCACCATTTATCATACATTTTTACTCCAATTGTTTTCTTAGAAACACTGACGCAGTCCACACTAGTTTAACCGCTAGTTATCGTACATTTTTACAACAATTGTTTTCTTAGAAACACAGACGCAGTCCACACTAGTTTAACCGCTAGTTATCATACATTTTTACAACAATTGTTTTCTTAGAAACACTGACGCAGTCCACACTAGTTTAACCGCTAGTTATTGTACATTTTTACAACAATTGTTTTCTTAGAAACACTGACGCAGTCCACACTAGTTTAACCGCTAGTTATTATACAGTTTTACAAGATTGTTTTCTTATAGAAACACTGACGCAGTTCACACTAGATTAACCGCTAGTTATCGTACATTTTTCTCAAATTGTTTCCTTACAGAAACACTGACGCAGTCCACTCTAGCTAGATTAACCGCTAGTTATCGTACATTTTTACTCCAATTGTTTTCTTAGAAACACTGCAAAGTCCAAACTAGTTTAACCGCTAGTTATTATACATTTCTACAATAATTGTTTTCTTAGAAACACTGACGCAGTCCACACTATAGTTTAACCGCTAGTTATTGTACATTTTTACTCCAATTGTTTTCTTTGAAACACTGACGCAGTCCACACTACGTTTAACCGCTAGTTATCGTACATTTTACTCCTATTGTTTTCTTAGAAACACTGACGCAGTCCACACTAGTTTAACCGGTAGTTATCGTACATTTTTACTCCAATTGTTTTCTTATAGAAACACTGGCGCAGTCCACACTAGTTTAACCGCTAGTTATCGTACATTTTTACTCCAATTGTTTTCTTAGAAACACTGACGCAGTCCACACTAGATTAACCGCTAGTTATCGTACATTTTTACTCCAATTGTTTTCTTAGAAACACTGATGCAGTCCACACTAGTTTAACCGCTAGTTATCGTACATTTTTACTCTAATTGTTTTGTTATAGAAACACTGACGCAGTCCACACTAGTTTAACCGCTAGTTATTGTACAATTTTACTCCAATTGTTTTCTTAGAAACACTGACGCAGTCCACACTAGTTTAACCGTTAGTCATTGTACATTTTTACTCCAATTGTTTTCTTAGAAACACTGACGCAGTCCACACTACGTTTAACTGCTAGTTATTGTACAATTTTACTCCAATTGTTTTCTTAGAAACACTGACGCAGTCCACACTAGATTAACCGCTAGTTATCGTACATTTTTACTCCAATTGTTTTCTTAGAAACACTGGCGCAGTCCACACTAGTTTAACCGCTAGTTATCGTACATTTTTACTCCAATTGTTTTCTTAGAAACACTGACGCAGTCCACACTAGTTTAACCGCTAGTTATTGTACATTTTTACTCCAATTGTTTTCTTATAGAAACACTGACGCAGTCCACACTAGTTTAACCGCTAGTTATTGTACATTTTTACTCCAATTGTTTTCTTAGAAACACTGAAGCAGTCCACACTAGTTTAACTGCTAGTTATTGTACAATTTTACTCCAATTGTTTCGCTAGAAAAATCAAGACTAGTCAATTGTCAAAATAAAAATTCATTAATTTTGTTGAAATATTTTAATTTTTTATCTTCACAATCTATTTTTAAATTGTTGTGGTATTTGTCAAATCTTATCAAGTTTTCCAACCTTGACTTATTTATCTCTAAAATGCTATACACACGGAACTATATAAGATCCCGACTTGTGATTTGGGAAACTACGATATAGAAAGATCTACCCAACGAAACCATAATAACCCATAATCGATAGCAATGATTATTTTTTTCTTCGTCAATAAACCGCTTAAGCGTACGCTTTCTTTAGTAATCAAACGCTAAATAATAATAAAATATAATTACATTCGCTATCATTTAAAAGCGATTTTATTTGAGACTCAAGTGAAAAAAAAAAAAACCCTAGAATTCTAGGGTGTTAGAGTTTTGTAATTGTTATTTTAAAAATTCAACGAATGGTTAAACGAGGATTTGAAACAGAGAGTGAATTTCGGGATCGAGAGAAGCTAAAATGCAGTTGAAATTGAAACAGAAAATAAGGCAACAAAATAGAGAAACATATCGCAGCAAAGGCAGAAACAAGAGCAAGATGAAATAATAGAAAAATGGAAGAGAAATTGGAAAGAGGGATTGAAGTTTGGAAGAGGTTGGAAAAAAATGAGAAAAAATATCAAAGAGACAAAGAAAGAAAAGGAATGAATGAATGAATGAATGAATGAATGAATGAATGAATGAATGAATGAATAAATGAATGAATGGATGGATGGATGATTGGAAAACGAAAGAATGAATGAATGAACGGATGAATAAGTGAATGAATGAATAAATGAATAAACGGAAGAATTAATAAATAATTAATGAAAGTATATATATAAATGAGTAAATTAAGGGATGAATGAATGAATGGATAAATAAATGGATAAATGAATGGATAGATGAATAAATATGTGAATAAATAAAAAAAAGAAGGAAAGCCGATAAATGAATGAATGAATGAAAGGAAAAATAAATTAATGAAAAAAATGAATGGAATATTGAAGGAATGAATGAAAAAATACATGAATGAAAGGACCCTCAACGAGAGTCAAGCATGAACAAAACGGATCTATCATGTGTTCTAACAGCAACACCAACTTGCTTATCAACTAACAAAAGAGCCTATTGAAACTGTCACCACTGCCATACATCAAAAACTAAATTGCAAATGTACTCGAGGACAACTCGACAAGATAGTCTTACTTTTGTCAAAATAAACTTGATATCTCCTTCCAGTTTGAAAGTACATTTTTCTAAATAGACTTTACTAGGCTTTTCTTTTCGTATGTTGTGAAGTTGACGCAATAGTTAGTGGGGCTTTTAACTTATATTAATTAATTGTAATTACAGTGAGATAAAAAAACAGTAAAAGCACCGATTTGAGATATCCGTTCTTAAAGGATAATTTTTATTTAATTGTCAGAGCAAAACAGAAAAGAAAAGAAAAGAAAAGAATAGAAAAGAAAAGAAAAGAAAAGAAAAAAATTGTTTATAAGAAAATGTCAAATCAAAGATATTAAATATTGTGAAAATAAATGTTGCGTTGAATTGTAATTTGAAAATATAGGAAATACAACAGTTCGGCTGAAATTGTTTGGGTAATCGAAAAATAAAGAAAACGCTTAAAGCAAAAATTAGAAAAGTAGAATTGTCGGTAAAGAATCAAACTTTGTTATTGAATTGTAATTTAAAGTAATTAATTTTTAAATTATTCTTGAGTTCTGTGAGAAAAACAATGTTGTTTGTTGAAAGAATATTACTAGTAAGCGTTTTTTTTACCTTACGTTTTCGGGGCAGTTGCTTTCTTGAAGTAATCGAACAGTTTTGCTTGAAGAAATTTGCTTCACTTGTGTGACTCTTGTTCAGTTTTCCGCTCAACTTTGGACTTCATTCATTCCCTATTTGGTTGCTTCCTTTAGATTCTCTGCTTCCTATAATATAAAATACAAATAAACTATTTAGGAACTCCAGTTTGTCAATGTGACAGGTCTAAGTAACTGTTGAACTATTGAATGTAAACTTTTCCAGCACAAAGCGTACGCTAAACATACACGTCAGTCGAAACTACGTGTTGCAAACTTCACAATCTTCACAAATCAAACGATGTCTTAAATAATATAAACAATACACACGGACAAAAACAAAACATTACGCATATGCTAAGTTCCCAAACGATAAAGCGTTATTAAACACGCTTAATTAATTGTCCAACAATTATCGGTCCTTTTCAAAAAGATTTTTCGATTTTTTTTCAGTGTGAACAAAATGTTATGTTTTTTTTTGTAGACTGAAATGGTTACTTTTTCTTGAGAGGACGGGGAGGGGGAGGGTCAGTTTCTTAGATACTTCTTGCAAATGAAAAAACAATTAAATAAATATGGGAATTTTAAACGGAGTATTAAAGACAGTTGAAAATATATATTATTTAATTTCTGTTGGCGGGGGAAGAGGGCGGGAGGTTTGAGTGGGATTTCAAATATATTATTAATATTATTTTTTTTTTCTAAATTTAACTGTCGTTTATTTGACAAAAAAAAAAAATCTTCGATTACGAATTATGGTGGATTTTTTAGATATGTACATTGAGATTCTCTAAGAATACACATTGTTTCTTTCGATCAAATGTTTACTAACTAGAAGACTTAGCAGTTAACTTAGCCCTAAAGCTCAACCTTTCTATATACAATTTTAATAATATTGTTTATATATATACATGGTAATTAATTTATTGTATTTTTTTACTGTAATATTTAATTTGATTTCACGAGCAATGGAAACTCTATTCTATTCTATTCTATTCTATTCTATTCTATTCTATTCTATTCTATTCTATTCTATTCTATTCTATTCTATTCTATTCTATTCTATTCTATTCTATTCTATTCACAACCCGCCGTTATGCCAAAAACACGGAAAGACTTATGGTGTTTCTGGTGCTTTTACAACTATTATTACATCAACTAAAATAATTTCAATCGGCCAAGACTGACATCAACGAGCAAAAAAAAAGAATGGTTGGCAAATTAGCATCACAATTCCATGCAACACTTGTAAACACTACGCTAATCTATAGGTGGACATCAGTAACGTATTTTTATGGTTTCGCCAACCAACCATTGTTATTAGAACAAAGGAAATTAAAACATCTATTGTTAAAATGGTTGGCAAATTAGCATCACAATACCAACACTTGTAAACACTATGCTCACCTACAGCAACAGTAATTATCTAAGGAAACCGACAGGAACCCACAATACAAGGGACTGTTCGTTTATTTCATCGCAGGGAGGGCTGGCGGTTTTTGTTTAATGTCAATATTTTTAAAAATTACCCCCCTCTCAAAAGCTTTTGTATGATTTTTACCCCCCTTCTAAAACATAACATTTGAATTTTTACCCCCACCCCCTCCACAAAAATACTAGGTACCAGGTTACATTTTTTACAAGATGGCCGATTCAAAGGATATGATTTGAATTTTTGTTTTGGTTTACGTACAGGTCAATGTTTACCACATAGCTCTTTTTTACAAAAAACAAAATGAGCACATATACTTTCACTATAGTGCTACACAATCGATTGCATTTTTTTCGATTTGTTTCTTACATTTTATTTTAATTAATTTGGCTTATTTTAAGTGTAGAATTTTGTAAATTTTTTGAATTTTACCCCCTCTTTTTAGTACTCTGATATCAAATTTTTTCCCCCCTAAAAACGTTCTTTGAAAAATTTACCCCCCACCAAAAACCACCAGCCCCCCTATGATGTAATAAACGAACAGTCCCTAACGACGTGGTGATGGTGGTGCTACGTTCGTTGATAATACGATGAAGGTGATGACAAAATATAGATAAAACACTTTTTGAACGTCTCAATATATTTAGCGAGTGACAAATTGCGGAGATTCCCACTCACACTCACTACCTCTACATTAAATATTTTAGAGTGATTTTCATTTGACCGTGAAAGAAAAACAATTCTATTTAGTTCGTACTTGTTGGTAAAGAACAAAATAAAACAGTGTAGCAACAACTATTAGTTAGCCAATTCTTTCACGGTCATATGAAAATCACTATAGCACACAACTCTACTCACATGTTCATTATTAACGACTTTTTAATTTAGCACCTTATTACAAATATATAGAATCATAAAATATACATGAATAAGACTTCCATTTAGGTACATCTTAGTTGGAAGAGCCGTATAGGAGCAAACTCGAATCCTATTCAGTGAATACGATTTTAGGTTATTATCTATTATGATGGGTAGATAGTTAGATATGAGAATGGCTAACGATGTTGCAGGTGTACAGAAAAATGATGATGTTGTTGAAGATCAGAAAAGAAAAGAAAAAAAGATACTGAAAAGAAAAGAAAAAGAAAAGAAAAGAGAAAAGAAAAAGTAACAGAAAAATAGAAAAAGAAAGGGAAAAAAAAGAAAAAGAAAAAAGAAAAGAAAAGGGAAAAAAAGAAAAGAAGAAAAAGAAAAAAGAAAAGAAAAAAAGAGAAAAAGAAAAAGGAAAAGGAAAAGAAAAAAGAAAAAGAAAATAGAAAAGGAAAAGGAAAAGGAAAAGGAAAAGGAAAAGGAAAAGGAAAAAGAAAAAGAAAAGAAAAAAGAAAAAGAAAATAGAAAAGGAAAAGGAAAAGGAAAAGGAAAAGGAAAAGGAAAAGGAAAAGGAAAAGGAAAAGAAAATAGAAAAGGAAAAGGAAAAGGAAAAAGAAAGAAAAGAAAAGAAAAGAAAAAGAAAAAGGAAAAGGAAAAGAAAAAAGAAAAAGGAAAAGAAAAAGAAAAAAGAAATAAAATGAAATAAAATGATATAAAATAAAATGATATAAAATAAAATGATATAAAATAAAATAAAAAGAACAGAAAGGAAAGAAAAGATAAAAAAAGAAAGGAAATCAAATAAAAATAAAAGAACAAAAAATAAAATGAAATAATATGAAATGAATTAAAATAAAATATAAAGAACAGAAAGGAAAGGGAAGATAATAAAAGAAAAGAGAAGAGAAGAAAAAAAGAAAGGAAAGAAAAAAAAAGGAAAAGAAAAGAAAAGAAAAAAAGTTCCGTTTATTGCAAATTACCTGCAATTGAAGGGAGTAGGCTTCCGTGAATATAAAGCACAACTTGATCTACTTCGAGATAGAAACTTGCGACAAACTAACACTACAATTACAGTACGATAAAAACCCTTGGAGCAATTAATTACAAGGCAAGTACACTTTAGAACTTTGGACCAGTTGAAATACAGGAGTCATTACCTTCGACAGGAAGGGATAATCGATTCTCTGGTCTAAAATAACGAAGTGAAACTCCAACTTTTGTTATGCATAAATATCGTAACAATTGAAAAAAAAAATCGAAAATCGATCGATGTCGATATTAAATTAAATGGTAGCATTTGATGGCAATACTTCATTTTATCGAACATACGATGGCTAATTTTGTACATATATTACTACGCTCAATTGGCTTTTCGAATAAATATTAACTAAAGGTTTAAAATCGAGTAATTCTAATTCTTTGGCTTTTGATTACAAATGAGTATTTTATCAATTCAGGTGACATATGTTTTGTATGTTTGGTGACGACTAACCGACTCTCTGCCTAAATAGCATAGACGATACTCTAAATTGTATTGACACTTGATTGGCTTTCTGTACAAAATGAACAATTCGTCACTGAAAGGCGCTCTTTGTACATTGCATGACGCGTACACAAATAGCTTTCGGTCTGTAAATCTGTATACAAATCTTTCAAAATCACTCCTAACAGATACCTTAATAGTTATTTTAAAAGGGCGTGACAAGGATGATTTTAACTCCTTACAAATGGTGCCACATAAAAAAATATTAAACGAAAAACGCGCCAAAAATACCAAGAAATGTCGAAAGTCAGAAGTTACCAAATCGTTGATTTTTACCCCTAAGAGATACGACGAGCATACACGATACTTTTACCCCTGAATCTCCCCGGTATTTTTTAACACTTGACTGGCTTTCTGCCTGATAAAATGAGAAGCACTTGATTGGGTTTTATTTAAAAAAATATGTGAATAAATGAACGACGATCCTCTTCAATAATTTATGTATTATGTGACATTTGATTAGCTTCTTCCTGGCTGATATGATGACTTCTAAAACGGAGTGGCACTTGAATGTCTTTTTATGACAAAAAGTGTGACACTTAAATGGCTTTCTTCCTGGCAGACAAACGAAGTGGCCCTTGATTAATTTTAATTTTATGTCAAAAACTGTGACACTTAACTGGCTTTCTTCCCGGGTTATATAAATGGAGAAGCACTTGATTGACTTTTATGATAATAAGTGTGACACTTAACTGGCTTTCTTCCCGGGTTATATAAATGGAGAAGCAATTGATTGACTTTTATGATAATAAGCGTGACACTTAGCTGGCTTTCTTCCTGGATTATATAAACGGAGAAGCACTTGATTGGCTTTTTTATGACAAAAACTGTCAGTGACACTTGACTGGCTTTCTTTCTGGCTACTATAATAGATATACATTAGAGTGGCTTTTTATATCTAAAACTGTACTCAACATTTATCATAGGTGCATTTTGAGTAAGGTAACTTTTTTCATGCCACTTTTAAATTGGTTATTGTTATCAGTATCATCATCTACACAACTATCATTACGTACGACTAATCCTCATTATAACCTCTTCATAACTGTACATTTTATCGTCATCGACGTTGAATAGTCTTATGAGTTTATCTGCTTAACTTTGATAATAATAAATACGTATAGATCTACCGTGCAATTTACCTGGACACCAATAGCTATATCGTAGGAGTTGTACATGCATGTACATTCAAACATTCATTGCTAGAGTAATGCACGGCAACCCCTCCTTTACAACAACAAAATATATGATAAATGCGCATTAATCTACCGTGCAATTTACCTGGACACCAATAGCCACCATAGAAGGAGTACATGTGTATCAAACATTCATTCTAGATCTAGAGTAATGCACGGAAACCCGTCCTTTACAACAAAGAAATGATACTGATGCATATAAAACTTCCGTGTAGTTCAGTTATAGCTATACGCAGGAGTTG
The DNA here is from genome assembly GCA_949775045.1 of Metridium senile. Lineage (NCBI taxonomy): Eukaryota > Metazoa > Cnidaria > Anthozoa > Actiniaria > Metridiidae > Metridium > Metridium senile. Next base: position 10,201,388 of record OX459107.1, read on the forward strand.
TATATGTGCACTCAAACGTGTCGTTTCCAGGAAAGTAAATGGTCAATATAGACCTTAATTTGACAGTAGGATGTATGCTTATTAAATCCAGGAAGACTTGATTTGTTTACACTAGATTATTAAACTGGTCATCTTATTCACACTTTTATAAGAATGCTGACTGATATAATACTTGTATGTGCACTCAAACATGTCCTTTCCAGGAAAGTAAATGGTCAATATAAACCTTAATTTGACAGTAGGATGTATGCTTTTAAAATCCAGGAAGACTTGATTTGTTTACACTAGATTATTAAACTGGTCATCTTATTCACACTTTTATAAGAATGCTGACTGATATAGTACATGTGCACTCAAACATGATTGTCCTTTCCAGAAAAGTAAATGGTACAATGGAACTTAATTTGACAGTAGGATGTATGTTTTCTAAATCCAGGAAGACTTGATTTGTCTACACTAGATTAACTGGTCATCTTATTCACACTTTTATAAGAATGCTGACTGATATAGTACATGTGTGTGCACTCAAACATGTCCTTTCCAGGAAAGTAAATGGTACAATAGACCTTAATTTGACAGTAGGATGTATGTTTTTTTTAAAATCCAGGAAAGACTTGATTTGTTTACACTAGATTAACTGGCTGTCTATATATGCCTTTGGAAGGTAACAAAGAATGATGACCAATATAATTGGAGACACGAAACTATGAATTGGAGGAATTAACGAGTTAATGAGCTTGATTAGAAGATGATTGAGAACACGAAATGATGGGTTGAGATTCTGAATAGAATTTAATGGAATGGAATTGGAAAGAGAGACTGAGAAACAAAACTATTCAATGAAAACCAATTAAAAAATATGTTATATATACAATATGAAGCGGCCGATCTGTCGGCGAGTCCAAGACTTGTATATCTCATACAGATCGGACGCGAATATTGTATAGTACTTATGAAAGTCCAATGTTAGTTCTTTCATATTTACTAAAATTGTCAAGATAAAAGTAAATATAGCCAAGAATATTCAAGTTGAAACTTATGCAAATCAGGACGAAATCTTTTCTGAGATTTACAGAGCTTTTTTTGTTCAAAAATCAATTCTCATTAATTATTCATGAATTTTTTTTTAATATATTTTGAAAAATGTATAAAATAGGAAAAAGAGAGGGAAAATTGTGTAGGCAGACGTTTGAAACTTGAACTCCCTGTTTTTACAGCGTATATACGATATCTTCTAAGCATAATCGTCATTTCTTAGAAACACCGACGCAGTTGTCAAGTATTCTTGGAAATAGAAGGAAATATGGTAAAGGGTTGTGTACGATAAATATCTCACTCTCTCAGTGTCTCGTCTTCTCGGATAAGGACGTAAAGCCGGAGATCCTGACTGCTCTCACCCTAAAATAGGGAGCAGGGAGGGGGGGGGGGGGGGGGGGGGATCCAAAAGCCGTTGCCGTTGTGAAAATACTTCAACATTTTCTAAATAGCAACGAATCAGTCACAATCGGGATGGTGTGGGATACGCAGTAAAAAAGTTATACACTTATTGTGTGCCTTCTTTGTTTACATCCAGAAATAAAGCACAACTTCCTCAATTTGTTATCTCTGTTCTTTACTTCCAATCTTGTTTATATCTATTACTTATTTCCTTTCCTTGCTTTCAAGTTTCTGTCAAGTATGTAAAGAGGACAACATGCGTACGATAATGCCGCAAACGTATCTAGTCAGCGGATCTAGCTAATCTGCCATTGAAGAACAAGGCTGAACATCCTGTGCAAAACAAGGCTGTATGCTTTAGAAGTTTAGTAAAACAGAAAAAAAACCACTTGTTGTTTTTATCTGTGTGCTTTTGGCGAAAAAACGAACGAAAGAACGAACGAGCGAACGAACGAGTGAACGAACTACCGAACTACCGAACTACCGATCTACTGAACTACTGAACGAACGAACGAACGAACGAACGCACGAGTGACCGAACTACCGAACTACCGAACGAACAAACGAACAAACGCACGAGCTACCGAACGAGCGGACGAGCGAGCGAGCGAGCGAGCGAGCGAGCGAACTAACGAACTAACTGACAAACGCACGCACGAACGAACAAACGAACGAACGAACAAACAATCAATCAATCAATCAATCAATGAATCAATTAATGAATCAATCAAATAAATAGACAAACCAACAAGCAAACAAATAAACAAACGAACGAACACTTTGCATAAAAACAAACAGAAAAACGAAGAAATGTAAGAATAAATTAAAAAAAAAATAACAAAGACTGAAATTTTAATTTTAAAACATGCCCAAAAGCTGCATCAAACTTGTTTGCAACCTGGTGTCAAATTTGTGAGTTTTTGAAAAATATAAAGCAAAATCTAAACGTAACTAAGATCGACTTAAAATAAAAAATCAATGAATATGCTTTGGTATATACACCTCAATTGCAAGAACGTTGTCCTGCATTGATTTTTTAATTAATTTTATTTTTTGAAGTTGTTGGAAAGGAATTAATTAAAAGACAAAAGAAGATCACTCAAGCTGAACTCTTTCTTTTGTTATTCCTTTCTTACAAAAATACTTATGTTCTTTTTTTCATATGACATAATTGAAAATAGCTGCATTATTGCAATTTTATACAAATAAAACAAGAAATTTTATTGCAATATTTGAGTGAAATTTGTTTGAAATCTTCTCTCTTTACTATAAAAAAAAACTGACAATATTTGGAGCTAAAACTAAAATATGCCGTGTTTGTAATTTCGGCTACCCTTTCACAGTACCTCTAAATCATTTCAATCTGAAAGACATATAAACTGCTAGATCATGTGAATATGGTGCTGAGAATATGTCCAACATCTGTTTATCCATGGCCTGATGAAGACTAGCAGTAGCGGAGTAGCAGTCGAAATGTCCAAACTTTCGACATTCCGCATGAGACAAATGAATACTATTTTACCTATCTCATATCAACGATGAATAACCTTTTTAAATTTCATAATATTCAAATGTTTACTTCTCTAGTTTCTAGTATGTGTGAAGTTCGTTTGAAGATAAAAAAAATCAATTACGAAAATCTCACTTCTCATTATTAACAAACTCTTGGGGGTCAGTCACTAACTTCAAAGACAATAAATTATAATTAAAACATCATATTCTATACTATTTCACAACTAGTAATAATCCTTAACCACTGAAAATCGTCTTTGCGAGTAGAGCTTCCTCATTTAACATTATCATCATTGATATTATTATCCTACACCAAATGAAGTTAATATATTTTACCTTTTTTGATGGTATTTTCATCAATGCATAACGCGAAAAGCGAGCCCAGAATAAAATACTTAGAAATGCGACCACATCCGTGAGGCGACTGACAAAACTAGAACATTACTTAAAAAACTTCAAGAACCACTTAGAACACTAAGTAGCCAAGCCTCCAATCAATGACGTCATCCCTAAACACATCACGTTTCAAGAGACAATATATCACATGACGTTCCCATGGCAACGATATTGGACGTCCCCTCTAGTTAGGCCCAAGGCTTCCATCTATCTGCTGTATTCACCTAAAATGATCGATAACTACACCAACGAGATTTAAAAGACTTTTATTCACCGGCTATATAGTGGGCTTTTAATTTGTGGGCTGGAACGTTGCTAATTGGCAACAAAGGGCAATAAAAATAAGCGAACGAATTTAAAGTACAGGTGATTTTATCACTTTTTGGTTGATCACACCTAGTACGGTAAAAGGGATGTGTTTGGATTGTTATGATGGATACATTGTTATTATCATTATTATTCTTATCACTCATCATCATCATTATTATTATTATTATTATTATTATTATTATTATTATTATTATTATTATTATTATTATCATTATTATTATTATTATTATTATTATTATTATTATTATTATTATTATTATTATTATTATCATTATTATTATTATTATTACTATTATTATTATTATCATTATTATTATTATCATTATTATTACTATTATTATTATTATCATTATTATTATTATCATTATTATTATTATCATTATTATTATCATTATTATTATCATTATTATTATTATTATTATTATTATTATTATTATCATCATTATTATTATCATTATTATTATCATTACTATTATTATCATTATTATTATTATCATTATTATTATTATCATTATTATTATTATCATTATTATTATCATTATTATTATCATTATTATTTTTACTGATCGTCATTATAATCATGATGATGATTATTATTATTATTATTAACATCATTATTATTTCATTTTAGCTATGATCATTATCATCTTTAATCTATTCTCATATCATCGCCATCATTATCATTAACATCATTATTATTTCATTTTAGTTATGATCATTATCATCTTTAATCTATTCTCATATCATCGCCATCATTATCCTTTTTGTTAATATCATCATCATTACCATTACCACCACCATCGTCGTTTTATTTATTTTTATCATTATCATCATCATCATCATTTTATCATTTATTATTGTAATCATCATTTTTAGGTATACCATAATGCCTCTAGGAACGAACTAGAGTACAAACACTAAAAGTGTGCAATACTTCGTACTATTTACCACTAAATAGTGTTGATTAAACAATAGAGAACAAAAGAATTTGCATAATTTAGCAGTATTTAGTGGTATTTATGTTGCACCGTTTTAGTGTTTGTATTCTATTACTAAAGACAAGCTATATAAAATAGATGTATGAACCTTTGACGATATTGTTAGAACTCCTGATCACAATCTCAATAATCTTTAAAAAGGTGATTTATAGAAGATTTAATTTATTTTCATTGAATCCATTTTCACTGCATTACAAACTGAACATCAAAGCCGAATAATAAAGATACATAAACTATAAGAAAACTAATAAGGTAACAAATATGCGTAACAATACTAGGAAATATGCAGTGGAGACAGACTAGAAGGAAACATACAGTCATTTGAAAAAAGCGTTGTCGCCGACCGTCTTCGCGACTACGCGACTAGCCCTAAAAGGAATATGGGTAGAAATCACTGAAGCAGTTAGCTGCGTGCATATATTATCAACATCTTGAGCTCTCAGCTCAGTGCCTTGTTTCTATTAGATTTACTCTGGCGATTGATTTGGATGACACAAATCCTCTGCATGAAAACTGAAGAAGTATTTATTTATTTGTCGATATCTCCACGTTCTATACAACGGTTTATTTCTTTGCACAGATCGAACGCGAAGGCACACATTCATTCATGTACTGACGCCACACTTCAGCATATTATATAGCGCGTGCTAAAAATGTATTGCTTGAGTGATTTTTACCCATACTCCAGCTTGGGCTAGTCGCGTAGTCGCGTAGCCGGTCGGCGACAACGTTTTTTCAAATGACAGTATATAGGAAGCATACGCGTGCTAGTCGAAAAACCAAATGAATATACCTCAATCGTAGTTTTATTCCTTTCTTACGAAATTACCCAACTATTAGAAATTACTAGATATAAAATTTGTGCAGTTAGATGTATAGGCCTACTCCGGGTCTTAAGATCGCCCCAAATCGCCTAAGATCACCTAAAATCGCCTATAATCGCCTATAATCGCCTAAGATCGCCTAAGATCGCCTAAGATCGCCTAAAATCACCCAAAATCGCCTAAGATCACCTAAAATCGCCTATAATCGCCTATAATCGCCTATAATCGCCTAAGATCGCCTAAGATCACCTAAAATCGCCAAAGATCGCCTAAGATCGCCATAAATCGCCATAAATCGCCTAAGATCGCCTAAGCGAATCACTTTAGATTTTAGGAGCTTTTTGCTAAAATCGCCTTAATTTAAGGCGATTTTAGGACCCGGAGTAGGCCTAAATATGTTGTACTAATGGTCCTATATATACACTAAAACAACCTTAACTTGGTACTTATATAACACACGTCATCCTAGGTTGCGCAATGCACGTTTGTAAATACATCATTACAGTGCGACTTATGAAACCGGGGCTACCCAAACAAATTTCCAAATAAATATTATTTTAGACCAAACAAAAAACTCGTAGAAGGTTCTCACATGCTAAGATGTTTCTTATTTAATCTTGATCTATTCCGTTCACATACAATGAAAATTATTAGCATTTTAAGCAAAACATTCAAACATTTGTAGAGATTCTATTGTTCATATTCTCATCGTACCCTGCGAACAGAGATTTCTTACTCTCTTACCTGGAACGTCGTTCTAGGTAAGAGAAAGGATCGATCGTGATCGGATAGTTATGTTTTGGTGGCACCGGTTTCAGTAGTCGCACTGTAAGTTAGAATCATAAAAACACAGAGCATCTACTTCTAAGAAAACATTTCACTTTCAGCAGCTTAAAAAAATTGAAATTAGAAACTCCAACATGTACTTGCTTTACTCAAAATTTGGACAAACTGTCACTTTAGTAATCTCTGTTAAATACGTATACTAGAACAGTAGGCTGTCTGCATTTTAAATGATGCTTTATAAATTCACTAATTGAAATTAGAAACTTAAAAACTTGACTTGCTTCTTGTCTACATTTGAATGAACTGTCACTTCATAGTCTCAGTGACTCTATAGAGGGGGACGTAAAAACCACAAAACCGCACACAAAAATCGACAAAAAACGCACAATCGCACTAAAATTTGCTTAAAACCGCAACCGCAAGATTTGTAAAACCGCAAAACCGCAGTTATGAATGAAAAAACCCGCAAAACCGCACCTAAAAATAATACGAAACCGCATCACCGCAAACCCTTACACGCAACCCTCCTTGATACGTTCAAGTTTGAACTTTCTCTGTAAAATATAGAATTTCTAGATCTCTTTGCATTTAAAAGGATATTCTATAAACAATGAACTCACTTAAGCTGTGCAGTGTCAAAATGGATTTAAAACTGTAAAAAAAACTATCGGTAAATTAATCTTGTTATGTCCGTTTTGACAAGAACAATTTGTTGCTGTTTCGCAGTCTGTTATATTTGAAAAAAAAAAAAAACCTGTCTAATCACTTAAAGCTTTTTAAGGCCTTTAAAAAAAACCTTCGTTAAATCTTTTGTTATATCTTTGACAAGAACATTACATTGCTGTTTTGGCAGCAGTCTGTTAAACTTGTCTTATCAAACCTTTAAACCCTCTTCTAACTCCATGATAAAAACCTAATCCTTTCTAATTTTCGCCATCTTTATCACCTCGTTCATATAAATAGCTTTGTTATTCTCAAACGATTTGGAACTGAGAAGATAAAACTTTATAATCAAATATCTCTGGGTACGTAGTGGCTGTAGATTGAGTTACGTGCTTAATAGAAGTGATGCCCAAGGGCTGTAGGATTAAAGCCTTTTTAAGTGTCAACCGACAGATGAAAAAAAGAACTTTACGTAATAATGCACTGATATAGATGCACTGATGAACATAGAATATAACTAGCCCATCAGAAAAGCTTTTTTCGTCGAGTGTTTAGACTTTAAGACCTATCTTTTAGGGCGTGCTAAACAATACAATACAATACAATACAATATACTTTATTTAACGAGGGAAAAATACGTATTAACACTATAAAGGTTATCTAACATACGGCGAGTCAAGCGACTGAGTCAAATTTATGATCGACGAAGTTGACTGTGGTCATGGTGGTGATTATGATGTAAATATTGAATGAGAATATGATATGAAGAATTATGCAATGCCGCACAGGAAGGCCAGTTATCGGTCCAGGACAAAGCCAGAGTCTGTATCGATAGACTAGTGATAGACCTCTATCGATAGAGCAGTGATAGACCTATATCGATAGAGCAGTGATAGACCTATATCGATAGAGCAGTGATAGACCTATATTGATAGACTAGTGATAGACCTACATTGATAGACCAGTGATAGAACTATATCCATAGACCAGTGTAGACCTATATCGATAGACCAGGGATAGACATATATCGATAGACTAGTGATAGACCTATATATATCGATAGAGCAGTGATAGACCTATATCGATAGAGCAGTGATAGACCTATATCGATAGACTAGTGATAGACCTATATCGATAGACCAGTGATAGACCTATATCGATAGACTAGTGATAGACCTATATCGATAGAGCAGTGATAGACCTATATCGATAGACTAGTGATAGACCAATATCGATAGACCTATATCGATAGACTAGTGATAGAACTATATCGATAGACCATTGATAGACCTATATCGATAGACCAGGGATAGACATATATCGATAGACTAGTGATAAACCTATATCGATAGACCATTGATAGACCTATTATGATAGACCATCGGTAAGCCTATATCGATAGACCATTGATAGACCTATATCGATAGACCATTGGTAAGCCTATATCGATAGACCATTGATAGACCTATTATGATAGACCATCGGTAAGCCTATATCGATAGACCATTGATAGACCTATTATGATAGACCATCGGTAAGCCTATATCGATAGACCATTGATAGACCTATTATGATAGACCATCGGTAAGCCTATATCGATAGACCATTGATAGACCTATTATGATAGACCATCGGTAAGCCTATATCGATAGACCATTGATAGACCTATTATGATAGACCATCGGTAAGCCTATATCGATAGACCATTGATAGACCTATTATGATAGACCATCGGTAAGCCTATATCGATAGACCATTGATAGACCTATTATGATAGACCATCGGTAAGCCTATATCGATAGACCATTGATAGACCTATTATGATAGACCATCGGTAAGCCTATATCGATAGACCATTGATAGACCTATTATGATAGACCATCGGTAAGCCTATATCGATAGACCATTGATATACCTATATCGATAGACCATCGGTAAGCCTATATCGATAGACCATTGATAGACCTATTATGATAGACCATCGGTAAGCCTATATCGATAGACCATTGATAGACCTATTATGATAGACCATCGGTAAGCCTATATCGATAGACCATTGATAGACCTATTATGATAGACCATCGGTAAGCCTATATCGATAAACCATTGATAGACCTATTATGATAGACCATCGGTAAGCCTATATCGATAGACCATTGATAGACCTATTATGATAGACCATCGGTAAGCCTATATCGGTAGACCATTGATAGACCTATATCGAAAATAATAATCACAGGCAAGTTATGATTTTTATTTCTATATATTTTATTTAGTATTACTCATGTTAACACAAGGAATACACTTAAAAACAATAACAACAAAACATCTATTCTTGTTTTTTTCGATGTTTTGGCCTATAATTTACCTACAATATAAATTGAAGTCAGATAATTCAAAGCCAATCTATTTCATGAATTAAAAATCCTTCTTCGTACGTGTATGTACTATGTACGTGTACATGTTCTTGTGTATGCATATGCATTCATATTTCCATTAAGATATTGGCTTTCAAAGCAGTTTTTTATGGAACTGAATTACAACCCTATCTTGGTTTGTGAATATTACCTTTAATGGGTTTTGGCAAGCGGTCTAGTCAATTATTTCATAATTAAAATCTACTACTTGAGGTTTGTTAATGATTCAGTTTTAAATCATGTTTTGTCTTCAAAGTGAAAATTGCTTTACCGCAATGTTTGGGTCATTTAATGGATCGGAAACATGCCTACTTTTTTAATACTGTATGTTGTTTTAATCTTTATACATGATTAAATATGAGAGAATGGTTTTGATTGCGAAGTCAGAAAGAGAAGAGAAGAGAAGAGAAGAGAAGAGAAGAGAAGAGAAGAGAAGAGAAGAGAAGAGAAGAGAAGAGAAGAGAAGAGAAGAGAAGAGAAGAGAAGAGAAGAGCGAAAGACGTTACAAAGAAGAAAAAAAAGAAATGAGAAAGAGGAGAAAGAAACAAACGAAAATAGAATAAGACAAAAAGAAAGCAATATAAGGGAATCATAGTAAGAGAAACACGTAACAAGTTCAAAATCGTTCAAAGCTAGACAAATACATTCAAATATTAGAGAAGGCAGATGAAATAAAGTCAAAAGAGAGAGAAAATAACTAGAGACGAGAGAACAACAGGAAAAGTAAGAATGTATCTTTTCATATCTCGTGACATCTTTTCAGTGCACTCACAGCACTTGAGAAAGCCTCGAAAAGTTAGATAAATAGACTAAAAACCCAACATAATGGCCTGTCAATATCTTCAATGAACGTGATGACTTGCTATCACATGTATTTTGATTCGTGTTTATTTGACAAATTAAACAAGAAAACTCCTTTTAAGCACCCTCAAGAAATAGTTACAAAGTTAATTTTCATCCCTCTAAAGGTTGTTAGAATATTTAAATCGATAATTACCATCATAGGATTAAAGCTTTCTTTAGTTTGAATTTGACGAACATCCTTGAAGGTCTTCTTATATATTGCGATGTAATTTCAAAGCGAGCGGCTCTTATAATGCCAAAACGCAATATAAAACTTGAAACTATATATAATTTTAGAGGTCTTAAATTGTACATATAGAGATTGGTATTTCGAAATTACTTTCAAATAAATCGAAAAAGAAATAAAAAAACAACAAATATAGAAAAGAATGAAATTCAGATTTGTTGCCGAAAGTGGAAGTGTTACTTGTTAACGTTTCGAACGTCAAGGAACTAAACATTATAAGAGAGAACAATTAAATTGGTAGGGCTACAATAGCGAAAAAGATAAAATGAAAGTGTTTTGAAAACTATCAGAGTAACAAAAAGAAAAAAGAAAAGAGAAAAAAGAAAACTAAATGAAAAAGACAATAATTTGAAAAAGTAGGATTATATAATAAAAATTAAGAAAATGCGAATCAAAATCGTTTCAAAAAGATATGCAAACATCCAAAAAAAGAGATAGTTGATTTTTAATAAGAAAACGTTGGAATTTTAATGTACCAAAAAATGATTTTGAAAAAGTAGGATGATATAGTAAAAATACAGAAATGCGAATCAGAATCGTTTCAAAAAGATTAAAAAAAAAATACTTAAAAAAATAGATAGTTGAGTTTTAATAAGAAAACGTTGGCATTTTAATGTACCAACAAATTATTTGAAAGGATTTTTTCAATGCTGTTTTTTTTACTTGGCGAAATATGTAATAGCTAATTAAGTGTTTTTCTCAGTTTCTTAATATAGCTCAGTAATGTTGTGATGCTGCGAGCAAAAAAGCTATCAAGCGACTTGCCATTACGCACACATCCTGCATTACATTTAAGTGGCTCCTTCCCGTTCACAATGTTGCATATATCCGTTATCAAACACACAAAACTATTCTAGAACACTTGATCGTGTTAATTTCAAACAACAAAATGATCTGAAAATTCGATAATGGGAATAAAAGAGCAGAAAACAAAGTGAAGACAAAAACTTGTGTACTTGCGGAAGTGGATGTCATATTATGTACACCCGAAAAAAAAGTAGCTCTATCAAAAACTACGGGAAATGAATGTCAATTTCATCGCAACTTATCACCTTAAGTTCGAATTTTTGATCGGTGCTATTTTGACGATGAAATATACTTGTTATCGACAGTAGACGCGGTCAAAAAGCCTGTTAAGTGCATATCAATCGATCGTCAACCCACATTAAGCCCTTTGAATTCCTGTGATAGAAATATACTGACTGACAAATTATTATCTTAATGGAGCCGAAATCACCGTTTTCAAAAAACACACACAAACTTACCAATGGACATAAGCTGATTGGAATGTATTTAAGAACAATTGATTGGTTCCAAAGCATTTGACAGGTTTTCCCACGATTTTGAGAGGTTTACCTGTCGAACTGTTGAATGATTTTCCCGTGCAAATCGAACAGTTGATCAGCATTTGAATCAGTGGTCACATTATGGTACCAACAAACCATATCAATTATTTAAAAGGTTTGGCGTTGATAATAAATTAAATTGTGTTTGTTCACGTTTCTTTTCTTTTTGTTTCATTGTTTCGTTTCGTTGTTTTGGCTCCTCGTTTCGTTTTTCGAATTTTGCCTGCTTGTGATGTAATAATTGTTGTTGTTGTTGTTGTCGTTGCTGTTGTTGTTGTTGTTGTGTTGTTGTTGTAATATACTAGTAATATACTATGAAACAGTAACAATAATTAGATGAAAATAGATGAAGTACAAGTTGTTTGTTTGTTGTTGTTGTTGTTGCTGTTGTAATAAACTATGAAACAGTAACAATAATTAAATGTAGACTAAAATTGATAAAGTACAAGTTGTTTTTTCTGTTGTTGTCGTCGTCGTCGTTGTTGTTGTTGTTGTTGTAATAGACTAGGAATCAGTAACAACAATAAAGTGTAGATTAAAATCTGACGTGAAGCACACGTTGTTTCGACGTTCTGATTGAAATCACTCCTTTTTCACTGGCGTTCCAGAAATAAACTCCTTCAGCAATCAAACGTCACACAAACAATAATACAAAACGATTTCAATTAAAAAAAAAAACACTTGCTCTATCGGCCATTTGAGTATTGTAGTTACTAGTTAAGCCTTGGCTTTGAGTGGTTGCTAGTTTAATTGAGAAGGGGTTTCGAAACGACCAGTACGCGTACAAAACAAAAACACGCCATTACAATCACCTCCAAAAGACCTTCCCCACGATGCAGCTAACCATTATACAAATGCCCAACAAGCCTCACTTTGACTTAGAAAAACAAAAGCACCATATAATGAAGTCATTGTTTTCAATGAGTCAGAGCGAGGCTAGTCGGGCATTTGCACATGGTTCAGTAGTTGTTTAGTCGGAGAAAGGTCTATTGTATGCAAAGCTAATTTCAGTAAAGAACGATCACTTGCTGCTAATGCCCTGTAAAGTTATTGTCCTAGCCAATGCCTTTCAATGATACAGGTTGCCTGTATAAACCTATGAGCCTATATTGAAAAGTGGCTCATTTCTAACTACTGCTTCGATCGCTGTTTTCATTGTCTTGTCTTCAAAATGGTCCAGCAGCTAAGATACTAATGTCCTGTAACGTTATTGCCCTAGCCAATGCCTTTCAATGATTAAAGTTACATATTGAAAAGTGGTACATTTCTAACTACTGCTTCGCTGTTTTCATTGTTTTTGTTTTCAAAATGGTCCAGCTGAGATACAAAAAAGTGTGTTGTTTAACTGCAGTGATTTACAAAGCCATTGTATAATCAGTACAACAACAACACATTATCACATAGTAACGAAAGTTCTTGAAATGCCCATCACACTTCAAATCCCTTAACTGATATCATTGACACATGTTTGTCTTCATTTCTTAAACATTGTTGTTGTCATTTTGGTATTTTTTTTTTTACAATTAACTGACTTAATGAAATCATATCTTATCACATATTCCCTAAAAAAGATAAAAACATTCTAAGGTTTTAATATAATTCTAAGTTCTTAATTTCCCAACTGTTTTGTTGTATTCCTGTTTTTTTTGTGCTACATGTATTATGTTGTATTATGTATTTCTACTTTCAACTGATATTTGCCTATTTGCAGCATTTTCTCACTGCAGGGGTTTTCCGCAAATATTCAAATACGGTAACCATTTTAACGACATTTTTGAGCTCTCAATACAGCTTTCGCAAGTTGTTCCATTATATGAATCTGTAAATTAACTTTTTGGCATATTTGGATTTTTGAATGGAATAACATTCAGGAGTTGTTCGATCTTGACCAGCAACTTTCGCGTGTTGTAAGTGTTGTGGTGTCCCTGCCTTCATATGAAGGAAAAAGCTAATAAAATAAAATAAAATAAAAATAATAATATTTTTGAGTCACTTTTATTTTAATTTAAACCTATTTTCGACTAGCTCTGTGTTTTCTCCAAGAGCTGTGTTTATCGTGGGAGATCACACAGTACTGATTTACAATATTTATGGAGTTTTTCAGGAATAGAAAAAAAATACAAATACAAAAATACAAATATTGACATAAAATAGTTGAGGAAAGACACTATAAGAAGAGATAAATATATGAAAAGAAAATGAAGAACAAAATTGGAGATTGGAGTCACTTAGGAAATCTAGAGATCTAGACGAAGTGTTTTAGCTAGCGTAAGGTTTTTTGTTGTTGTGAAAACACTGACACAAAGCGTACAACAATAGTTTGGGGATTACGATTAAAAACAATTCAAAAGGTCTTCACCTCTTTACATATTAAAATAGTATGTAATCTTCTAAATAATAAGGAACCAACAGCGACTCTTTGAAGATACCAAAAATCTGAGAAATGTAGCCATTAGACGTTTTGATCAAAATCGAACGTTTGATCAAACATTTTTAGAAGATTTAACTTAATCGAAGGTGCTCAAAACTTGAACTTTGCACGTCAACAAAGAATTACAGGAGGCTTCTGAAAGATGACAATACCAAGAGATCTACAAGATTGTAGTGTACTAATAATAAAACACTACTGAAAGCATTCAATAACATATCATAAATAAAGCTAAAATATCCAGCCAAAATATTTCAAGCTAGAAAATTACGTTCGCACTTAGAATAAATATACTGAGATATTTTTTGATATTTTTGACAAAAACATGTTTTTGTAGTTCCTAATTCAATGAAAAAGTGATTTTCTAACACTAGGTAAACCAGCATGACACAGACATGGTATTTTAAGTAACAAAGTTTAAAATAATTTCAAGTTTTACCTCAAGTTGCGCAGATGAGATTCTTGTTGTTTTGGCTCAGAGCCGACGGTCCAAAATCTTTATTAGAATCAATGGATATAAAGAGAGTTTATCGTGCGTGTATTAGGTGTTGCACGCATGATTAATTATAGCTCTGTGATTGGCTCTTTTCTCGTACTATCATTGCTCATTGTTACGGTAATCCAGCTGTTGCTATGGCTGCGATAAACTATGAAATTTTAAATGTATTTACAGTGCATATTAATAAGGGACGTGACATATAGTTGCTAGATGTGTAAGTCGTATGTTGGTGCGAAAATACTGAATAACTGAATACTGATGTTTCATTGAACAATCGATTCAGAATTCAACAACCGGACGCAAAAATCCACCTTCGTAGCCAGCAGCGCGCGGTTACCAATTGTAAGGAATTTTTGTTTTAGCGAAATTAAATATTACGAGTTTTAAGTTTTGACAAATTGATCCTTTCAAATCACTCGCCTTTCAAATCACTCGCTATCTAGTTCAAGATTTGAAAAAGAAAACCATAAAAATACGCGGGAAAGATAGTCGTTACAGCAAACCATCCCGTACGACGTCATAGCTGTTATTACGGATGCATGTAAATGAGATGTACACGAGACAAGAAGCATTGTAATGACCCGATAGACTTACTTGTATGAGTCTTAAAAATATCTCATTTGCATGCATCCAAAGTAACAGCTATTATACTTCTTGTGCCAAAAACGATTGTTGCATCTTGCCTCATGTGTTATTACCTTAATGCACTTTATGTACTTAGTAATTTGTATACTAATGGTTAATGTTATAGCTTTACTAAATTCCTAGATAAACCTTAATGCTGCCTAAAAAGCTAGCTTTTACTGGCATAGACGTGTCCTTACAATTAATATTTAACAATTATTCGCCGAAGGCGAAGTGATTATCGGTGAATATTTACCGAGCGGTGAGTCTTCGAGTCTTCTTATTTTTTAAAAGCGCGACCGTTACGCGTAAAAATTGTAAACTTTGTCTCGCATATAATGACAAAAAAAACAACGTGAAAATTTACTATGATACCTTTAAATAGCTTGACACCAAACTTAGTAGCTTTTTTTGTCGATTTTGGGACAGCATTTTCTTTAAAGTTTTCAATTTCATCTTCGCTAACAGTGACAAAACAACTACTGACAGCCATTTTGTCCGAAAAGGTGATTATCGGCTGATAATCCGAGATAGCAAACCAATCAGAGCGCGCGATTTTGTATAATCACCTTAATTTGTATTTATACTAAAATAGCATACTCCGACGAAGGGCTAAAGCTCGAAACGTCAGTAAAGTTAAGTCAACCGTTTTTTTTCTCGTTTGTTAATTATCACTGAATAAATTAATATTTAGTTACTCTATTAAAAATGTAAATAAATGTAAATAACTATAGTCTTCTCGTGTGTCACATTTAATGTGGCATTCTTTAATTGTAAATTGTGTATGCATATGTTAGTAATTAATAAAAAATAAGAAAAGTCAACATTTTTTACGTTGTTACAAATTTCATTATATTACCTATCGTATATATCAAACACCGACGCAGCCTATATTAGTTTACTCGCTAGTTTCCATTTAATAGCATCAGATAACATTCTCCCTTGCACCTTCTCAAACTGCGTTATCTTCAGTTAGCAGGCAAAATACTTGCTAAAAAGCATATGTATATTAAATTAGTGTTTTCCCTGCCTCTCCTCTCTCCCCTACCCCTCGACCTCAACCAGTATGTACTAGTAGTACAGGGGTAGGGGTAGGGGAGAGAGGAGAGGCAGGGAAAACACTAATTTAATATACATATGAATTAACAACTGAAGCCTGCGAACGCACGTAGCTAAATAACATTTGACGTGAACTGTTGCACTAACTACACGAAGGACGTGCAAAGACGATGATGAGTTTAAACGACGTGGCCAAATGCGCAGTTAGGACCCATCAAAGTAAAGCAAAGAGGATGCTACGTTGTTGAGCTAAGCTTATACGGACCTACTTGCCGTTATTGTTTCTCCACTGATAGGCCAAAGCCGTTTTAATAACATCGTTAAACTGTTGTAATTATCTATTAAGGGGTTTTAAGATAAGCCTGATGCGATGACGCGATGTCTGTCTAAAGCATCTGTCGGCTTGATGTTGATTTGATGAAGCAATTGGTTGATAACGACACTCGGTAAAATGGTAATGAAGTAAGCAGGAAAACCAAACCTCGTCCTTATCATTACAGGGCGTTTGGTCAAGTGCAATTGAAAAAATTAGTGCAATGGAAATACTCATATGTTTTATTCATCTCTTGATCGGAGCTGTACGTGGGTCTGGAGGGGAGGGGGAGGGTGGGAACTTTGACGGTTAAAAGTTTGACGTTTGAAGGTTAATAATTCGCGTTTTTTGACAGTTGAAATAAGACAATTAAATCTATAAAATATTTATATATACATATTAAAGTTGTCCTTCAGTAGCATTGTGAAAAATACTATAAGAGTGGATTTAAGGCCATATACTACTGTTTTTATATTAATATCTTTAGCTTTCGTCGGGCACCGACATATTATCAGAAGATCGAGTGGAAAAGATATTATAAATATATAAATTATATTAAATATCAGAGAATTAATTACTTGTACAAATTAAACCACGTTACAGGATATTTTTTTAAGGATCAAGACCTAACTCGAAAGTTTTTTTATACGACTATTTGAAGAAAAAATAGTTTAACAGGTTTTTATGACGGTTGATTTGTTTTTGACGTTTAACGGTTAGGTAAGAACAAAGAAAAACTCTTGGAAATCCGGTTAATGGCGAGAGGATCAAAGCATCGACGATAGTCGAATTAACGGAGACATCTCCTACATATACTAAACGAAATTGGTTCAGTTGTGACTTGCGTCATTTATGATATAGTAAGCAGTTACTGATTTAATCGAGTTTATGTTAAAATAGAGTTAAGAAATTACACCTGTTTTTATGAGTAAGCGATGCTAGGAATGAATTATCATTTTATAATATACAGCGAAGAAATATCATTGTTTTGTATACTCTATCTGGGTTGGTTGGGAGGGGGTTGAGGATTGGAATTAAGATATGGGACACAAATAATCAAGGTGCTTACAATCAGTATATTCGTCAAGAACATAGAGGTTATTGTTAGGACATCATGGACATACATCTCAACACAAATAATCGAGGTGTTTACAATCTCGTCGAGAACATAGAGGTTATTGTTAGGGTGTCATGGACATACTCTAAACACTAATAATCAAGGTGATCACAATCACATTAATAATCAAGGTGCTTACAATCATTATTCTCGTCAAGAACATGGAAGTTATTGTTAGGATATCATGGACATACATCTAAACACTAATAATCAAGGTGCTTACAATCAATAATCTCGTCAAGAGCATAGAGGTTGTTGTTGAGATATTATGGGCATACTTAGAAACACTAATAATCAAGGTGCTTACAATCATTATTCTCACCAAGAACATAGAGGTTATTGTTAGGACATCATGGACATACATCTAAACACAAATAATCAAGGTGCTTACAATCACATTAATAATCAAGGTGCTTACAATTATTTTTCTCGCCAAGAACGTTAACATGGAGGTTATTGTTAGGATATCATGGACATACATCTAAACACTAATAATCATGCAAGATGTTTACAATCTCGTCGAGAACATAGAGGTTATTATTAGGGTGTCATGGATTTACATCTAAACACTAATAATCAAGGTGCTTACAATCATTATTTTCGTCAAGAACATAGAGGTTATTGTTAGGGTGTCATGGATTTACATCTAAACACAAATTATCAAGGTGCTTACAATCACATTAATAATCAAGGTGCTTACAATTATTTTTCTCGCCAAGAACGTTAACATGGAGGTTATTGTTAGGATATCATGGACACACATCTAAACACAAATAATCAAGGTGCTTACAATCAATAATCTCGTCAAGAGCATGAGGTTATTGTTGAGATATTATGGGCATGCTTTGAAACAGGAATAATCAAGGTGCTTACAATCATTATTTTCACCAAGAACATGGAGGTTATTGTTAGGATATCATGTACATACATCTAAACACTAATAGTCGAGGTGTTTACAATCTCGTCGAGAACATAGAGGTTATTGTTAGGACATCATGGACATACATCTAAACACAAATAATCATGCAAGGTGTTTACAATCATTAATAATCTAGTTGCTTACAATCATTATTCTTACCAAGAACATGGAGGTTATTGCTAGGATATCATGGACATACATCTGAACACAAATAATCGAGGTGTTTAAAATCATTATTGAGAACATGAAGGTTATTGTTGAGATACTGGATCTAAAAACAAACAATCAAGGTGCTTACAATCATTATTTTCGTCAAAAACATGCAGGTTATTGTTGAGATATTAGTGTTCAAAAATTCTGAAATATCATGATCCATAAGTTCTTTTCAGTCTCGGAAATGACATATACTCTGGGACAATCCATTTAAATCCGACGCCAGTTCTTACAGTATATCAGAACATCGGAACACAAATATAAAGCTATACCTTGACAAGCACGTTCTAATCTTGACATAATTTCTACAAATACTAATCAGTGAAATCTCTGCAGTTAACTTTTAATCCGCTTAAAAAAAACTAATTAAAAAAATATTTGAAGATGAAACCGTTATCATTTAAAAATATCGGATAAGTGTTGACTTTCTAGTTAATAATTGTTTGTAGACACACATAAATTGTGTTTTTAATTAATTTGGAATTGTGTTCGGGGTGTGTCTATAATGCGGACGCGGACGGTCCGCGGCGGATGGCGGACGGCGGACGGCGGACGGCGGACGGCGGACGGCGGACGGCGGACGAGAAAAAATGAAAAAATAAAAAATGAAAAAAAAAATGAAAAAAAATGAAAAAAATGAATAAATATGAAAATAACAAATAATATTAATAAAAAATAATAATAAAAAAGTAATAAATAAAAAAAAAATTAATGTAAAAATATCCTGAATTGAACCATTCTAAAAACAAAACAAAACGAAACGATCTAGGTTTACATTCATTGGTTTTTGTTTTTGATCTACTAACCGCTGAATAACGGCCTGAATGTAATAAGTGAATCGCAGCAATTTACCGATACTGTACTCAAACGGCGTACGCTGTGTTGCCATGAATCTTTATCTTTATAGGGGCTGCTTAGGTTTTCAAGGGTTTTGTAAGCTCTCTTTAAGTAAAAATTCATCCGTACTTCAAAACCAATATCTGCAGACAACTTTCTCGTACTGTGGCGCGCGCCATTCAGTTTAAAAACACAGGAACCCGAAAACACGCGCACGTAAGCCAATCTAAATTTGGCGCTTTTTCAGGTCACCCGAATACAGTCACTATTATCTTATAGTTTATTGTATTTAAGTCAAGCAAAACCACATTGAAATACTGACAACTACTAGTTAAGTTTATTTATTATTATGTTTACAATATTGTACAATACTAACTTCGATTTTTTGTGTTGACGAACTTCGATTCTTTTGTAATTTTCTATGATTTTTTATTCTATTATTGTGTTGTATTTTTTGTTCACCTATATATATATATTGTTGCTATATCCCAAACTTGGATTTTTTTGTACTGATATCGTAGATAAATACGAAAGGTCAGCTATATCTCAAACGTGTCTTGAAGTTGTCAAAATCAAATTAAAAGTTTACGAGCGAATCATTCGGCCCCATTCGTACTAGCAAATTGTGTTTGTTTTAACAGAAAACTCTGTAATCGACGAGGTAGGACAAGTGCGAATTATATTTTTTGTATTGGGACAAAATTTGGAATCGCTGCCAACCAAACTTCAAATACGCTGGTGTCCTTCTCTATTAAACTTTGTAAAAATGTCAATTTTGACAGGTTTCGTAATTATCACTTCAACGTGTGTGTTGCCGTTCAAAGTCAACAAAAAACACAATTCGAACAGAGATGAATCCTTGGTAATATCGTGAATTATACGGGGAAATGTTCCATTTTTTCAATAGCAATAAATACTATAGTCAAATAGCTGAATCTGCTCCAAAACGTGACGATTACATGCACCCCATGGTCTAAAAATAGATTAGATGATTAGACCCCCCCCGCGTGATTCGGACAAACACAAGCTCAAGATTACAGTAACAATATGTGAGATTGGCATTCCGCTCGCTATTTTTATAAAAGTATACCTTATCCATTGTTAAAATGGTCGGTACGAAACATTGCTGTTGGAGTAGATGCAATAGCGATTCCAGATATCCCGACAGACTGCCAAAATCGCTAAAAGAATTGAAGGAATCGGGGGAAAAAGAATTTATACCATTCGTTAATCCTTGGCACGATGACGAGCGAGATGTCAGAGGTGGATCAACGCTTGATCTCGAGAACATTTCAGTTCAACGAGTATTACAAAAAATACGTATGATCTTCATTAGCCTGGAGAGAAGGGACCTACTGAAGAGTTTCCAAACCAATTTCACGACCGAACAAGCTAGTAGAGAAAGTTTGCCGTGCAAAGAGAAAGGCGCCGAAACAAAGAGAAACTTGTGCGATAAAGGTCATAAAGAAGTCTCGAAATCAGAATTGTGGGACTTGTATAAAGTTGTTGATGGTTTGCGTAAAAATGAGAATGTTTAATGTAAAAGCATTTTCAAAAACAATGTCGGGTATGTGTAGAATTTAATGGTGCATGGTTAGAAATGAGTGTAAATCTATGGTGAGCTCACATAGAAAATAAATGAAAATTCTCCGGATTATAAATAGTCGTTGGAACAGTTCAATATAGTCCACGGTTCCTGTGTTTTTAAACTAAACCTGAAATGGCGCGCGCCACAGTACGAGAACGTTGTCTGCAGATATTGGTTTTGAAGTGTGTACGGATGGATTTTTACTTATAGAGAGCTTACAAAACCCTTAGAAACCTAAGCAGCCCCTTTGATAAAGATTCATGGCAACACAGCGTACGCCGTTTGAGTACAGTATCGGTAAATTGCTGCGATTCACTTATTACATTCAGGCCGTTATTCAGCGGTTAGTAGATCAAAAACAAAAACCAATGAATGTAAACCTAGATCGTTCCGTTTTGTTTTATTTTTAGAATGGTTCAATTTAGGATATTTTTACATTAATTTTTTTATATTTATTACTTTTTTATTATTATTTTTTATTAATATTATTTGTTATTTTCATATTTATTTATTTTTTATTTATTTTTTCATTTTGTTTTTTTTTTTCATTTTTTTTATTTTTTCTCGTCCGCCATCCGCCGTCCGCCGCGGACCGTCCGCGTCCGCATTATAGACACACCCTTGTGTTCGTCCCGGAAAGCACCCGACTTTAAGACAATCGAAGATTAAGAAATTCATTTGCATTTGGCTTCAGTTCAATTTTTATCAAGATAAATGATATGGCATTTGGTCGATGAATTGTTTTTAAATTCTCGATAAATTAGAGATATATGATAAAAAGAATTACCCGATATAAGAACCCAAAAATTCTACGATTTTATTCCAAAACTGATAGTCTAAAAATTGAAAATATACATACAAGCGAATTAGGAGTAGTTTTTTAAATAAATAAAATTCAGAAAAAAAACCCTGATGGAATTGGATTGAATTGAATAAGCATATAGAATTATTCGCTTAGTACTATTTGAGAAAATACTTCTCATTTTTAATTTCAAGTAAGTATACTGTAGATGCATAGATTTACTCAGTTATTTGAGGAATCACTACTCTGTCATTTTTCAAGTGAATAACTGTGGATGCATCCATTTACTCAGTTATCTGAGAAACCACTACTCCGATCATTTTTCAAGTGAGTAACTGTGGATGCATCCATTTACTCAGTTATCTGAGGAATCACTACAAATTCTTTTTTGCAGTGAATAACTGTGGATGCATCCATTTACTCAGATATTTGAGTGACTTTTTCAAGTGAGTAACTGTGGATGCATCCATTTACTCAGTTATTTGAGAAACCACTACGCTGTCATTTTTCAAGTGAGTAACTGTGGATGCATCCATTTACTCAGTTATTTGAGTAACCACTACTCCGATCATTTGTCAAGTGAGTAACTGTGGATGCATCGATTTACTCAGTTATTTGAGAAACCACTACGCTGTCATTTTTCAAGTGAGTAACTGTGGATGCATCGATTTACTCAGTTATTTGAGAAACCACTACGCTGTCATTTTTCAAGTGAGTAACTGTGGATGCATCCATTTACTCAGTTATTTGAGTAACCACTACTCCGATCATTTTTCAAGTGAGTAACTGTGGATGCATCGATTTACTCAGTTATCTGAGGAATCACTACAAATTCTTTTTTGCAGTGAATAACTGTGGATGCATCCATTTACTCAGTTATTTGAGAAACCACTACTCTGTCATTTTTCAGTAAGTAACTGTGGATGCATCCATTTACTCAGTTATCTGAGGAATCACTACAAATTCTTTTTTGCAGTGAATAACTGTGGATGCATATATTTACTCAGTTATCTGAGAAACCACTACTCTGTCATTTTTCAGTAAGTAATTGTGGATGCATCGATTTACTCAGTTATCTGAGAAACCACTACAAATTCGTTTTGCAGTGAAGTAAGAGTAAATACCTCGACTTTTCTATTCCATCTGAATAACCATCGACTAAGTTGTTTTGCAGTAAATAAAATAACGTTAAATAATATAATATAATGTCGCATTTGTAAAGATAACAAAGTTATTGTTGTTTCAAGCCTTTGTACTATAATTAATAAAACTATTTACTAAACTGATTTTTTTTTGTTCTTCTAAAAACACAACAAAAAACTAAAAAAACACTCACCTGAATTATATCATATATCCTATGCTTCAACGACGCTCACTCGAACCCTAAGCCAAATGTAATAAACCTTCTTCATTTGTGCCTTTGTGGTAAATTGTAATTACGAGAAATAATTAAAAAAAACGAGATATTACAATACATCGATAAAGGAACCTATGGGCGTTAAAGTCGTAAATATTAATAAATCCATATTGCTTTTGGAATGAGTATTAGCACATAAGTGTTGTTATATTATTAACTCGGCATTTTGGCGACCACAAGAAATCCAAAATATTACTGAAAAACACGAGTCTTTCGGTAGACAAAAAACCGGCTGTTTGATAACTCTATCTCAGACGAAAGTCAAAAATATCCGATATGTAATGGTTTAGTTACGGTATTATTTGAACCTAACACAATCACACAACGCGTTGATGGTTTTCAGATAGTAAACAAATATGGTGATTCGAAGAGATAGTTCATTTAGGATAATTATCCAACGACTAGTGAGAATTTTTTAAGCGGAACTACGTGCGTTATAATTAAGAACGTTCGTAATTGACCGGAGCGAAAATATGGGTTCTTTTGAATATTTAGAGTCTCCAAGCGGCAAGTCATCGGAACTAATTTCAAATATTGTATATATACTATAACCACAGAAGAACATGAAATTGTCCTTCAGTAGCATTGTTTATAATTGAGTTGAATTAAGGCTATACACTGCTGTTTTTAGGGGTATCTTAAGCTTTCGTCAGGCACCGACATCATCCGGCATCTTCTTCTGATGATGTCGGTGCCCGACGAAAGCTTTTAAGCTTAAAAGATAGCCCTACAAACAGTAGTGTATAGCCTTAAATCAACTCTTATAATTATGACCACATAGTTTTCAATTTGCATGTGCACATTTGTCCCGGGGGTGTACTCCCTTTGTCGAAGTGGTAGGGGTTATCGGCGTACCTTTTAGGGTTAAAAATATTTCCTGTATACGTACCTTTTAGGGTCTTGGCTCAAAAATAAGTTACGCAACATGATTCCGTACCTGTAAGGGTCATTTTTACTCTGCTTTGTTGCTAAAAGTAAGCTTAGCTGGCAAGAACATCGCACAGCCGTACCTTTTAGGGGTTGAAATCAACAAGGTTTTAACAGTTATTTTTGTCTGTGCGTATCTTTTAGGGGTCGTTTCCAAAACCTCCGCCGATCACCCCTACCACTAGGACAAAGGGAGAACCACCCCCTCCCCCCTCCCCCCCCCCCCCCCCCCCCCGTGACATTTGTACACTAGTTTGATTTGACGGTTGGATATATGATTGCAAGCACACGATCAACGTTCGTCTCGCTTCGATGCAAACTTGAGTCCTAGCTATCTTTTAAGATGGCGCTGGGAACTGTGAAGGGAATTGTAAATACGGTACGAATACATTTTTAATAATAAAATACAATTATTATTATTCGAATAAAAGAACTTCTAGCTGCGCAATTTAAAATAAGTACAAGCGAAAGAGTTTTACAGTGTTTCGAAGTCTCCTTGACTTCATCTTGGAATTTTGACGTTTAGCGTTAAGTAGCTTTTCTACTATTGTTCATTTATTTCTTATGATGAAATCATGAAGACTTCGAAACGTTGTTAAAATTATTCAGTCGCTTGTATTTATTTTAAATTATTGTTATTATATATCCTGATTATTATTATTATTATATCTATATTTGACAATGTGAAAAGCAAACCTAAGAATAACGAGTAGTTAGCATTGAAAAGAATATTCCCCTTCACAATTCCCTGCGCCATCCTAAAAGGTAGCCTTTGCTTCGAAGCGAGACGTGCGTTGAGCTTGCAACGATAGAGACCTTTTAACACCTTGCGGGACAATTATCCACATGTCTCTGTCATTACAAGCTCAACATTCGTCTCGCTTCGATGCAAAGGCCCGGTTACATCTCAAGATGGCGCAGGGAACTGTGAAAGGGGACTATTCAATGCTGACCATTTACGAAATGTTAACTAGTAAAAAAATCAATTAAACGTTGGCAATGTTGACGAGCGTCATTTTCGAGAACAAAGCATGCTGTTCAACTGAGTCCGTGCGCTAGACAGACAGACGGACGGACAGACAGACAGACAGACAGACAGACAGACAGACAGACAGACAGACAGACAGACAGACAGACAGACAGACAGACAGACAGACAGACAGACAGACAGACAGACGGACGGACGGACGAACGGACGGACGGACGGACGGACGGACGGACGGACGGACGGACGGACGGACGGACGGACGGACGGATAAGAACTAAGAAGAAAAAAGGAAATAACAAAACTTCGCAAAGCCTCGAGACAAAGTAAACAACAAAATTGATTGGTTAATTTTTGTACCTTGCGAAGCAGGAACAAAACGCACAATACTGCAAAACAAAGGATGGAATATTGCTTATGTTTTCCGTTCTCTTTCTCAATATACACCTATTTCAAAAAAGGTTGTCATCGTCAAAAGCGATAGGCGATAGGTCATTCCAAGATCCAAGTGCACTATGGGTATAATCTAAAGTATCCACAGAAAAGCAGAAAAGCTGCGTCTTCTGGGCACAATTTCAGTCCTTCGACAAGCCATATAACTCTCCAACGGAGATTGTTGTTTAGTGGAGCTGGAATAATTGAAAATTTCACGACTTAGGATTATACCCATAGTGCACTTGGGTCTTGGAATGACCTATCGCCTATCGCTTTTGGCGATGACAACCTTTTTTGAAATAGATGTATCTTTCCCAAAATTTGCTTGGATGATCACAAGACAAAGGTTTCAATTGAACTTGATTCTTTTATTTATCAAGGGCAACCTCGACTTGAAACCATTGTTTATTAAGGTTTATTAAACCATCAATGAGTTACATGCTCTTAATGCAGTTAATTACACAATATCATGTTACCTTACCAAATTAGAAAAGAACTCAGAACTAAGCAAGTGAAAGTTTTCTTTGTCTCAAAGAAAAGCAAAGGAATAGTGCTTTTCATAGTAGCCTGCTTTTCAAAGAATTACTGACTCACATAGACCAAATCGGCTAACGCGTTGCTTTGTACGTTTCCACCCAATTCAAAACCTCTGGGAATAAAAACTTTTGCTCCAAACATTTTCCACGTGATATCGAAATACATAAGACAAAGAATCTTATTCCCAAAAGATTTGAATAGGGTGGAAACGTACATAGCAAAACGTTACCCCATTTGGTCTATTTAATACACTTGGTTTCATAACCGTGGCTGCCATACAAATATGACAAGTGAGTTAGACTAAGCAACTGATGTAAAAATATAACATTGCCTCTTAGCAAAGGAAGCAACATTGCTTATGTTTATCATTGTTATGCCTTCTTTAAAAGTCAAGCGCTTAAGGGGTACGCACACAGGAACATGCCATCAAAATATTACATCATAGCATTATCGTGTTATACCATAGAAAGTGATATATCAGAACTGCATACTGTTATATAATGGGGAAGGATTCCAAGGGGAAGAGGGGGAGGGGATACTCGTGGCTAAAAGTATAGGGTACGCTCGTAGGCTGCGTAGCGGCTATTGGCCATGGGGTTTGGGGAGAGGGAGGAGGATCCTCCCAAAAAGCCACCGCGTATGCTAGTATCATCGATTTGGTATTATTTAGGGGTATTCAAATTGAAATTTAGATTTTGGCCATTTCTTGGTAACTGTAGAGGTATCGATCGAAAAGAAGGGTTACCATTTAATTCATCCAAAGGGTGGCAAGGGTGGCCTAACTGTGAGAACTAGGTTCGATTCCTGGCTCGGGCGACAAGTGAATTGAGTTTGATATGTTTTTCTCTCTCATGCCACGAGGGTTTTTCTCTGGGCTATCCGGTTTTCCCCCCTACGCAAAAATCAACATGTGAGAAGTGATGAATGATAAAATATTTAATGTAGGGGTAGTGAGTGTGAGAGTGTCGAATTAGTCACTGACGTCACTGGCTAGAATTAGCAACGACTCCCTGTATTTCGACGTAAAACAATGATTTATTTATTTTTCCTTTTTACTCCGACGAAGGGCTAAAACTCGAAACGTTAATAATGTCAACATTTTTTACGGTGTTACAAATTTCATTATATTACCTATATCGTTTATATCAAACTATACTAGTTTACTTGCTAGTTTCCATATTCATTTTAAAGCATTTCAGACTGTTTCAGAAATTAAATTAATAGGTATGCAAATGTGTTCTACATACGTACGTACGTACGAACCAACTCACTATACTATTATTCGAATACGCTCGAATTTAGGAGACAGAAAGTCGCAGCAAATTGCACTAAATTTCGAGCATGTTCAAAGTAGCGTTGACAAATCTGCACCATTGAAATCACAGCTCTTGTCGCACGACAAAATTGCTAGTGTAAACGGGCCTTTAGAAATACTAACGCATGCCGGCTACTCTTTAATTGATTATATTCTAGTGTAGTTGTTATCTTAAACTAACATTTAAACATTTTAATGTAGCAATTCATTATTTTCTTTACTTTGCAAATAAATAATTCAATTTTCAAATGTTTATATTGTCCATAAGTGGTCTTTAATAGTTTCACAGATAAATATCCTTCTTGAATGGATGAATCATTTTCTATAATTAAAACCGGCTCAGATCCGACGCCGACGTTAGTAAATTATAAGCAATATATAGTTTTATTATCAATATTGAGAAATAACTTTATTTACGTGTATATACCTCTCTTTGCAAATCCAAAGATCTTCATTTGAAATGAGAAAATATTAAAGCTAGGAAGAAACCATTTTAGATCAAAATAATTCCCTGATATTCAAATTGAATTTAGCTTGCGCTATTTGATTTGTGTGTGATTTATATACTGAGTGTAGTGTAGTGAGAGTAGAGGGAGTATAGCTGGATCCCCCATTGAAAGTGATTGTTGTAAATACTGCGTTTAGTAATTGTGTGTGGAGCAAAAAGGGAAAGGAAAAGGAAATGGAAAATGGAAAAGTGAAGAAGAAGATTAAAACAAAGGAAAAGGAGGAGGAGGAATAAGAAGAAGAAGAAGAAGAAGAAGAAGAAGAAGAAGAAGAAGGAGCAGAAGAAGAAGAAGAAGAAGAAGAAGAAGAAGAAGAAGAAGAAGAAGAAGAAGAAGAAGAAGAAGAAGAAGAAGAAAACAAAAACAAGAAGCAGAAAAAAAAAAAACAAAGAAAAAGAAGAAGATAATGAATAATTTAAAAAATAACAACGAAAAAGATAAAGGATCAAGTATCTGAGTCGATTCCGATCAAAATATTACCCTGACTACACACTCGAACAAAACGCAAAAATTCGATCGAAAAGGCAATGTTTCCATCAGATCTAGATACGAAAAAGGTACTTTAAACTTTAAACTTAATATTAAAATATTTACCTTGAAACTCTTGACTAGAGAGACCGACTCGCGCAACTTCCACAACAAAATGACATCGCCATGGACCAAAAGTGACCAGCAAAGTAAAAATGAATTCGAATTCCAACTGAAAATTGTTTTCAACATTACCAAAACTACGTATAACAAAGTAAGATAAACCTTTACCTGAGTATCTTGTCTTCCAGTACGCTCTTGTTAGCACAATCGGAGAAATGTAGTCAATCAAATCACTCCTTCATTTCCTCTAGGATGCCTGCAGACAAAGAAAGGAATATTACATATAAATAAAACAGCTTAATTGCTAAACATTTATAGCCACAGGATGCATAAATGGCAGAGTAAGGTTGGGCTCTATTATATTTTCCACAGATGCTTCTAGTGCCCGCCAAACATTAAGATACAATTAGAAAAACACACGGAATCACGAACAGAATAAGATACCTTAAATCAAAGGTTAAAGTTACAGATGGTTTAAAAAGGTTAAACTGAGGTTTAGGGTTTAAAATGTTACGTCAAATTCCCGCAAAACATTACAAGATACAACGGAAAAAAAAATCACGAACAAAATAAGATACTTTCAATCAAAGGTTAAAGCTACAGGAGGTTTAAAAAGGTTAAAAGGTTCAGGGTTTAAAATGTTACGTCAAATTATCGCCAAACATTAAGATACTGACTGAAAAAAAAAAAACCACCAAATCACAAATTGTTTAAAATAACTACGACTTCTCTACATTTAGAAGAAGGATTGATATCCGAAACATTAGTTAGTTTAAATACTCTTCTTTCATTTTACCAAAATTTTAAAGATTAAAATACATTTTGCCGTAAAATTACCAGTTAAAACTTATGCAAATCAGGATATACAACACTAGTGTTGTATGTAGTGTTTACAACATGACCGGCCGTGTTGTATCGGCAGATACAATCGCAAGCCGAAGGCGCGAGATTGTATCGCCGATACAACACGGACGCGAATGTTGTAAACTACTTAAAAAATGTCTAGGTTAGCTCTTTCATATTTTACCAAAATTTTCAAGATTAAAATAAATTTTGCCGTAAAATTACCAGTTAAAACTTATGCAAATCAGGATATACAACACTAGTGTTGTATCAGATTTACAACACTCGTCATGGTCATGATTTCTTTTGAAAATGTCTCATTAATTATTCATGAATTTTTTAAGTAGTGTTTACAACATGACCGGCCGTGTTGTATCGGCAGATACAATCGCAAGCCGAAGGCGCGAGATTGTATCGCCGATACAACACGGACGCGAATGTTGTAAACTACTTAAAAAATGTCTAGGTTAGCTCTTTCATATTTTACCAAAATTTTCAAGATTA
The DNA here is from genome assembly GCA_949775045.1 of Metridium senile. Lineage (NCBI taxonomy): Eukaryota > Metazoa > Cnidaria > Anthozoa > Actiniaria > Metridiidae > Metridium > Metridium senile. The sequence continues at coordinate 10,231,646 of OX459107.1, forward strand.
AAATAAATTTTGCCGTAAAATTACCAGTTAAAACTTATGCAAATCAGGATATACAACACTAGTGTTGTATCAGATTTACAACACTCGTCATGGTCATGATTTCTTTTGAAAATGTCTCATTAATTATTCATGAATTTTTTAAGTAGTGTTTACAACATGACCGGCCGTGTTGTATCGGCAGATACAATCGCAAGCCGAAGGCGCGAGATTGTATCGCCGATACAACACGGACGCGAATGTTGTAAACTACTTAAAAAATGTCTAGGTTAGCTCTTTCATATTTTACCAAAATTTTCAAGATTAAAATAAATTTTGCCGTAAAATTACCAGTTAAAACTTATGCAAATCAGGATATACAACACTAGTGTTGTATCAGATTTACAACACTCGTCATGGTCATGATTTCTTTTGAAAATGTCTCATTAATTATTCATGAATTTTTTAAGAAGATTTACAACACTCGTCATGGTCATGGTTTCTTTTTAATGTCTCATTAATTATTCATGATTTTTTAAGTTTAAATACTCTTTTATTGTTGATGATTTCCACTAATATTTCAAAGAGGTTCAGTCGCGTGTGAACGGCATACTGCGATATATATCGGTATATGTTGGCTTTAATAATGATTATTTATATCTATTTGGCATCAGAAAACAGAGTCATTTTTAGTGAAAAAGATCGTATAGCCTTTGAACATAGTTGATATTAACTATGCTTTGAAGCTGTAATCTAGAAAACACTCCCTTGTGCTAACCACAACTCCTTTCGGTCGCCTTTCGTCGTTGGTTGTTCACTGAGACAACTGTTTTTAAAATTGGTGTATAAAGATTGCCTTTGCTTCTTTGATTGTTATCAATTATTGTTTAAGATCCATTCGAAATTACGCGACTTTGTGGAAGTTAAGCTTCCTCTTGAGCGCTGCTTCGAGTTTTTCAGTGTTGGCTATTAATAACGATGACTAAGACTAGCTGTACTATTACAGAGGGGCGAGAAATCACTGAGGAAGGAGAGAGAAACACAATTCAAAAGACCCAAAAAAGATTGGTTGTTGGGAGAAATCACTTGTAGAAAATAGGGAGGTAGCTAGAGAGAAACTCGTGTCAAAGTCATCGATCAAGGCTCTCTGGAAGATCAGCTTCGGTTGAAGGGACAAGCCCAAGCCCCCGCTGAGTTGTAAGTGCTGTATAGTCATGTACTGTAATATATATATTCTTTGATTGTAGGCAAACACATGAAATTATACACCGTTTTCCTGTTATTTCTATAAATATAAACATGATTAAAGTTTGTAGTTATGGTGTTGCCTATTGTGCATCCGTGTATTTGCACGTTCGATGATGTATCTTCCAAAATGATATCTCCCTTGCACTGAACATAGCCTAGATCTAAATTGATCTTAGCTTCTATTAGAATATTTTAACATTCTGAAATTATGATCAACGAACGAAAGAAACACCATTTTCCTATCATTTGTACAAATAAAAACATGATTAAAGTTTCTATGTAGACTATTGTCCACGTGTATTTGCATTAAATTGTTCTAAGCTTCTATTAAAATATTTTAACATTCTGAAATTATGATTAATGAACGAATGAAACACCGTTTTCCTGCTATTTTTACAAATAAAAAATTAATCACTAAAGTTTGCAGATATGATGTAGCCCATAGTGGTGCATCCATGTATTTGGACGTTCGATGGTGTATTTTCCAAAATATCGCCCTTGTACAAACATAGCCTTGATTTAAATTGCTCTTAGCTTATATTAGAATATTTTAACATTCTGAAATTATAATCAACGAACGAATGAAACAGCTTAATTGACTTCCTCTTTCAGTCTCAATACAGTATAGTATAAAAGTAAAATGAATACAAAACAACAATTTGTGGCTGCCAATGGGGAAGTGGGTAATGAAGTGCTCAGTGATTTAAAAATGTCATTTTTTACCCCGTTTTGTTTACTGCTGGATCACAGATAAATGACATGTGAAAACTGAAGCAACGGCCCAGAAGTCACAGACATTGGGTGAGGAGGGAGTTGGGCCTCAGCAAGCACCCTCATGAATGCGCTCCTGGGTAGAGAGGAGGGAGTAGGGCCTCCTGAAAAACCTAAGTCCAAGCAGTATTAAATGGAGGGAGTCGGGCCTCCAAAGAACGAGTCTATGGGGGCAAAAGTGAAATTATGATTAATGAACAAATGAAACACCGTTTTCCTGCTATTTTTACAAATAAAAAATTAATCACAAAAGTTTGCAGATATGATGTAACCCATAGTGGTGCATCCATGTATTTGGACGTTCGATGGTGTATTTTCCAAAATATCGCCCTTGTACAAACATAGCCTTGATTTAAATTGCTCTTAGCCTATATTAGAATATTTTAACATTCTGAAATTATAATCAACGAACGAATGAAACACCATTTTCCTGTTATTTTTACAAATAGAAAACACCGAACTATTTTTGACAATGTAGACTATTTTGCATCCGTGTAGATTAGACGCTGACGACAGTTTACCTTAAAACTGTATCTAATTGTGCAAACAACGGGCTAAAGAATTAAATTACAGCCGTTCTCAGTCACAGTTCACCGTAAAACATTGCTGTTTAAACTTGATTTTGGTGGACGTCAATCAACTGTATTTCCAAGGCAACACGTACTAAAATGTCCGTTGCGGATCAGCGATAAACTCGTTACGCAGAGTTTCTGCCCGTAAAATGGGTTAAGGTGACTGGCTACTTTTGAACGCCTTGAACGTTCGATTCGAGCCCACGATGTGCGCGCGCGCACAAAAACCGCTGAATAAAATACAAAATTATATTTAGGAACCATACACGTTTTGAGCTTCAGCAGGGCAAAACCCTCAAATTTTGCACGGGACTCTATACTTTCGTTAAGCTTACTTGGAAGAACCTAATAAAATCTAGTTATGTCAAATTTTTGTCCGACTACATGCGAGTTTTGAAAGCACTGAAAGGACGAAATATGACAGATCAAGGTATTTCTGTGTCTTTTATTCAAAACTTTCCATGTTGTATTTTAGAATGATTCATTAGCCGGTATTTGTGCTTGATATAGTATGAAAAAAACTATTTTCTGATGAGTTGTGATGTTTTTCCTATCGTTTACGTTTTTCTTCAAAATCTCGGGCGTAGGTGTTCCGTTGATTAATAAATGCTGATTATCTCTTAAATGAGCTCGGGATACCCATTTTTCTATTCATATTTTTTGAATCAGCATTAAATTTAATATTAAAAGATCGTAGTTTAAAGAAAAGTTTAACATTATTTCCAAAAGTAACCATCACCCATCAATCGATTTCAATCTCTCCAAAACGTCCTTCCAAACCATACATTCTTTGTATTTTCGAAAAAAAAATACAATAATTTCGTTGCAAATTGCACAAACTTTCTTGTGAAGGGGTTTATTTTTGAATTAAATTAATGTTGAGAAACTTGGTTCCAGTCCCTTGCTCGATATGAAAAAGGCTAATTGAAAGAAGAATGTGACCCACAATATTTTTTCAATCTTTGACTGTAATGTGTTTAATCTAGAGTTAGAGTCGCTCTCACGTTGATTATTGTGAAGGTATGAAAACCGGATACACCCGGGAAAAACCCGTTTATTTATGCGGAGGTATGTAAACCGGAGCACCCGGAGAAACAACCGGACAAAAACACATTTGACAAACTCTACTCACATATCATCCATGTACATGACCGAACCAGGACTCGAACCATGGCTACAGCGGTTGGAGGCACGCGGTAAACTACTACGCTATAATACCAACACGTACATGAAAAAGGCGCCAAAAGACGCGAACGAGAAGCAATATCAAGTTGGAGTACTTGAGTCTTTCAAGAGTTCTTAGCCTGTGCTGTCTATTGATTTTATCTTACATATATAGGATATGATAATAGAATTGACCATTGTTTTAGACGCCTCGCATACATCGAATCGAAATATGGCGACCAATTTGAATAACTAAAGGAAAGGAAAGAAAAGAAAAGAAAAGAAAAGATAAGAACAGAAAAGAAAAAAAAAAGAAATGAAAAGACAAGAAAAGAAAAGAAAAGAAATTGTTAAATTGTTCCAACAATAACAAAAAAAAACACGAAAAATTCGAATTTCCGCGATTGTTGCCAGGCAAGGCAGATTTTAAAGACTTTAAAATCAATTAAAGTTATTTCGGGTATTTCTCATAACGTTCATGGAATTGTTTCCTCTTCTTTGAAGATTATTTGTCATGTTTACTTATATTGACAATAGAACTGTACAGAAATCATTCTAGACGACATGACTATATAATTATCTCGTTAGATTAAATCACTAATAAAAATACCTTACTATCTAGTATAAAAATAACAACAGGATAAAATCTTTAGATATTTCTAGAATAAAGATAAGATATCTAAGAATAAAAATATAAGATATCTTAGAATGATCTCAATCAGTAAAAAACACCAAAAGATAATATAATTAATTTAGCGTGTGAAGGGGAAACCATTTTTTCACTTTTCAATTTTTCCCCTAGTTTCCCTTGTTTATTTTTCTTGTTTTTCTCTTTGTATTTGTGTGTTGTTGTAAATAGAAAAAAACAAGCAAACAATCTTGCAACATGCTCAAGGATGGATGAATGAATGAATATATAATTGAATGAATAAATAAATGGATGCATGCATGCATAAATAGATAAATGAATGAATGGATGCAGATAGATGAGAAATATATATATCATATGCCATTGAAAGGCATTGATGAATGAATAAATGGATGAATGGATGGATGGTTGGATGAATGAACGTATGAACAAACGAACGAACAAATGGATGAATGAACAAATGGATAAATGAACGAATGGATGAATGGATGGTTGGATGAATGAATGAACGAATGAATAAACAAACGAATGAACGAACGAGCGAATGAATGAATGAAAGAAAGAAAGAAAGAAAGAAAGAAAGAAAGAGAGAAAGAAAGAAAGAAAGAAAGAAAACGAATGAGCGAATGGATGAATGAATGAATGAATGAACGAGCCAACGAACGAACGATCGAACGAACGAACAAACGAACAAACGAACGAACGAACGAACGAACGAACGAACGAACGAACGAACGAACAAGTAAATGAATGAATGAATGAATAAACAAATGAATGAACTAATGAATGATTAACAAAATAACGTACCTTCACTATAAGGTCACAGATTCTTAGTTTTACCAACCAGCACAATCAACCAACTGAAAGAGAAAAGAAAACCCATTAAAGATATGACTTAATTGTTTCTCTTTGACGAACAGGCAAGGAATAAATCCCTAAAGCTCACTAAACTAATGGACAAATCTCTCTATAATGCTAACTATTCGGGTATTACAATACTCAATCTAGGTATTTGTGATTTTGATTTGACAGTTGACTTCCTAAGGCATGTCAAAAATGGCGAACGAAATAAAAAAAAATATTTATTATTTATAACGGACTATATATATTTCTAGAAACATGCATGGACGGAATACCAAATTTACCTTTTTTGCTAAGACTTCTACTCATAAAATAAACAAATATAGATATAGATATAGATATAACTTTAGTGAATTAATTTTGATACAAAATGTTGATTTTTAAGTTTTTTTTAGTAAAGTTTTCATTCAAAGTAAAACAACGATGAGAAAAATTAAGATAGGTTGTAATTGGTGCTTATATAACGTGAATAACAATTCCACATCAAGTCAATGCACTTTAGAAAGTACGGATCGCAATCTAAGACGTACACTGCAGACACACAATTTACAATCATAAGGGGTTAAGGTCGTCTCAATGCGCTATAGACAGTACGGATCGCAATCTAAGAAGTACACTACAGCCACACAATTTACAATCATAAGGGGTTAAGGTCGTCTCCATGCGCTATAGACAGTACGGATCGCAATCTACTAGAAGACGTACACTGCAGCCACACAATTTACAATCATAAGGGTTTTTAAATATCGTCTCAATGCGCTTTACAAATAACTGTATGTACTCACAGGTATTTAATCCATAAAATGCAGTCACACATCTTACATGCATGAGGGTTTGTGATGTAATGCATATGTATGCTCATATAGCGCATTTCATATCGTCTTAGATATGAACTATGAAATATATGGTCACAATTAATACTAGTATGAAGCATTTAGAGCATACCTATGTGGTGTCACATAATATTTCTTTAAGTGTTAATACCTTTTTTGGTGAATGACACTGACTGTATTATGGACAGCTATTTAATGCGCACACTACAGCTATAATGCAGCTTACAATCAAGTGTGTTTCACTATAATTGCAATTCACTCTTTGCTGTAAGAAAGGCTAGTGATATGTAAGGATAAATAACAATAATAATAATAATAATAATAATAATAATAATAATAATAATAATAATAATAATAATAATAATAATAATAATAATAATTAAGAAGGAAGTTATCTACTTATGAAAAGCCAAAAATGGATTATATCCCAAAATACTGAGATAGTAGAAAAATGACAAAGGAATGATTGAGGATCAAAGCTAAAGACTACCTCCCCCTTAACAGCTTAGCCCAGGAATAATTTATTCACGCAAAGTTGTAAATAGAAAAACAAGTAGCTTCAATAAAGAGTCAATAATAATAATAATAATAATAATAATAATAATAATAATAATAATAATAATAATAATAATAATAATAATAATAATAATAATAATAATCTTTTATTTATAAAGCGCAAATACAAATCTGTTCTAAGCGCTATACATTGATTGTTAGAAACAATTGAAACAACAGTAACAAAAAGACGTAATTACAAAGAATAAAGCGGCGTTTACACGAGCAATTTGTCCTTGACAAGTTTTCCTTGACAAGGAAAAATTGCTCGTGTAGATGGAGTAAAATTAACAATTTTTACTTGACAAGGAAAAATTGTCAAGGATGAAATTTGCTCGTGTAGACGGACAACAAGGAAAATGTGGCAAGGAATATTAATGAGATTAGTTCCCAGTCTTTTCGCACGGTCAGTCAAAGTAAACGCCATTTTGTTTTTTACTCGACAAGGGACTGGAACCAATATTTTGTTAGTACTCCACTGATTGCAAGGCATTGCGGGCACAACCTAAACTTGTCAAGGAAAACTTGTTCATCATCTACACTAGCAAGGAAACCTTGTCAATTTCAAATTGTCAAGGAAAACTTGCTGATCGTCTACACGAGCAATAAAAATTGTCAAGGATACTTGTCAAGGAAAAATTGCTCGTGTAAACGACGCTTAAGCTAATTTGAAAAGATGAGTTTTTAGTTCAGTTTTGAAAGAAACTAGACTTGATATTTTTCTGATAGATATTGGCAGTGAGTTCCAGAGTTCAGGAGCAGCTACAGAGAAGGAGCGATGACCATAAGATTTAAGATTATAGGACTGTACTGATAGAATATTTTGTGATGACGAACGAAGATTACGGTTCGGTTTATAAATTGAAATGAGTTCTTGGATATAGGTAGGAGATAGGCCATGAAGAGCTTTGAAGGTAAGTAACAGGATTTTATATTTGATTCTAGATTCAATTTGTAACCAGTGCAGATTTACAAGGAGAGGTGTAATGTGGTCATGTTAATGTGAAAGAGTGATTATTCTGGCAGCTGCATTCTCTACAGATTGTAGTTTATCAATTATGTTGCTTGGTAATCCAAAGAGCAGAGAGTTACAATTGTCAAGTTTGGAGGATATAAATGCATGGACGATAGTTTTAGTTGTTTCCAAAGAGATGTATTTTCGTATTTTTGCAATGTTACGAAGATGGTACGTAAAAAGAAGACTTACAAATATAATTTACATGACGAACCATAGTTAAATGTGTGTCAAATATGACACCAATGTTCCAAGCATGCGTTGAGGGCGGTATCACATCAGAGCCAAATTGAAGAGAAGGAAGAGTTAACTGTGGACAGTGCTTTGAAGAAAATAACAGAATTCAGTTTTATCTTTGTTTAATTTCAATTTATTTTTAGTCATCCAAGCATCAATATCAGAAAGACAGATTTCAATCAGTTTCTTTGAATCATGAAGAGACAAATCATTATATTACAGGAGAAAGGAACATTTAATTGAGTGTCATCAGCATAAAGGTGAAAAGACATTTTGTGCTGTCGAAGGATATCAGCTACTGGAGAAGTATAAAATAAATACAGCAGTGGACCAAGTACAGAACCCTGAGGTACTCCACAATCAAGTTGAAGGGCTTCAGAAGAAAAATCATCAATGGAAACAAATTGAAATACTGACTTCAGACGTACACTAATGCTAAGCATAATGAAGCGTTCTAAAACTTATACTAGTGCATTTCACATCGTCTCAATATATTAAATGATACATTAAATGTGTACACTATATGCAGTCATAATGCTTTTGCGCGCGTACAATCATAAGGGGCTGGTATGTAATCTAATATGATGCGCTCTTATATAGCGCATTCCATATCCTCTCGATGCGCTTTACAATCAACTATATTTAAGGTATGTAAGTATTGATATATTGAAGGTGTACACGGCAGTCATAATACTTACGATCATGAAGGGCTAGTATGTAACGTTAATGTGTGCTTATATCAGTAACGCATTCCACATCGTCTAAAAAAATAAGACTTATGAAACTTATGCTAGCTCATTTCACATCGTGCCAATGCGCTTTACAATCAACTATAAGTAAGGATAGCTATTTGATGCGTACGCGTACATAAATGCTTACAATCATGTGGTGTTAGTATGTAATGTAATGTGTGGTTTTTAAAGTACATATTTTTCTAAATTAGGAAGAAAATTAAATTAAAAAATTAAAAATGATTAATATATGAAAAAAATATATTTCAAAATTTTCAGAAAATTTAAATAATACTAGTGTTTCTCCTGGTGATAAATATCTTACTCGACCAAGTTGATACTGTTATAAAAAGAATTGAAAAATTAACGTTTTTCATTTTACAATTACAGATAAACTTGAAGTTAATTTTTCATCATACCTTAGGCTTTACTTTTTGTAAAAGTATTCCCCTAGAAACGCCACTGTTCTGCCTATATTCTAGCAGCTTTTAAGATCGATGTTTCGAGCAATAAAACGCCAAGTTTGAACATCACATCCACGTAATGTACCAATAAACAAACTAATGATGCAAACTGCTTTTTGCTATATACCCAACATTACTACGTTGCAAGCTTTAAATTAATTTTTCATCATACCTTAATCTTTACTTTTTGCACAATTATTCCCCTAGAAACACCACCTTTCTGCCTATATTCTAGCAGCTTTTAAGATCTATGTTTCGAACAATAAAACGTCAGATTTGGACATCAATATTTACCAATAATTTACCAACGATGAAAACTGTTTTTGCTATACCTAACATCGCAACGTGTAACTATCCATAAAATGACGGCTTTCGATGTGGTCTTGATAAAACCTCTTCAATCTTATCTTGATATCTTAAAAGGGAAAGTTTACTTAAACTTGTCAGTGAGATACGACCTCCAAGAGCTTGATGCTGATTGGCTGAATGACATCGTTACCACGGAGACGCCTAGAGGGGTTTGTGATAATCGCGAAGGGGAATGCGGTAGTCGATGTAAGCACGGTTAAGTTATTAGCCCTAAAATGAGACAATTTGCTCCGGGCTCTTCTATCTCTCCAGGTTTTAAGAATTAATATGTTTATCAGGGTATAAAATCTTAAGTTCTTTTTATTATGCATTCTACAATTTTGAATGATTCAACTATCTGGAGAACTTTAATCTTACTGATAATAGAATGTAATCTTTTTGATATTATTATAGGGTCCTGAAGGGGTAAAATGGGAGCTGGGATTGGCCTTGTTTTTGACTGGGAAAATGGGATTGGATGCACTGGGACTGGGATTTACAAATGGGAAAATGGGAATGGGATTGAAAATTTGAGCAAAACTGATGGGATCATGTGATTTTTGACTGGGATTTGGTCCAAATATAAACTGGGAAAAGGGTTTTGGACCATAAAACTGGAAAATAACAATTTTGTTTCATGGATATAGTGTTTGCGATCTGCCTCGTTAAAACTGTACTTGTCAGTTTGATAATGATATTCCCTAAAAAAAACACGTACTATTTACTGAAAGTCTTCATTTTACTTCACGGTTAAAATCAGCAAGTCTATTATTTTACTATAAATTGAATATTTTTAGTTTTGCTATTAATTCATTTTTGAATCATTTCACGGTTTTCTTTTTAACAAATTCACGAAACATGCATTATATTTATTTTTGTATTCTTGTTAAATTGTGGAAATTAATTCCTAACTGTCATATATATAGCTCGTGTTTAACTGTTGCTTTTAATTTGCCTTCTTTTAATTATGTCTCCCGCAGAGTTTGTCATAACAGTGTCAAACGTTTTACTTGTTGAGAGTAATTGAAATGGGAAGTCTTACTTTTAATATCATATGTGCGATATTTCGATGTATATTTTGTTAAGGTAGTTCCGGATACTTGGCGGATTTCTTCAATGAATTTTTTTATAAATCCTGTCATGTATAGATCATTGTTAGGCAAGTCAAAAAAATTGGGATCACCGTATTGGTTATAGAGTTATAAGATATAGTAAAAGTAGGTATTTGCAATAATTTGTGGTGATTTGCTCAAAAGTACCTATGCAAAGCAGTCAAAAGAATGCGAACGTATTCTACTAGGAAAAGCATACGATTATATCAAACAATAGATCTAAGGGCTATCTAGCATTTGCTGTCATAAAAATCATTGAATCATTTCAAAATATGGGTATAAGTGAACCATAGAAGCACAATTCTACGCCAATTACGCACCCTATATGTGTATAGAGTTGGAGCATTTGTAAAATTTCAGAAAATTAAATCAATGAATATTTTATTTTTTATTCTAAATCGTAAGAGTAGTAAATGCAGTCTTGAATAAAAAGAAAAAAATTGGGGGTCCCCGTACTAATAGGCGAGTTATAAGCGACCGAATCCATTTTTTTGTCAAAAAAAAAAACACGGCAACGGTCCGCGCGGGACTGGGTTCTAGTACTTTAAACATCTGCTTAAAACTTGTCAAATTATCCTTGTCATCTCCAGAAACCCTAAAACCTACTTTGTATTAGTTTTACGACTAAAGACGGCAAAATTATATTTTATGTATTCATTTTTACAAAGTTGTAAATTTGTTGTTTTGAGACAAAACAGCGACCTTGTGAGGCAGTGAAAATCTGAGCATGTTTCGAAAAATGTCCCATTTTACCTCCAAAGTTGCATAAAATGACATAATACTCTCTGAAGTTATAGATAAGGATTCAAATTTAAATATTATTTAGATAAATTTTTAAAAAAAACGCAAATAAATGATGGAAAACGCGAAATGGATGCGCAGTAGCAAGAGTCCGGAACTACCTTAAAGGCAAAGAAACAAAATTAAAAAACAAAATTAAAAAAGAATTAAAGAAGAAAAATACATCAAGCAAGTAAATGAATGAAGAAACGAATGAATGAGCGAATGAACGAATGATTAATAAACGAACGAACGAACGAACAAAAGAATGAACGAACGAATGAACGAACGATTGAATAAATGAACGAATGAGCGAATGGACGAACTAACAAACAAAAAAGCGAGCGAGCGAGCTAGCGAGCTAGCGAACGAACAAACAAACATACAAACAAATTGACGAACGAACGAACGAACGAACGAACGAACAAACTTAGATTATGTCGTTGCAATTGAACGATGTTGAAAGTAGGCTGACAAACGGTTTCAACGACAATGTTGATATGGGGTGGCAAACGGCTTCAACATTGCCATTCAACAAAATCGAACGGATGTTGAAGCAAATATTGAAGCCGTTTGCCCGGGCCTCGTGGCAGTTTGTTTTTGACCTGTAAACTTGAGGCCGATTGTTTGCTCATTCTACCGGCTGATTTTTGAACACTAAATACATCAGCAATAACACCACAAGGATCTTTGCAAGAAATTATTTAACGATATAATTTGTGATTCTAGCCATAAGCTAAGTAATTTACTGCCACCGAAACACAGTTGCAAATACAACCTAAGAAACCAACGTACCTTTAAATTGCCTGTTGTACATACTGACAGATTTAAGAAAACTTTTATACCATCTATGAGTACAATTTTTTAAATGTTATACTAAGCCATTAAATATACATACATATATACATAATTTTTATAATATTAGTTAGCAATATATACATGCAATTTATATCATACAATTTAATACAAATATATATTTTACAATTAACTAATTATAATTAAATGCATTTAATTATAATTAGTTAATTTTAGTATTGTAAATTTACGCAATTCAGTTACACTGCCATGTAAATATTATAATAAAATTCTATTCTATTCTATTCTATTCTAACCTCTATGTTCTTGACGAGAATAATAAGGGCTGAAGCACATTGGTTATTAGTACTATAGTTGAAAATTATTGTCCCAGTCATTATTATTCGCATCAAACTACAAAGGGGTGCCTTATTGCCCTCCCCCTCCTCCCCCTGGTCAATGTTGGTATGGTAGGATTCGACAATGATGGAGCCGTCATGTAACATTGATTTAGGGGGAGGGGGAGGGGGTGGTGAGGATTTTATGGACAAAAATACAAGTTTTTACATTTTGTCAACATTTTTGTTCAATATTGTAGCAAGGAAACAGTTCACTGAACACATACAAATCTTTGTAGTTTGGATTTCAAATAGCTTCACTTGAATTATATTTATGACTATAAAACCAGTTCCAAAAATATATATTTCTGCTTGCTCTTTCTGATGGTGATGCTTATTATTTAAGATTAAGCTTTTATTTTAAAAAGCCAATTGGCATTCGGTTTATTTGCATACATTTAAATACTAGTTTTGTCCAGTATTGTAGCCTCGTTGTGGTGTTTTCACACTTCTGAAATGCTCATATATAACTCAAGAATTTAATATTTTTGTCTCAAACGTGTTACATTTGTTAATGTCATTCTAATCTATAATTTGATGTAGTGGTCAACTAAAATATGATTTAAAAAAATAAGATAATGAAGTGGCAGCCATGTTGGCATTCGGTCTAGAAACATCATGTTCTTGGCAACAATAATGACTGTAAGAAACTCGATTATTCATGCACGTTTAGAAGTTTAACTATATCTAGATAATATTCAACAATATCCTCCATGTTCTGATAATAGTAATGCTAGTTTTATCACGTCTCATCTTGTATTTTCAATATAGTATTCATCTTTTACGTTTCCGTTTCCTTCTTGAAACGACGATTCCATGTCAAGCTTTTTGAAGCAGTCGTAGATAGTACAGGAATGCGGACGTGACTACTATATCATAAGAAACACTTACAGTAAATCTATAAACATGACGATTAAAAACTCTTTATATCATATCCTACTCTAATGTACCTAACCGACTCACAAGTCAAATTACTTTGATGTATAAAAATTGGAACGCGGACGTGACCTGTATATCATAAGAAACACTTTCAGTAAATCTATAAACATGACGATTAAAAATCCTTATATCTAATATACAAAACTGCTCACAAGTCAAAGTGCATTGATGTATAAAAATGGATAAGGCGATTGTTCTTTGTCAACTATTTTGAAGCAGTCGTAGTTAGTACAGGAATGCGAACGTGACTCTATATAATATGAAACACTTACAGTAAATCCATAAACATGACGATTAAAAAACCCTTATATCCTATCCTAATGTACCAATCTACTCACTTAGTCAAAGTCATTGATGTACAAAAATTAATTAGTATGTTAAAACGCAGGTGATTTTAGTAAATTGGCTCGGGAACTTCCGACTATTTTAATTCATTCTATTACCTATCGTGTATATCAAACACCGACGCAGCCTATACTAGTTTACTCGCCAGTTTCCATTTAAACAATAATAATCTTCAAATTCTTCTATAGCGCACCCCATGCATAAAATCTCGGTTCGCTTTACAGAAGTAACACGAAAAAATATCTAAGTGTCAAAAGTCGTTTTGAGCTTGTTTTTAATTTGAAATATTTGTTAAAAAAAATCACATTAAAAAAATCACGAAAACTAACATTATTATTATAACTGATAAATGATTTTAGTGCATTGTAATTGTCATTCTCTGCAGGCCTAAAATAACTGCGACATAATCCACCCCTTCCTACCCCTCCCTTGACACAATAGTAAACAAATATTCCTTTCTACCCCTCCCACTATGTGACCATCCTCTTGAATACAAGATATTAACAGAAACATGTGCAACAAAGCGCCTCGCTATCCATGAATACCATCCCATTTTTCAATTTCTCTTGAATAAGGTATGTTTTTAACTCTTCCAGCATTTTCGTCCAAATACGGCATAGACAAAATGACAGGGTAAGTTTAGACCAGACACGTGTACACCAAGATAACGCTGATTATTTACAAAAAAGATTGAACTTAAATTTGTAAGTTTGAATGTCAAACCAGCTGAAATCGTTTCCCAAAGCAATCAACAAGGATGCACTTAACATGATGCTATAATTACAGGAGATATAAGGGGTAATATGATTATCTGGACAAGAGTAGCGATAAGCCAGGAAATCAGGGCTATCCATTACCAGTAACATAAACTTATCCAGGACACGTAATCACCATGATAACAACAACTCCACGCACGCAAATATGCAGAGGAGTTGGACGTTGTTTGTTTTTGTCCTCGTGGCTGTGCTGGATATTTCTTTTAGTTTTGAACGATATTTCGTAAAATGTAAAATTGTGTGGATTAAAAATATTAAAAACAAATAATAATAATAAAGAAAACAAATAAAGAAAAAAATAATGAAAAAAAACCCGTTATGTTCGTAAAACCGAAAACCCAGCATTGCGCTATCACTAAAATTTGGAAAAGTCGCTTATCTTTTCATCTATTCGTTTTTTATACCTTGATTTCATTATTTCCCATTCAATCGTCTCTCTTTTCTGCTGTCTATTCAATACTAAAATTTAATATTATAAAATTTTAATAATTTTTAGTCATTTTTACATTACTTCAAAGTCATTACGAATGAATTTTTTTGCCTTTTCTATATATACAGATAAGACTTGATTCGTATCAGATGGATAATCATATCAACTCTGCTCTCTTACTCGATGAGGTGTCAATTGATCCTGGTATTATCAATGGCATAAAAAAAGTTCACTTTATAGTTTATAGTACTTTATAGTGTTTGGCCGGTTCTGCCTGGAAACTCGTGAAATGTTCCGGTCCCGTTCGACTATATAACTCACTGGCTAAAGTCGCTCAAATTATAATTAAACTTAAAAAAATCAAATTTCTAAAATACGCGGCTTGGAAATTCAGTGATTGTTGTGGTTCAGTGACCAGTTCAGAGAAATACATCAAAACCCCCCTCCCATATATTTACTATACGGGGACGTCCCGCCAAATAGGGTATGGTTTTTTGCCTTGGCGTCTTAAATAGGGTATACAATTTAGCCTAATTTGTCTTAAATTGCCTTCCCTAGGGTATACAATTTCCCCCTTGAGTCTTGGATAGGGTCTACTTTTTACCAATTTGTCTTGAAATAGGGATCAAAACTTAATGTAAAAAGAAAAGCTAAACTTTTCGCTTGGTCATTTACATATTGGTCAATTACTTAGTCAGTTACTTTCTAGTATAACCGAATAAAATATAGTTTATCTTAATATGTACAAAGGTTATACTTCAATAGGTAGTTTGAAATGTTTAGACGATTTCACGTCTTAACCCCATTTTTTATTAAAAGTACTTTCCCTGGAAAATCGTTAAACACTTTCCAGGAGAAAGCACCATTCAATATATGATAAGAGTACTTAAATCAGGTGCTTATTATAGGTCTCTTCCAATTGCCATTACTTAAATGATTATCTACTTTAGAAAAGATAATAATTGTATTATACTATATAAGTACCATTACCAGAAAATCCCTGGAAAATCGTTACATTTCCAGAGATTTTCTGGTTTACATTAAGTTTTGATGTGGTACTTATATAGTATAATATAATCATTATCTTTTCTAAAGTAGATAATCATTTAAGTAATGGCAGTTGGAAGTGACCTATAATAAGCACCTGGTTTGTCATAGTCATTAGTACTCTAATTCTAGTAATCATATATTGAGCGTGATAATCCTTCCTAGATCGACTAGGATAGGATAGTTATATTCTATAACATTAGTAATGGTAAAATCTAGAGGATTTGCAGGGGTTATCTGTAATATTTATCGGCTCGTATATCCTGGACACTATAATCGTACTGGTAAGCCAGTAAAATAACACATATCCAATGAGAGATTGAATAGTAGATTAGTCGATCCTAGATCAATTATCCTTTATTCATGCTTTTCTTCATTATTTTTCTCATTGTTTAATTAATTTATTCGATTATTCATTATACATACCATTCATTCAAGCGTTGAGTAGAAACCCACTAGTACTTTGCAAGATTGCCTCAAACTTTCTCAATATTTTCTTGGGAGATATTGTACTTTGCATTGTTTGTAATCTGTTTTAAAATGTTTTACTTCGAACAAATAATCTCATTCACAAAGCACGTTGTGCTGGGGACAACAGAAGACCGGAGAATGTGGTCTCGATATTGAATACTAAGTTTACAGAATAAAATCCTAATGCTAGGTTTTATGGGAAAATCGTCTAGTATGCATTTTTATGATACCATTACAATATCGTTTAACTATAATACCATTTTGTTTACACTCTCAGCTCTGGATTGAACAATTTAGATTGAACACATACTACTCAACTTACAACGCAAAATGCGATTCGGTAAGGGAGGAAATTAAAGAAAAAAAACTCAAAAAACTTGCTGGTTACCTTGAGAGAAAACAGCACATTCAACTAACATATATATTTTTATTTAGAAAAACGGGAAAACGACTAAATTTACGAGAAAACTTAAATCATGGCAAGAAGAAACACGTCTACATTGTAATAGTATATGACATCAAGTAAATTACCTCAACACTTTGACTGCAGGTCACTGTAGTAGAGCTCCACCAAATGCACGTAACCCGTACTAGCCCGTAAACACAATATCTTCCTAATGCAATAAGACGAGAAAAGAATTAGCTATGTAATGGAGGTAAATCCATCGTGTTCAGAGGATTTATTAAATCATCTATTGAATAAACGTCTCACTTTGACTCTTAACAGGACTGGCAAGGGTAGTGTAGGGAAAAACGTAGGGATAGAGGGACTGGCAAGGGTAGTGTAGGGAAAAACGTAGGGATAGAGGGACTGGCAAGGGTAGTGTTGGGAAAAACGTAGGGATAGAGGGACTGTCAAGGGTAGTGTTGGGAAAAACGTAGGGATAGAGGGACTGGCAAGGGTAGTGTAGGGAAAAACGTAGGGATAGAGAGACTGGCAAGGGTAGTGTTGGGAAAAACGTAGGGATAGAGGGACTGGCAAGGGTAGTGTAGGGAAAAACGTAGGGATAGAGGGACTGGCAAGGGTAGTGTTGGGAAAAACGTAGGGATAGAGGGACTGTCAAGGGTAGTGTTGGGAAAAACGTAGGGATAGAGGGACTGGCAAGGGTAGTGTAGGGAAAAACGTAGGGATAGAGGGACTGGCAAGGGTAGTGTTGGGAAAAACGTAGGGATAGAGAGACTGTCAAGGGTAGTGTGGGGAAAAACGTAGGGATAGAGGGACTGGCAAGGGTAGTGTAGGGAAAAACGTAGGGATAGAGGGACTGGCAAGGGTAGTGTAGGGAAAAACGTAGGGATAGAGAGACTGGCAAGGGTAGTGTAGGGAAAAACGTAGGGATCGATAGAGGGACTGGCAAGGGTAGTGTTGGGAAAAACGTAGGGATAGAGGGACTGGCAAGGGTAGTGTTGGGAAAAACGTAGGGATAGAGGGACTGGCAAGGGTAGTGTAGGGAAAAACGTAGGGATAGAGGGACTGGCAAGGGTAGTGTTGGGAAAAACGTAGGGATAGAGGGACTGGCAAGGGTAGTGTTGGGAAAAACGTAGGGATAGAGGGACTGGCAAGGGTAGTATAGGGGAAAACGTAGGGATAGAGAGACTGGCAAGGGTAGTGTGGGGAAAAACGTAGGGATAGAGGGACTGGCAAGGGTAGTGTAGGGAAAAACGTAGGGATAGAGGGACTGGCAAGGGTAGTGTAGGGAAAAACGTGGGGATAGATGGACTGTCAGGGGTAGTGTAGAGAAAACGTGGGGATAGAGGGACTGTCAGGGGTAGTGTAGAGAAAACGTGGGGATAGATGGACTGTCAAGGGTAGTGTAGAGAAAACGTAGGGATAGAGGGACTGGCAAGGGTAGTGTAGAGAAAACGTGGGGATAGATGGACTGTCAGGGGTAGTGTAGAGAAAACGTGGGGATAGATGGACTGTCAGGGGTAGTGTAGAGAAAACGTGGGGATAGATGGACTGTCAGGGGTAGTGTAGAGAAAACGTGGGGATAGATGGACTGTCAGGGGTAGTGTAGAGAAAACGTAGGGATAGAGGGACTGGCAAGGGTAGTGTAGAGAAAACGTGGGGATAGATGGACTGTCAGGGGTAGTGTAGAGAAAACGTGGGGATAGATGGACTGTCAGGGGTAGTGTAGAGAAAACGTGGGGATAGATGGACTGTCAGGGGTAGTGTAGAGAAAACGTGGGGATAGAGGGACTGTCAGGGGTAGTGTAGAGAAAACGTAGGGATAGAGGGACTGGCAAGGGTAGTGTAGAGAAAACGTGGGGATAGAGGGACTGGCAAGGGTAGTGTAGAGAAAACGTGGGGATAGAGGGACTGGCAAGGGTAGTGTAGAGAAAACGTAGGGATAGAGGGACTGGCAAGGGTAGTGTAGAGAAAACGTGGGGATAGAGGGACTGTCAGGGGTAGTGTAGAGAAAACGTGGGGATAGAGGGACTGGCAAGGGTAGTGTAGAGAAAACGTGGGGATAGATGGACTGTCAGGGGTAGTGTAGAGAAAACGTGGGGATAGAGGGACTGGCAAGGGTAGTGTAGAGAAAACGTGGGGATAGATGGACTGTCAGGGGTAGTGTAGAGAAAACGTGGGGATAGAGGGACTGTCAGGGGTAGTGTAGAGAAAACGTGGGGATAGATGGACTGTCAGGGGTAGTGTAGAGAAAACGTGGGGATAGATGGACTGTCAGGGGTAGTGTAGAGAAAACGTGGGGATAGAGGGACTGTCAGGGGTAGTGTAGAGAAAACGTAGGGATAGAGGGACTGGCAAGGGTAGTGTAGGGAAAAACGTAGGGATAGAGGGACTGGCAAGGGTAGTGTTGGGAAAAACGTAGGGATAGAGGGACTGGCAAGGGTAGTGTTGGGAAAAACTTAGGGATAGAGGGACTGGCAAGGGTAGTGTAGGGAAAAACGTAGGGATAGAGGGACTGGCAAGGGTAGTGTAGGGAAAAACGTAGGGATAGAGGGACTGGCAAGGGTAGTGTTGGGAAAAACGTAGGGATAGAGGGACTGGCAAGGGTAGTGTTGGGAAAAACGTAGGGATAGAGGGACTGGCAAGGGTAGTATAGGGAAAAACGTAGGGATAGAGAGACTGGCAAGGGTAGTGTGGGGAAAAACGTAGGGATAGAGGGACTGGCAAGGGTAGTGTAGGGAAAAACGTAGGGATAGAGGGACTGGCAAGGGTAGTGTAGGGAAAAACGTGGGGATAGATGGACTGTCAGGGGTAGTGTAGAGAAAACGTGGGGATAGATGGACTGTCAGGGGTAGTGTAGAGAAAACGTAGGGATAGAGGGACTGGCAAGGGTAGTGTAGAGAAAACGTGGGGATAGATGGACTGTCAGGGGTAGTGTAGAGAAAACGTGGGGATAGAGGGACTGGCAAGGGTAGTGTAGAGAAAACGTGGGGATAGATGGACTGTCAGGGGTAGTGTAGAGAAAACGTGGGGATAGAGGGACTGGCAAGGGTAGTGTAGAGAAAACGTGGGGATAGAGGGACTGTCAGGGGTAGTGTAGAGAAAACGTGGGGATAGAGGGACTGTCAGGGGTAGTGTAGAGAAAACGTGGGGATAGATGGACTGTCAGGGGTAGTGTAGAGAAAACGTGGGGATAGATGGACTGTCAGGGGTAGTGTAGAGAAAACGTGGGGATAGAGGGACTGTCAGGGGTAGTGTAGAGAAAACGTGGGGATAGATGGACTGTCAGGGGTAGTGTAGAGAAAACGTGGGGATAGATGGACTGTCAGGGGTAGTGTAGAGAAAACGTGGGGATAGATGGACTGTCAGGGGTAGTGTAGGGAAAAACGTAGGGATAGAGGGACTGTCAGGGGTAGTGTAGAGAAAACGTGGGGATAGATGGACTGTCAGGGGTAGTGTAGAGAAAACGTGGGGATAGATGGACTGTCAGGGGTAGTGTAGAGAAAACGTGGGGATAGAGGGACTGTCAGGGGTAGTGTAGAGAAAACGTAGGGATAGAGGGACTGGCAAGGGTAGTGTAGGGAAAAACGTAGGGATAGAGGGACTGGCAAGGGTAGTGTTGGGAAAAACGTAGGGATAGAGGGACTGGCAAGGGTAGTGTTGGGAAAAACTTAGGGATAGAGGGACTGGCAAGGGTAGTGTAGGGAAAAACGTAGGGATAGAGGGACTGGCAAGGGTAGTGTAGGGAAAAACGTAGGGATAGAGGGACTGGCAAGGGTAGTGTTGGGAAAAACGTAGGGATAGAGGGACTGGCAAGGGTAGTGTTGGGAAAAACGTAGGGATAGAGGGACTGGCAAGGGTAGTATAGGGAAAAACGTAGGGATAGAGAGACTGGCAAGGGTAGTGTGGGGAAAAACGTAGGGATAGAGGGACTGGCAAGGGTAGTGTAGGGAAAAACGTAGGGATAGAGGGACTGGCAAGGGTAGTGTAGGGAAAAACGTGGGGATAGATGGACTGTCAGGGGTAGTGTAGAGAAAACGTGGGGATAGATGGACTGTCAGGGGTAGTGTAGAGAAAACGTAGGGATAGAGGGACTGGCAAGGGTAGTGTAGAGAAAACGTGGGGATAGATGGACTGTCAGGGGTAGTGTAGAGAAAACGTGGGGATAGAGGGACTGGCAAGGGTAGTGTAGAGAAAACGTGGGGATAGATGGACTGTCAGGGGTAGTGTAGAGAAAACGTGGGGATAGAGGGACTGGCAAGGGTAGTGTAGAGAAAACGTGGGGATAGAGGGACTGTCAGGGGTAGTGTAGAGAAAACGTGGGGATAGAGGGACTGTCAGGGGTAGTGTAGAGAAAACGTGGGGATAGATGGACTGTCAGGGGTAGTGTAGAGAAAACGTGGGGATAGATGGACTGTCAGGGGTAGTGTAGAGAAAACGTGGGGATAGAGGGACTGTCAGGGGTAGTGTAGAGAAAACGTGGGGATAGATGGACTGTCAGGGGTAGTGTAGAGAAAACGTGGGGATAGATGGACTGTCAGGGGTAGTGTAGAGAAAACGTGGGGATAGATGGACTGTCAGGGGTAGTGTAGGGAAAAACGTAGGGATAGAGGGACTGTCAGGGGTAGTGTAGAGAAAAACGTAGGGATAGAGGGACTGGCAAGGGTAGTGTAGGGAAAAACGTAGGGATAGAGGGACTGGCAAGGGTAGTGTTGGGAAAAACGTAGGGATAGAGGGACTGGCAAGGGTAGTGTTGGGAAAAACTTAGGGATAGAGGGACTGGCAAGGGTAGTGTAGGGAAAAACGTAGGGATAGAGGGACTGGCAAGGGTAGTGTAGGGAAAAACGTAGGGATAGAGGGACTGGCAAGGGTAGTGTTGGGAAAAACGTAGGGATAGAGGGACTGGCAAGGGTAGTGTAGGGAAAAACGTAGGGATAGAGGGACTGGCAAGGGTAGTGTTGGGAAAAACTTAGGGATAGGGGGACTGGCAAGGGTAGTGTAGGGAAAAACGTAGGGATAGAGGGACTGGCAAGGGTAGTGTAGGGAAAAACGTAGGGATAGAGGGACTGGCAAGGGTAGTGTTGGGAAAAACTTAGGGATAGAGGGACTGGCAAGGGTAGTGTAGAGAAAACGTGGGGATAGAGGGACTGGCAAGGGTAGTGTAGGGAAAAACGTAGGGATAGAGGGACTGGCAAGGGTAGTGTAGGGAAAAACGTAGGGATAGATGGACTGGCAAGGGTAGTGTAGAGAAAACGTGAGGATAGAGGGACTGTCAAGGGTAGTGTGGGGAAAAACGTAGGGATAGATGGACTGGCAAGGGTAGTGTAGAGAAAACGTGAGGATAGAGGGACTGTCAAGGGTAGTGTGGGGAAAAACGTAGGGATAGAGGGACTGGCAAGGGTAGTGTAGAGAAAACGTGAGGATAGAGGGACTGTCAAGGGTAGTGTGGGGAAAAACGTAGGGATAGAGGGACTGGCAAGGGTAGTGTAGAGAAAACGTGAGGATAGAGGGACTGTCAAGGGTAGTGTGGGGAAAAACGTAGGGATAGAGGGACTGGCAAGGGTAGTGTAGAGAAAACGTGGGGATAGAGGGACTGTCAGGGGTAGTGTAGAGAAAACGTGGGGATAGAGGGACTGTCAAGGGTAGTGTGGGGAAAAACGTGGGGATAGAGGGACTGTCAGGGGTAGTGTAGAGAAAACGTGGGGATAGAGGGACTGTCAGGGGTAGTGTAGAGAAAACGTGGGGATAGAGGGACTGTCAGGGGTAGTGTAGGGAAAAAGGTAACATAAAAACAAAGAATCACGTGTCACTTGTTGTAGCCGTTAATCTTTACTTTACGTGGACAACGTTTATGACATCTACTGTATATTTGATTAAAACTTTATCTATTCAACAAACCCAAATAATCAAAACTTGTCGGCAAACAAACGGAAAAGTAGATTTATTTAATTAAAGTCAATCTCATCATCTCCAATAGAACAAGAAAGAAAAACATCATTGCGAAATTGATGATAATTGTCGTAAGTGTCGCTTAAAGATAAGTTAATAAATAATGTAATATAAATTTGATTAAAAAATACGAAAGAAAACAAACATTTTATACTAGATGGTGTTTGTTTGTGTAGTCGTATTTGAATAGAATGTATATACTTTCAACATTTTCCCTTTCAAGTCAAAGGTATATTTATATTTATATAAACATAGTAGAATTGTAAATTTTAGTTTCTTATTAAGATAAAAAAAATGACGATTTGTAGACAAACAAACAAACAAACAATTGAACGAACGAACGAGAAAACGAACGAACGAACGAAAAAACGAACGAACGAACGAACGAACGAAAGAACGAAAGAACGAAAGAACGAAAGAACGAAAGAAAGAACAAACGAACAAATGAAAGAACGAAAGAACGAAAGAACGAAAGAACGAAAGAACGAACGAACGAACGAACGAGCAAACGAGCAAACGAGCAAACGAACGAACGAACGAAAGAACTAACGACCGAAAGAACGAACGAGCAAACGAACAAACGAACGAACGAACGAACGAACTATTGAACGAACGAACAAACGAACGAACGAACGAACGAACGAACGAACGAACGAACGAACGAACGAACGAACGAACGGACGAACGAACGAACGAACGAACGAATGAACAAACAAGTACATTAATATTTCAAAAACGTTGCCTCGAAGTCATCCCCAGAAAGGAAGCGTAGGAAACAGTTAAAGTAGCCGTTTTCTTACTAGAATATCTTCTGGACGAAAGAAAATATGCTTAATTAAGGACAGCCAAAACCTCATTTTTCATTTGGAGAAATTTGAGAAGCACTTATTTATTTTTTTTTTTTGAATGTACTCTGACATTAGGAGACTTTTTTTTAATGTTTTTAAATAATTAATAACCAGTGTGCAATACATACTAAAAAATATTACTGAAAAACAAAGGTTTTTTTGCCATGTTTTATTACTCCGCCTTTTAGGTTATATTTCTATGTTTTGTATTTACTATTATGTAGCAGTTACTCTCTACTTAAAGAAGAAGAAAACAATACAAAATGTGGAAAAAGGGCTGACATACTGATGTTTTGTACTTTAATACTCTAGTTTCATGTTACCTAGTACCGCTGTACAATTTGACAAAAAGCGCATTTGAACAGGGATATATATCTCGATCGATTCGGAGTAAATTTAAATGTTTTTTTCTATTGTTGAGCGGTAATATTTTCCCTTGCTTGGCTTGGAATTGGTGATTATTTTTACAACAAATCGAGGCTTAGCCTGGCCTGTGCAAATGCGCGTATTGTCAAATATAGAACAGCGGTGCTAGATAACATGAAACTGGAGTATTCTTCGTGTTCACAGCATGGGTAAAAATGTCAAAAATAGAAAATTACATTCTTCAGCGATTTCATGTGGCTTATTGTTCATGTTTTTTTTCCCTTTAAATTCTCATTTATCCTTCAGGATAAGACACTCTTAATAGCTCTCTGCATAAACTTACTTGGGCCGGTTGTACGAGGCCTGAATAGCGCTATCCACCGGATAAATCCCTATCCAACGGATAAGACCTAAGCAAATTCTATACACTGGATAACTCTTTATATCTAGTGGATGAATTTATCCAGGCTTCGTACAACTGGTGTTTGATTTGTCCGCGAACATGTAAACTAAAATGTTAATTATAAAAATTACACAATGGTTACCTTAAAACACGCTATAAGCGACCATCCTCGAGAACAAAGAATGCGCGTCAAATGCACACTGCAGATTAAAGCTATCGAATAAAAACTTCAGTTGATTTTAAAAGACAATTTGTACAGGTGACGCTCGAGGTTTTAAGATAGCTATCACTGTAAGACGTCTGCCAGGCGAATGCAAGTCTCCGTTTAGTGATGTGGGAGTTGTAATGACAGTTATTAAACATTGTTTATATTAGAAATGATCGGGTTTATAAAATAAAGTAGTTATGATCCCACTCTTGCTTGAAGCCATAACATAAAACCGGTGCACTCTTTTCATTCATTAAACAAGAAAACCGAAAGAAAAGCTTGCCGGTCTTTTAAGACTATAAAATGCAGGATGTGCGTACATACTTATATCACGGTTATTTTTAAATAACTATATAATTACGTACGCACAAAAAAGAAAATATATATATTATAAAATTAAATTAAAAAATATATATATATTATTATTATTATTATTATTATTATTATTATTATTATTATTATTATTATTATTATTATTATTATTATTATTATTATTATTATTATTATTATTATTATTATTATTATTATTATTATTATACTATATTAAAATAGACCGTTTCACAGTTCTAGTCTATCAACCTCAGCCTCGATAGCGTGTGATATATTCTTTAGAACTGGACTACAACCCGTTATAATTTAAGGAATGTATACAATATCAAACTACTGAAATAGTTTAAAATTCCACAGGCTGTACTGTAGTCAAATTCTAAAGAATATATTACACGCTATCGAGGCTAAGGTTGATGATCCAGAACTATATGAAGCTAAGAGGTATATTTATTTAATTTATTGTGTTTTGGTTTCTATTTGTTGTTCTTAAACCTAAATATGTACTTTACAGTAGAAGAACAATACAGGGGTACTTCTATTAAGCGGTCACCCTCGGGACTTTCCAAAGTGGCCGCTTAATAGAGGTTGGCCGCTGAATAGAGGTATAGAATAGGTATACGGAATACATTTGGGACTTTTTATTGTGGCCGCCTAATTGAGGGTGACAGCTTATAATGGGTGACAGCTTTATAGATGTACCACTGTAGTTTACGCAAGAATCATTCTCGAAAATGACTAAATTATCAGTTTCTGTCGAATCCATGCTCAACTGAACGACTTTGCTATTAATAATAAATGTATCAGTAATGACTATAATCATAGATATGTGTGGTAAGCAGATGAGTTTGTTGGTTTAAAATGTTTTTGTTATTGTAACTATATCAATAATACATGAAATAGTCAGCTTATTGGTATGAGAAGGTGTGCAAAGACGGTCAAATCGTCTTATGATTGGCCAAGGCGTATGGTGTGAAAACAGAACGAACACTATTAATTTTGAGCCGAGAAAGCGTCCGATTTTGTTAATGAGCTCACATTAGAAAAACAAATTTACGGACGATTCGGTCCATATGCATCTAAATTATACATGCCTGTTTATTTTATAATCCAAGTAGTCAGACCATATCTATAACTTTTATTTATTTTTTTAGTGTATATATTTCAATGTAAAGGCATTGAGACTTTTGTAATGCCTTAGTATTACATTATTATTATTATTATTATTATTATTATTATTATTATTATTATTATTATTATTATTATTATTATTATTATTATTATTATTATTATTATTATTATTATCTATAGAGTGAAAAGGGTCAATGCTATTTATCTAACCATTATAGACTCACTAGCCGGTATATTATAGCTAGGGGGCATAAACGGTGCATGTGGTGACATTTAGCAAACGTGGGAGTGCGAATTGGTTTGTGGGCCGTGGCCGTGTTTTTAGCATCTTAGGATCGCTCAAGCTATTCCTTGCACAAGAACCAATCGAAAAGCAACCATTTATCACTTATGCGGGATAACGTAAATTATAAACCCTGGATGTGACCATCTTTTGTGAAAAGTCCTTTACACGGTTCACAGCGAGCAACCTCAGCCTCGATAGCGTGTAATATATTCTTTACAATTTGACTACAACCTATCGGGAATTTGCAAAGTAATTACGATATGAAAACGATAAAAAAAATACAATTTCAAATGTTAAATTATTTTCATTTTTCACTCCTCCCTCCCACTCTTCCTTAACTGTTCAAATAACGTCAAATATTGACACTAATAGTCACATATATGGTTTTACGAAAGGGAGTAGTTAATATCTAAATACATTGACATCAAGTGTCCAGATCAGTTGAGTTCGTTGCCATGCAGTAGAAAGCAAAGAGGAGTAAATAACGTGAAATATTGTCACTGATACTCAGATATTACGAAAGGGAGTACGTAGTTAGTATCTTAATACATTGACCTCAAGTGTCCAGATACTGTAAGTACGTGGCCATGCAGTAGAAAGTAAAGAGGATTAAATATTGACTTAAAGATATTGTATTGATATACTCAATGATAGCTACAGTATATGGTTGTCATAGTGACGTCTCGTACATCTGATAGCACAGACTATAGGATCATTTAGACTCCACTAGAGTAAATAGAACGTGAACCACTAAGATAGTAATATTGATATATCTACATGACTGTACGTACAAAGCTTTATGAGACAATTGATTTAATGAGGCCTATGAGAATATATGACTGAAATGATGATGGTTTGTCAATTCTTGTCTTGTCTTCTTTTTTTTGTTCTGCATTTACATCAGTATGCCACACGATACTTAGGAACCACTCCTAACACAGGTAACCCGATGTTAGCATAATATAATGAATTGTTGTCGTAAATGCCAAAAGGGGACGTTTTTTGTTGATTCTTTCTATCTGATCAATCAAATGATCTAGAAAACTGTAACTTTGGATAATGGTACGTGTTTTAAAACACTATAATGATAAGAGTATGTTTGCCTGTTTTATTTGTATTTCTCAATCTTATCATTATATCCGGCTAACAGTAGACTATAGACAACATGGTTTACAACATGCCACGCAAACTCCACCTGTGCAAATACATACTATCTAGAATACAGCTATTTCAAAACACCAAGAATATATTCCGAAGAGCGCATTGCAAGACCGAAATGCATTTTGGGTCTTGCAATATTGCTTAAAATAAAAATGTATGATAATTAGTTATTTTATTCATAGTGCATTCCATTCAAAACAATATACGAGCTACAATCATTGCCAAAAGTAGTTGGCACGATTTTAGTATTTTATCTCATAGTGACTACTTCATTTATTTTAAGTATAAAAAATCCCCCCCCCCCCCCCCCTTCCCCCCACATCAATGTTGGTGTGAAATGATAGCGCATTGACAGGTTAACCACACAAGCACCAAACAATGACTCCCTCCTCAACATTGCGAAGGGGAGTGGGGGGAGTAGTAGAATTTCAGCAGTGCTAAAATTACTTTATCACATTCGTGCCAACACTTTTGTCAATGATTGTAGTTATGGGGAGTAAATATCTCTGTATACATATTTTTCATTTCAAATCAATGAGACCCACAATGCCCTTTGGTCTTGGAATGCACTATTCAGTATTCAACGATTCAGTTTTGAAATAGTTGTAAACCTTACAGTCAAAGTCATTAACATTGCCCACCAATAACAACCTCGTTCCCAGGGCCCTAGATTCCGTTTCACCCAAACGCGAAGGGAGAGGACCATGGGAGCGAGATTGCACCAAAAAAGACATTAACAGTTAATAGAAATATCACGTGATACCACACAAGCTCACTCTAAAGGCTCGATACTAGCGTTATCGATAGCATTCTTATTGGACGAGACTGGAGAACAATTAAACCGTAAATTACACTCTGCAGAGTACCAATTAACGTTTTCCGAGTACATCATATATAAAAAATCCCACATTGACCTTCTCGTACAACTTGTAATTAATAGATACTCGTGATGTTCTGAAAGTTATTAAATTTGCTTCCCCTAAAAGCTAAGCTCGTCCAATTTTGAAATCTTTCGAAATATCACTTGTACCTATTAATTACTGACGAATTGCTGCGATCGGTCCGTACATCATGACCGCGAGCCAAATATTTTCCCGTACGGCCCTCCCACTCAGTCAATAAGTACTTATTCCATGTTCACTGTTAATAAATACACAGTTAAAATTGTAATTTCAACTGCTGAAAGAAATAAACAAGAATCACTTGTCACTTGTCGTAGTGTTAATCTTTATTTTAGTGTCTATTTAGTGAGTACAACAGTGTTGCTACTAGTCCGCTCAATATACCGTCTGTTTGTTTGTATGATATTAAGAGTTTATTCATTTATTATTATTATTATTATTATTATTATTATTATTATTATTATTATTATTATTATTATTATTATTATTATTATTATTATTATTATTATTATTATTCAACTTATTTTATTTTGGACAACTTTTATAGAAACATGTGTATACACTTATTTCAAAAAAGGTTGACGGAGTGAACGGCGATTGCACGACCGAAAGGCATTGTGGTTACGCATACAACATATCCTAGTGTTTTACTGGATTTCTATTTACATGTACAGTTTCCTCAATTTTAAGCTCTCCTTTACTAGATGGGGCTGGCGTTGTGCAAAAGAGATATACAAACATCAATATCAAAGACCCACAGTTCCTTGCGGTCGTGCATTCGCCATTCACCGTTCTTTCCGTCAACTATTTTTGAAATAGGTGTATTCAGCTGAATTTTAAGACTGCAAAACAGTCCCTACTTGTACACGAAAACTCCGAGGAAAAAAGTTGAATTTCGATCGGACGAAGTTCTGGCCGCGAGAGAATGAGGAGAGGATTATAGCGAGGGGGGAGAGACGCGAAAAGTAGGCAGTCTACTGAATTTTGAAATGGTTGGCATACGAAAGAATCGTTCCGAGAAAGAAAGTAAATACTTATAAGAAATAAAATGTCAATTTATAAGAAAATTATTCACCTAAGACGAGGTGAAAAACGAGAGAATAATAACCGAGACAAAGTAGAGGTTATTAATATTCACCGATATTCATCGAGCCTGAGGGGAATATTTGTTTTAGTATAAATGCCTAGGCAATGATTAAAACACAACGAGCCATTTTTAAAGACAAACTATTTTAGTAGTACGTATTTCAAAAGGTGCATAAAACAACTTAGTTTATTATCGAAAAACTAAGCCGAAGGATATCGAAAAATAGTTATCGAGCCACTGGATCAGCGAGCCGTATTTTCTAGCATAATCACCTGCCTATTCATTAAATTATTTAAAGATTAATTATATATGAGGATCTTACCCCAAAACGATCAAAGTTCACCGTCAAATCATTCGATAGTAGGGCTTGGTTTGCTAATTAAAACAAGGTTGGAACCAAAATAGTTTTTGAGTTACATATCTTTAAGCATACGGAAATAATTATCGACGGAATGCAAAAAATAGTTCCGATTGCTTATTAGGCACTTGTCACTCTAGAGGTCGGTCAAATCGTCTCGATGGTAAAATCTTCCTTACATTTGTCCGTCTAAGTATAGTTTAATAAACGAGCAGGAGTGTTTTATCAGGATTTAAAACCACGAGGCGAAGCCAAGTCAAGACATGATAAAACACGATCTGCGAGTTTATTAAACGGCTTCAAAAACTCCGACCTATATCTTGTGGAAAAAAAATTTGCCCTAAAAATTCAAGGATTTCTGAAAGTTTATTAGAGAAAATTCAGGTTAAAGTTGATGTAAATTAGGGTGAATCTTTATCTTCAGTTAAAACACTGATTATAAGATTTCTTTCGTCAATTTCTCATTAATTATTATGGAGTTTTATTAAAAACACACACACAGTTTTTGTTTAAATTATGTTCCTGATGCTAAAACAACTTTATTCACATTACTCCAGAACCAATTGCAATCTCCAAAAAAAACTCCTTTTCTCGTGTTGTAGCTCATTTATGGAATCAGATTCCACACTTAATATAAGGGAATTACCAAAATCATTGTTTAAAAAAAAAAAAAAAAAACAGGTAGTGTTTATTTGATGACTTCGCTAACTTCGGATATGATGTTGAAATCTCCAATCTCTTTCAATATTTAAAGCCATTAGTATAGTATTCTCCATTTCTTCTAATATAAATAGGATAATAATATAGCAATATAGTGTTTTCATTCCCTTTTTTTTTCTTCATTTTTTATTTCTATCGCATATTTATTTTAATAAAATAACTTTTGTATCCCCTTATAATAAACATCCATGTGTTTATATTTATAAAAAGCACAACACTACCCGCCTCGATTAGCTCTGCTATTTGCGGGTATGTGTATATTAGCTTGTGTGGAAATCAAAATAAAGTAAAATAAAGTCGAATAAAGTCGAAACAAGTCGTTTTCATACCAGCTGACTTGTCCGTCATAAGCCTTGTCCGTCCAGCGTTTGTCCGGTTTCTGGTAAGAAAACGACTATAGCTACAGCAAGTATGATAATAATTATGATATTGTTATAATAATTAACAATTATTCGCCGAAGGCGAAGTGAACCAGTATCGGTGAATAATAACCGAGACGGGGTCAAGGTTATTATTCACTGATATTCACTGAGCCTGAGTTGGATATTTGTTTTAGTGAAATAGACATAAGTTTTTTTTTTTTTAAGTAAAACTAACCAGCCTTTTTTGAAGAAAAACTGTCCATTTCTTATTTCTAAAAGCAAACGAAACGCTGTAGGTGATTATCGAGAAATTGTGTGAATTTCTAGACCTGCAATCACCGCGCGCAATTTTAACTTCTAAAGATACTAATACTTCCTTTTTTTTCAGTTTTCCAGTTTTTTTAAAGCTCAGGCTATTTTCTGCAATCTCTTTACTAATTATATAGTACAGTTCAGTTTCAAACATCGGTAACGTCTATAAGTAGCACTGTATAAGTTATAAATGGAAACTAGCCAGTAAACTAGTATAGTTAAACGATAGGTAATATAATGAAATTTGTAACACCGTAAAAACAATTGACACTCGGAGTAATTTTCTCAGATCTTCTACCTAATGCGCCCCGACCGCCCAAGGGCGTGATCTGTTTATCTCCAAAGTACGTGGTTGCTTACAAAAGATTAAGACGACAATTTATCGAGGTAAAGGATTACGTCTAAGAATAGTCCATACGGATGTAAAGTAGCTAATTTACTTGATTCCATCTTGCAACAAATAGATTATCGTTGACTGTCGGCAGACATTGTAATATAGCCGAGGAAGTAGTTAAAGTAGTTTGCTGACTAACAAAGGAAATGTTTACAAGTACAAACTTGACTATAGCCATAATCCATGACAAGAGATAGAGTTTTCAAATATACACAGACATTTTGTCCAATGGAATATATCGGCAGATCATTGTAGAAAAGGAATTGCGAAGGGAATGTTTAGACTTCATTTTAATGATTATTGTAATGATGATGATGATGATGGTGATAATGATAATTAATGATTATAATGATGATGATGATAATGATGATTATAATGATGATGATGATGATGATGATGATAATGATGATTGTAATCGTGGTGACTACGATGGTGATAATGATAATTTATGATGATGATGATGATAATGATGGTTATAATGATGATGATGATGATGATGGTGATAATGATAATTTATGATGATGATGATGATGATAATGATGATTATAATCGTGATGACTACGATGGTGATAATGATAATTTATGATGATGATGATGATGATAATGATGGTTGTGATGGTGATGGTGATGGTGATAATGATGATTATAATGATCATAATGATGATGATGATTATAATGGTAATTGTAATGATAATGACGACAATGGTGATAATGATGATTGTAATGACAGGTTCGTGACGAGGGATGTGGGATCAGGGATTACATGATTGGGATCGCGGATCACATTGTCCGAATCAGCTGGAAAATCAGGAATCACAGAAAAGCGATCGGGATCGTATGAATAAATTCAGGGATCAGAGCATTTTTTTGTGGGATCAGGGATCAAAATACGAGAGCTTTTGAGATTTATTCGCAAACATTGTCTCCTGGTTCAACAGCCTATTCCAATTGGAGTTATAACATACTAACATACTAATAATATCTCATGATTGTAAGCTGCACGGCTGCCAATGGCGCCTTAATATGCAGTCCTCTACTGAATATAAGTGTCTGTAAAGCGCACTGAGACTACGTATAGTGCGCTATATAAGCGCCTTGCATCATCTTCATCATCATCCGGGATCAAACGTTTGTGTAAAAAATCGGGATCAATGACGAGAAAACATCCCTCGTCGCGACCCTGTAATGATGATCATGATATTGAAGAATGTACGATGATGATGATGGTAGCGATGCTTATGATTAGAATGATGATGATAATGATGACAATGTTGCAGTGTGATGAGAAGGATCAGTAATATGATGATGATAATAAATAAAAATTTATAAATAAAAATTATTATTATTATTATTATTATTATTATTATTATAATTATTATTATTATTATTATTATTATTATTATTATTATTATTATTATTATTATTATTATTATTATTATTATTATTATTATTATTATTATTACTATTATATTAAAATAGACCGTTTCACAGTTCTAGTCTATCAACCTCAGCCTCGATAGCGTGTGATATATTCTTTAGAACTGGACTACAACCCGTTATAAATTAAGGAATGTATACAATATCAAACTACTGAAATAGTTTAAAATTCCACAGGCTGTACTGTAGTCAAATTCTAAAGAATATATTACACGCTATCGAGGTTAAGGTTGATGATCGAGAACTATATGAAGCTAAGAGGTATATTTATATTTTATTGTGTTTTGGTTTCTATTTGTTGTTCTTAAACCTAAATATGTACTTTACAGTAGAAGAACAATACTGTGGTACCTCTATTAATTAAGCGGTACCCCCTCGGGACTTTCCAAAGTGGCCGCTTAATAGAGGTTGGCCGCTGAATAGAGGTATAGAATAGGTATACGGAATACATTTGGGACTTTTTATTGTGGCCGCCTTATTTTTTATTATTATTATTATTATTATTATTATTATTATTATTATTATTATTATTATTATTATTATTATTATTATTATTATTATTATTATTATTATTAAAGTAACGATAATGCTCAATGCGCATGTTGTGAAGATGATGATAAAATGTTGATGATGATGATTACTATTATATTGAAGATGATAATTAGAGATGTTGGCTATGAAAATGACAACGATGACAACATCGCAAGAATAGCCGAACTAACATGGGATGGCTTTAATTTAATATACACATTTTATAAAGCATAAATAGATGTCAATCATATGCCATATGTTTGTCAAATGTGACAATATACCAACATTGCAGAACGAAAGAGAAAGAAAGAAGGACTTTGCTACAGTAACAAATTGACATGATAAAGTGGCCGATTCATAGGAATTAAAGAAATCAAAAACGCAATCAAGAACTCAAATCTACATCTTGCAACTGCTAATAGTCCATTGCAATTAAGGCCTATTAGCGGTTTCAGTTTGAACATTTGTTTGTAATTTGTCTCGGTCATTAAAATGACACAAAAATGTGAGCATACAAACCCTCTTTATCATATATAGGTCAGCTTGATGATAAAGGAATATACTCAAAATAATCATCAACAAAAACCTCTAGAATAAGCCATTTGTACTGATTCAAAATATGTCGAAATAGATAAGAAAAAATAATGATAATTATAAGAGTAGATTTAAGGCCATATACAACTGTTTTTTATTTAAATCTTTAGCTTTCATTGGCCACCGACATCATCAGAAGAATGAAAAAGATTGTAAAATTACTCATAATGCTACTGAAGGACAATTAACTTTAATATTCTTCAATAATAATAATAATAATAATAATATTAATAATAATAAGTCAAAACAATTGACAAATAACAATTAACAATTGCTCGTCGAAGGCGAGGTAAATATGAGAAGGAATAACCGAGACAAAGTCGAGGTAATTAATGGCTCACCGATATTTATCGGGCCTGAGGAGAATAATCGTTTTGGTATACATGGATTGTTGATAATTTCAAAACATAAAAAACAACCACTGTTAATTTTCTAAAGGCGCGCCAAATACTATAGGTGATTATTGAAACATATATAGTTCTCTGCAAATCAATGCGCGTCTGCATGCCTGATCGGCGACAAGAACGAGAAAGGAACTGCAGCAATTAAAAAAGAAAAATGACAGTGCATTCGAAAACATATGTCATTGAAGTTTAGCATTTGACATCATTTTCACATCATGATAGAAACGTTTTCTATATTCAATATCCAGTTTTTAATGCAATTATTCAGGAAATAAACGCAAAGAAAAAATACATAAAATATATCCAAATGTTATTAAAATTATATTTTTTAAATTTATTCACACAGAATATTTTATGATGTAAATGATATACTTAATACGAGAATAGTTAAAAAAAAAACAAGCAAAAAGAACAACAAATGTGGAATATTAATGAAAAAAAACCACAAATACACAAATAGATAAAATAAATGTAATTATTAAAAATATAAAACAAATTGTTTTTATCAATTTGCTATTTGTTATTGAGATATTTTGTACATGTTTATTATATATTATTACAGTATTTGTAAGAAAACATACCTTAAGCTTGAATAATGCACTCTCCAAAGGGGAATATTCTAGGCGATGCCTTGAAGTACTGAAGCAAGACAGACACTCGTAGCTTATCAATAGATTACTGCATCTGAAAGGAATCGGATTAACAAACCTTCTCAGTTGCTCTGCAAGAGATATATTAGTCCAAATACTAGCAATTGTATTACTAGTATTATTGCTGATTCCTAGCGTACACATATAAACATGATATATTTAGTACTTAGCAAAATATATTGCTTACGTTGGTATAATCCATTTTAATACACTTTGGTATTGGATTCTGTTTGAAAGAGAAAGTCTACTGTATAGTTACTTACGTTGTGCCCCATAAACAAGATCCAGGCTTGATTACTAGCTAAGCGATATTACGTTCATTCACCAATCTCGGTACATTAAGTTCTTATCAATCACGAACCCACAGCAAGCCTATATAAGTAACAAAGAATTATCAGTTATGTTACAAGTACGGTTTGATATTATTTGCTACAGGCATAAAATGCTCTATAATCGATCTATAACTCAACCGATGCGTTTCTGAGAGCCGAGTGATGGGTTACAACGATTGATGTGACATGGTTCTACATGCGATGAGAATAAAGTCAAACTAAATCATGTTTTACGTTTTGTATAGGATTATTGAAAGGATTAAAAGAGACCTTGGTCAAAAGGGATGAGGAATAACAAAGATTAGAGTCTATCAAAGGATGAGAAGAAGTGGGTTCACCAAGATTAGCAATAATGATTGGCAGAACTTCCATAGAAATATTTTTTGATGTCATTTTTTTCGAAAACATTTTTTCTCGTCTTTGAGAAAAAATCAATCACAACTAATCAAATGTAAGACGTCATAACATGTCATAAGTATTGTTTTTCAATAGAAATCGAAAAATAAGACTTTTCGAGAAAAAACGGAAAAATGGAATTGCTAAAGGATGAAATAAGTAGAATAATATTTTTGAGACAAGCAATTTGAGACTGATTTGTATATATTTTACGTCGCATTCCACATGTGTCGAATGTAATGCAAATAATCAAAACCTATTGGTTGAGTTCATTTGCATTAGATTCGGCACATGTGAGATGCGACGTTTGAACTAGACCTAAGCAATGTGAAAACTGGGTGAAGATACACATATAAAGTAGGGTATGATGAAATGATTTGATCATGAATTGATTGAATATAACTCAACTAACAATACCACAAAAGGATAAAAAGATAAAAGTTTACATACCAAAGATTTCAAATACTTCGTTTAAAAAAAAAATACTGTGACCTTTTAATTAATTCAAATCGTTACAGAACGAAGATCGAGCTAGTACAAATCTAATGATCTTACCATATCGATTCCCCTGGGTAGGGGTGATCTGCTTGGGTCGATTTAGCAAATGACCCCTAAAAGATACGCTTAAATTAAGAGAAATGCCAAAGCCTGTCAAATACTTTTAAGGAAGAAACCTAAAAGGGCCCTAAAAGGTACGCACAGGGAATATTTTCAACCCTAAAAGGCACGCCGATCACCCATATTATTACGACAAAGGGAGCACCACCTCCCCCCGGGCTAAATTCACATGGTTGTAACATTATAACATTTTAATGGTTTTCTTTCGTCAGACAACTGTATACAATACGTATACGGTGATTTGGTTAGAGATATATAGGGTTAGGGGTTGGATTAGGATTACAGAGTGTGGAAGAGTTAATGCTTATAATTTCCTGTGTAATTCATTGGAAATACGAATGAGATGTTGGTATTACGTAAAAATAATCGTTTAAAAGTATGCCCGAGAAATCTCGTTCAAGATGGGAATGAAGAGTTTTAATTTGAATTGAATTACAATAGGAATAAATTATCATTATCACGATCGCAGTTATTATTTGCATTGGATACATTATCACTGATTATTAACATTATATTGTCTTATGTTCATCGTCATCATCGTTGTCGTTGTCTTTACTATCTCTATTATCATCATCATCATCATCATCATTATCAGTACCATAATACCATTATCATCATCATCATCGATTAGTTATTGATTACAAAGTTATCGATTATCAATGCAATTACCAATAAGTTATAGATTAGTAATCGATAAGTTATCGATTATGAACTGAAGTTATCGATTAGTTATCGATCGATCACAATTATCGATTTTCCGATTAGTTATCGACTATATCAACTATCAATTAGTTATCGTTGAGTATTCGATTAGTTATCGATTACAAAGTTTATGGATTGTCAATTTTTCGATTCGTTATCGACTATCAATTATCAATTAGTTATCGATTAATAATCGATTAGTTATCGATTATGAAGTTATCGATCAGTCATCGACTATGGCTTATAAAACAGCTAGTATCGATTAGTTATCGATTATCAATAAGTCGAGCCAACCGTAAAAGTGCACGAGTAACGAGTAGTATAGTAGGGTCTTAATTTGCCTTATGAAGAAAACTTGCAACTTAACATAATATAAATTAAATTACCGTGGTGATTTCACCATCTTTACTAATATATATACATATAATATTTATCATGTTTTATTACATTTCATTGTGTCTTTGTATTAAATTTGTTTCATTATTATTTATGTTGGTATAGAAATGACTACATAGGCGCGAGGAGATATGAAATCTATCTTCGAGTGTCCAACTCCATTTATATCGAGCAGTTAAATACAAGAATGTAAATTTTATTTCTCAGTCCAAGCCGGTCCATGTATTAATCTATTTATTATATAACAAACAGCGTTTTAAATCAATAAATGATTTCAAAATATTGAAAACATAGACACGAAGAAGAAAAAGAAGAAGAACAATTACCTTGAAAAATCTTTAGATCTGAACACCTTCCTGGACAAACGCCCCTTTGAAGCTGTATGTGTTATCAATCCTTTCCTGTTTACTGACTTATAGCGCCTCAGCTGAACTAAGAACAACAATTAAACAAAAGCACTTAAAATTGTTGCTATTCAAGCCGGGTAATACAGTGAGAGAAACTGAATTCGGACCTTTTATTAAAATAAATTAAACATCCCACAACAAATAATGCAAGAAAAAAACTAATATAGGTAATATAATGAAATTTCTAACAACGTAACAAATGATTAACTCAGCTTTACTGACGTTTTGAGCTTTAGCCCTTCGTCGGAGGGCTTTGCCGACGCAGCCGATACTAGTTTACTCGCTTGTTTCCATTTATATTCAAGAAAACAAACTCATAAGCTATTCTAACTAATAAGATATTTTTAGACTCTTGATAACTAATTTATTGCAGCCAAAGTGGTTACTCTATAATTTAATAGTTAGGGAGTATTCACTTACACATTAACTAATATAAAATCTTCCGTCCAAGAACTGGACTTTAATTGATTTGCTCACACAACAAGACATCTACACCATATTAAAGAGTAGACACTTAATGGAAAAGTGGTTGCTTCTACACCGATAAATCAAAATTATTAAACAAAATAATTATCATTAAAAGCTACGATGGTTGCAGCAAGAACAAATGACTTGATGAGAGTGGACACTACCTGACAAAGTCGTTGCTTCTACACCGATAAAAAAATCGTGTTTGCCTGTCGTTTCGAACGCGTATTTTAGCTTTGGAGTTTCAGTTTTAAACAAAAGAACTAACTCCAGTAAAGATAATACCTTTAGTGTAAATGGATGTTTGCAGCAAGCACACATGAGTGGCTGAGTATCTATGTAGATTAATAAGTTACCATTTTACAGGAAGTGAAATTATGTTTGAAGAAATATATAAAGCTACGGTATTTAGAATGTCTACCTATGATGGCAATTTAGTGCTGTTGAATGTCTCATTTGTTACTTTGATTTGTTGAAGTAGTACTAACACGTAACACTTACCAGTTTACGATCGTAGCCGATTTAAATGGTCCACCCTGTTTACAGTAAAGCCTTTTAATAGAAGCGTCTTGTGGCTTTAAGAACAAACACAGATTGGACAGCTGTTTAACCTGACGCATGCGCAGATGAATTAACAAGTCCAGAGAATAAGAGTTGGTCTAAAAGTGCAGGGCCACTGTTATTTCGTGTCACGTCTTTCAACCATTGCCAGGAGAGTGAATTGAACAAAATAATCTACTATTCTCAAGAAGGAATACAAATCTGAATAAGCAAGAAAATCACAAAAGCATCCTGGTACTGGTAGATAAATGACATCATCGTGAAAATGGTCTATTATTACCAAACATATCCTCAATCAATTAAAGAATAGAGACAAAACCTGCATAGTATTTTTGTATTGTTTGATAAAAGATGAATACTAGTTATTTTATATGTAAATGGATGTCAAATGATTTTTAGAATTATTTGAACAACTGTTTCAGTCCGGGAAAATAATTATTCAAATTGGTCGCCATATTTCGATTCGGTGTATGAGAGGCTAGTCAGCCCAAAACAATAGTTATTCAAATTGGTCGCCATATTTCGATTCGGTGTATGAGAGGCTAGTCAGTCCAGAACAATAGTTATTCAAATTGGTCGCCATACTTCGATTTAGTACATATGAGAGGCTAGTCATTCCAGAACAATAGTTATTCAAATTGGTCAACATATTTCGATTCGGTATATATATCTGAGAGGCTAGTCAGTCTAGAACAATAGTTATTCCAAATGGATGAATTGCGACATTTCGATCTCGAGGCTATAGTCAGTCCAGTTCAAGAACTATTTATCCATTCCCTAATTAACTTATTCTGCTATTCGTATAACCCGCTTTTATATCTAATAAACATGACGCAAATTTCAGTAACATCTATTGGTATGGTTTCCACCTTCAGCCCAGGAAACCTCTCTTTCAGTTTAGATAAAAACCTGTTTCGCTTTGATTTATTATCTGGTATAAACAGGAAGGTACTATAAACTACTTCATAAGGGTGGGAAGAGTATGGGAAAATGGAAATTAAAGGATGCCGAAGATAAAATAAGGATGAAATATAATGAACAACCACTATAAAAAAAAACGCTTCCTATCTAATTAACGATCCCATAGTTTAGCAATTTCGAATTAAACGCCCCTCTCTAACAAACGCCCCGTGTCTAATAAACGCCCCTCCACTTCCCCCCCCCCCCCCCCCCCCCACACACACACTCACACGTGAACTACTAAGTACGAAACAGATGAAACAAGCAATCAATTTATTTATTAGTTCTTGTTTAATCAACCAAGGTGTGCGAATAATTATATCTTGCACGATTTCAAGTTCAAAACGAGGATAGCGATCTTTAATATTGTTGATCTCTGTGCTGAATTTCTTTCGTCCTGTTCTAGCTAGCTCTGTAGCATCCTGGAACTACAGGACCAACTTCTCGTCTTCGTTTGAAGAGGCCGGCGATGAACATACTCTGGTGCTTGTCGAGGACTCGGACTATGAAAACTTCATAACATAAAGTGTTTGTTTAGTTTAGTTTAGTTTATTTGTCACACTACTACAATTATAATAAGAATGCTATTAATACAAAAAAAAAGGATATATAGATGAGACGGGAGTAGGAAACAGAGCTTACGCCCCAATTGAATATCCTACTCCTACGTAAAAATATATATAATAAAAATTTTTTGAAGGATATAAAGTATTTCCAATGACCCTGTGCTGTCCGGCTCAGC
Source organism: Metridium senile (assembly GCA_949775045.1). Classification (NCBI taxonomy): domain Eukaryota; kingdom Metazoa; phylum Cnidaria; class Anthozoa; order Actiniaria; family Metridiidae; genus Metridium; species Metridium senile. The sequence goes on from OX459107.1 coordinate 10,272,581, forward strand.
TAGGTTTTTAGTGACTATCGTTATTGAAATAAGTATATACGGAGCGCTTTTCCACTCTAACACTACAGACGCGCGGCGTGGAATCAAGCACTATGCATTCGAGTACTTTGACGCACGTGCGCTTGTACTTTCATCGTGAATCAAGTTTGTTTTATTAATTCAGTTCTGCTTATGAGGGTCATGTGTAGGTTACCTTTAAATATTAAAGGCCTGGCTAAACTAGGATACATGTAGCGCGCTACGTGTTTTCTCATCGTTTCTCAGTTCAGCCACCTCGAAAAACATTAATTGTAGCGCGCGACAAAATTTGTAGCTAGCCGGGACACAAAACGTGCAAGCTACAAGCGAGCGACATGTCGCCTCTGTTGGCTAAACGGGGATACATCGCATTCACATGTAGCGGACACAAGAAATGATTCTGCTGTTTCCCGCTCTACAAAGTTTTCGAGGTGGCTAAACGGAGAAACATTGAGGGTACACGTAGCACGCTACATGTATCCTAGTTTAGCCCTTTTAAATAAAGTATATATTCTATTCTGATTCTATTCTATGATTTCGAATTTATGATCTTGAAAGTATGAGCGCGCGCAGGCTTTGCATCCATCAGTTTTGTGCGCGCAATTTGAATTTTTCAAAACAAACAATTCGCGCGCGCTCAGCAACAACGACAGATTAACGATGATGGCTGAACAAAAAGCATCAACAATTGGGAGCTTTCCCAATGAAATAATTGTTCAGATTCTATCTTATATCCATCCTATATATTCAAGTGTATTACACCTAAGATGTGTTTGCGTTCAGTGGAAGATTTTGATTGAAAAGACGAGTTATCTTTGGAAACACATTCACCTGGACGATGACAGAGATTGTAAACACGAACATCAAGACATGTACAAACGCACCTTGAAACTCTGCTTTGAAAAGTTTGGAGACTTTATCCAGTGTCTCAGAGCAGAGGACCAACATTACTGCTACGACAATCAAATAAGACAGCGTATACTTTCATTAAAGAACTTGCAGAAGCTAGATGTGCCTGTTTTGCTCTGGACGCGTCCTTACGCTGAACGAATGAAGTACGCTTGTGGGTCAAGCATAAAGTATGTTACTATAGACGATTGCAAGATCTTTGACAGTGACTGTGTGTCTGGGCAGGAGATTAGGAAGGCAATGTCTCGTGGACTTGAAGCGTGGGATTTCAGATTTATCCATAGCTGGTTTCCTAACTTAGAAGTCCTCTGCCTGCACACAAGCGTACATAAGATTGCACGCAACACCATCGTCTCCATCTTGAACCCGTTGAGTCTAAAAGAACTTCATCTAGAGCTTACACCTTATGTAATGAAACAAAAGCGAAAGAAAAGACGTAGCGATCCGTTTCCAGTTTTTGAGATAATGAACTCGAAACATGCATCAATTCTCACCAGTCTAGAACTGCGATACTTAACTTTGAAGTCTAAAGACCTGATGATGATCACCAAGGGACTTCACGGACTTAAACACTTGGTCGTTGGCTCGATAACGTCCAAGAGTAACGTTAGTGTTAACACAGACCTTTGCCTCGAGTCCAGTAGCTTAAGGATTGTGTTTTTGTCTTCTCTGCCAAGTTCTTGGACAGCGACAATTAAAGTGATGATGCCTGTGCTTGAAGTTTTGGTAATATCTCAATGTATAGATCTCGATTCCCTGACTATTGACGCTAACTGCCTTATGACTCTAGTCCTTAGAGATAACCACAGCCTATCTACCATAAACGCAAAGTGTGAAAGTCTCACGGATATCCAGATTGAAGAATGCAGCTGCTTAGAATGGCAAAGTTTCAAGGATCTTCTCAAAGACTGTTCGTTTGTTGAGCGCATCGAACTGAGCACCGAGTGGAATTCGATTGAGCTAACTCGCAACGATTGTCCCGAGCTTCGAAAGGTTATACTCCGTGATGTTGACTTGGATCTTTGCCGAGTGAATATCGATTGCCCGACGCTGGAGATATTCAAATGCATTGGTCACTACGTCCCGAGCAAAAAGCAACGTAGAGTGAGGTTCAACAACCTCGAAATCTCTCTCAATTCTCGACGCCTACAAAAAGTTAACATCAGAGATGTCTTCCATGCTGAAAAACTCACCATCAACTGTCAATCAATCGACTCGTTCAACATCAGCGGACGCTCACTCCTTCCCAGACCTCTGCACATGGTCATCAACGCATCGGAGAAAATCGGTGAGATCTCGTTACATGAGCTGTGTGTACAAACGGTCAGCGTACACTGCCCACTGCTGGGAGATTTTATACTTGGCAATTGCTCTCTATCCGGGGACAATAAGTGTCGATTCAAGCTTCAATGTGAGAAGATCCATGCGATGCGAGTGTTGAATTGTAACACTCTCAGAAGATTTAGCCTGAAGGTACCGTATCTAGAGAACTTGACTTTAGACTCGTGTATCAACATGGCGGATATTGACGTCATCAGTGAATGGGGAACTGTGAAAAACATGAGGATTGTTAACTGCCCTCTTCTTAATAAAACTGCATAAACTATACATGTATACATGATTATATATAAAATAAACTGTAAACACTGAATGATGTTATGCCTTCACTGAATAAAAGTGCAATAAAACTACATGGTTCAGTACATTTTTAGCACCATTTATTCATTTTGTTTATTTATTAAAAGTTTTTTCCAGACCTACATGCGTTAGCTGTAGCTCCAACTGCGACAAAGAGTATAATTGCAAATATAGGTATATTAAAAATATCAAAGCTGATTAAAATTTTCATTTTACTTAACAATATAAACAGATATGTCGGCCCACACTATTTTTAAACAAAATTGTAAATAGTTACTTAATTAAAAACCCGGAGGAGGGTTACTTACATAATTAGTATTAGTATTTGTAGCGCTTCCTACAGGAAATCATTGAAGTCATATTTAGTAACTTGAGCTATTTTTGTGTGTTTTAAACTTTTTATTTGTCGTGTCGTGAGCAGGTGAGTGAGCACAAGTTTATTATAGTGTCGTCGGGAAGTTCACAAGTGCATGTGTTGACTTGCTGATTAATTAAAGTTATAAATTTTACTTATAGAAAAGCAAACATAGAGTTACAGTTATTATAACTTCGCAGCGGCAGACCGACTATTCTCTGGTTTTAATAATCTTGCTTTGAGCGATTTTTTATCATCAAGCAGATGAAGGCAAGCCGAATTGCAGTGTAGTCACCGCAGTGTTCGGGAGTGTCAGCTTTATTTGCTAACTATAAAAGACAGTAATGAATGTTATTTAGAGATAGTCGTGCATGGTAAATAACGTGCAAAAGTAGTTACTTTGCTAATGAATCCTAGCTCGGGTTAGTCATTCATTCATTTATCCATTCATTTATTTTCCATTTATCCATTCGACATCCTTTCATTCATCTATTCATCCTTTCATTCATCCATTCATCTATTTATCGATTGATTGATTGATTCGTCCATCCATTCATTCATTTATTGACTCATTCGTTTTTCCATTTTCATTCATTTATTCTTTCATTCATTCATTCATTCATTCATCCATTCATTCATCCATTCATTCATTCATTCATTCATTCATTCATTCATTCATCCATTTGTCCATCCATTTATTCATTCGTCCATTTATTTATTCATTCATTGTCCATTCATTGTCCATTCATTTATCCATTCATTCATTCATTCAATTCAACTATCCCTCCAATAATCCATCCATTTGTCAGTTATTCTTCCATATCTTTTATCCACACTAAATCATTTATGTCTCAATATTTCTAGCTGGACAAGTGTGCCCTACTATTTGGGGAGACTCAGACACACACTCACTACCTCTACGTTAATTATTTTGCACACAACTCGGCTCACATGTTCATTTACACACTCTATACATTCAGTTACTTTTGCCTGTGAAATAATTATCACTAACAAAGTTACAGATTTTTGTAGTTTACAACAATAGTAAACATTTACAATAGCTAGAGCGAACCTTGTTTACTTTCACTTTCGTCTTGGCCCCCGACAAAAAGAATAGTCGGCTTCCGAAACAAGTTTAATGAAATCTATGCATCCTCATTTATATATCTTGGTTATTTATTTGCTTTTAGCTGTTTTTCGCTACTTTTTATCTTTTATTATCTATTGACTTTCTTTCTTTGCTAAATATTATTACTTTATACCATTCGTATTGCTTTTACAAAGCATATTTCATTCATCCATTTGTTTTTCTTATTAGATTGATATTAAATCAAACAAATAGAACCAGAGAAAGTTGTTAGAAGCGTGTGAAAAGGAAGAACGTTATATTTAATTGAGACAGCGGTAGAATTCTACCTGCGAACTACATCACCATAATTGGCCATTGACCTGCATTTTACTATTCAAGCGCGCACATTGTAATTTGTTTCCTCGCGTTGTATGCGCGCTCTTAATTTTTTTTTTTTTTTTTTGTTACTACTTGTAACGATCTTTCATCCCTCTGAAGATGACAACGAAGGACGAAAGCTTAGGAGAAGTTTTTAAAAATTAAAAGGTTGAGGACCAACAAGTACTATTATATATTTATATTATGTTTTGGGGTTTTATGTTTTGAATAGTGTCGTTTATTAAATCAGTTTATTTGATCAGCTCGTTGAGCTCAATTTCTCCCTTAATTTAATACATATATCTCACTTTACTTTTGTGCTATCTCTTTTACTCCGACGAATTAAGGGCTAATGCTCGAAACGTCAGTAAAGTTAAGTCAATATTTTTTACGGTGTTACCAATTTCATTATATATATTACCTATCGTTTATATCAAACACCGACGCAGCCTATACTAGCTTACTCGCTAGTTTCCATTTATTTCTCATTTTACTAAGACTGGTTTTATAAATTCCTTCATTGTCAATGAAATACCAGATAGCATAGTGGTAAGTGAATGGACTGTAAGATGCGAAGGGTTGAGGGTTCGAGGCTCGGTAGGGTCAATTCGAAAGATTTCATTTGCGTTTTTTAAAGGTTAGAATAGTCAATTCTAAAATCTCAAATAGATGTGCATTGAATTTGAAAACTTTCAAATGTGTGTGTGTATGACTAACATGGCAAAAATACCTGATGCAGGTCTTAAATTCAAAATTAAAAACCTGTCCTGGGTCTTCCCCTGAAATTCAAAACCTACATTAAACAATGGAAATAGGGTGTGGTTAGTTTTTAATAAGTCCCGATAGCATGAGGGCAAGAAAATGTGTGCGTGTATTAAACAACAAAAAATTAAGAAAAAAATACCAAATATTTTGTCCCTATTTTATATTAATTAACAACACAGCCCATAGTAAGGCAAGGAATACATGTATCAAGAAACTATATAAAAAAACACACACACAACAAACCACAATCGAGGCTATTTAAAAAGAATGTGTAAAAACAGTATTACATACTGTATCGTAAATCGTAAACCAGAGCATATATATAAGCCTCGAAGAGAGGGACTGCTCTTACTATGGTAAATAAATTAATTAATTAATCCCTCAAAGAACTATCGAAACTATTAAATCAAGGCTATGCGATGTTCTCCCTTAAACTGTTCTACTGAAAACGAGATCAGTCATTGTGGTAACAGTGTTACAGAGTCGTAAACTAATCCCTCAAAGTAACTATCATGACTATCGCTTTTATAATGGTCTCTTAAAAAGACATTATATACACACTGCGCATGCGTCAATTAGAACCATCCAAATCAACCAATCAGTGAACTAGTGGGTGAACACGCAAACAAACGATTCATAAAAACACTCGCCATGTCGAGTAGAGCTTAAAAGGGGGCGGTAATGTAGGATGGGAAGTCAGATCGGTTACTGAAGTACCTAAGGTTGTTTGTTAAACATATAGGCTTAGTTGACGTGTTTCTCAGAGATAGATTGAACGCTTGATTTCAAGTTTCAGTTATTTGACATTTTTGGAGCAGCAAATCGAACGCTTGACTCAAAGTTATTTGACATTTTTGGAGCAGCAAATCGAACGCTTGACTCAAAGTTCAATTTGACATTTTTGGAGCAGCAAATCGAAAGCTTGACTCAAAGTTATTTCACATTTTTGGAGCAGCAAATCGAAAGCTTGACTCAAAGTTATTTGGCATTTTTGGAGCAGCAATTCGAACGCTTGGTTAAGAGGTATGACTTTTAGCATTTTTAATAATGCATTTTATACGGGTATAATTATGGGTGGTCTGGCGGTGAGCTGAGAGTGCTGGCCTTGCACAACTGTGTTGTTTAATGTATTGTTCGATGTTTCTCCGGGTTATCTGGTTTCCTTCCCTCCACAAAAATCAACATATGAGCTGAGAGTTGTGCGCATAAAATAAACGAATGTAGTGAGAAGTGTGTGCGGAGGATAGACGGCCCCACAAGCCTTGTGCTTCAAAATTCTATCGTGTGTAAATAAAATTATTCATTTTTTATATTTTCATTGTAATAAACATCACAAACACATATGAGAAATGATCTAAATATACCTAAATTGTAGCTATACGTAAATAATAATTACACTAGATATGTTTCAAATTTCTTCTTTTTAAAATTGTCGGTAAAATTTCGTTTTTCTATTTATTTTTCATTAATTCTTGTATAACTATAAAGTGTAAGTGATCAAATAAAACAAGCAAATAGAAATAAATTAAACAATCCCTGTACCAAATTAAATGGGTTTTCAGATGATAAACAAAAATTAAATATTTTTGACATGCAATTGACTCAGCTCGCACCATTTTGCACAAGTTTTTCGGTAAATTCTAAACATTATTATTGTAAGTTCGCTAGACTGCAATAGAATACCTGTCAACTATAGAATTACGACTTTTTCTTATATGCACGACCGAAAGAAACTGTGGGTAGTAGACCCATATTGATTATTTTAGCCTCTCTCGTGTTAGACGTATCAAAGATATGCCTTTAATTAATTTGTTCTGCTGCAATCTCAACCTGTTAAAAAAAGAAAAAAAATCTCGCTCGCTCGCTTATCAATGTCTTTTGTTACTTCTCAACCACAATACCATATATGGTAATTACATTGTTTTCAAGATTGCATACGGTATTTCTGATACGAACACGAATTGCGCCACACCAATTTATTACGGGATTCACCCAAAGTCTATCAAGCACAGATTCAGCCTTGAAATTAAATATCGTGCACAACAACAACAACAAACTGAAAAAGATAGCGTGCAGAGCTGAAAAAATATCCTTACAGCTTCGAGTAGGGCAAAAACTTATCCTGCACAGAAAAGTGCCTCCCCCCAAAAAAATCCAATATCTAATAGTCTATCTCTTAGCAATTCAGAAAAAAAAAAAACACTAGAATATGTTGTTTGCGTAACCAGAATTCGTTCCGGTCGTGCAATCGCCACATATTCCGACACCATTTATAAAAACATGGTATTTTCTCGATAATGTAATCTTAATTATAATTTCTATTAATAGTGTTTTTCATAAATACGTTGCATGTTTTGATTTCTGAGTGTTTTCAATATTCAACATTTACGATATGGGATCTAAACAAGTCATTTCAGTTACAATAATGTACTTTGTTTGTATCCTTGACGTCAAGCACTACACGTGTCTGCAGAAAAACAACCACGTTTTCTTTTCTTCCCTTTTTTAGTTCACATTTAGAAGAGTGCACAACTACACAAGAGGGCTGCTTTAAGGTGAGAAATGTTAACGTTATTTATATTTAATATCCGTTTTTATTCAGTATTCACTGCGTTTGGTCTGTACTTTCCGACCTCGGCCAAGATTCTCCTGTACATACCTCCCGCTCGGATAATAAGATCTTATTATTGAATTGAAGTTGCAATTGCAGTCACTTCCAATTTAATATATATATAAATATGTGTTTTGCATTCTATTTTATCTTTTTATTTATTTTTTTCTATCTCCCACTATTACTTTCCTTCCTTATTGATGTATTCATTTATGATATATTACCTGTAATTTTAAGTAAACGCACTTTATTATATAACATATAGTGGTATACCAAGTGATATCAACTAGATAAAAAGCCTATCCTAGTCATGAAGATATTATTGATATCACACATGTGTGATATCACTCTCAACCAACGAAACCATTGTTTGGTAATAAAATATTTTTTTGATTTGTTTCAATCTGTTATATAATAAACAGAACATTACATGTGCGCTTGGAGATATGAATTTTATCTTCTCGTGTTGAAAAGATATCCCACTCCTTCGCTGCGCTCACTCGTGGGATATCTTATCAACACTCGAAGATAAAATTCATATCTCCGTGCGCCCATGTAATATCCTCTATATATTTTAATGAATTAGTTTGTATTTCATTTCATTTGTAAGTATCTTTGTATAAAAGCAAAATACTGTAAATTGAGCCCTTGCAAAAATGCACCTTTTGTCATTGAAATAGTACAGCGGTGCTACTATAACGTAAGACTAGAATATTTCCATATAATGATAAGATATGATATTTATATAGCGCTTATCCAAATCTTTTATAGGCGCTCTCCAAAAAAAAAACACACACACATAGAAACAAAATCACATATCACGGCATTTAGAGTCATTGGTTGCAAAATATGTCGTTTTTGCTTTCCCTATAAGCCGTTTGTCTTCCATACGGTTTGTTGAGATTCTTTTTAAACGATAAAGATTAAAGGATAAATTCGAAAATCGAGACATAAATTCGAGACATAATCGCATTTATTAGCATTGCGGTGGCTATCATCCTTCTTATCCGCTTTCTTGTGTTTCATTTCGGTCAAGAAACGTCAGTAAGTTTTCTTGTATGTGTCTCGATATACACTTAATTGCAAGAACGTTGTCCTGACATTTGTAATTTAGTTGGAAAGAAGCTAATTAATTAAGGTGGCTCGATTCAATTTTTTTACGACCTGACCACCAATTTTCAACCGAAAAAATATGTGCTTTGAAACAACTTTCTGCAGTATGCTATAGTGTCTACTTACTAGAGCCAGGTATTGAAAATAATAACTGCAGAATAAGTCTTGTTTGTAGATTATACCAGGCTTGAATTGCACTGAAACTTACACGAGCACATGTCTTGCTTTACCACTGTTTTTGACTTCTGGAATTGAGTTTTAAAAATAATGGTAAAGCAAAAAAGTTATTTTTAAAACATGTCGAAACTGTGCAGTGTTCTCTATATTGTTCATTTGCTCGTGGAAATGAATCTGGAGTTGAAATAAGATGCTGGTCTCATAAGCGTATCTTAGGGGCTGTTTATATGAAAGCGAGTTGTCCCTGCTAGCCGGGATAACTCTTTTGTTTTGTATTCCCCGGGGGACTCAAAACAATAGAGTTATCCCGGCTAGCAGGGACAACTCGCCTTCATATAAACAGCCCCTTGGTCAATGATTAGTACGCTTACAACAAGTTGCTATTTGCCCTTGTTACAATGCGTAATAATGCAACATGTAACAGCGATTTAAAGACGTACTTCCTGAAATAAGGGTATTGGTCACAAATAAAACACAACAAAAGTTTCAAGAATAATATTATTTGTTTTCGTTCATAGTCCATACTTTGTAAGAAGACATTAAACTAGTGTGATAATGATTAATTAAATTAAGCATAGCTATTTACTCTTCAGTTTCAGGATTTTATAACTTCGTCAACAGGAAATAAAAACATAGAGATAATCATATGTTAAGAGCTTGATATCGTTTTTATTCACGAGTTTTTCGTATCATATCACGAACGAGCGAGGCAAATCTGATACATTAGTTTGATGTCTCAGATCTATCTTAGTATTGTACACAAAAACAAACTGCAGGATTGAGACTCCTTGGTGATTTTTCAATTATATTCCAAGTCATCAAGCATTTGCTGAATTGATCCATCTTAAAGTCGTTCCATTCGTTTATTTACTTATTCAAACATTAATTAATTAATTCATTCATTCGTTTGCTCGCGCTCATTCATTAATTAATATTTTTCATTCATTCGTTTTATGAATTAATGAATGAATTAATTAATTAATTAATTAATAAATTGTTATATCCATATAACAATATTAAAAACATCGATAGCTTGTCAGTATAAAGTTTTTATTTTAACTTGCGAAAGACATCAAAAAATAAGAGCAGAAATACATATCTATTTTAGTCTATCGTCCAGTATCACAATAATTTTCTTGTAGTGTTCCTGTATAGTATTGATTCGATCTCACACACACAATAATGCTCCATATTGATTCTAGTGTATACATGGAAAGCCATTAAACTGTTCCGCTGTTGTTTTGATCAATGATTCGAAATTCATATCCACATATCATTCTCGTACCCAGACCCTATAGCCAATGTCATTAGCATTGTCCACCAAAGTAGACATAAACACTAAAAGAAATGTCACGTGACACCAAAACTAGCTCATTAATAGTAAACTTAGATTATACGATTCTTTTTTTTTTTTTTTTTTTTTGACATTTTTTATTCATTTCACATTTCAACATATTAGATTTTACAATTCAGTCAATTAATAGAAATATTCTTAATAGTTATATTGTTACAACAAATAGTTAAAAGCTACGTGATTAGTTAATAGTCATATTGTTACAACAGATATAATAGATTAATAATAATAGATTGATAAAACAAGAAAATATAAATGTAATTATTCATAGGAGAGCTAAAGCATCATATATATTTTCCCATTTTTTGTTATGCGCGTTCATTTTAGATTACATGATTCTTATTCAATGCTGCCCATAAAAACGCTGCGTTCTTGCGCGGTTACTCATAGAGCAGATCTCGTGTGACTTTATACCGAATCGAAATATGGCGACCAATTTTAATAACTATTGTTCTGGACTGACTAGCCTCTCATACAGGTAAAAACTCCATTGTGTTTCTACGTGAACACGAGGCTAGCCAGTCAAGAACAATAGTTATTAAAATTGGACGCCATATTTTGATTCGGTCTATGAAAAGCTCACGCCACGAACGCGGTCAAGGCATGGAAAGGTGCATCAAAAATTCTAAAAAAAAAAACACCACGGTCGCGGCAAGGCACGCACACTGCACTGAGAGTTTTACAGTCATACGAAATCTGCTGTATACAGTCAATTCAAAAAACATTGTCGTCAATAGGCTTCAAGTCTACGCAACTAGACCGAAAGGTAGCATGGGTAGAAATCACCGAAGCGTCGAATTATTACTTATTAGTTGATTGAGTGCGCGTAGTATTGCATTAGATACTGTGTGTATTTATCCGCTTCGGTGATTTCTACCCATGCTACCTTTCGGTCTAGTCGGTTAGACTTGAAGCCTATTGACGACAATGTTTTTTTAATTGACTGTATATAGCTCACCCATGATCCTATAACACTATAGAGTCTAAGGTTTTTCACTGTTGGCAAAGATTCTCGGAGAGAGTGTATTAGTACCAACTCACAAATGAGAGTATCCTGACAAGGAAATTGGTTTTCGACAGACTTGCAGGAAGGGAAAGTCTGGGGTAGCTAAAACGCCCCAGGGTGACAGTATTCCTCCTACGAAAATATCCTGAAATATAACAAAACATCGAACATATTACTACTTTTGTTATTACAACCTGCCAACGCTAATCATAGGAGTCCACAATAACAGTATAAAAACCCGCCTTTTTGTCGAAAAACATGAATGATTGTTGTTTAGGGGAACTTTGAACGTTTATAAGTTCCTTCTTTCCGTTGCATGTGTGTTTTTGGGTTTCGATTTCACTTCCAATTTCTCAGCTCGCTTATGCACATAGATCCGTTTCCATTAACCCGTGAAAACGGCGCAATTTAATGTATTACTCTCTAATTCAACTTAATTCCATAATAATTGTGTTGTTTTGCTTTAATTTGACTATCACACTTTTAATTAACTGATGCACTTTGTTTTACTGGTTATTGTTACTGTGTAATTGTTTTTTCATTTGTAATGGTTTTAGTTTTCATATAGTGGCATTTAGTGGCTATCAGATGCCGTGGTAAAGTTGTAATGAGGTAGAGCACAAACACTATATTCATAAAACTAAATCGAATTGCTACTGCTTGAATGAACAAGGACAATCGATTCCCTTGAGCCTCTTAAACTAATTTAGATTCATATTCAGTTCACTTTGCTGTAGATGGCCTTTGGATAAAGGCCGAAATATACAAAGCAATAAAAAATGACAAGCCTTCTCGCTTTCCTATTCATTATCAAACTGTATGCCCAAGTAAACATATACTGTGTAATAGAATGTATTTAGTCAACCTTATTGACTGCATTTGATTAAGATCCAAAAAGGGAGAATATATAGAATTAACATCTTTATCCTGTCATTATCATCATCATCATTTTTCTTTCTTTTGTCCTCTTTTTTTCTGATCCATATGTGAACATTATGGCAACCAACTCGAAAGCTATTCAAGCTCCTTTGGTTGCCGTGCACTTATATAAAATATGTATATATTGTAAACTACTTAATTTGTTACCATTATAATGTTGTAATTGTATTCATATAATATTGATTGATGTAAACAGTGTTAATAAACTGAAATTGAAATTTGAATTGAAATTGAAATCATTATCATTATTATTATCATCTTCATCATTACCATCATCATCATTTTCTTATCATTATTATCAAAAATGAACATGTGAACATGCAGAGTTGTGTGCTAAAATATTTAACGTAGAAATAATGAGTGTGAGTCTCCCCAATTAGTAGGGCACTTGTGTCTGCATGCTAAATAAATTGAGACGTTATAAAAGTGATTTGTTTTAATTATTTATTATAATTATCATCATCATCATCATTATTATTATTATTATTATTATTATTATTATTATTATCATCATCATCATTATTATTATTATTATTATTATTATTATTATTATTATTATCATCATCATCATCATTATTATTATTATTATTATTATTATCATCATCATCATCATTATTTATATATCCATTGTTCACATCATCATCATCTAGCATCACTCTTGGTTAATAGACCGATCCAAGGTTATTGCCGCCATCTTGTAGGGGGTGCAGAACTACTGGGGCGAGCAGTAAATGTATGTGATTTTGGACTACTTTAAACGTACATATTTTTCTTCCAATTCATTGGATTTTCAAAGTTAAAATTGTATATCAAAGGTTTTGCATTTGTTTATAACATATCCAAAAAATAGCGCTGGGAAACGAGCAACAGGCTCTGTAATCAATATTTTAGATTTACATACAAACACTGTGTTTCAGCGATATAGAATTACACAGTAAATATAGGGAGATTTGAAATCGCCGTTTACATACGTTTCACATAATTTAACAACCTTAGTTTGATCTCAGGTATAGCCATGCATAGTATCTTTGATATGAAATGTTTATATTGAACATTCGGCAATTTCCAGTGGAGTTATATAAGTTCAAAGTTACATACATTTACTGCTCGCCCCAGTAGTTCTGCACCCCCTACAAGATGGCGGCAATAACCTTGGATCGGTCTATTGGCAGATGACAAAAGAGATGTTAAAACTAAACTAAATTCGATATACGTTGGTCTGATCAGGGTTACTAAAGTGCATATTCTCCCTTTTTGGATCTTAATCAATTGCATGCGCAGGTGAGCATCTCCCTATGAAACCTGCGCAATATAAGTAATAAATTATTAATTTATTATTATTATTGTGAGGTTGATCATCCCATTGAAGTCGCGAAATTTTTCTCGGGCTTCTATAATTGTAATTACATTAATTGCTTTATATTCCACGATGATCATACTCATACACAATATAAACTAAATTCGGTCAACATTCAAACGATGATATTGATTCTCCGTGTGTGACCGGCTCACTGACATGGTTATAATGAATCAGCCAATAGTCTAATGTGCTTCCTTCCAGTACTTTCAGTACTTTGAACAAGAAGCTGGCCAATTATAAATTATTGAAATAAATCATGATAAGGGATGAACTGTACGCGTAAGAAATAGAATAAGAATAGAAATACAATTTTATTTTTGATAGTAGAAAATTAAAGACGTTATTTTAATAATTTAGTGGTTTTTTTTCAAAAAGTTAATTTCAGCGATTTATTTCAACAACACACATAGTGATGTTTGGAGTTCCTGTAGGTAGTGTTGGCTTTCCTGTGTTGGTGTTCCTGTAATTGTTGGGGTCCCTGTGTTGGGAGTGTTGGGAGTTCCTGTAATTGTTGGGGTCCCTGTGTTGGGAGTGTTGGGAGTTCCTGTAAGTAGTGTTGGGGTCCCTGTGTTGGGTTCCTGTGATTGTTGGGTTCCCTGTTTTGGTAGTGTTGGGATCCCTGTATATGTGTGCTTGTTTATCAGCAGTAGTGACTTCCTTGTTTGACAAATACACGTAATAATAAACCTCGTTCTCAGGGTCCTCTCCCTTCGCCCCACCCAAAAGCGAAGGAGAGGGCCCTGGGAACGAGGTTGACGTAATAATAACCAGTACTTAAATAATACGTTTATTTATAATATAGTGGACGGTAATTAACGTACATTATTAATCACGCCTGAAGCTTCGGCACAGATTGATCAACAAACTATACAACTGATCATATGCACCCATCTTCAACAAAAAAAAATACTTTTTTTTCCATCGTATAAGGTTGACATTCCCTTTCGATAATGATGATGATGATGGTAACCAAGAAATAGAATGATGATAATGATGATTATGATAATGGTAACCAATGATGAGAACGATAATGATAGTGATGATGATTGTGATATAATGATGATGATGATGATCGATGACGTAATTAATGATGATGATGATATTGCTGATTATCGTGTTGTTAGTGATGGTGATGATAGTGATGGCAATGATAACAGTGATGATGATGATAACGATGATGATGATGATGGAAATAATAACGATGACAATGATAACAATGATGATGATGATGGTGATGACAATAGTAACGATGACAATAATTATTATTATGATGATGATAATGGTCACATGATGAAATATAATGAGACGAACTGAGACGCGTAGACTGATCCTACCGAAACAACAAGACACTTGACAAGTGAGCAGAGTCGAGACGACTTCGAGTAAAAACATGACCGCAATGATTGGAGACGAGTAGTTGAGAAACACGTGGACAAGAGAGGAACCAACAGCTGTTCAAGGCAATATTGTATTTTGGTTTGTTAATAACGTTCAAGTGTCTAGTCGCGGTTAATAGGAGAACAATATTATACATAAACTACACCAACGACGATCTAAACAACCTGTTTATGTACACTGTTCGATAAGAAATTTACAAACAGAAAGAAATTCGATGAGGAACAAAAGAGAAAGGTATTTTGATACGTAATTCGTAATTTCTTGTGAAATTTTTATATGAAAGACCACTTATGTAGGTATTTTAAAACCATTAGGTATATTGGACGTCATTATTAGAGTACAAACTTTAAAAGCGTGCAGCATAAATAGTAATAATAGTGATAGTTCGTATCAAAGATATGCATATTGTTCTCTTGCAATCTCAATCTGTTAAAAGAAAAAAATCTCGCGCGCTAATCAAAGTCTTTTGTTACTTCTCACCTACAATACCATGTATGGTAATGGCATTGTTTTCAAGATTGCATAGTTAACGGTATTTCTGATACGTTTATTCAAATTCTTTTATTCTATTTTGTACTATTAAAAAAATTGGTATTATTGTAAAATTGTATAAATATCAGTAATAATGCTGTGAAATCATGTAAAAGAATCAGTTATGTAACAAAAGCTTGTCTCGAAATGCCGTTGAGAAAGAAGAGGGGTGATCCACAGTGCATTGGCGTTGCAAGTTGATTAGTTTCGTTACGAAAAGTAGAACTGAACTCAACGTTTTGCAATGTTGTTGTCTGCAACAACAAGAAACATCATCAACAACAACAACAGCAACACCGACACCGACACCGACACCGACACCGACACCGACACCGACACCGACACCGACACCGACACAACAACAACAACAACAAAGACGACGACGACAACAACGACGACGACAACAACAACAATGATGACACCGACAACGACACCGACAACAACAACAACAACGACGACGACAACAACAACAACGACGACACCGACAACAACAACGACGACGACGACAACAACAACAACAACAGCAACAATAACAGCGCCAACAACGACCACGACAACAATAACAACAACACAACAGCAACGTACAACAACAGTAGGAACAACAAGAACAACAACACAAGCAACAACAACAGCAACAACAACAGCAACAGCAACATTAACAACATCAATTATTTTTTTGCACACATACAATTAAATAGAAAACATGAAATAATTAGTAAGTACATAAAATTAGTTTTTATAAAGTGGTGCCTAAGGGATAAATAAAGCCTAACCATCGATTGTAATAAAATTAGTCAAAAATTTGTTCAGTTTAAATAAAAATTGACCAATTTACCACACCAATATGCACACTCAATAGACGAGATTATAGGTAGGCGTGGCGAATGGTTTGGCGAGACTTTCCGAAACAGCGAGGATGGGCTTTTTAAAATCGAGCCCGAGACTCTACCATTATTTTGAAATGCGAGCCCGAGATTTTGTTGTTATGAAATTTAATGCATATTACGAGATTCCAAGACACCTTGGTTTTACCTAAAAACGAGATTCCGAGATTCGCATTAAATTCGCCGAGATTCCGAGATTTGAGTCAAATTGTATCAAAAATGTAGTTTTCGCATATTTATGATAATTATAACTCCAATATGATTTAGAGATGATATATATAGCCCCTTCGTTACCATGGAGAACCGATTGATTAGAATGAAGGACCATATCATGAATGTTGCAAAACATTTTAAATTTGTATAATATATACTGTATATTTGTATTCAAAGCAATATAAATACTGTATTACCAAAAACTGATTAGAATGAGATTTTAATTAAATAGAAAACCTTACAATTTGTTTAGTAACTTATTAAAACTGAGATCAAAATGAAAATAACAAAAATATTTAGACAGCTTTTGAAAAGTAAGCAATATGCAAACCGAAATATAATTTGGCTGCTGTTTCTATGGACTTAAACTTTCGCTTGCAATGATGCGAATATATATTTTTAGATTCAGTACATGAATAGTGTTAAAAGTTTCTACTGCAAAAGCTAAGAATTTGGCATGAAAGGGATTTTCCAAAACATAAAAGCATTGATATTGTTATTGAGACTCAAAAGTTAAATAAAGGTTTTCGTAGATATGTTATACATGTCAATAAAAGTCAAAACATGTTTCGTAAAATATATTAAAAAGTTATAAAAAGAAACAACATTACAGCATCCCACAGAGGTGCAACAATATACTCCACACTACCCCCCGTAAGGTATTTAATAATCGTCCCACATTATAACGCTAAGGATCGTGGTCCCGCGACGCAAATGCTGCAAAATAAATGAAATCTTAACAAACTTGATTATAACACGTATAAAGAAAGTCGGAATTTTCAACAGTTATGATAATTAGCAATATAAAATTTTTAACACCATTTTTAGATGACATGTACAATTTCTCAAGTAATCAGTTCTTTACATTGTTACCATGTATTTGTATATTAATTGTAATTGTACGAATAAATGAGTTGTTGTTGTTGTTGTAAAAAAATGTTAACTTAACTTAACTGACGTTTCGAGCTTTAGCCCTTCGTCGGAGCAAAAGAGAATTATAATATTTTACTCTGCCGAATATCAAACAGACCTTCTTTTTTTATTTATTTATTTATTTTATTTTTTTTATTTGCTCATTTTTTTACATGTATTTTACATATTTTTTTATAAACTTTGTTATAGCTTACATATATATATATATATATATATATATTACTTTTACTTTATTTTACAAAATTGTTTTCAGATAGTTTTAGGGATGCTTTGAAAAATGTTGAAAAATGACCAAAATTGAAATTTTTTTCTCCCCGTGTATAGGAAAAACATTCAATTTTTTGACCGAATCGAAGGGCACAAGCTCGAAACGTCAGTAAAGTTAAGTTAACATTTTTTACGGTATAACAAATTTCTTATGTATTACCTATCGTTTATATCAAACTCCTACGCAGCCTAAACTAGTTGACTTGCTAGTTTCTATTTATATTAAATCTTTGAATAAAGTCGGCATTTCCAACAGTTATGATGATAAGTGGTCTGCGTCGGTAAATCGCGGTTGAACTAGAGTTGGCTGGATCAGCGTTTCTAGGCAATAAACATCTTTAAAGTAAAAATCGAGATTTCCAATAACATTAACCAGCGGTTAAACAAGTGTGGGCCGGTCAGTTCTAAGGAAAAAGATATAATAAAAGATTAGATTGACTGGCGGTTAAACTAGTGTGGGCTTCGTGGATATAATATAAAGTTAATTGTTCGGCTACTGGTCGACTTGTATTCGATGATACATCGGTTGCTAACAATCGACTAGTCGAACATTTTTCGGCAGCTATCAATCGTTCGGCAAGTAGTCGGGCTGTCTTCGTTAACCTATTTGTACAACAATGGATTGCTATCAATCGATCGGCTAGCGATTGATAGTAGTCGTACATTTGCCATCGACAACCTATCAATCGTTCGGCTAGTAGTCGGATTGTCTTCGTAAATAAGTCGTACGTACAAGCTATCAATCAATCGGGTAGCGGCAGGCTTCTCTTTGTGGAGTAGTCGTACATTTGTCGGCAGTTATCAATCATTCGGCTAGTAGTCGGAGTGTCTTCGTTAATGACTCGTACAACCATTGATTGCTATCAATCAATCAGCTAGTGGCTGGTTTCTCTTCGTTGAGTAGTCGTACATTTTTCGGCAGTTATCAATCATTCGGTTTGTAGTCGGATTGTCTTCGTTAATGAGTCGTACAGCCATTAATTGCTATCAATCAATCGGCTAGCGTTGAGCTTCTCTTCTACATTTGTCGGCAGTTATCAATCATTCGGTTAGTAGTCGGTTTGTTTTCGTTAATAATGCGCAAAACCTTCGGTTGCTATCATTGATCGGCTTGTAATCGGCTTGTAATCGACTATATTGGTAGGAGTGAAACGTGAGAAATATCATAAACAAAAATATGAAAGAGAAGCTTAACGTTTTAAGTTCAGCAACGGTTTTCTAGCTTCTAAGGTAAGTAATAAAGCATTGCTGTTCAGTTTTTAGTATTTATTCGCTTTCCAAACCAGATTAACACGGGAATCTTCCTTGATTTGAAACCAATTTAGTACTCTTACTAGAAAGAAATGCTTCTATAAGAAAATAATAATTTCTGCTTTAAAAAAAGAGTTAATGAATACGTATTAATTCAATATGAAATAGTTTTTGAAATAGATTATATATAACATAATTTCTCAGTTGTTTTTAATTATATAAAATTAACATTTTTTTTGATTTTTTTCTTGTTTGATTCTGTAGTTACTACTATGCGAATATTCAATGAGCAAAATAGATCAAAACCAAAAAAAATATTTAGAAAAACTGAGGTTACACATTTTTTTACATAACATTGCGGTTAATAGAATGAAGTTCAGGAAATGTTTTTTTTTAATATTTACAGTAATAATACAGTAATACATCAACAATTGATAAGAAAATAAATATAAATCAAAAACAATGTAGTTGTTTTTCGATTGATATGACGAATATTGAATATGTTTGGATTAGCGCCTCTTTCAGCCATAAAAAATGATTTTTATTTTCAGTATTAATTTATTATATCGTATATTTTATTTCATTACTATTATTTCATATGACTGAAGAAAAGTAATAAGTTATTATAAAATTGTTTAGAGGCATTTTTGTAATTTTATAATATTTCTTCTCAGCAACTACAAATTAAAACTACCGATTTATTTTATCAATTTATTCAGTAAAATTAGTTAAAACTTGAATACGGTTATGAATCACTCTCCGAGTTTCACACTATTCCTTTTTTCTTCTTCTTAATTACGTGTAACAAATTAAATCTAAAAAATATAAATAAAAACGGCGCTGCCGACTTTGTCAGTGTTCAAAATAACAATGCTAGCGGTAAGGAAATTGAATAACTACGAAAAAGCAAACAGAAAAAAATAATTTAGATAAAATTTTGAAGATGAGTTTTCATTTCAACAAACACAATTACTATGGCACAGCAAATAAAATTATTTATTTTAGAGAAATGTTAGACTTAATTAAAAAAAATAAACTCCAAAACCAAACACATCAATTTTTCAATATAAAAAATGATTTTTGTGGTTCCTCTCAAACTTAAATCTGAATTTACCAAAAAAACTGCTTTTAAGAAAAAACACCATTTTTTACAATCCAAACATTTCTTTTATTTTTTGTGGTTCTTCTCAAACTTAACAATTCAGAGGGAATATTAATATTAGATTTAAAAATCTGCATTACCAAAAAATAAACCAGTTTATTCTTTGAATCAACCATGATGGTTTTGTCAGTGGTTCTTCTCTAAACAATACACAAAACAAAATTGCTTAAATCAGAAAACTATATCACTAAAAAAGACCAAAAATAGTTGTTTTTTTTAAATCATAAAGTTAAAGGTTTTTGTGGTTTTTATCAAGACAATAAATACATAAAGACATTACCAGAATAAATTAGAAATAAACAAGTAAATAATTCAAATAAAACTCAAAAATAAATTAATGATCAATTTAAAGGAAGTAATTCACAAGTGCATTCAAAATGTTTATGTTTTTCTTGGGATTTAATATATTCACTCCAAGTAGAAACTTGTTTTATAATAGTCTGTGGGAGGTCTATTGCATTTGAACAGTTAATAATATAATGATTGACATTTTTTTGGTTTGTTTACTTTTTTAGTTTCTTTTGTTGGTATGTTTGTTTGTTTGTCTGTTACTTTTTTTGTTTGTTTACTTTTTTAGTTTCTTTTGTTGGTATGTTTGTTTGTTTGTCTGTTACTTTGTTTGTTTGTTTGCTTTTTTAGTTTCTTTTTTGGTATGTTTGTTTGTTTGTCTGTTACTTTGTTTGTAAGTTTGATTGCATGTTTGTTTGCTTGCTTGCTTGATAATTTAATGATATAAAATTTATTTGTTTGTTTGTTTGTTTTCTTAAATTGTTTGTTTGTTTGTTTGTCTGTTACTTTGTTTGTTAGTTTGTTTGCATCTTTGTTTGTTTGTTTGTCCGTTACTTTGTTTGCATGTTAGTTTGTTTGCGTTTTTGTTTGCTTGCTTGATAATGTAATGATAGAAAATTTGTTTGTCTGTTAGTTTGTTTATAAGTTTGTTTGCTGGGTTTTTTTCTTAGTTTGTTTGTTTGTTTGTTTGTTTGTCTGTTAGTTTTTTTGTAAGTTTGTTTGCTTTCTAACTTGTTTTTTGCTTTCTTTGTTTGTTTGTTTGCTTGTTTGTTTGTTTATTTATTATTTTTTGTACTGTTCTTCAATGAGATTTTTTATTGTAAGTTTTTCCACACTTTTTATCATTGAAGGATACTTACTAATGTAGCAATAGATGACAAATCTGTTAATTACTCAACAGCTAACAACACACTTAATTTTACCACAGTCACTTCAAAACAGGTTTGAAACAGGTTTAAAACAAGTTGAGAGCACTGTTTCGAGTTTGCGTGTTTGACAGAATATGGATCTAATACTAAAGGATACATTTGATGAACGGAGATTATAATAGGAGACTTGAGAGAACTGTATCAAAACCAATTGAACTGATGAAATATATATTAGTTTGATTTGTTCGTCTTGTTGCTGTAAAGGTACTGTTGATGCTTTTGTATCAGTTTGTCTTTGTTTCAGTTTTTTAATTAGTGTTGATTCAACCCCATTTTTATTTAGTTTTTATCCTTTTTAATTAATCAAATTATCGTACATTATGGTGAATTTTTACTCCGATTATTTTTGAAAAATACTGACGCAGTCCACACTAGTTTAACCGCTACAGTTATTTACTCCAATTCTCAAAACAGATCAGACCACACTAGTTTAACTGCTTTTTATCATCATTGTATTTATCTTTATTCTAGTTGACGCAGTCTACACTAGATTTACCGCTATAGTTATCATACACTTTTACCCAAATAATTTCCTCACAAACACATACATAGTACACACACACATATAAACAACAAGCTGACGTCATCACTTACTAGAGTTGTGTACTTTTAGAAACACTGACGCAGTCCACGCTAGTTTATCGTTCATTTCATATTCACAAATGTAAACCAATTTAATATTCCAGATATTTAGGAAGTCAAACACAAGATGTAGAAAGATAAATTTCAAATCAGGGAACCACACTAATCAAAGTTACAAGCGTACCGACTCACGTCTCAAATGATATGCTTTTCACTTATCAGCTAAATTTATGAAATTTAATTAAAATATGGAAACAACATCAAGCTAAACGACAAAGTTAAAAGTACACCTGGTTCTTGTCAGTTTATATTTGTTGATGAAATTGATTATAGAAAATGCATAGTCATTTTACTCGAAGAAAGTATAGCACACTCAACAATCTCTCTTTTACAATGTGTAAGTTACAGCTAAATTCATTCTAATAGTTTTCTTAGAAACATACTAATTTAACCGCTAGCTATCGTACATTTTTACTCCAATTGTTTTCTTAGAAACACAGACGCAGTCCACACTAGTTTAACCGCTAGCTATCGTACATTTTTACTCCAATTGTTTTCTTAGAAATACTGACGCAGTCCACATTAGTTTAACCGCTAGTTATTGTACATTTTTACCCCGATTGTTTTCTTAGAAACACTGACGCAGGTTACACTAGTTAAACCGTTAGTTATCGTATATTTTTACTCCAATTGTTTTCTTAGAAACACTTTCGCAGTCCACACTTGTTTCACAGCTAATTATCGTACATTTTTACTCCAATTATTTTCTTAGAAACACTGACACAGTCCACTCTAGTTTAACCGCTAGTTCTTGTACATCCGTCAGTGTTACTCCAGTTGTTTTCTTAGAAACACTGACGCAGTCCACACTAGCTTAACAGCTAGTTATCGATAATTATCACTGATTTTATTCCATGTTTTTCATAGAACCACTGAGCATCACAGCAAACTCAAGCCTAATCCCTCGGCAATACAAGGGCCAGTAAGTACTCTTATCTTTGATACACTCAGACTTACTCTATGTCTCGTGTTTGGAGTGATCTGCTATCGAAATCTCCCAAACACATCTCGCTTTTCACAATCATTTGAACACACGGAAATTTTCTTTAATCTAAATAAATGAAATAACCCCTCGCCCTCGTTTTTGGAATATTACTAGAATACTAGAAAATTAAATTAATTAAATTCTTGAGAATAAAGTCAGTGGCTTCGAAACGTCCAAATATATATACTTGCGCTAATCTTTATTATGATAACACTAAAGCGAAATGTTTATTAATTAAACTTTTATTTTAAAAGACATAAAATATATATATATGGTCATTGCAACCGAACAGTTAAGAAACTTCTAAGACAAAGGTGTGGTCAATAATGTATTAATGTATCCAGGTGTTTCCATATCGTTCGCAGAGTGGGGGGCAAAGGGACCATCACTAATAAATTGAACACTTTAGAAACGGTCTTTTAGATGAATTATATCTACTGAAAAATGCCATGCTGGAGCCACAGTCGGCACACTCGAAAAGCTTTTAAACAAACCAATTTTACATTATCATTTTATTTTTTGGTTTTCTTATTGACGACCTCCAACCGTTTCTATTTTAAACTCTTTTTGTTGCCTTATTCCATTAGGAACGCCGTGCATTAGCTTTTGTTCTTCAAAATGAGGATATCCTTTGAGTTAAAAGTTCGCCTACTTTAATACATATGAGTTATATAAACTGACTGACTTAAATTGTACATTTTTACTCCAATTGATTTCTTAGAAACACTGACGCAGTCCACACTAGTTTAACAGCTAGTTATCGTACATTTTTACTCCAATTGTTTTCTTAGAAACACTGACGCAGTCCACACTAGTTTAACAGCTAGTTATCGTACATTTTTACTCCAATTGTTTTCTTATAGAAACACTGACGCAGTCCACACTAGTTTAACCGCTAGTTATCGTACATTTTTACTCCAATTGTTTTCTTAGAAACACTGACGCAGTCCACACTAGTTTAACAGCTAGTTATAAAACATTTTTACTCCAATTGTTTTCTTATAGAAACACTGACGCAGTCCACACTAGTTTAACAGCTAGTTATCGTACATTTTTACTCCAATTGTTTTCTTATAGAAACACTGACGCAGTCCACACTAGTTTAACCGCTAGTTATCGTACATTTTTACTCCAATTGTTTTCTTAGAAACACTGACGCAGTCCACACTAGTTTAACAGCTAGTTATAAAACATTTTTACTCCAATTGTTTTCTTATAGAAACACTGACGCAGTCCACACTAGTTTAACCGCTAGTTATCGTACATTTTTACTCCAATTGTTTTCTTAGAAACACTGACGCAGTCCACACTAGTTTAACAGCTAGTTATAAAACATTTTACTCCAATTGTTTTCTTAGAAACACTGACGCAGTCCACACTAGTTTAACAGCTAGTTATCGTACATTTTTACTCCAATTGTTTTCTTATAGAAACACTGACGCAGTCCACACTAGTTTAACAGCTAGTTATCGTACATTTTTACTCCAATTGTTTTCTTAGAAACACTGACGCAGTCCACACTAGTTTAACAGCTAGTTATCGTACATTTTTACTCCAATTGTTTTCTTATAGAAACACTGACGCAGTCCACACTAGTTTAACAGCTAGTTATCGTACATTTTTACTCCAATTGTTTTCTTAGAAACACTGACGCAGTCCACACTAGTTTAACAGCTAGTTATAAAACATTTTTACTCCAATTGTTTTCTTAGAAACACTGACGCAGTCCACACTAGTTTAACAGCTAGTTATCGTACATTTTTACTCCAATTGTTTTCTTATAGAAACACTGACGCAGTCCACACTAGTTTAACAGCTAGTTATCGTACATTTTTACTCCAATTGTTTTCTTAGAAACACTGACGCAGTCCACACTAGTTTAACAGCTAGTTATAAAACATTTTTACTCCAATTGTTTTCTTAGAAACACTGACGCAGTCCACACTAGTTTAACAGCTAGTTATAAAACATTTTTACTCCAATTGTTTTCTTATAGAAACACTGACGCAGTCCACACTAGTTTAACAGCTAGTTATCGTACATTTTTACTCCAATTGTTTTCTTATAGAAACACTGACGCAGTCCACACTAGTTTAACCGCTAGTTATCGTACATTTTTACTCCAATTGTTTTCTTAGAAACACTGACGCAGTCCACACTAGTTTAACAGCTAGTTATAAAACATTTTTACTCCAATTGTTTTCTTATAGAAACACTGACGCAGTCCACACTAGTTTAACCGCTAGTTATCGTACATTTTTACTCCAATTGTTTTCTTAGAAACACTGACGCAGTCCACACTAGTTTAACAGCTAGTTATAAAACATTTTACTCCAATTGTTTTCTTAGAAACACTGACGCAGTCCACACTAGTTTAACAGCTAGTTATCGTACATTTTTACTCCAATTGTTTTCTTATAGAAACACTGACGCAGTCCACACTAGTTTAACAGCTAGTTATCGTACATTTTTACTCCAATTGTTTTCTTAGAAACACTGACGCAGTCCACACTAGTTTAACAGCTAGTTATAAAACATTTTTACTCCAATTGTTTTCTTAGAAACACTGACGCAGTCCACACTAGTTTAACAGCTAGTTATCGTACATTTTTACTCCAATTGTTTTCTTATAGAAACACTGACGCAGTCCACACTAGTTTAACAGCTAGTTATCGTACATTTTTACTCCAATTGTTTTCTTAGAAACACTGACGCAGTCCACACTAGTTTAACAGCTAGTTATAAAACATTTTTACTCCAATTGTTTTCTTAGAAACACTGACGCAGTCCACACTAGTTTAACAGCTAGTTATCGTACATTTTTACTCCAATTGTTTTCTTATAGAAACACTGACGCAGTCCACACTAGTTTAACAGCTAGTTATCGTACATTTTTACTCCAATTGTTTTCTTAGAAACACTGACGCAGTCCACACTAGTTTAACAGCTAGTTATAAAACATTTTTACTCCAATTGTTTTCTTAGAAACACTGACGCAGTCCACACTAGTTTAACAGCTAGTTATAAAACATTTTTACTCCAATTGTTTTCTTATAGAAACACTGACGCAGTCCACACTAGTTTAACAGCTAGTTATCGTACATTTTTACTCCAATTGTTTTCTTATAGAAACACTGACGCAGTCCACACTAGTTTAACCGCTAGTTATCGTACATTTTTACTCCAATTGTTTTCTTAGAAACACTGACGCAGTCCACACTAGTTTAACAGCTAGTTATAAAACATTTTTACTCCAATTGTTTTCTTATAGAAACACTGACGCAGTCCACACTAGTTTAACAGCTAGTTATCGTACATTTTTACTCCAATTGTTTTCTTATAGAAACACTGACGCAGTCCACACTAGTTTAACCGCTAGTTATCGTACATTTTTACTCCAATTGTTTTCTTAGAAACACTGACGCAGTCCACACTAGTTTAACAGCTAGTTATAAAACATTTTTACTCCAATTGTTTTCTTATAGAAACACTGACGCAGTCCACACTAGTTTAACCGCTAGTTATCGTACATTTTTACTCCAATTGTTTTCTTAGAAACACTGACGCAGTCCACACTAGTTTAACAGCTAGTTATAAAACATTTTACTCCAATTGTTTTCTTAGAAACACTGACGCAGTCCACACTAGTTTAACAGCTAGTTATCGTACATTTTTACTCCAATTGTTTTCTTATAGAAACACTGACGCAGTCCACACTAGTTTAACAGCTAGTTATCGTACATTTTTACTCCAATTGTTTTCTTAGAAACACTGACGCAGTCCACACTAGTTTAACAGCTAGTTATAAAACATTTTTACTCCAATTGTTTTCTTAGAAACACTGACGCAGTCCACACTAGTTTAACAGCTAGTTATAAAACATTTTTACTCCAATTGTTTTCTTATAGAAACACTGACGCAGTCCACACTAGTTTAACAGCTAGTTATCGTACATTTTTACTCCAATTGTTTTCTTAGAAACACTGACGCAGTCCACACTAGTTTAACAGCTAGTTATAAAACATTTTTACTCCAATTGTTTTCTTAGAAACACTGACGCAGTCCACACTAGTTTAACAGCTAGTTATCGTACATTTTTACTCCAATTGTTTTCTTATAGAAACACTGATGCAGTCCACACTAGTTTAACAGCTAGTTATCGTACATTTTTACTCCAATTGTTTTCTTAGAAACACTGACGCAGTCCACACTAGTTTAACAGCTAGTTATAAAACATTTTTACTCCAATTGTTTTCTTAGAAACACTGACGCAGTCCACACTAGTTTAACAGCTAGTTATAAAACATTTTTACTCCAATTGTTTTCTTATAGAAACACTGACGCAGTCCACACTAGTTTAACAGCTAGTTATCGTACATTTTTACTCCAATTGTTTTCTTATAGAAACACTGACGCAGTCCACACTAGTTTAACCGCTAGTTATCGTACATTTTTACTCCAATTGTTTTCTTAGAAACACTGACGCAGTCCACACTAGTTTAACAGCTAGTTATAAAACATTTTTACTCCAATTGTTTTCTTATAGAAACACTGACGCAGTCCACACTAGTTTAACCGCTAGTTATCGTACATTTTTACTCCAATTGTTTTCTTAGAAACACTGACGCAGTCCACACTAGTTTAACAGCTAGTTATAAAACATTTTTACTCCAATTGTTTTCTTATAGAAACACTGACGCAGTCCACACTAGTTTAACCGCTAGTTATCGTACATTTTTACTCCAATTGTTTTCTTAGAAACACTGACGCAGTCCACACTAGTTTAACAGCTAGTTATAAAACATTTTACTCCAATTGTTTTCTTAGAAACACTGACGCAGTCCACACTAGTTTAACAGCTAGTTATCGTACATTTTTACTCCAATTGTTTTCTTATAGAAACACTGACGCAGTCCACACTAGTTTAACAGCTAGTTATCGTACATTTTTACTCCAATTGTTTTCTTAGAAACACTGACGCAGTCCACACTAGTTTAACAGCTAGTTATAAAACATTTTTACTCCAATTGTTTTCTTAGAAACACTGACGCAGTCCACACTAGTTTAACAGCTAGTTATCGTACATTTTTACTCCAATTGTTTTCTTATAGAAACACTGACGCAGTCCACACTAGTTTAACCGCTAGTTATCGTACATTTTTACTCCAATTGTTTTCTTAGAAACACTGACGCAGTCCACACTAGTTTAACAGCTAGTTATAAAACATTTTTACTCCAATTGTTTTCTTATAGAAACACTGACGCAGTCCACACTAGTTTAACAGCTAGTTATCGTACATTTTTACTCCAATTGTTTTCTTATAGAAACACTGACGCAGTCCACACTAGTTTAACCGCTAGTTATCGTACATTTTTACTCCAATTGTTTTCTTAGAAACACTGACGCAGTCCACACTAGTTTAACAGCTAGTTATAAAACATTTTTACTCCAATTGTTTTCTTATAGAAACACTGACGCAGTCCACACTAGTTTAACCGCTAGTTATCGTACATTTTTACTCCAATTGTTTTCTTAGAAACACTGACGCAGTCCACACTAGTTTAACAGCTAGTTATAAAACATTTTACTCCAATTGTTTTCTTAGAAACACTGACGCAGTCCACACTAGTTTAACAGCTAGTTATCGTACATTTTTACTCCAATTGTTTTCTTAGAAACACTGACGCAGTCCACACTAGTTTAACAGCTAGTTATAAAACATTTTTACTCCAATTGTTTTCTTAGAAACACTGACGCAGTCCACACTAGTTTAACAGCTAGTTATAAAACATTTTTACTCCAATTGTTTTCTTATAGAAACACTGACGCAGTCCACACTAGTTTAACAGCTAGTTATCGTACATTTTTACTCCAATTGTTTTCTTAGAAACACTGACGCAGTCCACACTAGTTTAACAGCTAGTTATAAAACATTTTTACTCCAATTGTTTTCTTAGAAACACTGACGCAGTCCACACTAGTTTAACAGCTAGTTATCGTACATTTTTACTCCAATTGTTTTCTTATAGAAACACTGACGCAGTCCACACTAGTTTAACAGCTAGTTATCGTACATTTTTACTCCAATTGTTTTCTTAGAAGCACTGACGCAGTCCACACTAGTTTAACAGCTAGTTATAAAACATTTTTACTCCAATTGTTTTCTTAGAAACACTGACGCAGTCCACACTAGTTTAACAGCTAGTTATAAAACATTTTTACTCCAATTGTTTTCTTATAGAAACACTGACGCAGTCCACACTAGTTTAACAGCTAGTTATCGTACATTTTTACTCCAATTGTTTTCTTATAGAAACACTGACGCAGTCCACACTAGTTTAACCGCTAGTTATCGTACATTTTTACTCCAATTGTTTTCTTAGAAACACTGACGCAGTCCACACTAGTTTAACAGCTAGTTATAAAACATTTTTACTCCAATTGTTTTCTTATAGAAACACTGACGCAGTCCACACTAGTTTAACCGCTAGTTATCGTACATTTTTACTCCAATTGTTTTCTTAGAAACACTGACGCAGTCCACACTAGTTTAACAGCTAGTTATAAAACATTTTACTCCAATTGTTTTCTTAGAAACACTGACGCAGTCCACACTAGTTTAACAGCTAGTTATCGTACATTTTTACTCCAATTGTTTTCTTATAGAAACACTGACGCAGTCCACACTAGTTTAACAGCTAGTTATCGTACATTTTTACTCCAATTGTTTTCTTAGAAACACTGACGCAGTCCACACTAGTTTAACAGCTAGTTATAAAACATTTTTACTCCAATTGTTTTCTTAGAAACACTGACGCAGTCCACACTAGTTTAACAGCTAGTTATCGTACATTTTTACTCCAATTGTTTTCTTATAGAAACACTGACGCAGTCCACACTAGTTTAACAGCTAGTTATCGTACATTTTTACTCCAATTGTTTTCTTAGAAACACTGACGCAGTCCACACTAGTTTAACAGCTAGTTATAAAACATTTTTACTCCAATTGTTTTCTTAGAAACACTGACGCAGTCCACACTAGTTTAACAGCTAGTTATCGTACATTTTTACTCCAATTGTTTTCTTATAGAAACACTGACGCAGTCCACACTAGTTTAACAGCTAGTTATCGTACATTTTTACTCCAATTGTTTTCTTAGAAACACTGACGCAGTCCACACTAGTTTAACAGCTAGTTATAAAACATTTTTACTCCAATTGTTTTCTTAGAAACACTGACGCAGTCCACACTAGTTTAACAGCTAGTTATAAAACATTTTTACTCCAATTGTTTTCTTATAGAAACACTGACGCAGTCCACACTAGTTTAACAGCTAGTTATCGTACATTTTTACTCCAATTGTTTTCTTATAGAAACACTGACGCAGTCCACACTAGTTTAACCGCTAGTTATCGTACATTTTTACTCCAATTGTTTTCTTAGAAACACTGACGCAGTCCACACTAGTTTAACAGCTAGTTATAAAACATTTTTACTCCAATTGTTTTCTTATAGAAACACTGACGCAGTCCACACTAGTTTAACCGCTAGTTATCGTACATTTTTACTCCAATTGTTTTCTTAGAAACACTGACGCAGTCCACACTAGTTTAACAGCTAGTTATAAAACATTTTACTCCAATTGTTTTCTTAGAAACACTGACGCAGTCCACACTAGTTTAACAGCTAGTTATCGTACATTTTTACTCCAATTGTTTTCTTATAGAAACACTGACGCAGTCCACACTAGTTTAACAGCTAGTTATCGTACATTTTTACTCCAATTGTTTTCTTAGAAACACTGACGCAGTCCACACTAGTTTAACAGCTAGTTATAAAACATTTTTACTCCAATTGTTTTCTTAGAAACACTGACGCAGTCCACACTAGTTTAACAGCTAGTTATCGTACATTTTTACTCCAATTGTTTTCTTAGAAACACTGACGCAGTCCACACTAGTTTAACAGCTAGTTATAAAACATTTTTACTCCAATTGTTTTCTTAGAAACACTGACGCAGTCCACACTAGTTTAACAGCTAGTTATCGTACATTTTTACTCCAATTGTTTTCTTATAGAAACACTGACGCAGTCCACACTAGTTTAACCGCTAGTTATCGTACATTTTTACTCCAATTGTTTTCTTAGAAACACTGACGCAGTCCACACTAGTTTAACAGCTAGTTATAAAACATTTTTACTCCAATTGTTTTCTTATAGAAACACTGACGCAGTCCACACTAGTTTAACAGCTAGTTATCGTACATTTTTACTCCAATTGTTTTCTTATAGAAACACTGACGCAGTCCACACTAGTTTAACCGCTAGTTATCGTACATTTTTACTCCAATTGTTTTCTTAGAAACACTGACGCAGTCCACACTAGTTTAACAGCTAGTTATAAAACATTTTTACTCCAATTGTTTTCTTATAGAAACACTGACGCAGTCCACACTAGTTTAACCGCTAGTTATCGTACATTTTTACTCCAATTGTTTTCTTAGAAACACTGACGCAGTCCACACTAGTTTAACAGCTAGTTATAAAACATTTTACTCCAATTGTTTTCTTAGAAACACTGACGCAGTCCACACTAGTTTAACAGCTAGTTATCGTACATTTTTACTCCAATTGTTTTCTTAGAAACACTGACGCAGTCCACACTAGTTTAACAGCTAGTTATAAAACATTTTTACTCCAATTGTTTTCTTAGAAACACTGACGCAGTCCACACTAGTTTAACAGCTAGTTATAAAACATTTTTACTCCAATTGTTTTCTTATAGAAACACTGACGCAGTCCACACTAGTTTAACAGCTAGTTATCGTACATTTTTACTCCAATTGTTTTCTTAGAAACACTGACGCAGTCCACACTAGTTTAACAGCTAGTTATAAAACATTTTTACTCCAATTGTTTTCTTAGAAACACTGACGCAGTCCACACTAGTTTAACAGCTAGTTATCGTACATTTTTACTCCAATTGTTTTCTTATAGAAACACTGACGCAGTCCACACTAGTTTAACAGCTAGTTATCGTACATTTTTACTCCAATTGTTTTCTTAGAAACACTGACGCAGTCCACACTAGTTTAACAGCTAGTTATAAAACATTTTTACTCCAATTGTTTTCTTAGAAACACTGACGCAGTCCACACTAGTTTAACAGCTAGTTATAAAACATTTTTACTCCAATTGTTTTCTTATAGAAACACTGACGCAGTCCACACTAGTTTAACAGCTAGTTATCGTACATTTTTACTCCAATTGTTTTCTTATAGAAACACTGACGCAGTCCACACTAGTTTAACCGCTAGTTATCGTACATTTTTACTCCAATTGTTTTCTTAGAAACACTGACGCAGTCCACACTAGTTTAACAGCTAGTTATAAAACATTTTTACTCCAATTGTTTTCTTATAGAAACACTGACGCAGTCCACACTAGTTTAACCGCTAGTTATCGTACATTTTTACTCCAATTGTTTTCTTAGAAACACTGACGCAGTCCACACTAGTTTAACAGCTAGTTATAAAACATTTTACTCCAATTGTTTTCTTAGAAACACTGACGCAGTCCACACTAGTTTAACAGCTAGTTATCGTACATTTTTACTCCAATTGTTTTCTTATAGAAACACTGACGCAGTCCACACTAGTTTAACAGCTAGTTATCGTACATTTTTACTCCAATTGTTTTCTTAGAAACACTGACGCAGTCCACACTAGTTTAACAGCTAGTTATAAAACATTTTTACTCCAATTGTTTTCTTAGAAACACTGACGCAGTCCACACTAGTTTAACAGCTAGTTATCGTACATTTTTACTCCAATTGTTTTCTTATAGAAACACTGACGCAGTCCACACTAGTTTAACAGCTAGTTATCGTACATTTTTACTCCAATTGTTTTCTTAGAAACACTGACGCAGTCCACACTAGTTTAACAGCTAGTTATAAAACATTTTTACTCCAATTGTTTTCTTAGAAACACTGACGCAGTCCACACTAGTTTAACAGCTAGTTATCGTACATTTTTACTCCAATTGTTTTCTTATAGAAACACTGACGCAGTCCACACTAGTTTAACAGCTAGTTATCGTACATTTTTACTCCAATTGTTTTCTTAGAAACACTGACGCAGTCCACACTAGTTTAACAGCTAGTTATAAAACATTTTTACTCCAATTGTTTTCTTAGAAACACTGACGCAGTCCACACTAGTTTAACAGCTAGTTATAAAACATTTTTACTCCAATTGTTTTCTTATAGAAACACTGACGCAGTCCACACTAGTTTAACAGCTAGTTATCGTACATTTTTACTCCAATTGTTTTCTTATAGAAACACTGACGCAGTCCACACTAGTTTAACCGCTAGTTATCGTACATTTTTACTCCAATTGTTTTCTTAGAAACACTGACGCAGTCCACACTAGTTTAACAGCTAGTTATAAAACATTTTTACTCCAATTGTTTTCTTATAGAAACACTGACGCAGTCCACACTAGTTTAACCGCTAGTTATCGTACATTTTTACTCCAATTGTTTTCTTAGAAACACTGACGCAGTCCACACTAGTTTAACAGCTAGTTATAAAACATTTTACTCCAATTGTTTTCTTAGAAACACTGACGCAGTCCACACTAGTTTAACAGCTAGTTATCGTACATTTTTACTCCAATTGTTTTCTTATAGAAACACTGACGCAGTCCACACTAGTTTAACAGCTAGTTATCGTACATTTTTACTCCAATTGTTTTCTTAGAAACACTGACGCAGTCCACACTAGTTTAACAGCTAGTTATAAAACATTTTTACTCCAATTGTTTTCTTAGAAACACTGACGCAGTCCACACTAGTTTAACAGCTAGTTATCGTACATTTTTACTCCAATTGTTTTCTTAGAAACACTGACGCAGTCCACACTAGTTTAACAGCTAGTTATAAAACATTTTTACTCCAATTGTTTTCTTAGAAACACTGACGCAGTCCACACTAGTTTAACAGCTAGTTATCGTACATTTTTACTCCAATTGTTTTCTTAGAAAACATTATCATTTTGTATTTTTGGTTTTCTTATTGACGACCTCCAACCGTTTCATTTCTAAAAGCTTTTTGTTGCCTTATTTATGGCATTAGGACACCGTGCATTAGCTTTTGTTCTTCATAATGAGGATATCCTTTGAGTTAAAAGTTCGCCTAATTTAAGAGTAAATATATTATATACATATGAGTTATATAAACTGCATGACTGCTGTAGTGTAGATCTGTAGGGATGGACGACCTTATGG
This sequence comes from Metridium senile, assembly GCA_949775045.1. Taxonomy (NCBI): domain Eukaryota; kingdom Metazoa; phylum Cnidaria; class Anthozoa; order Actiniaria; family Metridiidae; genus Metridium; species Metridium senile. The sequence continues at coordinate 10,307,049 of OX459107.1, forward strand.
TAGTCGTTTTGTAGAGAAAACCATTTCAAAACAGTTTGATTAACAGTAAGTGCATTTATTTTTTTTCTGTGCGTGAGCGGGCGGTATCCTACCAAATCCTGCAGTTTGATTGGTTCCGCGAGCGGGCGGCTTTTTCCTATATCTTGACCACGGTCACGGTATCCACAGGTATCCAAATAGCTTGCAAAATTTTAACGACTGTTTTAACGACTTAACGGAAATTTTTCAATCAAAGACAACATTTTTAATCATCAAATTACTTTTCTAGAGTCTTGGAACATAAACTAAATAGCCAGGCAATTTTAAAACAGGTATTAATGAGCTTTATTTTCAATTTCACGGGTAGTTTGCAAACTTCAACCTAAAGTTCACACTATAAAATTAAATACAAACATAAACCGGGAAAAAGTACTAATTCCTGATAGTTTCAAAAACTCGCAGCTTTGAACATGTTCTTGCAGTGTCAGTGTATTCCTTCGTCTCTTAAAAAATAGCTTAAAGTTTGAGATTTGTATTCATCTTCGGCGATTTTGCAAAAACTTTCCAGGTTACTAAAATAGATTTGTATTTTTTTAGCCGTTTCATCAAAACTTAGTTTTAACTGACACCGTTTAAAAGAAAAACACATACCTAACCATGACTTGTAATTAAGAGTCGGCTTTTGAAGTAATTTTTTTGGCGGTTTAACTTTCATAAACAACATCTTCGGTTGTTTTTTTCCTTCGTCGATGAATCCATTGCCGATCCATTGCCGAATTTCACGTGTAATGTCCTTACTAGCATATGGGCATTTTGTCTGCGCATGCTCGTGTAAATGGAACGAAAAGGAATGCGGTCGCCATTTTGTTTGCAGAAAGCGTTCTTTGGGTTTTCTATGGAACGATCTAAGAACCATAGGGCTTTCGATGGAAGAGTTTGATTGGAAATCCAATCTACTTACATAGAGCAAGCGCTTCAGGATATCAACAATGCGATCATGTATTTATTTGGATAGAAATAAGTCGTCAAAATGTGCTCAAAAAGCAAAAACCTCGAGAGAGGACTTTCTTTGCTGTTGTCGTTTTCCTACATCCAGCTATTATTTTGAAGAAATCTCAATTAGAGGTGAGTAATTATGTAATGGTGTTTTAAAATTGCCCAAACACTAGTCTTGTCTTGAAGCCGATGATCTAAAATATATTGTTGTTTAAACGAGAAATTTGAGGATTGGCCAATTTTCACTCATTTGCAATACCAATTTACTCAAAATTTTTACCGTCCCCCACGTTGGAAATGGCCTTTATAACAAACCTTTTTACTTTATCTTTGCAGGGGTATAGCTTTTTTGCTTCTTAAAAGTGCATAGCTATGTGGTTTTAAAGGAATACTGAAGACCACCCAAACTATCTTGCATATTTGTCAGACAAGGAGTATTTTTCTCTGCCATGGTTTACGAAGATCGTCAAGTTATTGATCGTCAAATTGCATTGCACAAGGTAACTTAAGTGTTTAAATATTGTTGTCTATTTTCTGATTTTTAGTCACCTCTTCTAAATTCACGCAGTCATATTTTTAGCTCGAAGACATTTATACGCTGAAAATTGCATTCACTCAGTACTACCTCGAATCAAAAAACATGAAATAAGTTGAAATTTTTACCGTCCCCCAGCTTTCTTTTTGTCATCATTTTGATGCTAATAAATCAAAGAATAACTTGTGTTATTTATTGGTCATAAAAAATTGCACAGCTCTTGTACGGGCAATCCAAATTGACCACTTTGAAAACGTCTCGATATGTATTTGTGATCACGTGAGCATTCGAACTAATTGTTGAATGTTTATGATTGAAGACGACGTTTTATGTTTCCAAAATTACTGTTTTTTCACACTTAATCATTTTTGTACATAAATGTTTATAGATTAATTTTTGCACATTCTTGTTCCATGCAACCACAAATCATTCTCTTTCACTGTATATATATATTTTTTCTATTTACCATGGCTCTCAACCAGAGTAATGTTCATGCAAAATATAGTTTTGGTATGAAATTATATAAGTATAAAAATTACACTATTTAATATAACACCTATATGTTTCAAATAGACTATTGTGCTCTAAATTGCTGTAATAAACTAACTTGTGTCCCATATAACACTGTATAATACCTAATACCATAACCATAATTCAATTATTTCAGTTATAGGATAGCCAAGCAATCCTGCATGACCATGATCTGAAGGTTATGTTAAAATTACTGACTCTTCCAGTGACACTATAAGCAATTATAGTCATGCATTTATAGTCATCCAGTAAATTAAAAAATGTGCCATATCACTACATCTTTCACAAACTTAGCAATAGCTGTGTCTAGCCTCGATACAAAACCTCTAAAAGTAAACTTGCCCTGCAAGGCTTAGGGAGTGCAGCAAATTTGCTTTTAGAGAAATTAATAAATTTATAAAAAGGATGAAAGAAACTGATTATATGTTCTCTACTATTCAGGGAAATATGCAATGGACCAATTACTAGAACAACAGACAAGAGGGATGGTTGTGGCACCAAGGCTTTGCTGGAATTCTCAATTATATAATTTGTTGTCAGTGGATATGTATACGTCGAGTGATCATAGGAATTATTGACTGTACTTAGGTTGTGGAGGTCACACATAATGCCAGGGTTATTGCTATCAAATAATCTTTAGATTCATAAGCATTTTTTCTACAACCAAATTGTTATGGCTAATCACCAGGCTGTATAACAACACAGTTTGTCATGTATTCAAGTAGACAATGTCATATGTGGCATTGAAATCTTCTCTTGACTTTAGTTTTAACTCAATAAAATCAAGCAAGTTAAAATATCATTGTTCTCACTTGTCATTTTGACTAAACTGAAGAATATTTATTATTTGTCGGTCATGTTCTTGGTTGGAAAAGGCACAAGTCAACCAATTGAGCATGCTCATAGCATGTTTCACTAAGAGTATGCATGCTTAGATGTGAAGAAGAAGAAGTGACTATATTTTGACATTCATTTATGTTTAGCCCATTATGCTCTTGCATTTTATACGTCTACTTGATTGGTATGGCTTGTATATTTTTGAATACTGCTCACTACAATTGTGTACAATGTCTTAACTTGTGTGAATTCATTTTTTCTGGTCTTTTGTTTTGATTAACAATAACAGCCATTGATTTCTTTAAATTTCATTGCCAATAAAGGAATCAAAAGAGCTATGTTGCAGGTTATTCGAAAGGTCTGTAAGGATTTTGTGTGCAGTTTTCCTTGAACAAGTGTTGTCAAGTACAATGCATGTGCTGAGTTACCAACCCATTCTGGATGTAGATATAACTATTTGTTTGCATAATTGCCAACTAATAAATTAAAAAAAAAAAAAACATTTTCGCAAAAATTTCGCAAATGAATAAATCCATGAATTTTGTAATTCATTTTAAATAGTATTAACGTGGTGAAAGGTTTTTCCGAGACATGTTTGCAGGTTTCTGTGATCTTCATGATTCAATTTATTTTCGTAATTTCTGTCCCAAAACACGTCCGAAAATCTGCCTAAAACTCCTAATTTTCACACTGGTTTTTTTTCCACACACTACACAACCAGTTCGAGACCTATGGCTCACACTAAAAATGCTGATAAACAAGAGGAAAGTAAATAAAACGCTTGTTATATTTCGCCATTGCCGATAGCTTGTTTATGTTTTTGCGAAGTGCAGGCGCATGTCAGCGGTTAATAAAATCAAAATTGGATTTTTCTGAGCGTGCGCAGACAGAATGCCTACATGCTGTCCTTACTCCTTCATCGGTAGATTTAGTAGAGAACTATGTTTAGATTTGTGTATATGTGCTCCCTAACAGACTTGAATTGATCATCGAAAAACAAGTTATTTTATCACCACGATGTTGATTGAAATGATAGTACGTTTGACTCGTTTCTTGATCACGTGTTTGCCGATGTAAAATTTCACAGGTAACCCGTAAACATATTATTATGGAAGACAGAAAAATAAACCATTATGTTATCTCTGTAATATAATTATGTTTTGTTTACGATCGAAATTAACCAACATTTATATCAATGGCGATCTCTATATATTTCACATTGTAATACCGAATAGAGAAATTAATCAACTGAGCTCGCGCGTTAAATTTTTTTCAGTTAATAATAATATTTTTTAACTCCATGTTAACCAAAACTAATGCAAAAAAAAAAAATAGGTTATTTACCGGCCTAGGTCGGTCCGGATAGGGAAAAACTGTGCCCTTGGTCTTGAATTTACGGCCCTCGGCCCGGAGGCCTCGAGCCGTAAATTCAAGACCAAGGGCACAGTTTTTCCCTATCCGGACCTCCCGGCCGGTAAATAACCTATATATATCTTTTAGGTGTTGAAGAGGAATAGATGGTCGTTATGTAGAGATGGTCGTTGTGTACAAATGGTCGTTGTTTAGAGGTGTAATCATTAATATGTACAAATGGTCGTTATGTAGAGATGGTCGTTGTGTACAAATGGTCGTTATGTAGAGATGGTCGTTGTGTACAAATGGTTGTTATGTAGAGGTGTAATCATAAATATGTACAAATGGTCGTTATGTAAAGATAGTCGTTGTTGTGTACAAATGGTCGTTATGTAGAGATGGTCGTTGTGTACAAATGGTCGTTATGTAGAGGTGTAATCATAAATATGTACAAATGGTCGTTATGTAAAGATGGTCGTTGTATACAAATGGTCGTTATGTAAAGATGGTCGTTGTGTACAAATGGTCGTTATGTAGAGATGGTCGTTGTGTACAAATGGTCGTTGTTTAGAGGTGTAATCATTAATATGTACGAATGGTCGTTATGTAAAGATGGTCGTTGTGTACAAATGGTCGTTATGTAGAGGTGTAATCATTAATATGTACAAATGGTCGTTATGTAAAGATAGTCGTTGTGTACAAATGGTCGTTATGTAAAGATGGTCGTTGTGTACAAATGGTCGTTATGTAGAGGTGTAATCATTAATATGTACAAATGGTCGTTATGTAAAGATGGTCGTTGTGTACAAATGGTCGTTATGTAGAGGTGTAATCATTAATATGTACAAATGGTCGTTATGTAAAGATGGTCGTTGTGTACAAATGGTCGTTATGTAGAGATGGTCGTTGTGTACAAATGGTCGTTGTTTAGAGGTGTAATCATTAATATGTACGAATGGTCGTTATGTAAAGATGGTCGTTGTGTACAAATGGTCGTTATGTAGAGGTGTAATCATTAATATGTACAAATGGTCGTTATGTAAAGATAGTCGTTGTGTACAAATGGTCGTTATGTAAAGATGGTCGTTGTGTACAAATGGTCGTTATGTAGAGGTGTAATCATTAATATGTACAAATGGTCGTTATGTAAAGATGGTCGTTGTGTACAAATGGTCGTTATGTAGAGGTGTAATCATTAATATGTACAAATGGTCGTTATGTAAAGATGGTCGTTGTGTACAAATGGTCGTTATGTAAAGATGGTCGTTGTGTACAAATGGTCGTTATGTAAAGATGGTCGTTGTGTACAAATGGTCGTTATGTAAAGATGGTCGTTGTGTACAAATGGTCGTTATGTGTAATCATTAATATGTACAAATGTTCTATGCATCATACTGGATAGCAATAGATATTTGAACTGTCGTGCCCACCGTCAGTAGTCAGCGGTATAGCGAAACAAGATATCCGAATCAGCTTTGTTAACGTTGTTTACTAGTTAAGGTAGTATCATCCTCGGGAACCCAGGGGTATTCTTCTGCCGCTCGTTTCTCGCTTCCACAACATATACCCCTGGGAACGTAGTCTGTTGGAGCTTGTTCCGGAAGTCAAAATTCAGCTCTTTCCTGATTGGTCGACCTTATTAGGTCGACCAATGAAAATCAAGATAACCATTCAAAGAAAGTCGTTAAATAAGTTTGAATTTTGACTTCCGGAACAAGCTCCAACAGACTACGTTCCCAGGGGTATATGTTGTGGAAGCGAGAAACGAGCGACAAAAACGAATACCCCTGGGTTCCCGAGGATGAGGTAGTATCGGATACTTGGCTTTCTTACATGAATTTTTTATAAATCCTGTCATTTATAGATCATTGTTAGGCAAGTCAAAAAATGTGAAAAAATATTGGGGTCACCGTATTGGTTATAGAGTTATAAGATATAGTAAAAGTAGGTATTTGCAATAATTTGCGGTGATTTGCTCAAAAGTACCTATTCAAAGCAGTCAATAGAATGCGAACGTATTTTGCTAGGAAAAGCATAAGATTATATAAAACGATAGATCTAAGGGTTATCTAACATTTCCTGTCCTAAAAATCATTGAATCATTTCCAAATATGGGTATAAGTGAACCATAGAAGCACAATTCTACGCCAATTACGCACCCTACATGTGTATAGAGTTGTAGCATTTGTAAAATTTCGGAAAATCAAAACATGAATATTTTATTTTTTATTCCAAATCGTAAGAATAGTAAATGCAGTCTTGAATAAAAAGCAAAAAATTGGGTGTCACCGTACTAATAGGCGAGTTATAAGCGACAGAATCACGGTAACGGTCCGCGCGGGACTGGGTTCTAGTACTTTAAACATCTGCTTGAAACTTGTCAAATTATCCAAGTCATCTCCAGAAACCCTAAAACCTATTTTGTATTAGTTTTACGACTAAAGACGTCAAAATTATATTTTATCTATTCATTTTTACAAAGTTGTAAATTTGTTGTTTTGAGACAAAACAGCGACCATGTCAGGTAGTAAAAATCTGAGCATGTTTCGAAAAATGTCCCATTTTACCTCCAAAGTTGCATGAAATGACATAATACTTTCTTAGGTTATAAATAAGGATTCAAATTAAGATATTATTTTGATAAATTTTCAAAAAAACGCAAATAAATGATGAAAAACGAGATGCGCGAAATAGATGCGCAGTAGCAAGAGTCCGGAACTACCTTAATACACGCTTAGCTCTACTTTTAGAAATCTACTGTTGATAAGCTTAAATCTAAACAAAACGTATTTCTGTATATAGCTATCAATCGATTTTGACTTTTTTGATATAGACAAATAGTTATATATAGCTAGGTGGACGTACAGTGACGTATTTTGTTATGGCTTTGCCAGCAAACGATTGTTATCAGAACAAAGAAAATTAAAAAATCTATTGTGAAAATGGTAGGCATCACAATACTAACACTTGTAAACACTACGCTCACCTATTAGGTAGCTATCATGACAAAATAACAATGACGACGAGGACGATGTTGTTGTTGTTCATGATGACGTGAAAGATGATTGTGGTGTTAGCCATGATGGTGATGACAATAATAACAATGATGATAAAATAATCAAGGTTATTCAACGTGGGTATGAGATCAGTAAAATGTTCTTCGTTTGTCTCATGAATTTCGAAGGGTTGGACCGCGACGTTGCTACTGCTACTGCTAGTATTCATCAGGCGATTGACAGGTGATGATGATGATGATGTTATTGCTGTAATGATCAATGATGATAATGATGTGAATGGTTACCTTGGTGAGTATTGATGCATGATGATGATGTTCAATGATGATCATGATGATGAGATGTTCAATGATGATGATGATGATGATATTGTTGTAATGATCAATGATGATAATGATGTGAGTATTGATGATGATGGTGATGACAATAATAACGATGATGATGATGATGATGATGATGATGATGATGATGTGGTGGATGTTTAATGATGATGATGGTGATAATACTGATGACGTGAATGGTTTACCGCGTGGTGAGTATTGATGGTGATGATGATGACAATAATAACAATGGTGATGATCATATTGTTGTAATGATCAAAGATGTTGAGTAACGATAATGATGATGATGTTGTTGATGTTGTTGATGTTTAGTGATGGTGATTATGATGATAATGGCGTGAATGGTTTACCTTGGTGAGTAATGATGGTGATGACAATAACAATAATGATGATGATATTGTTTTAATAACCAATGATGATGATGATACTGATGACGTGAATGGTTTACCACGTGGTGAGTATTAATGATGGTGATGATGATGACATTAATAACAATAATGAATATGAATAACATGAATAATAATAAATTAATTAATAATAATGAATAACACTTATGTTGTTGATGTTCCATGATGATAATAATGTTTTGCAATGTGCCTCACTGATTCACCTCAAGTTCATGAGTGCTTTACAATCTCAACTTGAAGTATTTCATGGTCTGCTTTTAAGACGTATATGAAAGTGTAAGAGCAAGTCAGTTCAATCAATACATAAAATGTCTCTTTCATAATCTATAACCGCTAGACCAAAAATATATATTTCAAGACCTGTCCAAGGTTGTAACATTACATCAACAAAAATAACAACAGTATAAATGATATAAACTTTATTTTAACCATAATGTTCGTTTATAAATCCATTATCTGAAATCCCTGATTTCTCAGGATGACGTCGTATAAAATACAAAAAGATCTGATCCAACTTTGCTTTCTTTATCAAGATAATCAAGCGCTTCGTGGAAAATACAGCGCCAAAGTTTATCACTCTGTCTCAGTAGGTTGAGAGTTTGATTTCAACATTCATGCATTATTCAAAATTCTGATTTCAATTCTACTTTGATTGTTATCATTGTTTTACTCAATCGCTATCGACCCTATGAGCAATATTCGGAGCAAATGTAGATCTCCACTACTTCAGTTTTGAGACACTTCGTAGGAACATACACGAAATATAAGCTTAAAGCGATCAACGTACGGTAAAAAAAAGAACAGCCACGAATGATAAAATAATTCATCTATCGGTATACAGAAACTGCAGAACAACACACAGCTCCAGTTGATGGTGAGTTTTTATGTTACTATTAGATTGTCTCATTTTTAAATTATACATAAAGAAATATACCAAAGTTAGCTAAATAAATACATCGATAACTTTGAAACAAAGATGAAAATTGCTGAGAAAATGAATGTATAGATTGAGATTCATCATACAAGAGATAGAGAAATGTCCGCGGTTGTTTAATTGCAATGTTCAAGTTTTTTGTTTACATGCTTAGTCATTCAATAGAATAAACAATTGTTGGCTTTTGTCTATAGATAATTTAAAACAAGATGTATTACTAAAAAACTACCAATCATAAACATTGTTTAAAATGGGAAGTTCTTATAGTCAACCAAAAAGACGACATTTTGCTATCGGAAATCTTTTTAGCAAATGTAAATTGAAAATCACGTTTGAAAAATACTGACATAAATCAAAAAGAAAAATCACAAACATCTGGTATTTGAAATCACTGTGAATTTGTGTATGCAAGGCAGAAGCAATGTGTAAAGTGTAGGAATAGGTATCAGTTTTTAATCCATGTTGCTCAGTGCAAAAATGATAAAAAATTCGTTTAAGTTTCAATATTCCCTCTCCGTTTTTTTAAAAAAAAGGAATTGTTTAAAACACACCACAAAGAAACTAACTAAATCATGGCAAAATGATTAATCAACTATTATAGCAACTCTTTAAAATATTTTCAAATGAAGTGTATTTCTTTTACGTTTTTGAAACACATTTACTGACGATCATAATACTTCTACATCGCTTATTGAGTACATTTAAATCAATACACCGATTTTCAGAAAGGTTGTTCTAAAAGGTCTAGAAAATAGTTTTTTTTTTTTTAATTTTTTATTTAAACGCATTATTCCTTGTTCTTATTTTGAATTTTGATCCGGTACTGACTCGTTGTTAGACGTTGTTAGACAATGTTAGACACTGTCAAAGGTTGTTAGCAATACTAGTACTCTTGTTTCATGTTATCTATCACTGCTGGTTTATTTGACAAAAGGCGCATTTGTACAGGCTAAGCCTGTTTTCAAGAAACATGTTTCATCATCTACCACTGCAACATCTTGTTATGTTCATATAACACTTACACATACAACCAAAATATATATGAAATGAATGAATCGATAACGAGAGAAGAAATACGACAGGCTTCAGAGTGTGGACTGTAGCTTTGATTGCGACAACGATTTTTGAAATAGGTGTATGTTATAGTGATGTAGAAGGTCGTACATGAATAAAAATCACTGCTATATCGTGTTACAACAGTCCCCTTCACAGTTCCCTGCGCCATCTTGAAAGGTAGGATGTCCTTTGTATCGAAGAGAGACGAACGTTCAGCTTGCAATGATAGAGACACGTGAATAATTGTCCCGTAAGGTGTTAAAAGGTCTCTATCATTACAAGCTCAACGTTCGTCTCGCTTCGATGAAAAGGCCCGGCTACCTTTCAAGATGGCGCAGGAAACTGTGACTATTGATAGTTTACATTTCGTATTAAGTAGACATTGACACGAAGATGGTTTGTTTTGTCTAAAAATACCATACAATAGATAAAACAAATGATTATATTTTGAAATACGAATAGTTGCACAAAGCTATCTGATAATTGAACAATCTGAATCTGAATTTAAGGAATATGTTTTTTATTCTAAGAAAACCGATAAAAAAGTTTATTTTGGTGCATTTTTAAATATTCAGTTTGCATGAAATACGGTAATCAGATAATTCAATAATTGAATGTCAATTTATGGAACAGTCTTTGTGTTTTGAAGAAGTTGATAACAGAGGTATTTTATTTTTGGATTAGGGAATAGTCGGATACAATAATTAAGGTATGAATTATGGAATAGCTTTAAGACAGTCAAATCTAAATATATAATATATACAGCGTCTTGCAAAAAGTCTGTAAATCTCAGAATATACATATATACATATATCGAGTGCATTGTGGGAACGTATTTAAGCGTATTTACGAGTATTTAAGCATATCTATCAATAATAAATGAGTATTTAAGACTAGCTGACACCACTAAGTGTTAGGAAACGCTTATATACTATGAATCTCGCGCATATTCGTTCCCACAATGCACCCGATATATGTATATATTTATATTCTAGGATTTACAGAATTTTTGCAAGACGCTGTTTATATATATATTTAACTTAGATCAAATGCATTTATAGTTACAAATGGTTGTTTAATGGTTGGTTCATTGGTTCGTTGGTACGTTTGTTGGTTTATTTGTTTGTCTGGTCAGTTTTGTTTGTTACTTGTTTGACTTTTGAAAAAATGTTGACTTATCCGACTGCATGGCGTTTCGAGCTTTCGTCGTCTGAGTAAATGAGTTAGACTAAGAGGGATACAAGGTATAAATGTGAAGCGGGAAGAGTGACGAACCAATAAAAACTGAAAAAAATGTAGGAGGAGTCAGAAAGAACAATAAAAGTAAACATTTATTTACGGTGTTACAAATTTCATTCTATTACCTATCATTTATTTCAAACACCGACGCAGCCTATACTAGTTTACTTGCTAGTTTCCAACAATAGATTATATTAAATTAAATTAAATACATTATATCTGAAAACCACTTCCCGTCCAGCCTACCGAGTCTGTGCTATTTGTTTCAAAAGAGATATGTATCAACTTCCCTTTCTTTTTTTTTTTGTTTTACTAATGGTCAATGATAAAAGCTCATTTGCATTACAAGTGAAGACATGTCCCTATCAAAGGGTTTCAGTAGTAAAGCCTCTCAAGATTATCGCACTTTACATCGACGAATCGCGAGCGAGAGTAAGAGGTATAAAACATAATTATAAACTGGCAAATACAGAATTAATTGACTTACTAAAAAATATTTTATCCGTCAAATAAAGAATAAAGAAGTGATAAAAGTAATACGAAAATACTATAATAACAATAGTTAAAATAATGATAATGATGACAGTGATAATGATGATTATTATGATTTTGATAATATCTTTGAAGACAACGGTAAACGAGTATTATTAATTTTCCTCAGACTCGGTGAATAATAACCTCGATTTTGTCTCGGTCCTTATGCCTCAATATTCGGCAAGTAACTGTTAAATATTATCTTAATTCAGTAACATGTACACCTCTGAAAGATAGCGGAAGTCCTTTAAAGGGGCGTGGTATACGGACGATTTTAACCCCTAAGAGATATACCAAATAAAAACTATAAAAGCTTAAAAGGAAAAGCGTGAGTGGACACATCCTTTCTTGATAGCAGTACACGATACCAAGAAATGACATGACTCTAAATTGCAGTTTAATACCCTAAAAGATACCAAATCGCGGTATTTAATCTCTACGAAACACGACAAGAATAGCTCATACTTTTATCACTGAGATCCCCCATCAACACCACCTATATCTCCCCCCCCCCCTCCCCCCTCCCCCCTCCCCCCTCGCCCTGGATGATTAATGACAATAGTAATGATAGTTATGGTAATGATGGTGATGATAATGTTAATAGAACTTAATAATAATGTATTACTTAAATTGCGCGAAGTTTCATAGAAAGATGCAGCTCACCTGCGCATTACAATATTATAAAATAAATATGAAAATTACATGATATTATTAAAACTGTTAAATACAATACTTCTAATGTTGATAATAATAATAATAGCGACTCACAATCTTGGTCATAGTAATTCCTCGTCGATACATACGGTAGCTACATCGTATTACTGACATATTCAGCTTATCATCACGTCAAATCGGTGCATTATCCTTAGAACTCCTACATAATATAACGCTCGCAATATATCCTATTACTAAATAGTACAAATTAAACAAAAGAATTAGCATAAAACAGCAATAAATAATATAACTTATGTCACGCAGATCTACTATTTGCACTCTTCCATTTCCCAATCTATATTAATTGAATTGATTCAGTGTAATAATCTCATCTACCATTTGGTCTTTATGTCAACTCGAATGAGGTTCATGTCTTTATATTGTGGCCTTTATACCAAAGTTAAAAACCTGGGTAGTTTCATAACAGTATTTGTGATTATCGACATTAGATTTACTTTGTACGTTTCTTAATGGGCTCAAGGGACAACTCTGTACGTTTCTTAATGTGCTCAAGGGACCAATCAGTAGCTTGACAGTTAATACTAGGGGTATGTTAACTAGTAAGGCATTACAAGTCGTGCCATCGCTAGTAAGATAAACACACCGTGTGACAGCAACAGTGACTAGACTCGTCGTTTTCACTTAGGTAAGACAAGTTGTCATTTAGAGCAGATTTCGTATGTCTATGAAAAGCTGAAGGCATGGAAAAGATTTTCAAAATTCTAGAAAACATCACGGTCGAGGCAAGGCACGCACACGGCACTGAACTTTTCAGTCATACGAAAGCTGCTCTAATTTAAATTGGGTTGTGAGAGTGAGTACATGAAAACGCAAATTTGTGAACAGTAATTTTGAACTAAAATTGTCCAAATAAATTAATTTATTTTGCCATCGCTAGTAAGATAAACACATCGTGTGACAGCAACAGTGACTAGACTCGTCGTTTTCACTTAGGTAAGACAAGTTGTCATTTAGAGCAGATTTCGTATGTCTATGAAAAGCTGAAGGCACGGAAAAGATTTTCAAAATTCTAGAAAACATCACGGTTGTGGCAAGGCACGCACACGGCACTGAACTTTTCACAGTCATACGAAAGCTGCTCTAAATTGGGTTGTGAGGGTGAGTACAGTATTTGTGAACAGTGATTTTGAACTAAAATTGTCCAAATAATCAATTTATTTTGATTTTTGTTGAAATAGTTTTTTGAACGGTTTTATTCAATGTATAAAAGCAATATATTTTTGGCTTTACGTTTCAAATTCTTTTCTATGGCATGAAATATGATATCTTTTCACTTTCCATTTCTTAATTACTATTATCATCGCATTATAGAAACGCCATTACCGTTTCTATTTCATTCAATTTTATCCCATTCGATTCGATTCGATTCTATCAATTCTATTCCATGCTATTTTTTATTACATTTTATTTTGCTACATTTTATTACATTTTATTGCAGTTTCATTCTGTTCCATTCTATTTCATATCATTCTATTCTATTCTATTCTATTCTATTCTATTCTATTCTATTCTATTCTATTCTATTCTATTCTATTCTATTCTATTCTATTCTATTCTATTCTATTCTATTCTATTCTATTCTATTCTATTCTATTCTATTCTATTCTATTCTATTCTATTCTATTCTATTCTATTCTATTCTATTCTATTCTATTCTATTCTATTCTATTCTATTCTATTCTATTTCATTCTATTCCATTCTATTCCATTCTATTCCATTCTATCCCATTCCATTCTATTCTATTCTATTCTATTCTATTCTATTCTATTCTATTCCATTCCATTCCATTCTATTCTATTCTATTCTATTCTATTCTATTCTATTCTATTCTATTCTATTCCATTCCATTCTATTCTATTCTATTCTATTCTATTCTATTCTATTCTATTCTATTCTATTCTATTCTATTCTATTCTATTCTATTCTATTCTATTCTATTCTATTCTATTCTATTCTATTCCATTCTATTCTATTTCATTCTATTCTATTCCATTCTATTCCATTATTTTTCATTCTATTCCATTTTTGGTTAATCTTAAACAATACTTGCAATTCACAATCTGATTTGTTTATATTTAGTCAGTCATGGAAACAATGAAATGCGGAAATACTTATGGTTTTACTACAATGAATCCCTATAATGCAAATACAAAATGGACTAAAACATGCATTTTCAAATTAAATTTGACATCTCATACTTTAAAAGACGGAAACAAAAAAACATAATAATTATGCTTAGTATATACTGAAAAGAGCAAAGAAAACTAAAGATTGCTATGGAATATATAGTGAATATATTATATCGAACTTTCAAGCTCAGAGACAAAAAGAAATAACAAGCATAATGTAAAATTGAATTGCATTGAAATGCGTTAGGTGTATAAGTGAAATACAGATACATGGGATAAATATCATAAGCCCGGGAATTGAACCCCACGGTTTCGGCTTTCTAGTCCGACGTGTTGACCACTATACCGCAAGGACAAACATGCTGGATACGCAGCCGAACGAAGTAGTATAAAGCAACTGTGGGGGGTCCCTGCAGGGCTATATTAATCACTAAACAATGTAAAATTGATTATTTGAACATGAGATTTCACTACCCCTTAATCCGACAAATGCACGAGTCAAGTACAAAATGTCAGGAAGCTCATCATTTTGGTACCCCATGCAAATTGTTTATAACAACATTTCGGTAGCAAAAAAGGCCTTGCAAAATATTTTTACCAAAAAAATAATATTTCTGCACAAAACAAATTAAACATATATTCTGTTATTATATTATGATCATTATATTATATTTAACGGGTCATATAGAATAGAACCGAATAAATGTATTTATACTTAACTAAAAACGTGCACTGAAATTAGTAAAAATAATTTGAGAAAAAAATGACTTTAATTGAAAATCCTCATGAATTAACCAATATCATCATTATTATTTTATTGTGATTGATTGATAACATTAATTAATATATTAAATAATGACAGAATTTTAACGCTTGTGAATTTTACCAATATAAAGTAGGTTTATATTCGAGTATTGTGCTTATCTGTTTGCCTTTAGATATATTATATATGTTAAGCCGATGCACTAATATGCTTGCTGACACGAGATATGTCAGTTTTAATGACGAGCCTACAACACTTTAAAGGATAAGAACAAGCGTGATATACTCAGTGAATCTTAATCTTTTGGTATATTAACTCAGATAAGGACATTCTCGGATACATCGATATAATACTCTAGTATTGCGTAATGTAATGTAGACTATATCAGCTACGAAAGTAATTATAATGATTTAGCATTTGGACGTTGAAAGTTAAGGTATTTTTAATGCTTTTTTGATTGGAAATATAGTTTTGTATTTACTTTTCTGTATAGTATATTTTTAATTTCCTTATACATTTTTCGTTTATTGCACAAATTACATTGAGAATTATTACTTAGAATACATTGAGCAATATATTCTTCAATGTTTTGCTATATATATTGTGTATATTTCTGCAAGAAACAAAAATTAAACATACATACTGTTATATGATACACCTATTTCAAAAAAACGTTGTCAGAAGGAAATCTGCAATCTTCAATCTGAGACCAAAATGAATTCTGTGGTACGGCAATTTTTCTCATTAAAAATTCGTTTGCGTGCACTTTCTGGCTTCGGATATGGCGATGGTAAATATAAATCTGAAGGTGCTAAGCGCAAAAAAAAAACAGGGCCAATTCATTTCGGTCTCAGATTGCAGGTTCAGATCTTGTTTTTTGAAATAGGTGAGTACATTGTGAATCTTTACTTAATACTGAGAAAAATATTCTTCAAATTTTTTTCCTATGTGTATTTTGTATATATATAATCAGTATAATAATCTTTTTTTTATCAAGGTTGTATAGTTTATAATATGAATTTGTAGATATATTATATATTTATTATATTATGAAAAGGACCAAACAGTTAGCAGTGGAAACTAATTGTTTTTCTTTGTTTTGATACTGTCCCCGCTGGCTATACACATCTGGCTGCGAGGGAGACTAGATAGCTCTACCCTCATAGTATTTATCTTAATCAATGTATATTTTATTAATTTATTTTATCCTTTAAGAGGGTTCTGAAGGGGTAAAATGGGAGCTTGGATTGGCCTTATTTTTGACTGGGAAAATGGGATGGATGCACTGGGACTGGGATTTACAAATAAAAGAACAATAGAAAATCGGAATGGGATTGAAAACTTGAGCAGAACTGATGGGAATATGTGATTTTTGCAAGTTGTACTAAAAATCGAACATATCAACTGCTACTCCTAGCTGAAAGTGTACGCAACTTCTCACTTTCAAATGTCCATTTACGAGACACAAATGCACTCAAGCTTTGCCTTACATTCTGTACATGTTTTTTTTTATAAACATGTGACACGAGCTGTGGTCAAAATATTTAATGTAGAGGCAGTGAGTGTCTGGGCACTTGTGTTAGGGCACTTGTGTCTGGCTAGAGGATTGAGATGCTAACTGAAAAGGGATTTATTTATTTATTTTATTTTATTCTATCAGTTAAAACTCTAATGTTATCAAAGCATTCTCAATTCACATCTTTTCACATTAATTCTAGATCTGATTCGTTTATTTTAATATTTTTTATATTATAATATTTATATTATATTTTTAATAAATATAATATTGAAAAATACAATATTATTTGTCTCTGCAGGCTGTGCACGATCTTTTGCTCAGATTATTTTGTCGAGCACGATATGTTTTGTCACGGTTAAAGGTGTGCCGATATTTCTTTTGGGATATCCAACAATACCCCCATCAATTATCGAAGCTAGACGAGCGTTGAGCTCCTAATGATAGAAACATTTTAACACCGTGCGGGACAAAGTATTTACTCGTCTCTATCATTGTAAGCTCAACTTTCTCGTTTCGATGCAAAGCAGTGGCGGGTGTAGGGGTGGTGAATAGGGTGGCTAGCCACCCCTTAATTTGTGCTCCGTTTTCTGCTATTTATTGTGTTTTATTGGATGAGTAACATATGAACAATGCACAAATACAAAAACATACGCTTCACATTCACCCCTCTAAAATATTCCTAGATCCGCCACTGCAAAGGCCCGGCTACCTTTCAAGATGGCGCCGAGGACTGTGAAGGGAACTATTGCAATATTATCTTATTATGATCAAGCCAAAAACATTCATCAAATTAATAAGTTAACTAAGATTAATAAAGATATATAATGTACAATAGACTCAGTTTGAAAACAATCGGTGATGTACGGTGTAGTCTGCATGGTTTTCACACAGAACCAGTAATAAGATAGAATAATTACAGCACACTTTAGCTTGTATGTCAGTCATTACTTGATCATGATCAGCTCGGTATATAATGACCGATGGAATACTTTTATTTCTTGATAGGTTGGAGGACATATAAAGAAAACCGCTAATATTTAAGAACCAAGGAAGGTGAGCCTTTATATATACACCTATTTCAATAATCGTTGTCGCTATCAAACCTACAGTCCACACTCTAAAGTCTGCAAAGGATGTCGGTATTTCTTCTCTTCTTATCGATTTATTCATAGCATATTCTAGTTGTACGTGTTTTTACTATATGACTATAACAAGTTGTTGCAGTGATAGATAATGAAACAAATGTTTCTTTAAAAATGCGTAATAAATAACAAATGATGTTGATATTCCCGACATCCTTTGCAGGCTTCAGAGTGTGGACTGTAGTTTTGATTAGGACAACGATTACTGAATAAGGTGTATAACAGATTCATTTGAACCAATAGGTGCCCGCGACGACCGACCGATAATGACTCGACATAGACTTGAGTGATGGTTACGGATATCAATTAAACGTCTTTGATAAAAACGAACAAACGTTACAATTTTGATCATGAAATGCTCATTAATCCCGATATTTGACAAAACATGAAAGTACTATTCGTCAGCAGTTATTTATCGCTGAATGATCTTTTTTCGAAGTGCGCAACTACTTCAAGAGGAAATAATATCTTTTTTGAAGTTGGAACTGTTGACGGATAATACTCTCGTGTCAAAAATATTATAATTACTATTCACCACCCTACCCCATTGTTCTCTCTCTGCACTAAATCACCGATTGCAGGGTACCCGCATCTGAAAGCAAAGACATCTAGTTATGTTGCAGTCCCCACTCAGCATTATTAAGGCCGATTTACACGGCACAACTTTTGCCTACAACTATCGCATGCAACTTGATTTACACGCCACAACTTTGGTGCTAACAATAGTATAATCTGACTTAAGTCAAGTTTAAGCAAGTTGCATGCGACATTTGTAGGCAAAAGTTGTGCCGTGTAATTCGGCCTTTAGAAATATTGCAGTTCGCACTCTGCATTATTAGAAATATTGCAGTCCGCACTCTGCATTATTAGAAATATTGCAGTATGTTCTATTTAGTGTGTTAGCAAATAATGTTCATTCTAGTAAAGATCAGACAATTAATTTACTAGAAAGCGATTTTTGGCGAAAAAAGTCTTTGAGTACTAACGCCAGGATTCGAACCGAGATCTTCTGCTTTGCTGTATCCGCGCCTTAAGCCATTATACTACTGAGGCAACCGTTGGGAAACTTGCAACAAAAACAAGTCTTAATGTCATCAATTGAATGAAATTATTACTAATTAGAGTTTGGTAAGCCTATTGTTATTATATTCAAAGAGACAAGAAACCGCCGATTATTATGCAACAAAGAGAACAATAATGGGGCAGGCTACTGAATGGTAAATACATTTTCATTGGCTGATAACTAATTAAAGTTTGGTAAGCCTATTGTTATTATATTCAAAAACACAAGAAACCGCCGATTACTGTACAAGAGATAGAATAATGGGGCAGGGTATTAAATAGTAATTATACTAGATAATCACTTCGGCACGCAGCATTCGTGGGTATATTGCAGGCAGCTTCAGGCTACGCCCTCAGCTGCCTGCAATATACCCACGAATGCTGCGTGCCTCAGTGATTATCTATTAACTAATTATCATGGACAATCAAAATATATTACATTGTTGTTTCCAAGGAAACAATTGCCATACTTCACTATGACGTCACGATTTGTTTACATGGGCAAGAATCGAAAAGATATATTTTTAGTTTATTTCACAAGTTTATTATGCTGTAATTTTGTCCATTTATCTCTGCATTGCTACCAAGATCCTTAGCGTTACAACGATAGGAAGTTTTGATGTGACGTCATAGTAAAATATATTCCGATTCCACGTAAAAGTGTGAGTAAAACTATATAATTGCAAAAATTCAAGTCAAACCGAGTTTTTGCTGCCAAGATATGAAGAATTTCATATGCTATGTTTTTGGTAAGAATGTATGGAGCCATGTTGGTGTACAGCTTGTGTACACCAACATGGCGGACAAAAGTTCAGGCGTCGAAATTACAATTTAACTTAAACTAAAATGCTTTAAAGGTGAAAAGTTTAAACATCAAACAACATCATTTATGTACCTGCCATAAAAGGTGACATTTGTAGCTAATTTACATCTTTTTACGGCTCTAAAAAACGCGTGCGACAATGTTGCGTGACGTGAATTTTGATTCCAATATCTCGAGAACAAAACAACAAAAAACAACCAAACTTTCAGGAATAATATCTTTCAAACACATCTACAAAATATTAGAGGACCAGCTTTCTGCGATTTATTGTTTAGATTTTAGCCATTTCATGACGTCACATGAAAACCGAGAATAGAATGGAACATATTTTTGGTGCGTAAATTGGTTGTTAATCTTATGAATTATTAATGAATTGGAATATGATTTCCCGTTCAATTTGGAATTAATATGCATTAATTTGCTTTTCAAGAAGTGCTTAATTTGAGTAAAATTAAGCTAATATTTGCAGGCCTAAATGCCAGGCATTTCTGGCCAAGAATAATCGAAGTAATTTCTAATAGTTTCCAGAAATACACTACACGTGCACGAATCGGCTTTATCACTTTTATTTTTCATTCTGTAAAATTAATACAGACTCTTAATTATCTATTATTATTCTCATTGCTATTGTTATTAGCATTATTTAACAGTTTTAATTTTTTATATCTGATAATCCGGTTAACGCCGATACTTTATGTACTGCGTTTTTCTGAAGAAAAATAGAAAAGAAGATTAGAACACAGGAATAGTTGGTTTGACTCTGGCCTGATTTTGGTTAAATAGTCAACAAGCTAGAATAGTTGTTGCATGTAGCTTTTAACAATTATTCTTTCCATTAAAGCAACATGGCAGACTATTTTAGTGCGCGATGTAGTGTCCTAAAATTATAAGAATTACAAAGGCTTTTATAATTACATCAAACATAATAGAGTGGTTTTCATTAACCCGTGAAACAAAGTGTAATAGGGAAAGAGTAATAAAGTGTATTAATGTGTAATAGTACTATTGAACAAATGATTATAAAACACAAAGTAAAGTTAAAGTGTAATAAAGTGTAATAAAGCATATTACGCTAAAGTGTGTTTCACGGGTTAATGAAAACCACTCTATAACATACATCTAGAAATTTAAATTAACACTTTAAGTAATAGAAACCACACACGATATATATAATATGGCTATAAAGAACGCTTTCCATTCTAAAAAAAAGAAGCAGTTTTAATAATTGCGGTATTACAAACTTCAGTATAAATTTATTAATAATAACTTGCCGCCATGTAGTCCCTTTAAACAAAATACTTGCAATAAATGGCCAGGACAACTAGGAACTAGCTTAAGACAAACAACGCCACAGCTTGTGAATGGTTCGTGAAAGTTGGTTCAACAATTTTCGAAAACGTTTAGCAGAATTTTGTTTTTCCATTTGATGTTTGACCCGGCATTTCCTATTTTTTTGGTTGAATGTAAATTGTCCATCAAAAAGAACATTATCACTAGCATCATTAGTAATAATTTGTACGTCATGAGCACATATAAGACCTGATTTCGTGGAATAATTGCTAAACACACATTCAAAAGCAATTCAGTAAGTTTTTTTGAAAATCCTGCGAATCAGGCAGTTGAGGTCCTCAAGTAGTGAATTCCAGATCTCAATTCCAAGAAAGTGGAGAGTTATAAGTTTAATAATGTAGTGTATATATATTTTCTTACCGGGTCCCGCAGCATCTCTTCGACGGATTTGAATCTTGTGCAAGCCCCCTGAAATTTTTTAAAACAAATAGTTTCGTGCAAAAACAAATCCATGCAACACATATGCACCTCTATAAATCCTTCTCAAATCGTGACATTAGATTGCGATAATTCGCTATTAATTATTCTCATTTTCGTCTTTAATGCGCGCTATGAAAACATTATTTTTGAATAAATGTAGCTATAAAAGTGTTGTTTGACTTTATTAAAGATTTTAGTCAAAATAGAAAAAGGGGCAAAAATGCACAGCGTTGGAATCCTTCTCATATCGCGATATTCGCTTTATTCGTTTAGTTTTTGCTTTAATATTCTCAATTCCAAGAAAGCGGAGAGTTATAAGTTTAATGTAGTGTAGATAAACTACTTACAATAAGGAAGCGTATGATCTTCTTCTATCTCCTGAAGCTTGTGCGCATACCCTGAAAATTGAAATAAATAAAAAATCATTACATATGCAGGGTCTTAAAATAGTTGAGGAGAAGGTGCTGCCGTCAAAGTAAATATTTTGTAACCGAGCCTGCATAGTAAACCACAAAACGGGTTAGCAATGAGCACGCCTGCATATCTGCAATGCGTTGACGCAAAAAAAGTAAACAAGCTGCAGTCCAAAGCTTCATTTGGCTAAATAACTTTGCCTTAAAAACGGAGTAATTTTTGAAATTTGTGGATGATATCATCGTGCAAATGATTTCCACCAATCTACTAGAAAGAAAGATGATGCTTTGAAGAAACAATTTGGATATTAGATTGCGATAATTCGCTTTAATGTCTCATTTTCGTCTTTAATGTGCGCTATGAAAACATTATTTTTGAATAAATGTAACTAATAGAAGTGTTGTTTGACTTTATTAAAGATTTTAGTCGCAGTAGAAACGGCACTCTTGTGTAAAGACGGCAAAAGTTCATGGCGTTGGAATCCTTCTTATATCGTGATATTCGCTTTAATGTTTTATTTTCGCTTATTGTTCTCTATGAAACCATTGCATATTATTCTAGTAGATTAATTGGCATCACTAAAATAAACGCAGGCTTTTAAGACATCGAAATTATGCTTTTTGAGATAGCTTTCGCGAAGTAATCTATAAATAATTTCAAGCGATCGAAACTGGAAACAAAGCCACCAGGGCTTGTTTTCATCGAAAGTTCTTCGGATTGATGAGAAATGTCGATAAAAAAAGAACATTATCACTAGCCTAATAGGTAATGCTTTGTACGTCATGAGCTAATGTAAGACCCGAGTTCGTGTAATAATTGCCAAACACACCTTCAAAAGCAATTCAGTAAACTTTTTTGAATATCCTGGGAATCATAACGTTGAGTTCCTCAAGAAGTCAATCCATATCTCAATTCCAAGAAAGCGGAGAGTGATATGGTTAATGTAGTGTAGATATTTACTTACGGGGAGCATATCTTCTACGGTAGTCAACCCTGAACCTACGCCCTGAAAATGAACATAAATAATAAATCATTTCGTGTAAAAACAAACTTGCTCAATAACGTCTATGTAAACTCACCCATGGCGTTGCCAATCATGGCCAACACTAGAATTACAGCAATTGCAAAGTGCTTCACGTTCATTGTTCTCTTTCGGATCAGTCTAAAATATAGGAGACATGTAAACATGATATCTATTAACTCTCAGTAGGCTTATTTCCTGTTGGTACCTTTTAGTTTTCTGGCTCGAACGTCAACTACGTGACATGAATTTGTGCCTGTAGGGGTCATTTTTATTTGGCTTTGTTACTAAGAAATAAGCTTAGCTGACAAGAACATCGTACCCAGTTTTAGGGGTTTAAATCAACAAGGTTTAAACAGGGTTTTTTAGTTTATGAGTACATTTTTAGTTGTTGTTTAAAAAAAACAATCGCCGACTGGCACCGCTACCACTTGGACAAGGGATTTCACTAGGGTTCCAAATAAAACTCCTTGTCAATATTGCTAATATCACGCTTTTCCTGACCTATCTGTATATAGGAACGTGACCAGCTTCAGTAACCAGCTCACACAACTCTCGCTAACCTGCACTGGGGGTGTCGTAAATATAGGTATCACATTGACTGACCTTTATGCCTGACTCATAATAACCTGCGCCCGCAGAAGTTTGGTATTTTGCTTGCAGAGCCAATTTTAAGTTTTAAAACTTTTCTGCCTTACTCGTTTGTTGTGGCAACTCCTCAACAGAAGCCTAGAGGACTTCACCTAACATTAGATCAAAGCTGAAACCTACCTTATTATAGGTGAAGTTGACGTTGACGCATGCAGTCTTGTTAACTATGATATCAAAAAGTGAAGCAAGCCCTTTTGGGCACAATGCTGTTGATTATTCATTATTTTCAGCCAATCAAAACAAGACTCGTTTTTCACTAAAAAAATAATGGCCTTGGAAACATATAATAGTCAAAAAAATGTCATTTTCCTTCATAATAGAAGTGTAGCTTTCCCCACTTCAAATTTCCGAAGTGGTTCAGAGAATTTTTGAAAACATCAAACGTTTCGTGGAAACCTCGAAAAATTGATTTCTCTAAAATGTTGTCCAGATATAGCTTTTGGGAAAATGACAATTTAGCAAAGTTTAAACTTGGTCGCGGTTTTTGTGGATGACCACCTAAAACAATTGCTTAGCCTCAAAACCTGTTGTGTATCTCATTTTAACATTCATTTATGTGATTTACAGCAACATTGCATTATTTTGAGGAATAAAAAATAAGTTTAGCAATAACTTTATATCATGTTCTGTCAAAGTTACATAACCTAATATTATGCCGCTTTGAAGATTCGCATATGTATAACCTTCGAATCAAAATGAATGAGCTTGTGCAAAGTAAAAAAAAAGAATCACGATTTAAAAACTTAAAGAAGTTAAGATTTTATAGTTTTACACAGATGTACCTTTCTATTATTAGGAACTTATAAAACTGCACAAAATACAGAAAAGCAATAACGTGTTTAAGAAAAATATTTTATTGCACGAAAATATCATTTTTATGCTGTTGTTGCTGTTGTTACAAAATTTATTTGGAATTTATTCATCTTTGACCTAGAAATTTTTGTGGAGCTTTGGTTTGTCATGGTTGTTGATATGTAATTCCCGATAAGTCACTAAATAGTTTAAAAAAGGCTCTGGTCACTTCAAACGTCAAATAGAAAACCATTTTATATATATATATATTTAATTTTCAGGCAACTATGGATGAGTTTTTAGTATATATAAATATAATAACTTTATTTTAGAATGTATATGCTAGGCTCTTACATACCCTTGACACTTCTTAAGTGTATGTTTTCTTAAAACTTTAAGGTCGCTATAGATCGCTATAGTTTTTTATTTGACATGAGGTAACGGAAAGAAACATTTTTTTTAAATGACCAAAATGAAAATATAAAGTATTAAAAATAGTTATAAAAGTCATGCAAAAGACGCTGATGTTCATTTGAAAGAAACGAAATGCGTGACAGTGTGCCACGAGATTTGAAATTAAATCAAGTTTTGCAGATTCGCATATTTATAACCTTGAAATCCCATGAGCTTCTGTAAATTGAGTAACCTAGTAATAAACTTTAACATAATGTAAAAATATATCTGGGCAAACCTCGGGTTGCTGCATTGAAACTCCGCAAAGTTCCATAAAATCATGCTTTCTAAAAAAACCTCAAAGAAGTTGAGATTTGATTGTTTTAGAGACGAAAACTGTCATCGTTTGTGATAGAAACTTGAAGATATTACATCAAACGACAGCAAACTGAAGTTGATCCTTTTATCGCTTGAAACACATTATTGCATTGAGTATTGCTGTTGTTACAAAGAAGTGTGCCCTCAAAATTAAAATAAAAAAAATTAAACACAGATATACCTTTATATTATTAGGAACTTATAAAACAGCACAAAATACGGAAACGCATTAACGTGCCTAAGAAAATTAGTTTATGGCAAGAAAGTATACTTTTTATGTTGTTGTTCTTGTTGCTGTTGTTACAGAAGTTATTTAGAATAAATTCATCTTTGACCTAAAAACCTAGTGGGGATTTTTCAGTTTATCATGGTTGTTGATAGGTGCTTCACGATAAGTCACCGAAGTATTTTGAAACCGGCTCTAGTCGCATGAAACGTCAAACAGAAAACATTTTCTTTTATATATATTTATTTTCAGGCAACTATGGATGAGTTTTTAGTATAAATATAATAACTTTATTTTTGAATGTATATGCTAGGCTCTTACATGCCCTTGACCCTCTTAAGTGTATGTTTTGTCAAAGAAAACATTTTCTTAGAACTTTAAGGTTGCTATAGATCGCTTTATTTATTTTTATTTAACATAAGGTAGCTGAAAGAAAACTTGTCTTTAAAATGACCAAATGAAAATATAAAATATTAAAAATAGTTGTAAACGACATGCAAAACACGCTGATGTCCATTTCAAAGGTACGAAATGCGTGACAGTGTGCCAGTCGAGAAAAATATTTGCGATACACTTTATGTAAATCAGGACTATTCTGTATCAAATTGTAGCTTCCTTCACAGAAAACATTCCATAAACATTAATACGCGTGATAATAAAAAGTGCAACTATGAAATATTAAATCCCTCTGAGGAGAGGGCACTCTTTACCAATATTCAAAGACATTTGTTTTACTTGTTCGTGATCTTCCTTCTAAGATCCAATCATGTATATTTAACTAAGGACTGTGAATTTGTCAATCAATCCAACAGACTGAATCAAATATTTCTGTTTTTCGCGTGAATAGACACTTCTGGAAGACTAAGTCAATATATTCAAAATAATTTGAAATCCTATTAAACTATGTCCTTAGTCGTTTAAAATTTTACAATATGCCGATAAATATTGACCTAAATATTGACCTATAAGCTAGGTTCTATATTATGTTGTCAAGATTGGTGTTGCACAGCAAATGGTTTTCCCTATTTCCTGAAAGGGGACCTCATTTCAATCTGAAAAAAGATTAACGTGCCTAATATCAGTAAGTTTTAATTTTTATTTTTATTTCATGAAAAGATAAGCATGCACTATTACTCTTTTGGAATACCTATAAAATGTATATGGTTATTCAGTTCCCCTTGTTGCAGTGAGTAGGGAGTCTGTACTGCTATCACTTCTGTATAGGAAGGGCTAAACCACACTAGGAAGGACCAAACAACCCAAGTAAGGACTAAACCACCCTAGGATGGACCAAACCACCCTAGGAAGGACCAAACTACCCAAGTAAGGACCAAACCACCCTAGGAAGGACCAAATCAACCTAGGAAGGACCAAACCACCTTAGTAGGACCAAACCCCCCCTAGGAAGCACCAAACCACCCAAGTAAGGACCAAACCCCCCTAGGAAGGACCAAACCACCCTAGGAAGGACCAAACCACCCAAGTAAGGACCAAACCACCCTAGGATGGACCAAACCACCCTAGGAAGGACTAAACCACCTTAGGTAAGACCAGACAATCCTATAGGAAGGTCGACCAAACCACCCACGTAAGGTCCAAACCACCATAGAAAGGACCAAACCACCCAAGTAAGGACCAAACCACCCTAGGAAGGACCAAACCACCATAGGAAGGACCAAACCACCATAGGAAGGACCAAACCACCATAGGAAGGACCAAACCACCATAGGAAGGACCAAACCACCATAGGAAGGACCAAACCACCATAGGAAGGACCAAACCACCATAGGAAGGACCAAATAATCCTATAGGAAGGTCGACCAATCCACCCTTGGAAGGACCAGCTGTTTGGTTTTGAAACGAGTAACTACAACGAGCATTCATGTAACTCTTGTAGTATATTCCTTTTATATTTAGATTTGGCATCCGTTCTAGATACATATCTACATATGGAAGAGCGCTTGAACTTGAACGAGTTTCTAGATGAAAGTGTGCTTTTTATTTAATATAAATATCAGACTGTGAAATCTTGAAGCTTAGAATTCTGTTCTAAGAAAGTCTTAATATTACGTTAGATGACATAAAACTAGATTGATGTACTCTTATAGGGAGGAATTACAATGTCTTTATTCTTGATTGGTTTTCTGATAATAAACTGTAGTCTATATTCACTATATAGACTATAGATATATACATGTCAATATTAACATAATGAAATGTACTATTCAAGCCTTAACTTAGATAAGTAAAAGCAGTCGCAATCTTAAAGAGAACGTTTTTAATAATAAAAATATAGGATTTTCCATTCATTTTTTTATATAGTGTTCTGATATAACTTAAAACATTTCTTGGGCTACCTTCAAACCTTTTTTTTTCATTTGATAAATATCGATCCACAGTCATTTTTTCACAGTCGGTTTTTCTGGACCACAATTTCTGCCACATTCTATAAAACGAACCTTACGCTGTCCTTGCTTTAAATACCGGATTATAATTTTGGGATAGCACGTACGTACTGTCCGGTTTTTAATTTATTAAAATTATATTGATTGACAATGAAATTTAGATGATATCTGTATATTTTTTAACAATATAATATATTTATATAAAGATTGATCTAGCACATTTTGCTGCTTGCAAACCTGGTCCAGTTTTATGGTATCAGAGCATTCTTGATACTATTTATATTTATTATTTTTCTTTTTATGTCCAAATGGCGCAAGCTGCTATATAGCTTAAAAACAAAATAATAAATATACTAGTTATGTCACGTACGTCACGCAATATATTAATATAAACTGTTTCTCCGGCCTCTAGAGATCGTCTGAAAACGAGATTTGACTAGGACGAGAAAATAGTTTCCCTGGTTTTGTACTATTCGACATATAACCTTTGCCCAGGCAAAGTAGATATCTATAAGCACTGTCTTTTTTTTATTAATCCATGAAGGATAGGATTAAAGTAATTTAAGTAATTTACAGCGTATTCCAAATAGTACTGATGACTCAGACGTACCAGAATAGCCATTTTAACACTAGATGACGGACAAGGCATACCGGATGTAGTAACCTATCGCATATAAATATATTTTTTCGTAAAAAGCTGCAACTTTACTAGATCTAGATACATCATTATTTACGATATCAATAATTAATAAGAATGCAGTCATTGTGGTTGATATTGAGTGTGTGCGATAATATAGTTACTTTTCCCACATGGGTATTTAAAACGAGAAAATTTGAGTTATAAGCTGAATGCACATATAGACTAAATTCCGAGAGAGGCTGGAGTAAGTCGTGACTTGATTAAACAGGGAGCCCATTTAATGTAACGCTAGTTTGAAGGAATATGTACGCTGACCAATGTTTTGGGGCTCAAAAGTATACAATGATACTCTAGTCGGTGAGTGAGTGAAAGGATTTAGAATCCTTTAAAAATACCTTACACCACACAAAATTAATCATAAAGCGATTTCGATCTTCTAAAATATACTAATAAGTGTAGAAACTCTAAATCTTATTTTTGATACCCTAAATGATACTAGATCACTGATTTTACCCCTTGGGGGATGAAATGCGTTATGTGAAATATATTTTAGTGTCATACCATTTCAACATGCTGTACGACATTACCTTTGGTCCAAATCTACTCGATAGTTACCAGGTTACCATGACAACACACTTGAGAGTAATCTCCAATCGCCGACTGGCTGTCTGCGAGATTCCCCTTTCAGATAGTATGTTATGAGGAGAGTTGTTTATGGTACGAACGATAGCCCTATCTTATACTGGAACAAACAATAAGAAAGGCTAGACCGCGCCGAATATTACAATAACTTCTGTGTTTTTTTTCTAGTTGACGATCTAAAGGACACAATCTGATCTATTGGGAAAAGGACAAGAAATCTTTGAGAAATGGTTTTGCTTTAAAGGTATTGTTTTTTCAATGTTATTTATTGAGTTTAATTACATGTTCTATTTCATTTCTGATTAATTATTAGTAATAGTTTTATAGATAATTAGTATACGCGTAAGCAAAGTATGTTATTTTATTTTATGTTATTCAGTTTTTGAATTTTATTATTATTATCATGTTCTCAGGTTAAAATGTTTTTAGTTTTAATAATTTCTGATTTTAGGTATATTTTTATTTATATAAAACCCCATTTATTTTTATTTATTTTAGGGCCCCACTGAAAATCGCCTTTTTATCATTAGTAAAACGGGTCCAACTGACCTACATTGTTGCGTTACAGTTTGCTCAACACAAGAACAAAAGAAATGTTGGATGATGTTTCATCCAACATCATCCAACAGGGGCTTTAAAGTATGTAAAAACGTAAAATCCAGATGGTCTTTAGCCTTTGAATTTTTTTAAAACTGAAGTATTAGATTTTGTTTATAGCTATCGCCGACCGTTAATTACAAACAAATGGTTCCCTTTAGCTTATTGTAAACGTTAATCGCCAAAACAACGCCATAAACGCCAAGAATGCACTTGGAAGTTTAGCTATGATAAGTGGAATTGCTATTTCTAATAAAGTTTGCAATTTTTGAAACGCTATCATACTACGACAGTGATGGTAATTGAAAATGGCTATATATGTTAATGGAGATTTATTTAGGTGAAAGTATGGATGGATGGATGCACGAATGAATTGATGAACGGATGAATAAATGGATGGATGGATGGATGGATGGATGGATGGATGGATGGATGGATGGATGGATGGATGGATGGATGGATGGATGGATGGATGGATGGATGGATGGATGGATGGATGGATGGATGGATGGATGGATGGATGGATGGATGGATGGATGGATGGATGGATGGATGGATGGATGGATGGATGGATGGATGGATGGATGGATGGATGGATGGATGGATGGATGGATGGATGGATGGATGGATGGATGGACGGATGAATGGATGAATGGATGAATGGATGAATGGATGAATGGATGAATGGATGGATGGATGAATGAATGAATAAATGGATGGATGGATGGACGAATGGATGAATGGATGAATGGATGAATAAATGGATGGATGAATGATAGAGGGAAGGAACGAACGAATGAATAAATAAATTGGTTAATTAATGATTAAATGAATAAATGAATGACAGAATAACAGAAGGAACGAACAAACGATTGAATGAATGAATGATTAAATGAATGAATAAATTAAATGAGTAAATAAATGAATGGATGAATAAATGGATTGATGAATAAATGGATGGATTGAAGAACAAATGGATGAAAAGATGAATGAGTACGAATGATCAATAAACACAATAGATAAAAACACAATATTAACTAAAATGACTAAAATAATATCAAAAATATACAAAAATATAAAAATATTTATATTTAAAATATGTAAAAAATTAAAAGTTGACTTTTAATTGTGAACTAAATACAATTCCTCTCGCCTATACTTCAACTAAATAAATTTATACTTTCAACTAGCTGCTCTATCGAGTCTCAATTGATTGACAATAGCAGTCCTTCTAATAATGGAACTCGCTTATCAAAAACCCTTACGATATCCTTTAAGCCTCCTCAATGGCAATGACAGAGATAGAGACAACCAATATTAGAAAAGCTATATAAGAAAATAAAGACTAGAAGTTAATATTCTTGAAATAAAAAGACAAGGTCAATACTACAAATCCTTTCAGAATACAGAAGCTGATATATGTAACAGCTTTAGAGTTAAAAGAACTCTGTGCTTGGTTTTGTTGTTGGTGAATATAAGTGTCAAAATTGACTGAAAGCGACTCTGTCTTAGTTTTTAAGACTGGTTACATATATTATAAAGATAGACTCACTCATAATCCTATTTTAAGTAAATCATAAAACGTACTTTGCTTCTACTTATGAGGTGAATTACGCCATCAAACAAGATAGAAGGAAGAGGAATCAAAAAAAAATGTTATAAAACAATTGTCACTCATTATCAGTCAGACTGAATCAATTTACAACGAATGAATGAGCGAGCGCACGAGCGAACAAATGATTAAATGAATATATTGGATTGATGAACGAACGAACGAGCATATGAATGATTAAATGAATGAATGGATGGATGGATGAACGAACGAACGAAAAACTGGAATATCCGTGGCATGGTAGAGAACAACACATCAAATAAATTAAATTCACATATTATGATCTGTTGCCCGAACAGGGACTCGAACCCGGACTCTCAGCAAATGAACGAGTGAATAAATGAATGAAGGATTAAATGAAAAATTAAGAATTAAATCAGGCAATATATATATATCAAACATTTTTTTCTCCTTTTGGGAATGTTTCAATTAAACAATTGCAAATTGTAATCAATACAAAAACAAAATCAACAAAATAATAATTGAGAGAATATTTATAATCGTTCCCCTTCCTCCCATTACATCAATTAAAGTGCAGAAAATATCAAGTAACACTTTCAGCACGTTTTGCTATCGTAACTTGATGGAAATGACATAAGCTAATAGCGTCACCATGACTACCGTTGCTACGTTACATACGTCACTAGCTTAAAAAGTAGTGTTCACCTATCTAGTTTAATTATACCTTAAAGGTTTTAAGCTCAGCATTTAATACTCGCTCACTGATAAACCCTCTTGATCACGATCTGCTAACTTTATATCACAAGAACGTGCTTCCGCCTAACTGACTTTGAAATGAACGATTACACAAGCGGTGTCTTTGACAAGTAGATTTGTAAGTACGTTAAGCCTGAAGGGCATGCACAAATTCAACGAAAGCTAGTCGGTCAGTGTTTTCAGTACCCGTCTATGTAACAAAAGATTGGTGCTCCTAACGCTAGTAAGTATTTAAAACTGACTCTTTTTATGTGTGAACATACCTTTTTATACAAGTGTTATTACTGCAGAAACAAATATTTTGAGTTCAATTACAACGAAAGCTTGTGTTTAAGGTCAGTGTTTTCAGTACTCGTCTATAAAACAAAATAATAATATAATGCTCCAAACGCTAGTAGGTATTTAAAACTGACTCTTTTTGTGTGTTTGAACAATACCTTTTTATACAAGTGTAATTACTCAAAAAACAAAAATATTTTGAGTTCAATTCTCGAGGTTGGAATTGAAACTCACTTCGTTCCGGCGGTTACTGGTCTAGTTATTAGTACTTGGGTTCGTCGTTACCGCCTGGAAAACATGAAATCTATTTGCTGAGTATTTTTATATGGCCAAACAATATTAATGTATTTCGATTCGTTCTACCAAGTTGTAGATTCATAAATTATTATATTATTTTTATATATTATATTTCATTTTAAATATTTAACAACCAATTGTTGGATATATACATGTATATGGATTTTTGCCGCGCTTGTTACAGTGTGTTGTATTTTGATGATGTCGTTGAGCATAAGAAAAGCCCGAAATATTAAATATACAAAAATTCCGCGACTTCAACTTCTCCAATAATGTAATTGCTAAAATTGCTTAGTTTTCCGCGGCTATCAACACCATAACTCAGTTATAATGGTGTAATGTAAAGAATAATGCTATTGTTTAATGAGGGGACCTACTCGCAAAGGCGATTTTCAGTAGGGCCATAAACATTGTCCGAATCTTTTTAACACAAATCAATCTACAAAAACCAACCTACAAAAACCTATTGGACATTGTCCGAATCGTTAGTACCGATTTTCTTGAAGCCAGGTAGCGATGTGCATCTCACATAATCTGCATAATTTAGGTTTTGCTTTATGACCGGCCTAGAATAGCAATTTTGTACTTCATGTTGTTCTTTTGTTTTACGAATGTTAAAGGTATGGACCGCGGCGCTTTGACTGCGTCAGTGTCTGGTTATTAATATACCCCTTAAGGCCCGGGCAAACGGCTTCAACATTTGCTTCAACATCGGGTCGACTTTGTTGAACGCTGTAGAATAGTTGTTGAACGATGTTCAACGCAGGGAGGTTCAAATTAACGGTTTCAACATTTCCTTCAACATATGTTCGATTTTGCTCAATGGTGTTTACCACCCCCTTTCAACCGTATTCAACAAGGTCATTCCACAAAATCGACCGGATGTTGAAACAAATAAGTTGAAGCCGTTTGCCCGATCCTTTAATTTATCGTCGGCTGCCATGTAGAGAGTAATGTGTAGTTTAGTAAATTGTTACAAGTGAAGTCAATTGTGAAGTATAAACTGTAACAATGTTATATGTCCGCGAAGTTAGTTTGCAAAAACTGTTTTACGATCTCTTGCATTAACGCTCTTTTAAAAACGACTTTTCTGATATTTAATCTTGGCACATTTAAATAAGTCATTTTGGATATTTTTATCTTTTTTATCGGTATATTTCCGTCAATGTTTCATTTTAAGTCGTGTAATTATATCTGACTTTATCTTCAGTAATCGTTTTTTTTCTTCGTTACAAAACATGATATTTATCACGTTACCTTTCTGTTCCATTTAACAAATCAATGTTTCTCCTACACAAGGTTGTCGTTATCTCGCTATTCAATATACTACATTTGAAAAATCGTTGTCGCAATCAATCTATAGTTAACATTTTGAAGCCTGCAAAGGATGTCGGTAATATATTACATGTTTTTGTTTTTGTTTTTCCAAAAAAATGTTTTATTATCTCAACGTTCTTGAAATTAGGGGTTTATAATAAGGAACGGAACAAAAAAAAAAAGACCACAGTCATTAGCCTTAAAATATCGTGCACAACAAAACAAAAAC
Source organism: Metridium senile (assembly GCA_949775045.1). Taxonomy (NCBI): domain Eukaryota; kingdom Metazoa; phylum Cnidaria; class Anthozoa; order Actiniaria; family Metridiidae; genus Metridium; species Metridium senile. Next base: position 10,341,359 of record OX459107.1, read on the forward strand.
GGAAAAAACGTTCCTACACAGCCTCGAGGGCCAATTTAAATATATTCTGCACCGAGGAATTGCCCAACCAACCAACCCTTAAATCCTAAAAGGTTAGAAACAACAATGACCTTAACATCCCATCATATTATCGCACAGCAACAGGACAGATAACGTTCCTGTACAGAGCAAAGTTATGGAACCAATTAGACGTCGGTTCTTGCAAACAGACAACAAAACTGAACTCTTTCAAAAAAGACAGTTTCCATAAATAGAACTATATGATACATCTTGTTCTACCATTTTATATCTCGAACGCTGTTATAACTATCAAACTTTGATGTTTTTATATGCAAATAACTATTTGTTATCATTGTAAATTATTCTTGAAAAACCTTTTATAGGAAGATTAATAAAATGTATGTATGTATGTACAAATACAATAGCTAGTAATTAAGCTCTGAAACAAGGAAAGAACCTCAATGAAAACTTGATACGCTATTTCGTTTTTTCTCTCTGCCTGATAAATGGTCATAATATATTATTATTCTTTACTCGGTTTCTGTTTCATTTTTTTCAGATTACACTGTTTTGAAGTATTCTTTACCTAAACGTTTAGTTTTAGTCATTGTTTTTCTCTTCGTGGCCCTATCTTTACCATTTTTAGTTTTTTTTTTATTTCACAATCGCGCGCTTTCCTGTGTAATTATAAAGACTGTTTTAATTTATGTTACCGACATCCTTTGCAGGCTTCAGAGTATAGATTGTAGCTTTGATAAGGACAACGATGTTCTTAAAAAGGTGTATTTATAATTTGTTATCCGTTATGTTTATCAATTTTGTTCGTTGACTTCAATTCGTTGTTATGGGTTTTCTAACAGTGCCCACATTACAGTTGTGAATCATACGACCAAATACTTTAGTTTCACTTTATCTATCACAGCTGTACTTTCTCATAAGAGGCGCATTTGCACAGGCTAAGGGGCTGTTTATATGAAGGCGAGTTGTCCCTGCTAGCCGGGATAACTCTATTGTTTTATATTTCCCTGGGGACACAAAACAATAGAGTTATCCCGGCTAGCAGGGACAACTCGTCTTCATATATACAGCCCCTAAGCCTCGATTTGTTGAAAAAAAATTCACCATTTCCAGGCCAAAATATATTTGAATTTTTGCTGAATCGAGGTTATTCCTGTATAGATGCGCCTTTTGTACAAACAGTCCAGCGGTGCGCGATAACACGATACTGGAGCATTTCCTAATCGTGTTCATTATAACAAACATGCCACACAGGAAAACTAATCTTCTTTGGTTAATCCTCTTAGAGTTTAGTTTGTTAGTTAAAGACTGACATATTGGCTGTATGGATTGATGCAATGTTATTTTTAAAATACTCATAATTGACAACGTACAAGGGGGAGTAGTGACACTGTAGTGGCTTTAAAGTGATGATGAAGGAGGTAGTTGTGATGATGATGATTATAATTGTGATGATGGTGATCATGGTGATGATGATAATAATAAGAATGAGGATGATGGTGATGATGGTGATGATGGTGATAATGATAATGATGATGGTGATATGGCGATGATGATGTTGTTTTTTATAATTATGATGATGAGGGTGATGATTGTAACTAATGATAATTGCGATGTTGATGATGATAATGATGTTGGTGATGGTAGTGAGAATAATGATAATGATACGTTGATGATGACAATGATGATGATGATGATGTTGGTGATGGTAGTGAGAATAATGATAATGATACGTTGATGATGACAATGATGATGATGATGGTGATGGTGATGGTAGTGAGAATAATGATAATGATACGTTGATGATGACAATGATGATGATGATACTAATGATAGTGATACTAATGATGATGATGATGATGATGATGATGATGATGATACTGATTGTAGTGATACTAATGATGATGATGATGACGATGATGATGATATGATGATGGTAGTGATAATGATGATGATGTTATTGTAGTTTCTGATCAATATAAACTATAAAGACACTACATTATAATGACAATAATAATGATGATATTGATAACCAATAATAATTAGATAAAACGCCTGATTCATAAATTAAAATAATAATAATAAAATGTTCTTCGTGTTGTAATGATTCGAACCCTAAAGCATATAGAGCGAAAACAATTAAACCTTGACTGATTGAATAGAACCAAAATATTAATCAACGAAGAGTTTTCACCTAGAGACTATATATTTAGAAACGTCAAACATAAACCAAAATGGGAAACGACAAAAGGGAAATACCTGGTTACAACGACTTTATTTGACGTCTTTGATAATGAATATCAGTAACTATAAAAAGAACTCAGCATTACACAGTTAATAATAAATACAAGCGAAATCATTTTACAACGTTTCCAAATCTCCATGACTTCAAGTTCTTCATCAGAAATAAATGAACAATGGTAGAAAGGTTACTTACAACGTTACAATTTACATAAGAATGTGATAGATCTAAACAAACATTACACAGTAGCAGTTTGATTCTATTTCATGGATATAGTGTTTGTGCTCTACCTCGTTACAACTTTACTTGTCTTTGATAGTGACTAATAGTCACTAAATAAGAACTATTACACAGTAGCAGTTTGATTCTATTTCATGCATGATATAGTGTTTGTGCTCTGTCTCGTTACAACTTTACTTGTCTTTGATATATAGTGACTAATAGTCACTAAATAAGAACTATCACACAGTAGCAGTTTGATTCTATTTCATGGATATAGTGTTTGTGCTCTACCTCGTTACAACTTTACTTGTCTTTGATAGTGACTAATAGTCACTAAATAAGAACTATTACACAGTAGCAGTTTGATTCTATTTCATGCATGATATAGTGCTTGTGCTCTGTCTCGTTACAACTTTACTTGTCTTTGATAGTGACTAATAGTCACTAAATAAGAACTATTACACAGTAGCAGTTTGATTCTATTTCATGGATATAGTGTTTGTGCTCTACCTCGTTACAACTTTACTTGTCTTTGATAGTGACTAATAGTCACTAAATAAGAACTATTACACAGTAGCAGTTTGATTCTATTTCATGGATATAGTGTTTGTGCTCTACCTCGTTACAACTTTACTTGTCTTTGATAGTGACTAATAGTCACTAAATAAGAACTATTACACAGTAGCAGTTTGATTCTATTTCATGCATGATATAGTGCTTGTGCTCTGTCTCGTTACAACTTTACTTGTCTTTGATAGTGACTAATAGTCACTAAATAAGAACTATTACACAGTAGCAGTTTGATTCTATTTCATGGATATAGTGTTTGTGCTCTACCTCGTTACAACTTTACTTGTCTTTGATAGTGACTAATAGTCACTAAATAAGAACTATCACACAGTAGCAGTTTGATTCTATTTCATGGATATAGTGTTTGTGCTCTACCTCGTTACAACTTTACTTGTCTTTGATAGTGACTAATAGTCACTAAATAAGAACTATTACACAGTAGCAGTTTGATTCTATTTCATGCATGATATAGTGCTTGTGCTCTGTCTCGTTACAACTTTACTTGTCTTTGATAGTGACTAATAGTCACTAAATAAGAACTATTACACAGTAGCAGTTTGATTCTATTTCATGGATATAGTGTTTGTGCTCTACCTCGTTACAACTTTACTTGTCTTTGATAGTGACTAATAGTCACTAAATAAGAACTATTACACAGTAGCAGTTTGATTCTATTTCATGGATATAGTGTTTGTGCTCTACCTCGTTACAACTTTACTTGTCTTTGATAGTGACTAATAGTCACTAAATAAGAACTATTACACAGTAGCAGTTTGATTCTATTTCATGCATGATATAGTGCTTGTGCTCTGTCTCGTTACAACTTTACCTGTCTTTGATAGTGGCTAATAATTAGTATAAAAAGAACGATTATACAGTAATATTTTATTTTCACGTTTACTCTCTACTGACGAACATGATTAAGGCTTTATGACTGCCAATAACTGCCAATGCGTGGGATATAACATATATTTTCACAAATAATATTTGCTAATTGCAGGTTACTAGTTATTGATACAATAAAAAAATACGACTTCGACGTTTGCTAGCGCTGGGGTGTTTACTCCAAATACTTCCTGCAAAGGATGTCGGTAATATGAACATCGGTAATATGAACATAATTTGTATTTTATTACTCGTTCAATAAAAGAAATGTTTATTTCATCGTCTACCACTGCAACAACTTGTTATACACAAACACATGCAACCAAAATATGCTATAAAAATCCATTTCTATCGAAGATATACCGGCATCCTTTGCAGGCTTCAGAGTGTGGAACTTAGACTGATTGCGACAACGACTTTTGAAATAGGTGTAATATATTTACTGTAGGTGGATTGCAACCATTCCCAGGAGAGTGAATTGAAAAAAAGAAACGGCAGCCATTCTGTCTTGACAAAAGAAAACCATCACCGTGACTTGTGGTACTTTTGTTCAATTCACTCTACTGGGAATAGTATATATAGCAACCACCTATACGGGTATGTTAATTTCACTGAATAGAGCATGGTTTTTAAACAACTGTTTTAAACAAAGTATGACTTTTAACCCAATTTGTCTTATAAACAAGATCTAGAATTTTAACAAAAAGATTTATTGGTTTTTGTGTGTCCGGCTTAGGTAGGCTAATGATTTTATACAGAAACCTTGGAAATATAGTGTCTCACTTGGCGGTAATAACACTAAAATAGGGTGTGTTTGTTAAATTTGTCTTGAATAGAGGGATTTCATGGCAGATCTGTTTAAAAACAATTAATGGAAGTATTCTCTCAAGGGAACTGAGATTCCTTTTCATTCAACACTTTATACTGTACCTGCCCACAAACATGGCTGCCATGAACTCCCTCTATAGGATATGGATATTTATTTACTCTGGAGTGTCTTAAATAGAACTGATATTCTTTTCATTCAAACACTTTATGTTAACGTAGTACTTGCCCACAAACATTGCTTCCATGAACTCCCACTATAGGATATGGATATTTATTTACTTTGGAGTGTCTTAAATAGAACTGATATTCCTTTTCATTCAACACTTTATGCTGTACTTGCCCACAAACATTGCTTTCATGAAATCCCTTTATAGGATATAGATATTTATTTACTTTGGAGTGTCTTAAATAGAACTGATATTCCTTTTCATTCAACAATTTATACTGTACCTGCCCACAAACATGGCTGCCATGAACTCCCTCTATAGGATATGGATATTTATTTACTCTGGAGTGTCTTATAGAACTGATATTCTTTTCATTCAAACACTTTATGTTAACGTAGTACTTGCCCACAAACATTGCTTCCATGAACTCCCACTATAGGATATGGATATTTATTTACTTTGGAGTGTCTTAAATAGAGCTGATATTCCTTTTCATTCAACACTTTATGCTGTACTTGCCCACAAACATTGCTTTCATGAAATCCCTTTATAGGATATAGATATTTATTTACTTTGGAGTGTCTTAAATAGAACTGATATTCCTTTTCATTCAAACACTTTATGTTAACGTAGGACTTGCCCACAAACATGGCTACCATGAAATCCCACTATAGGATATGGATATTTATTTATTCTGGAGTGTCTTAAATAGAACTGTTATTCTTTTCATTCAAACACTTTATGTTAACGTAGTACTTGCCCACAAACATGGCTGTCATGAAATCCCACTATAGGATATGGATATTGATTTACTCTGGAGTGTCTTTTATAAAATAAAAAATAGGATAAGGTTTTTATACCTTATCCAAAACCAGTTCGGAAACCACCCTCACCTCCCCCCTGTGTTGTATCCTAAGTAGGTTTACGAGATTCCAAATAGTCCAGTTTCATTTTATCTAAGACCGCTGTACAATTTGACAAATATAATCTCGATTCGTTGTAAATTCAAATGTGTTTTTGTATTGTTTAGCGGTATTAATTTTCACAGCAAATCGAGGCTTAGCCTGTTGTGCAGATGCGCCTTTTGTGAAATAGTACAGCTGTGATATACACCTATTTCAAAAAAAATTGGTAATATTAAAAAATTCATGAATAATTAATGAGACACTTTCAAAAGAAACCATGACCATGACGAGTGTTGTAAATCTGATACAACACTAGTGTTGCATATCCTGATTTGCATAAGTTTTAACTAGTAATTTTACGGCAAAATTCATTTTAATCTTGAAAATTTTGGTCAAATATGAAAGAGCTTATCTAGACATTTTTTAAGTAGTTTACAACATTCGCGTCCGTGAAGTATCGGCGATACAATCGCGCGCCTTCAGCTTGCGATTGTATCTGCCGATACAACACGGCCGCTCATGTTGTAAACACTACAAATAAAATTTGTAACACCGTAAAAAATGTTGACTTAACTTTACTGACGTTTCGAGCTTTAGCCCTTCGTCTTTTACTCCGACGAAGGGCTAAAGCTCGAAACATCAGTAAAGTTAAGTCAACATTTTTTACAGTGTTACAAATTTCAATATATTACCTATCATTTATATCAAACACCGACGCAGCCTATACTAGTTTACTCGCTAGTTTCAATTTATATTTCAAAAAAGGTTGACGGGGCGAACGGCGATTGGCGATTGGTGATTGGTAATACGAATTTCATCCTATTCCATTCTAAATTGCCCAAACACCGTTCAGCGATGACCTTAGATGAGTGTCTCGAAGGTTTCGCTGAACGGTGGAGGAATTATTCGGGTAATTTAGAAACGAATAAGAAGGAATTGGTATTACCCATAGTTCCTTTCGGTCGTGCAATCGCCAATCGCTGTTCGCCCCGACAACCTTTCTTGAATTAGGTGTATTACGTGAAACTGGAGTATTATGTGCAAAGGACTCGTGCTCTTGAAATAAGACAATTGAATCATACCGACGGCGATAAGTAATTTAAATGTTACCATTACTATTTCGGTGTAAATCGTTTTGAAGTTTTTAACATAAACAAATGGTCGTGCAATTGAGATATGAACTTTGTTTTTGCGTCATCATTCAATTAGGAATCAGATTGGGAACACGTACAGATAATATCGTTCGGTTTGCATTAATTGTTCCTTCCTTTCTTTCTTTTTTCTTGTTTTTTTTCATTTCTTTTTTTCTGATTTCATTTCATTTTTTCTGATTTCATTTCTTTTTTCTGATTTCATTTCTTTTTTCTGATTTCATTTCTTTTTTCTGATTTCATTTCTTTTTCCTGATTTCATTTCTTTTTTCTGATTTCATTTCTTTTTTCTGATTTCGTTTCTTTTTTCTGATTTCATTTCTTTTTTTCTGATTTCATTTCTTTTTTTCTGATTTCATTTCTTTTTTCTGATTTCATTTCTTTTTTTTATTTCATTTCTTTTTTTATTGATTCCATTTTTTCTTTCTGATTTCATTTCTTTTTTTTTCAATTCTTTTTTCTCATTTAATTTATTTGTGATTTTATATTTTTACTCATTTTGTTGCTCTCTCATTTCATTTCTTTTTTGTCATTTCTCGGTATTTTTCATTTCATTTAATTTGTACATGTTGTTTCATTTCTTTTCTTTTTCTGATTTAATTTTTTTCAAATTCTATTTTTTTCATTTCTTTTTTCTTTTTTTATTTCTTTTTTTCATTTCTCATCTCATTTCATTTTCTTTTTTTTTCATTTCTTTTTTCTCATTTCTTTTCTTTTTTCATTTCCCTTTTTGCTCATATTATTTCTTGTTTTTTTTAGATTTCATTCCTTGTTTTGGTTTATTTCATATATTTTGTTTACTTCTATCTATTTTTACTCTGATATCGGGTCTTGCACACTATTCTATAACTTCCTTCTAGGTCTTTCTTTCTTTCTTTCCTAAGCTTCTTATAACAATCGATTAATAAACATTAAATTTCTAATTAAAACCTGTAATTTTAGCTAAGACAATTGTTTACTCATGGTTATTTCTATATTAGTTTTTTTAATGAACAAAAATCCACATGATAGTTGGTTTGTAACTTACACTCTAGCTGTTAACGTAAATTACTCGTACGTGGGGCAATTACATGGAGAGAGAAAAACCCACATCAAATCTATTTTAATTCAGTCGTATCTAGATGTTCCTTAGTTTTTAATCGCGTCACAGAATACACAAAATGTATTATAAATTGTTTCTAGATGTTCGACAGTTATTTATCGTGTTTTAAATATTGCAGAAAATACACCTAATGTATGTTAATTTGTATCTAGTAGATGTTTCACAGTTATTTATCGCATTAATATTACAGGAAACACCTCAAATCTATTTTAATTCAGTCGAATCTAGATGTTCCTTAGTTTTTAATCGCGTCACAGAAAACACCAAATCTATTTTATTGCATCTTGATGTTCCACAGTTATTTATCTTATTCTAAATATTGCAGAAAACACACCAATTCTAGATGTTCCACAGTTATTTATCGTATTTTAAATATTACAGAAAATAATAATTATAATAATAATAATAATAATAATACCTTTATTTTTAAAGCGAATTACAAAATGTATTTTAAATTGTATCTAGTAGATGTTCCACAGTTATTTTTTAGTTATTTTTCGTTTTATTTTAAGTTCTTTTTTGGATGTAAAGCGCCTATGAGCTAAATAGAATACGCTCTACATAAATCATTATTAATAAATAATAATAACAAATATTTATCGTATTAATATTGCAGAAAATTAACACACCAAATCTATTTCAAATTGTATCTAGTAGATTTTTCAGAGTTATTTATCGTATTTATATTTCAGAAAACACTCCAAATATATATTTTAAATTGTTTCTAGTAGATTTTTCAGAGTTATTTATCGTATTAATGATTACAGAAAACACACCAAATATATATTTTAAATTGTATCTAGTAGATTTTCCACAGTTATTTATCGTATTAATATTACAGAAAACACACCAAATCTATTTTATTGTATCTAGTAGATTTTCCAGACGTATTTATCGTATTAATATTACAGAAAACACACCAAATCTATTTTATTGTATCTAGTAGATTTTCCAGACGTATTTATCGTATCAATATTACAGAAAATACACTAAATATATTCTAAATTATATCTAGTAGATTTTCCACAGTTATTTATCGTATTTACATCTATTTAGTTGATCGTGATTTGTACTTAGATGCTGCACAATTGTTTATCGTTTAGTCATTTTAGTCCAAAGTAGTGCAATTGAACATTTGTGTGCCAAGCTGGAGTGCATTAAAATGCCATTATGATTCAAGATTATTTAATGTATTTTATCAATGTATCGCATCAAGCAATTCGCGCTAAAAGTACAAAGAAATAAATACGAACATGCTTTTTTCTAAATATCAAAGTTCCCTTATAAACGCAGCCAATATATTTTCAAAATATCAACTAACGCGAAAAATTTAGTGCCCAAAATGAAAATGTTTGAATCATTAAAAAATCGATTAAATTTTGCTCGAATTAATAGAGCAAAAACTCCTATGAAGTTTAATGAGCAAACTTTATTCTAGAAACACGGCAAAATCGATTGATTTTTGTGTTAGCCCTTAAGGGGGTACTATCATGAGCACTAGGTTACTTAAGTTGAAACTTATGCCGACGTACTGTGATTGGTTGATTTATAAAGTACAACGACAAGACGCTGTTTGAATAGGCGAAGTAATTATTAATTTTAAAGGCCTTAGTACTTGAAATCTTATCTTTTACTACTATAAACTTTAGACCTCACGTAGTCTTACAAGTTTTCCTGTTTTATTTCGCGCAAAAACGGGACATTTACCGTCAAAAATACGAGGAAATCTACAAGTTACTGATCGACAACAACATTTACAAGGAAATTTTCAAATTTGTGAGAAATCTTTCATATGTCACTGGGAAGCGATTTGAATGCCGAAAGCTGTTTTCGTAATGTTGAATATAAGGTAAAAATTAATTTGTTACTTTTGTAAGCTGCAAAATCGTTAAAATTGACAGGAATAGTTACAGGTTATTATAATCTTACAAGTATCTAATGTAGCTTAGGGAAGTTAAAGCACAAAATCTAGTCAGATTCGACCAGATTATTAATATCAGTCATGCATGAAGGTGATCAATTTTGACGTACTTCCAACGTCATAGTTTACGGATATATGGCTTTACGCTGATAAGAAACGACAAAAAACTTATCCATAAAGTTTTTTATTGTCAGAGTTAAATATTTGACAAAACCTGTTCGCCGAGAAATTTGCGAATTGAATGAATATATCACATTGCAAGAGACGTTTGTCATATAAAAAAAATCAAAACTGAAAATATGACGTTTGGATAATTTGGAAGAGTTTCATCCAGCCTTCTAGATTGCGAAATGTTTTTTTTTTTACTGAATTTAGAATATCCTTTGGTGTATACTAAGAAAGGAACCATCAAGATCATCACAATAAAAATGTCAGTCCTATATCTTCACAACAATGTAATAAATTCACGAAAAAAAATCCATTTGCTATTTTTGTTCGGTATTTTTATATGACAAACTTGAAATTGCTGAAGCCCTATATTCAACATACATTATGCGAGCTTTTCTGGCTGTTAATACTTCTAAAAATTACTATAGAGAAACCGGAAAAATGAAAACGTTTCACCTATTCAATAGCATCTATGATATTCTATTCTACCCAGTAAATGATTTTATGCTCATTTATATTCAGAAAACAAATATCAAACGTGATCGTGATTTAGTGAGCTTCATATGATAGAACTTCTTGTACTTTGGGATAGATGCTTATTTGATCACTAGAAAAGCTTTCGTGATTTGCGTGAATATTTATTATATAATATGATTTAGTCTCTCCTTCTCCTTCTCCTTCTCCTTCTCCTTCTCCTTCTCCTTCTCCTTCTCCTTCTCCTTCAATCAAATTTATTAGTGCAATTGTTATTTGAACAAAATTAATAAATCTATTTGGAAAATGGTTGGCAAATTAGCAGCACAATACCAACACTTGTAAATACTGCACTATAAAAGCACAAAAATTGTCTGAAAAATAAATCGTACATTTTTTTGCAGGTGAATAGAAACAAGAATCTTGGACTAGTGCAACGGCTTCGATTGTTTCCTGGCAACATACGTTGCTATAGCAACCTACTGGCCAAACTATTTTACTGGAGCAATCTTTAAAAATCATTGCTGATATCAACATTTCATTCCGTTAAATCCACTAGAATCTTGACACTTGCCAAGCAAGGCAATGAATGGCACGGATTCAACAGCAGTTCCTCGGACAAGGAGACTGAGTACGGGTGACATAATTCTAGTCTCGTATCTATGTTTCGTCATCTTCACTGCCTTATTTGGTAATGCGTTGTTGGGCCATGTTATCATTAAGAAACGATTAATCCAGAATGTCCACTACTATTTCATTCTGAATCTTCTTGTGGCAAACTTCTTAAACGCTCTGTTAAAGATCCCAACATCAATCTTAATACGAATCGACAGGGACTGGTACCCACATTACGGAGTTTGTTACTTCACCACCCCTCTCGGGGTCCTTTTTGGCTCAGCGTCTGTAAGTACCTTAGCAACGGTTGCTATCAATAGATACCTTGTGATTGCATCACCGTTTAGTTATTCAGATAAAATGCCTCCCGCGTTTGCGAAGACAATTTTGGCGGGAATTTGGATCGGCGCGCTCGCGTTGGCCATTCCACCAACCACGTGGCGGAACAAGGAATCTATATGCAATAGTGGTGGTGTTTCGAAGGAGCACAAACTATCTGAAGTGCTGTACTTTGTGTTAGCGCTCTGGATGTTTGTTATCATCATTCCTTCTATAATCATGTGTGTGACGTATTTCAAGATATATCTCATCGCTAGAAGCCATGCTCGGCGCATGACAGCACAACAAAACGATCATCATTCAAAGCGAAGACGACGGGACTTTAAAGCTGCTTTAGTGTTAGCTGTAATTGGTGGAATCTTCATCGTTTGTTGGTTACCATTCTTTGTGGTACAGGCCATACATAAGTTCAGTAGTCACAAGATTAACCCTATGTACTTCAATGTGTTTCTATGTATAATGTACACGAACGCAGCCATAGATCCTATCGTACTATTACTATTCAACTCGGAGATGAGACTAGCGTTTCTTAGATTGTTCTTCAAGAAATTACGGCTAAATGATCGTATTAGTCCACAGAGTGGCACGACGGTTGGACACGCAACTGCAATACGTACATAATTATTATGTACAACATATGCAATACTTGAAGTATACGATAAACTAAACGCAATATATGCATAATTATTATGTATTAACAGATGCAATAGAATAGGATACACGTATAAAAGAAACGCAATACATCCATTACATGTATTAAGCTTATGCAATCGTACCTGCATGCGATGTACATATGCCTAGCATCCAGTTCATGCATAAATATAATGAAACATTGTGGAGGTTCCGGGAATGCTCCTAACATTCTGCTTGCATATATATATTGAAGAAAGCTTTTCGTGATCGCGTATCAAAGATACAGTATGCAATCTTGAAAACAATGTCATTACCATATATGGTATTGTAGGTGAGAAGTAACAAAAGGCTTTGAATAACGCGCCAGGTTTTTTAACAGGTTGAGATTGCAACAGAACAATAGGCATATCTTTGATACGGAAACGTAGATCATAGATCGTAGATTATAGATCATACGTCACAGATTAATAGGAGACTAAAGTGGTGGATGGGATGGGATGGGATTTTGATAAAACAATATACTTTCAATACCACTTCAACAGTCTCGCATAGAATTCTTTCAAATCCCATTCATCATCTCGGTCTATGCTTTTATGATCTAAAATCTACGATCTATGATCTACGCTTGGAACACGACAAAGTCTTTTCGATGAAATGTATGCATAGCTAAAACTATCACCCTTCAATGCATCTCTGCATACGCATCCGAATTTACATTCAATAATATTAATCATACCTCACGATGCTCATCAATATATCGTATGCATTGCAAACAACTATACCCAACAAACATGCATTGCAATCATTCGTACTACATACATTGCATTCCATCATTCCCAGTATGCATTGCAAACAACTATACCCAACAAACATGCATTGCAATCATTCGTACAACATACATTGCATTCAATCATTCCCAGTATGCATTGCAAACAACTATACCCAACAAACATGCATTGCAATCATTCGTACAACATACTTTACATTCAATTATTCCCAGTATGCATTGCAAACAACTATACCTAACAAACATGCATTGCAATCATTCGTACAACATACTTTACATTCAATCATTCCCAGTATGCATTGCAATCAACTATACCCAACAAACATGCATTGCAATCATTCGTACAACATACTTTACATTCAATCATTCCCAGTATGCATTGCAAACAACTATACCTAACAAGCATGCATTGCAATCATTCGTACAACATACTTTACATTCAATCATTCCCAGTATGCATTGCAATCAACTATACCCAACAAGCATGCATTGTAATCATTCGTACAACATACATTGCATTCAATCATTCCCAGTATGCATTGCAATCAACTATACCCAACAAGCATGCATTGTAATCATTCGTACAACATACATTGCATTACGTCATTCCCAGTATGCATTGCCAACAATTATACCCAACAAGCATGCATTGCAATCATTCGTACAACATACATTGCATTCAATCATTCCCAGTATGCATTGCAAACAACTATACCCAACAAGCATGCATTGCAATCATTCGTACAACATACATTGCATTCAATCATTCCCAGTATGCATTGCAAACAACTATACCTAACAAGCATGCATTGCAATCATTCGTACAACATACATTGCATTCAATCATTCCCAGTATGCATTGCAAACAACTATACCAACAAGCATGCATTGCAATCATTCGTACAACATACATTGCATTCAATCATTCCCAGTATGCATTGCAAACAACTATACCCAACAAACATGCATTGCAATCATTCGTACAACATACATTGCATTCAATCATTCCCAGTATGCATTGCAATCAACCATACCCAACAAACATGCATTGCAATCATTCGTACAACATACTTTACATTCAATCATTCCCAGTATGCATTGCAATCAACTATACCCAACAAGCATGCATTGTAATCATTCGTACAACATACATTGCATTCAATCATTCCCAGTATGCATTGCAATCAACTATACCCAACAAGCATGCATTGTAATCATTCGTACAACATACATTGCATTACGTCATTCCCAGTATGCATTGCCAACAATTATACCCAACAAGCATGCATTGCAATCATTCGTACAACATACATTGCATTCAATCATTCCCAGTATGCATTGCAAACAACTATACCCAACAAGCATGCATTGCAATCATTCGTACAACATACATTGCATTCAATCATTCCCAGTATGCATTGCAAACAACTATACCTAACAAGCATGCATTGCAATCATTCGTACAACATACATTGCATTCAATCATTCCCAGTATGCATTGCAAACAACTATACCAACAAGCATGCATTGCAATCATTCGTACAACATACATTGCATTCAATCATTCCCAGTATGCATTGCAAACAACTATACCCAACAAGCATGCATTGCAATCATTCGTACAACATACATTGCATTCAATCATTCCCAGTATGCATTGCAAACAACTATACCTAACAAGCATGCATTGCAATCATTCGTACAACATACATTGCATTCAATCATTCCCAGTATGCATTGCAAACAACTATACCAACAAGCATGCATTGCAATCCATCGTACAACATACGTTACATTCAATCATTCCCAGTATGCATTGCAATCAACTATACCCAACAAACATGCATTGCAATCATTCGTACAACATACTTTACATTCAATCATTCCCAGTATGCATTGCAAACAACTATACCTAACAAGCATGCATTGCAATCATTCGTACAACATACTTTACATTCAATCATTCCCAGTATGCATTGCAATCAACTATACCCAACAAGCATGCATTGTAATCATTCGTACAACATACATTGCATTCAATCATTCCCAGTATGCATTGCAATCAACTATACCCAACAAGCATGCATTGTAATCATTCGTACAACATACATTGCATTACGTCATTCCCAGTATGCATTGCCAACAATTATACCCAACAAGCATGCATTGCAATCATTCGTACAACATACATTGCATTCAATCATTCCCAGTATGCATTGCAAACAACTGTACCCAACAAGCATGCATTGCAATCATTCGTACAACATACATTGCATTCAATCAATCCCAGTATGCATTGCAATCAACTATACCCAACAAACATGCATTGCAATCATTCGTACAACATACATTGCATTCAATCATTCCCAGTATGCATTGCAATCAACTATACCCAACAAGCATGCATTGCAATCATTCGTACAACATACTTTACATTCAATCATTCCCAGTATGCATTGCAATCAACTATACCCAACAAACATGCATTGCAATCATTCGTACAACATACATTGCATTCAATCATTTCCAGTATGCATTGCAATCAACTATACCCAACAAGCATGCATTGCAATCATTCGTACAACATACATTGCATTCAATCATTCCCAGTATGCATTGCAATCAACTATACCCAACAAACATGCATTGCAATCAATCGTACAACATACTTTACATTCAATCATTCCCAGTATGCATTGCAAACAGGCACGCATTTACGTATTATTGCATCCAGTTGTCTAGGTAATACCTTCTAAGCCCAGCATGCATTGCAATCACTCATACCATACTTATACATATATTGTATTCACTCTCACCCAGCATGCATTGTAATCACATTCACCCAAGATATGTTGCATTCATACACATCATACTTTGCGATGCATGCAAATATAATGATTTCGATCGCATAAAAGGGACAATGAATGACGTCACTAAAACTATAAAACTAGCGACCTTATTAGAACGAATACATCATCTGTAAGCAGACCAAAGAAAAAAAACCTTCACAATTCCCTGCGCCATCTTGAAAAGTAGCCGGGCCTTTGCATCGAACCGAGACGAACGTTGAGCTTGCAATGATCAATGATAGAAACCTTTTAACACCTAGCGTGACAATTATTTACGTGTCTCTATTATTGCAAGCTCGACGTTCATGAAATCACACAATGTATAATATCGAATAGGAGTGCATTCTGAATTGCTGTACATCTTATGTACAGTGCAAATATTGCAGCTTTTATGTCCTGTATATAGTAAGTAGCTCTACATGTTTCGGCAATGGAGGCTACGGATTGATGGCGTGCACTGTACTCCCTCTTCAGTCGCGTTATCACACGTCGTTGTACTATTTGGCATAAGGAGTATTTGTAGAAGCTCTGCCTCGATTTGTTGTAATAAAATATTCACAAACTTCAAGAAAAGCACGAAAAAATATTTACACTTAACGTTAACAAACATAAAAAAAAACATTTTAATTTCCTCTGAATTGAGGTATTTCCTGTGCAAATGCGTTTTTTGTCAAATAGTACAACAGCTGCCTCATCATGAATCGCCTCATTTACCCCACATCTGCTTCTAGCTTCATCTTAAACTCGTTTCGTTAGAGGCTGTTTTTACATGCTTCTGGTAAGGAAGAAGGGTGTGAGAGGGGTTTGTCCTCTCTTAACAACCCCACCCCACGTTTGATCCAAATTTTATTATGTTGTGTTATGTTATTTATAATTGCAATTTCTTCTGTAGAGCCCCTTTGGGGATGAATGCAATAAAAGATTGATGTATATTAGAGCAATGCTAGATAACACAAAACTAGAGTATTACAAAATTCAACTATGTATACTTTGTAAATTTATTATAGCAATATATAATGCATGAGATATGACAATATGTAACAAAAATAAATAATACATTTTTAATTTATGATTAGGGGGTTTCATTTAGTCGTGTACGGGGTGTGTGTGTGTGGGGGGGGGGGGGTGGTCGGCAAAATCACTCCAAATATTACGCAACCCCTCCTTCCTGGTTGGCAAAATTAACACTACAACCCCCAACCCCCAACCCCCCTTAATTTCCCCAGTTTATTACTAAAGCTGCATACAATTAGTAACAAACCCCCGTTTTTAACCCCGTTTAAAAAAACGTTTTAAAAAGATTTTATTTGAATCAAAGTTAAAATACCATGCATGCACGATTCATATTAGGCTTGATTATATGTGAGTTATAACGAAGAGATAATCTAATTCAAACTGGATAAAAACCTTTTTAAAGAAAAAAACATGATATTTTCACATGTGAAGATTTCAAATTTTTGAAACAGAGAAATATAGGTATCTCATTGAAAATTATATAATAAACTTTAAGTAACCTGTAAACAGCCAAATTTACAACTGTAACCCCAAAAGAGCAGCCAAGGAAATAACATTTGTATAAATTTCATCATCATCATCATCATCATTATTATTAGTATTATTATCAAAGCAAGCAAAACGTATCACACTGCAAAAACGGCTGAGTAGATACAACACAGTATATTGCGTTAACCATGCATTCAGGATGACACTTTATAGTGAGTAAACACAACTCTATAGTGAGTAAACCCAACTCATTATTGAGTAAAAGTGAGGTTAAACTCAATATATTGAGTACATTGTACTCAATAGTGCGTCTTCATCTATGTTTACTCTCAATAATGAGTTGGGTTTACTCGATCACTATAAAGTGTCATCCTGAATGCATGTTTAACGCAATATACTGTGTTGTATCTACTCAGCCGTTTTGGCAGTGTATTGTTCCTTATACCTATAATCATGTGCAAAATACCTTGAGACACTATAATTAAAAAAAGTTCTATAACATTTTTTCGTTTCACCTTCTCCCCCGAATCAATGTTGAGTTTTAGAAATGTAAAACAGTTGTCATTTGAGAGGCCAATGAACATTGCTCTCTTTTCAAATCAAATTGATAGATTTTGTATATTTTTTTAAACTCAAACAAAAACGGTCATAAAAATGTTACAATGCCCCAACAATTTTGAACAAGATTGTAGGTTTCGATAAAAGTATTTTTGTTTCTCCGATGACATGCTGTAGTCCTGATTATTGACAAATGTAGAACTTCCACCTCCTGTCCCTGTAAATGAGGAAATAAGGTGACAATTAGAACATAAACAATAATTATTAAATTATTATAATAGTTATTATCCAAAAATATAGAACGAATGCAAAAATGGTCACAGCTTCATTATTAAATTTCGTTTCAATTCATATATGAATTAACCACATCATTAAAATTATGGATTAGAATGACACTAACTAAGGTAAAAAGTTTCATTAAAATATCAAATTATTGAGAAGTTATGAGAATTTCAAAAGTGTGAAAAACACCACAACGAGGCTAGCAAGGAAACAGTTCATTATCATATAATAAATAGAATAAATATAACATACTCATAGCCATTATCATGACGAAATCTGTATGAGATTTAAAGAACTCGTCAGTGATTTCTATTGTAAAATTAACATTAATTATTCATGATTTTTATAAGAATAAATATAACATACTCATAGCGGTTATCATGATAGCTGGACACACCAGCCACGAAATATCCACATGGTAAGTCGTAGTCCATATCACCATCCCAGTCGTTAAAATAAGATGTCCATTTGCAGTTGGTATGTGAGGCAGTATCACAGCACTTAAAGTTAAATTCTCGATCTTTGTAGTGACCATTAAATGCACTGCCATCCATTCCAACGATGTGGCCGTTCTTTGGACAGATATAACTGAACGAGCGATCTAATTTGTTGACGCGGTGCTCAGACCACGAGCACGATGATGTGATGTTGTTGTCAGACTGACAATTAAATTTCCACACTCGGTCTTCATGGTAATACTCATGAGCACTAGCAATCTGGCTTATACTTTCCCGACTACCACTGCCTATTGATATAATAGAAAAAGTAAGTCATGCTCATTAACTTTTCACAGCCATTTCAAATAGGATAAGTGAAACAGAACGTAATCATTCATCTAACTGAAGCAACAGTATTTTAGTTCTACTCACACTTCCATGTGAATGCATAGTTGAACGACGTATCGTAGCCAGGATAACTACGGCTCATTGTTCGCCAACGTTGCCAAATATACTTTCGTAACAGCACTCCCTGCACGCCGGGGAACAAAACAGTGCACAGAAGGGAAAATAGCAAAACCAAACATGCTGTTTTCTTGATCGACATGGTGAGACCCTGCTGCTGAATAAAAAGAGTTGCAATAATCAATAAAACTAATAAAACCACACAAAAATGCTAGAAACACACACTATTACCCTAATAGCACAGGCAGGTTGTCCCGCTCTTCTGCGAAGGAGAAAACTATCTGTGTGGTTTCTTCTTTGCAGACTGAGAGCGATAAAAACTTCCTCTGTTATCAGGGTACAGAACTGTTGATATTTAAAAATATATACTGGTGATTTACCTGATCAACCAAGCCCAAGAACAGATTCAATAAAAATCAGCAGTTGGTGATTATTATCGAGTTCGAAGAAACTGTATGCCAGTCAAAAGTTGGACCAGAATTTATACCTTGAGATGTTGTTTAGACATACATCAATCCAGTAGTAAACAGGATGGCCAGGAATGTGTGAGTCATGCCGATTACAATTCCTGTAGTGAATAATCAATCTAAAAACTAAACAATGAAGAACTGAAATCCTGGGGGAGTACTCCTTTTGTCCAAGGGATAGGGTTTTGAAGACGATCCCTATAAAAGGTACGCACAGATTAAAAGATTGTTGATTTCAACCCCTAAAAGGTACGGCTTTGCGATGTTCTTGCCAGCTAAGCTTACTTTTAATAACAAAGCAGAGTAAAAATGGCCCTTACAGGTATGGAGTCGTGTTAAGGACGTTCGCGGGCATTGTTTATGCGCATCCTTTCTGCGCGCGCCATGGAACGCCTGGAGGATTTATTTTAATTCATAAAATCATCCAGGCGTTGCACGAAACCAAGATGGCGATCGATTTTTCGGAGTTTGCAGCACAATATCTGATCATATCTCGGAAACGAATACGGTGACCCCCATTTTTTATTTTAAACATTTATGAAGAATTACAAAAGTTGTATGTGTCCAAAATTTGAAGAAAATGTTATGGTTGAACATTGAATAATACGCGTATTTGCATGAAAACTTCAACCTTCATCGGTCGAAAGCGTCACCGAATGTTGCACGATGGCGGCGAATTTGAGCCAAAAAAAAGGTTTGGTTTTATTTATTCACAAATATTTATATATAATATTTGTCTGTAGGTTATTAGACGTTTGTCTCAAGAAATGCTTGGCAATCCATTCGCTTTTTCTATCAAAAAATGACTTTTTTGCTCGAATTGTTCGTATTGCACGAAAGCGTTTTTTGACAAGAAAAAGGCTGTACTTTGAGATTATCTCATTCCTAAACGAGTACGGTGACCCCCATTTTTTATTTGCTCATTAAACTTGTATGACGATCGTGCTTCAACATGCGAAGTTTGAAGAGAAATGTATGGTTAACTCATTTACCCGCGAACGTCCTTAAGTAACTGATTTTTGAGCCAAAACCCCAAAAAGGATCCTAAATATACGCACAGGAAATATGTGTAACCCTTAAAGGTTCTTTGATCCCCCCTCCCGCTTGGGCAAAGGGAGTATACCCCCTCCCCCTTAAATCCACCTCAAAGAAAAGAATACATATGAACATTTTCCTTATAAAGTCTTACCGGAATAAGATCTAGATTCATTTATTTTAAATAACACGAAGCAAATCTGAAATGGGGTCAGGCAAGACAGATAACAGTCCAATCGATTTGATAAACATGCTGCCCGGACGGACCATTAGATAACCTTAACAAAAAAAATAACAAAATAACAACTTGAGATGTTGTATAGACCTACATCAATCCAGTAGTAAACGGATCAACTCAAAGGCACTAATGTCATACATGTTCACAAAAAGGCTCCCTAACTGATATATTACAAATATAGACGTATCCCACTTCTATCTGTATTAATAAAATCTTAGAACTTTTAATGTACAAACGCTTTTACCTTTTTATCGAGAAATATAACATTCTATATATGACAGGCAGTTTGGCTTTTGCATTAAATACTCTACCAAACATGCACTCTTAATTACGGATATATTACAAAAAGCAATCGAAGATAAACACTAATCTTGTGGGGTCTTTCCTGACTTCTCTAAGGCATTCGACACCCGTCGACCATACAATACTTATTAGAAAACCCAATCACTATGGAATTAGAGGGATTACTAGTGATCACTGGTTCCCCTCCTATCTGTCAGGTAGAAGTCAAGATGTTACAGTTGGAAATGTAACCTCTGAAAATTTACCAAGTACTCATTGGGTCCCACAAGGGTCTGTGTTGGGCCCTTTTACTACCCATAACTGCTGACGATACCAATATTTTCTGTTCAGACGTCGCTAGTCCTATAAGACTAGAGGCACAAATGAACAACAAACTGTCTGACTGACATTTCTAATTGGCTAACTGTTAATAAGCTTTCCCTTAATATCAAGAAGATCAACAATGTCATTTTTCATCCCCGTCAAAAAGCTACTAATTACCCCTTTAAGTTAATAATTGACAATAAAGAAATCCAGCAAGTTAAAAGCATTAAATACCTGGAAAGGTAAAACTGGAAAGACCATATCTCTCATCTTTCTATGAAAATCAAAAGATGTATTGGAAGTAATTTTTAAAGGCCGATAATGAGGACTGGACGGGGGTTTCAAGTCCGAGGCGAAGCAATCGTAAAATGTATCAATAACCTGTTCATAATTTAATGTTCATTGTCAATGATTCCAACAAGGAATATTAAACAATAGCTTTTCAATTCCATTCTATGACTTGATGACATTAAACGCCCTTTTGTTTCAAACTTTCCATCGGTTGACTGAGTAGTATAATGGCTTAAAGCGACAAAAATCGAAGTATGAAAGTATGAAAATGTTTACTAGTAGATGGGGAGGGTAACTAATGTTTAAAGGCCGATAATGAGGACTGGATTGAATTATGTAATACAAATAAATATAATGCTATATGACTTGAACTGGGACTTGAACTAAAAGTTTCTAGCACTCGGACTTGAAAATTTCAGTTCAAGTCCGCTTGCACGTACTTACGCTGGTATCAAGTATCTGCATGTGATCAAAATCGCGCCATCGGATTGGCTAATTACCTCATGAATAATTAATGAGTTTTTGAGCACTTTCTAAAGTACTCTATCTAGTTAACATTTCAATTTTAACTCAACTTTATTATTCACAGATTTTTTCCTTTACTAACTTATCCTTTAACCACTTTGGGCAATACCTATCAAACTAACCGTAATCCACTTACTTCGTTTCAAAAGAATGTAATGAGGATAATTAATTTTGTAAATATAATGCACTTTCCAGTCCAATAGTTTTTAATTTGCAAATTCTCAAATTTTCTGACTTAATCTTCGTACAGAATGCCATAATTATGCATAAGTATTCTAACAATTCCCTACCCATTGCCTTCAATGATTTTGATACTAGTATTAACAGTATACATCAATATAACACAAGACCTGCAAAAATCATGTTATTTACCAAAAACAAGGACACGTTATGAAACATTTAGTTTTTTTGGGGGGAGTGAAAGTCTGGAGCTATAACTTAGTTAGAAAAACCTTTCAAAAAAGCATCAACTAAATCACTTTTAAACACATATATTTGATATTATCTTATAGAATATATGTATGTCTACAAAACCCAATTGCAAAGCATTATATTCTCATTCAATTTATAAGTTTATCTATTAAGATGTTTTCTTTTTTCTCGTTGGTTGTAGATCCGCGATTTTAATATATAGGGATGGGGCTTTTGAACTGGAAGTCACTCACTCACTCACTCACTCATCCACTCACTCACTCACTCACTCACTCACTCACTCACTCACTCACTCACTCATCCACTCACTCACTCACTCACTCACAAACTCACTCACTCACTAGATCCGTAACATTGTAAAATGTATAACCCCAAGATTAACAACGTTTCAACAAGATAAAAACAAAGATTTTCTTTAATTCAAAAGCTAAAATGTCATGCACGATTCATCTAGCTTTATTACATGTGACTATTACTCATTAAATGAGATAATCTGATTCAAACTGGATTACAAAAAAAAAAACATTACTAAAACCCTTACAATGAATCTAAGAATAATCATCCTCACTTCATTACAATTTAACTTGTATGTTTGATTGGATTTTCAAAGATAACTTGATTAAGTAGACTGTATCAAAGTAGCTAAATCAACATTTTCCCCTTAAAGGTAGCCGTGCCTTTATATCCAAGCCATACAAACGGTGAGCTTAAATTGATAGAGAGATTTTCTAACTTTGACAAACATTTATTCCTATGTCTCTATCATTGCAAGCTTGCCGTCCGTCTCGCTTTGATGCAAAGACGTTATCTTCAAAATGGCGCTAGTAACTGTGAAGGGGACTATTGTAACCCCAAAAGCAAAAGAAATAAAGTTCATTATTATCATTAATATCATCATCATCATCTTTGTTATTCTTAAAGCAATCAAAATGTATCGTTGTCCCCTATACCCCAAGTTTCGATAAAAGTATTTTTGTTGTTCCGATGACATGGTGTGGTCCTGATTATTTGCAAATGTAGAACTTCCACCTCCTGTCCCTGTATATAAGGAAATAAAGATTATAACATAAACAATTAACGTGAATTTGAAAATTATCCAAAAATATAAACCGAATGCCAAATGTATGGACGCAAATTCATTATCAATTTGTTTTTTAAATTCATATTTTACTTACAATTGACTACTACATTAAAATTATAGAATAGAATGACATCAACAAAGGTAAAAAGGTCAAGACGAAAATATCAAATTCTTGAGAATTTCAAGTGTGAGAAACTCCACAACGAGGCTAGCAAGGAAACAGTTCACTAAACACAAACAAATTTCTGTAATTCCCAATGCAATAGCTTCACTTGAATTATATTTATAGCAATAAATACATTTTTTCTATTTGCTTATTCTATTGGTAATGCTTATTTTTCAAAATTAAGTTTTTATTTTTGAATGTCAATTGGTACTCGGTCTATAAGTAAATCATTTTGTGGATAAAGAAATGAAGAAATAATAAACAAATCAATATATTGCCCAAACGAATGAATAAATATAACATACTCATAGTAGTTACTGTGATAGCTAGATGCACCAGCCATGTAATATCCATTTTGTACTTTGTAATCCATATCCCCATTCCAGCCGTGGGCATAGGATGTCCATTTGCAGTATTTCCGTGGGGCAGTACCATGACAACACTTAAAGTTAAATTGTCGATCTTTGTATACACCATTGAATGTACTGACATCCATTCCAGCAATGTGGCCGTTCCATGGACAGGTATAACTGAACGAACCACCTAAGTTGTTGACGAGCCCAGACCAGGAGCACGACGGTGTGATTTTGAGGTCATATTGGCAATGAAAGAGCCAAACTCGGTCTTTATGGTAAGACTCATAAGCACTTTGGAAATTCCACATACTTTGCCAAAAGCCTGTGCCTATTGATAGCATTGGAAAAGCAAATCATTAATATGTTTGAAGCAAACAATCATAACAATAAAGACAAACCTTTTGTTTAAGTTATTGAAAACACCTTTGTTCGCCATATATAATTATAAACTCATTTCAAAAAAGATTGTCGGAGCCAAATGAGATAAGTGATCTTTAATTCTAGGTCTTTAATTCTAGGACAGAACGTAATTATTAAACTGACTGAAACAACACTGTATCCATAGTTCCACACATCAACAACATCTTTAAATATTGTTTTTATCATCTACGAAACATTGCAAGAATTAGAAAAAAACATATTTTTCAAAACCACAAAAACACTCATCCGTGCATTCATATCTTCAAAACTATACCACTGTATTTCTGTTCTCTTTGGGCTTCCCAAGAATCTCATTGACAAGCTTCAAGCTGTTCAAAATGCTTCTCCTCCTCTCATCGCCTTAAAACGGAAGTATGACCACATCACTCCTGTCTTCATTGATTTGCACTGGCTTCCTGTTGCTGATCGAATAAAGTTTAAAATTATTTTATTAACTTTCAAATCACACCTGCATATATTTAAGAACTCAACACTCGTTATCAACCAACCAGAAATCTCCGATCATCCTCACATTTGCTTCTAACCTCGAAATCATATAATCTCAAGCCCTAAGTCCTAAGTCCTAAGGCTAGCGTTCCTTCAAAGTTGCAGCTTCACTCTGGAACTCCTTACCTACTTCTTTAAGAGACATCTTAAATTTATCAATTTTAAATCAAACCTGAAAACGTACTTGTTCAAATAAGCTTTTAAATTATAATTTTGTATTTTTATGTTATATTTCAGAGCTTATTTTAGCCTGTTCATATTCATAAACAGTTCATATTAAACTATATGATTTCCTCTTTTAAGCCATTTTAAATCAAATGCCACTGCATACTGAGAATATTTGGAAGTCAATTATGGCTCTAAAAAAAAAACATGACAAGCGCAAAATTTTATTGGTAGGAGAGAGTGGTTTGGCACTTAAAAAAGATAAAATATGAAAAATAGGGCTATTCCCTTTCAATTTTTTACAAAAGTCCCAGCATGCAATGTGGGAGTAAATAGTATTCAGCCTGATAGAATCAATGATAATTAAATTTAATAACAAACAACGATATTGAAGATATCTGCATTTAATTATGCTTGATTTCTTGATTACCCAGTTAGCATGAGTCGGTCACAAATGTGGGTTGCAGGTTGTGAAAATGGTTTCGATGGTGTTAAGGGGTACTAAGGTCCCTCGTCCCCGTTCCCCTTCAACAAAAGGAGATTTTTGTTTTTTTTTAAAGCATCTTACATGATTCACAGGAAGGTAGTTTCTTTGTCAAAGTATAGTCAGTCAACAAACCTATTGGGTCTAAATGTTTTGGTCAAAAGGTCGCTTCGGCATGGTGGGAGAACAGCCAGAAGAAAATTAAAAATTGAATGACCCCCCCCCCCCCCCCCCCCCCCTCCCCCTCTGGGGTGTGAGCTGGTGAGTGGGATTTGAACTCAACATCAGAAATCTCATAGGAATAGTCAGTTCAAGATATGTGACAATATGCCAACACTAATTAAATATTTAATGATTGTATTATATCTATATTCGCATTATAGAATTATTATTATTATCTCCAAACTAGTACTACTTACATGTCGTAGTAAATGCACGGTCGAAAAACGTTTTGAAGCCAATATATCTACGGCTCATTGTTTTCCCATGTTGCCAGCTATACCTGTGAGAGCGGGAGCGCCTTCGTCGTCCGGATATCAACCATCCCTGCACGTCGGGAAACAAAAAAGTGCACAGAAGGGAAAAGAGCAAAACCAAACATACTGTTTTCTTGATCGACATGATGAGAAACCTGGAACTGAATAAAATGAGTTGCAATAATCAAAAAAAAGTAATCAAATCACACACAAATACTAGAAACATAAAAATATTGGCATTTTAAAAAACTATTGGTGATCACCTGAAGAACAGATTCAATAAAAATACTGGACGTCATTTACCTGAAGCAAGCCCAAGAACAGATTCAATAAAAATCAGCAGTTGGTGATTATGATCGAATTAAAAGTAGAACTGTAAGCCTGTCAAAAGTTGCACCTGTATTTATACCAATTCATACCTAGAGATTTCGTATAGACTTACATAAATCCAGTATAGTAAACAGGATGACCAGGAATGTGTGGGCTGTGATGATTCCACTTCCTGCAGTGTTATGTCAGTCAGAAAACTAGAAAAAAAGGAGGAAGTGAAATGAAACTCAAACAAACGACAACGATTGAAAATCTTCCTTATCATAATATTGCCGGAATAAAGTCTAGATTCAACTATTTGAAGTACCACGAGGGAAATCAAAACCGCTTCCTTGTTTGTCCTGGGGTGCACCTGATGATGATTGATGATCTGAAACGGGGTCGTGCAAGACGGATGAAATTTGAAATTTCAAGTAGATCAATTCGTTTTTCTAAGTTAAACATATGTTGCCCTCGCTATAAAAGAGAGACTGAAGGAGGTAGAACCTTTATAGTTACATCTACCAAACTATGGAACTCATTACCAGCCAATTTAAAAACATTTTCTTCTATTCGTTCGTTTAAAAATTCATATCGTAAATTATTCAAAAACCAGTATGAAGGCATCGATCATTATATAGATGATATAAATGTAGAAAAGAGAGAAAAGAGAAGAAAAGGAGAAAAAATAAAAATTGTAGAAAATAGACGGTATAAAGTCAGGAGAAGGGAAATACTGGAAAAAGAAAACATCTTTTATTAAAACAGACACTTATAAATTGATTGAGATTACAATATATTGAGTTTTGTAGACATACCTAAATATTGTATAAGACAATATCAAAGATTTGTATTTATAAGTGATTCAATGAATTCTGTTTTGAAAGATAACACTATTTTTTGTGTGGTTTCATTAGTTATTTTTTGTTATTTTTTGTTAAGGTTATCTAATGGTCTGTCCCGGGGAGTATGTTTATCAAATCGATTGGACTGTTGGCTGTCTTGCTTGACCCCATTTCAGTTATAGCCCGAAAGGAAGCTATTCGGATTTTCTCTGTGTTGCTTAAAATAAATGAATCTAGACATTATTCCGGCAAGACTAATATAAGGAAGATTTATTTACGTTTTCTTTGGTTTGAGGTGGATTTCAGAGAAGGGGAGGGGGAGAAGTACTCCCTTTGTCCAAGCGGTGTGGGGGATCGACGCACCTTTTAGGGTGAAAAATATTTCCTGTGCGACGTACCTTTTAGGGTCCTTTTATGGTTCTGGCTCAAAAATCAGTTACGTAACATGACTCTGTACCTGTAACGGTCATTTTTACTTTGCTTTGTTGCTATAAACAAGCTTGGCTGTCAAGAACATCGCACAACCGTACCTTTTAGGGGTTGAAACAAGGCTTGAACCGTTATTTTAATCCGTGCGTACCTTTAAGGGTTCGTTTTCAAAACTAATCGCCGATCACCCCTACCACTTGGACAAAGGAAGTACCCCACCTGGATTTCAGTTCTTCATTGTATAGTTCTTTTTTAGACTGACTATTCACTACAGGAAGTGGAGTCGGCATGACCCACACATTTCTTTATGTTCTTTTATCATGTGACAAGATTCTTGCAATTAAATGGAAACTAGCGAGTAATATAAATTAGTATAGGCTGCATCGTTGTATGATATGAACGTTAGGTAATAGAACGAAATTTGTAACACTGTAAAAAATGAGCTTTAGCCCTTTGTCGGAGTAAAAGAGTTAGCAAATTGCCCATTTTAGACCATTCTCTTGAGAATAGTTTTTTTTTTAATGATATGAACGTGTTATGACATCTACATATGAGAGAATCAACTTCCAAGGGTAACATCAAGTAGACGGTCGAATGTTAGATATTTGATGTGGATTAGGCTGTCATAATAATAATAATGATAATAATAATAATACACTTTATTTCATGAGGGAAATACACTTGACAGCCAAGGCTGATAAACTTGTGGCCCTCCTATCTAAAATATTATATATAAAATATAATCTTAACAATATTAATATCCTAATCTTGAGATAAAAATTAAATATATGTAAATTTAAAAACTTCTAATAAAAGCAGCAAGCAATGCACTACTAACTAATACAAACTAATATTTAAGTATATACATGATTGAAAACTATTTATGTATGTGTATATTGTAAAACATATTTGATTGACTGACCCCAGGCCATGAGCTATATACTTAGCTTACTAGCTTTCCAAGCTATTATAAATAAGTAGCTGTGCTCAAAATATCTAGACTTTATTTTATATTTTTCAATCAATCATGTAACTCACAAATACAAAAAATGTTATTATTGTTTAGGATTGCCAAGAATGTTTGGGACGTCATGCCGATTCCACTTAGTGTTTTGAATAGTTAGTCAGAAAAATAGGGAGAATTACATACATACATTTTATTGGGGCTCCCCATAGGCTTCCCATTGGCCTTATCAGGCCAATTTACAAGTGAAAATACATCTCAAACAAACGAAATCGAATGGAAATCTTCCTTGTAATAGTCTTACCGGAATAAAGTCTAGATTCATTTATTTTACAGTACGACTACTGAAACCGGGGCCACCAAAACATGATTAACCAATCACGATCGAGAATATAAACAATAGAATCTCTACAAATGTTTGACTTTTTTGCTTAAAATGCTTTGAGAACGGAATAGATAAAGATTGAATAAGAAACATCTTAGTCTGTGAGAACCCTCTACAAGTTTTTTGTTTGATCTCAAAAACTATTTATTTTGACATTTGTTTAATCGGTTTCAGTAGTCGCAATGTAAGCAGCACGGAAGAAATCCAAGTAGCTTCCTTTCAGGCTTTAACTGGGGTCAGGCCAGACAGATAACAGTCCAATCGATTTGCCACATGCTGCCCGGGACGGACCACGACAAAAATATCGTGCAAAGCTGAAAGAAATATCTTGCAAAGCCTCGATAGTCTCCCTAACCATCACAGCTATAACCCTAAAAACACATCATGTTTTGTGCAAAACAAAAACATATCCTGCACCGAAAAATTCTCCAATCAAATATTTAATGGTCGATCATCCCTTAATAGAACGATTTCATAACAGTGTTTTTAACATGCTGATATGTTTTGTTGAGTATCTAACATGCAAATGAGTTGTCACCTCGATAGCTAAGGCAAGCGCACGCAGGTAGCTTCACGGCTCATTGACTGGGAAACGATTCTCGATGTAAAAAAGTACTAATGAGCAGAAATTGTCAAAATAGGTCAACTATCTTTTAGTGCGAAATTGCGTAGCCGCTAAAACGAAATTTAATATATACTTCTCGCACATAGTTATACCAAATGGAATGTGTATATGTATTGCAAAGCAATTAAGGTGACAACTCATCTAAAGTGACAACTCTTTTGCATGTTAAATACTCAACAAAACATATTTGCATGTTAAAAACGCTTATGTGAAATCGTTCTATTAACCTTCTAAAGAAAAAAAGTTATAGTGATATTATCTCTGCACACATTTACGACAAAAAGGAGAATGCGAAGTGGCCTGTATAGGAACACACCTTTTATTATTTAACATTTAACTTCGTGTAAGCATCTCGGTACATTCCTGTTCTAGACTACTGCCGTGACACAGTTGGATCAAAAGACCTCTTTACCTTCCTTGTTTGTTTACCCATTTCACGTGATACTTCCCTTGGGAGTTTGAGTTTTCACATGTAAATGCTATAACACCTTCATCATAAAAAAGTAAGAGTAAAATACTGTGAATGTTCGGCTATAAGCCGCTATACATCTCTTGGACCTGCGGCCCGCGGGATACATATGGCTTATAGCCTCCATTTTCGGTAAGAACCTCTAACTTTTAACACAAGAAAACAAAGGTGCTTAGCTCAATCATGTATAGAACACCTTCTTGAAATTCAAGAAGGAAGCAAGAAAAGTTGACACACCTATACACAATTTATAATTGTCAAAAAAGAAAAAAGTCTGATTGTCCACGTTCAAAGTCAAAGTTATCAGTATCAACAATGAATTACATCATCAAAATAAAAAGAACTGCGATTCTTTCAACCACTCACTCACTCACTCACTCACTCACTCACTCACTCACTCATTCACTCACTCACTCACTCACTCACTAGAGCCGTAACACTGTAAACTGTTGAGCCCTAAAAAAGTTGCCAACGTTTGGGGATTATTGATTCCAGATTGGCTGACTAGACCTCGATTCAAGGAATGGTTACCAATGTTTGACTTAATCAAACTTAGAAAGCTTGTTCTATTTATTATTTAGTATCTTTAATAATCCTGATGATCCTCTCTGTCTCAAGTCAATGTTCAATTTCCTGTCTTCTACTCGCTCAGCTGGTCCGCGCACTAGATCTTGCGCTTTTGACTTTAAAGTACTTTTCCAACGATCTAATTCTGGCAAACGTACATTTGCTTACTGTGCTGCTTCTCTCTTAAACTACCTTGTCTCTAATGATTATCTTAAACAACTGGTTAATCATGCACCTTCTACTTTCTCTTTTTCATCAAGTTCAATTAAGCATTAATTAGCATAAACTTCGTAACTTATTCCTTTAATTTTCTAACAATGTTAATCATCTAGAAGAACTAATGTGCTTGTCGCTTCTCTCTTCATTGTTACGGTATTACTAGATAACTAGCTGGTATCATAGAGTGAGGTCATTTTAAAAACCCGTGAAAAAGATATTAGGCTAACACTCTTTAGCTAGAACCTTATTCCATTGTTTTCTTTTTGTTTTCTTTACTTATTAGCAAGCAATTTTATATTTCACAAGTTAAATGCCTTCACTCTACCTCAAGCATTTATGTAAGCATGTATTTCCTTTGTTATTTAGCACCATGATCATGTATTGTCTTGTATAACTGTATTGTAAATATCTACACATGTATATCAATTTTTAAAGCCGGACTAAGTTTGTAAAATGTGTATTCTGTTTATGTATAGGTTACTGTAAGTTAGATAACGCGAAGGGTTAGTACGTCACCCTCTTTAAATAAAGTTTATTGTGTTGTATTGTATTGAATTGTGCGCTCACAACGTTTCAATAAAATAAAAACAAACTTTTTATTTGAATCAAAGTTAAAATGCCATACACGAATCATATCAGGCTATATTACATGTTGGTAATGAGATAATCTGATTCAAACTGGATAAAAAAAACCTTATTAAAACCCTTTTATAAAATAACTATTTGAAATCACGTATTTTGATTGGTTGAGGCGCGTGCTTTATGAGGGCACACAGCACGCGCGTTTGCATGTTGATCAATTTGTATTTTATAAAAGAAATAAAAAACTTGCTTTCTGTGGGGATTGTCAGAACACTCGAGAAGTGTTGAGAAGCACTCCGCTTCGCGTCGTGCTTCTCTTAACGTTCTTTTTTCGTTTTGGATCTATAGTATCCGAAATAAACAGTATCCCTAAAGAGTAGTCGACTTGTAGCAAGTCTACTCTTAACACTTCTCTCGTGTTCTGATAACCCCGCGTGCTTTATAACTACACACAGCACGCGCGCGCGTTTTCTATTCCTTCAACAATGTATCTAAGAATCATCATCATTTAAGTGTTAAATTACATTTTAACTTGTATATTTGATTATAATCAAAATCATCATCATCATATCATCATCATTAATATTATCATCAAAGCAAGCAAAAAGTATCGTTGTTACTTATTTCTACAATAATGTGCAAAATACATTTATTATCTCAAAAAAAATTCCTATAACATTTTTCCGTTTCCCCCTCTTCTCTGAATCAATGTTGAGTTTTGGAAATGTAAAACGGTAGTCGTTTGAAAGACCAATCAACATTGCTCTGGGGGAGGGGGGTTTGCAAATCAAATTGATACATTTTGTATATTTCTTAAAACTCAAACAAAACGTTCATAAAAATGTTATAAAAATGTTACAACAATGTCCCAACAATTGTCCCATCAAAAGTCCCAACAATTTTAAGCATGATTGTAGGTTTCAATAAAAGTATTTTTTGTTGTTCCGATGACATGCTGTAGTCCTGATTAATGGCAAATGTAGAACCTCCACCTCCTGTCCCTGTAAATGGGGAAATAAGGAAATGACAATTAGGACAAAAGGAATAAACTTTAATTTAAAAATGTTTTCCCAAAATATATGTAAATAAGAATATTAAAGTTGTCCTTCAGTAGCATTGTGTAAAATATTATAAGAGTAGATTTGAGGCCATATACTACTGTTTTGTATATACAGTGGAACCCCGCCTTATTATGGCCACCCGCTTAATACGGCCACCCCGTTATTGCGGCCAGTTTTTTTTAGGTCCCGACGAATGCAAGCCCATACATTTTCTATCAAATTTACCCGCTTAATACGGCCACCCCGTTAATACGGCCACTTTGGGATGTCCCTTCGGTGGCCGGATTAACGGGGTTCCACTGTATTCAAATCTTTAGCTTTCGTAGGACACCGACATCATCAGAAGATCGAGTGAAAAAGATTGTACGAAATTTGCAAAAAGAGCACCGGACTGAGAACGAACAACACGAAATACCATGAACAATAAAGTATTTCAATAATATTTTTCCATAACATAAAGTAGATAATGTCTAAATTAGTAATTTGGTAGAGTTCTGTTGTCACATATTGAATTACTGCAGAGTCATCAGCATAGCATACCAAAAACGCGAAAGCGAGGCACTAAAAGCACCGGCCCAAGTGCAAATTTTAATTCAAATCTTTGTAAAGCAAAAAGCAGTACCTTTTTATCTTTCATGTTACTACATTGAAATTTTGAAATATCACTAATTTAGTTGTGCTCTTTCTAATAAAAGCAATGGTGTCTTCATATACTGATTAAGTAAGGTATCGCCTTTTTGCTAGCCTGCGTAGCAAGCGTTTCTTTTTGGGGGTAAGGGAGAAAGTTGTTTTTTGGTTGTTTTGGGATAGCTGTGTTACCAATATGGCCGCGCGAAACTTAAGACGAGTTGATTTTTTGTTACTCGGTAACACAGCTATCCCAAAATAACCAAAAAAATAACTTTCTCCCGTTCCCCCAAAAAGAAACGCTTGCTACGCAGGCTACCTTTTTGCGTATGGTGTATGAAAAAGGTCTAGAAACAATAAACAAATAAATAAATATATAAAAGGCTAGCCTGCAGAGCAGGCGTTCTTTTGGCTTTTTGGAGAATTTAGGATTTTGGTCTTCCTGTGTTACTATTTTCAAAACCCGATTTTTCCTCCAAACCCAAAAGAAGGTCTGTTTTTCAGGCTAATAAAAGGCTAAATTGACTGAATAAATATAACATACTCATAGTAGTTATCATGATAACTGGATGCACCAGCCAAGAAATATCCAGATGGTACGTTGTAGTTCATTCTAGCATCCCAGTCGTGGACATAGTGGGTCCATCGGCAGTTTTTACGTTTGACAGCTCCATTGCAGCACTTAATGTTGAATTCTCGATCTTTGTAGTAACCATTTAATGTACTAGCATCCATTCCAACGATATGGCCTTTCCTTGGACATATATAACTGAATGAACCATCTAAGTTGTTGACGCGACCATTTCTCTTCCACGAGCATGACGATGTGATATTGAGGTCAGACTGACAAATAAATTTCCACACTCGGTCTTCATAGCTATCTTCATGTATACTTTGGATAGTCGATATACTTTTCATATTACCCTTGCCTATTGATATCATAGGAAAAGCAAGTCATTAACATGTTTATTAATATGTTTATTAATACGTCATTATACATCTTTTGTTCAAGCATAGCAAATAGATGAAATAATAAATGTTGTTTTAGTGATTTTTTACACGCGCGTATTATTGATGAAAATCGCTTGGGCTTCCTGTGTTAAACAATACATTGTTGGGCTTTCTTTGCTTTTTTTTTCCGGTTGACAAATGACAAATTTCAAAAACTTTTCTCGCTTAGTATTTCTCGGCATTTGTAAACTCTCTAGAGTCTAGTTATATGTTTATCACATCACGGGGTGGACAATTTGCAACACAAGGGCACTCATGCGACCACAGGACACTCAACAATAAAATGAGCGCTAGCCAAGAGAGGAAACTCAAGGGGCGAGTAATAGCATTCGTGCGATTTTGTTCGGAATTACAAACAATTATTGATTGATTAGGGGTCCCTGTGGCTTAAGTTATTGAAAAAAAACTGATTTCACCATATAAATTTTTACACATATTTAGAAAAAAAGAAGGTTGTCGGAGCCAAATGAGATAAGTGATAGTTCTTTAATTCTAAGACAGAACGCAAATGTTCAACTGACTGAAACAACATTGGATATCTCTAAACTAGGATCGGAGCTCCCGCGCGGGACTTCGGCGGAGCACCATACCTAAGAAAAAATAGTTATATATCCTCACTGCATACCCATTACCACTGCGTGATAATAAGTTATGGATGGTTCCGCGACCGCAATGGCGACAAGTATGCAGCGAGAGTGCGAGGTGTGAGCCGTCAACTGCCGCCAGGGGTGGGTGGGTGGGGTGAACAAACGCTTGCCAACAAATTTAAAACGGTGAGTGGCACTAATCTCGAGCGAGCGGCTGCTTTGTACTGTGGGGCCGCAAAGCATTATTAACTAGTCACGTGAGAATTTAAGGAATTAACATAATTTTGTACGCGATGGTAATTATGTATGCAATGAGAATAATATATACATTTTCTTTTGGTTGGCGTTTGTTTATATTTTAAATTCATTTTGTGTAGGTTTTTGTGTTTTTGTGATAGCATTGAAAAATCCTAGGCTGTCTTTGCTCATAAAGTATAAATAATATGAAATTAAAAAGTCCGTTCTACATCTATGAGTTCGTAGTTGTCTTTTGCACTTGCATTATAAAAATATTTGCAGTTTATATTGGGCATGGCCCGTGCACACAAAAAAATTATATACCTAATTATATACCTAATAGCCTGAGACGGGCTTCCTGTGTTAAATATATTTGTAAGAGGGAGGGTGGTGAAAGGAGTCTTAGATCTATTATCCGCAATTAGGTAGTACCGAATTTGTATATTTAATACTACTCACATGTCATGTCCAAGTAAATGCAATTTTGAACAACGTATCCCAGCCAGCTCGTTTCAAACTGCGCCTTCGTGTTCCCCAAAATCCCTGCACGTCGGGAAACAAAAAAGTGCACAGAAGGAAAAATAGCAAAACCAAACATATTGTTTTCTTGATCGACATGACGAGAAACCTGCAACTGAATAAAAAGAGTTTCAGAATAACTTATCAAACCACACACAAATACTAGAAACACGAAACTATTCGATTGTAGTATTCTTAAAAAATACTGGTATTTTTCCTAAAGAACAGAATTATTTATTTATTTATTGTTATCATATGCAAAGAGACAAGAAACCGCCGATTAGTGTGCAAGAAAGAAAACAATGGGGCAGGGTAGTGAATAGTAACTATACCAGATAATCACTTCGGCACACAGCATTCGTTGGTATATTACAGGCTTCGCCCTCAGCTGCTTGCAATATACCCATGAATGCTGCGTGCCTCAGTGGTTATCTATTAAAATTTATTATATATATGTATAAAGTATAATGAGAATAGGAAAAATGTTTAAAAACTAATTAAGATATATTCGTGACGAGTTCAACTGATACATGTAATTTCACTGCCAACTTTATTAAAGAATACAAGCATAAATAGCAGCAGTTATTAGATGAGAGGATGTTACAAGAAGAGGAGCATTTGCAACATATAGACTTCCTGGTGTTAAAATTGTTAGTATCATAAGTGATTGAGAAAGCAGTAGTATAGTGACAGATAAGTTGAGATTTAAACTAGTTAACATAAGAAGCATTACGGATAGATAAAGGTAGGTTATTCCAAAGCTTAGCAGTGCAGTTAAAGTAGCTAGACTGAAATTGCTTTGTACGACATTTAGGTATTAGTACTTCAGTAGCGAGCTGTGGCTAAATAGTTTTAGGCTTAATATAACATTCTATTGGTATTCTATTGTTCTTTTAATTACTCGTGCCCAGGCCAAAGGCCGGCACGAGTCTTAAAATGCAGCGCCGTCGTCGTCGTCTGTCATTTCCATGTCGAAGATTTTGAAACCGAGGCGATAACACCCAGGATGCTTTGCGACATTAGCACGTGGTCAAACTAGCTACACAAAGCTACACTGCATGTTGACCTTGTTGGCAGCTTTGATATCAAAACTATGGATTCTACGTCTTTAAATACGCTCAAATCACTTACAAATCCACACACCATTCGCTGTATGGCAACACTAAAAGATGTCGAGCGTTTTCGGAAAGGCCATTTTGAGAGATACCGCGAATCTATCGTGAAACTGTCTATGAAAAATATGCCTATCGTGAAACTTATCGTGAACTATCTATCAAACAAGCTACCTATCTATTCAAAAGAGACTTATATTTCGGCTTATACAAACTCTAAAGCCACAAAAAGCTCTACTACACGATGTCAACAAAGGTCTACCGAAGAAAAAACGACGATTGCAAGCATTTCTAGCGAAGAAGATACAAGACTAGCGACTTCTGTTTACAGTCAACCATGCGACTGTTAAAGTAAGGCCGCCTTTTCAAAGTTGATCATTTTTTTCATTTTGATAATGCTAAATACCTTGCTTCTTTTGTTATTTTTAATTCAAGGAAGTATTTTCTGTTTTCCCTATTTGATATTAGTAACTTTATTAGGGTACAAAACAGTCAAGTTTTTCGACTGCTACACTCGAACTATTGTCATTTCATCGTTCAGTGATTGTGATATATTAGATAAAACTAGTTGTTTCACTGTACATGTATATAATGATGCAGAAGTCACAATAAAGATTACAAATGATACCAGATCTCGTTATTCAAAGTTTGTTTATTACAATTATAGACATTTTTGTTGTCATCGTAGTCGTGAACCAAGTAGACTACCAACACGATTAATAAGGCGTTTAAACACCAAAAGTATGAAGCTTAGACGGTTTGTTTATCATAGAATATGCAGGGCACGAGTGCACGCACTGTAGGGCGTCTAGTTATATTGATAAAAATACTGGCGATTTACCTAACGCAAGCCCAAGAACAGATTCAATAAAAATCAACAGTTGATTATTATATATAGAGTTGGAAGTCCAACATTAAGCCAGTCAAGGTCTAGCTTTCTATAATACAGGCGCTCCTTTGTGTTGTCACGCAGTGACAGGATGGCCAGGAATGTGTGGGTCATGCCGATAACAATTCCTGTAGTGAATAGTCAGTCAGCAGAAAACCAAACAAATAAGAAACAACAGAAATGAATCTCAAACAAACGAAAACGAATAGAGATCTTCCATATAATAGTCTTGCCGGAAAAAGGATTCATTTAGGGGTGGACCATTAGAAGTTGGGGAGGGGCGGTGCAATATTTTTGTGCAAGACTTTTTTTCTTCTCTGAAATCCATGGCGAAAACATCTGTTTGCGTTTTGGGTAAACATTCTAAGAATCCTTTTCCTGTTTTATTTATTAATCTGGTACAAAACGCGATTGTTTTGCAACTTTGTTCAGATCACTTTCAGGCAATTTGTTCACTTTTTGTCGGGAAAACACACCCTATCCCCTAACCAGGATTTTGTGCCGTACCACTTATTGTTCTATATTTCTCAAGGTTTAATTTATTTTTTATAAGTGGTTGCGCTGTGACGGATTTCCAAAATGACATAGATGGTATTAGACGTAAAAAAAAAATAATAATTGGGGGCTTCACCATGCCTTAAATCGAATGTGTAACAAAGAGTGGTTTGCACCATTATATGATATTTTGATACAGTCCCGTCTTTGAAGTAAATTGAATATAAAGGAGCAGAAAGCTCCCCTATTTTATTGAAACCATGTTGGGTCTGAGCAGGATTTTTTTTTTGGCGCATTGGCTGTGCACTTTTTTTTTTCAACTTCTCATGGTCCACCCCTTATTTTAAGTACCACAAAGGAAATCAAAATAGCTCCATTGTCATGTCTGCACGATGATGATTGATGACCTGGAAATAATCAGATCTTAAGTGAAACGGGGTCAGGCAAGACGGATTGCATCCCAATCGATTTGATAAACATGCAGGGACGTACCATTTAAGAATTGATGTTGGGAGGGGAGAAAGATATGAGGCTCCTTTCACCACCCTCCCCCTTACAAATATATTTAACACAGGAATCCCGACTCAGGCTGTGAGTTGATTGTGGCTTTGATTACGACAACGATTTACACAGGTAGCCCAAGCTTAAAACTGTTTACCGAGTCAACGTAAACGAACATGAAATATAGCTGTTTTTAACTTGTGGATTACAAATCTGCGAATTATTGAGATGGGGCTGTTGAACCGGAAATGTCACTCACTCACTCACTCACTCACTCACTCACTCACTCACTCACTCACTCACTCACTCACTCACTCACTCGACTAGAGTAACATTGTAAACTGTTGAGCCCAAAATAGTTGGCAGCTTTTGGGGATTTGATTCCAGATTTGCTGAATAGACCTTGACTCTCGAAAGAAACTGTGGGTTAATAATATTTCAACAAATTAAAATCAAACATTTTATTTGAATCAAAGTCAAAATGCCATACACGAATCATGTAAGGCTTTATTACATGTGGGTAATGAGATAATCTGATTCGAACTGAATAAAAAAATATTACTAAAACCCTTACAATTTAAACCTTAATTACAATTTAACTTGTATATTTGATTGTATTTCTTAATGCTAATTTAAGGAACATGTGAGCAGCCAAATTTCAACAATAGACCCTTTTAGTTCTGTATGCAAATTGCACATTTCAGACCACATGACATTTCCTTGAGAGTTGTTCTTTTATGTCAAGTATGCTAATATTTATGCATAACAAATGATTAAATCCAAAGGGAATGAACACGTGGTTTGAAATGGGAAAATAAACATTGAAGCTGAATGGTTCTATTGTCCCCTGCACAAGTCTCTGCGCCATGTTGAAAGGTAGCCGAACGGTGGGCTTGCAATGCATGATAGAGGCCTTTTCTAAATCCTTGTCTCTATCATTGCAAGCTCACCGTCTGTCTCGCATCGATGCAAAGGCAAGGTTACCTTTCAAAATGGCTCAGTGAACTGTGTGACTAATGTAATCCCAAAAGCCAACAAAATAAAGTTTTCATTATTATCATTAATATCATCATCATCATCATTCTTATTCTTAAAGCAATCAAACATTATCGTGGTCCCCTATACCCAGGTTTCGATAAAAGTATTTTTGTTTTTCCGATGACATGGTGTAGTCCTGATTACTGGCAAATGTAGAACCTCCACCTCCTGTCCCTGTAAATGAGCAAATAAGGAAATGACAATTAGAACAAAAGGAATAAACTTGAATTGAAAATTATACCAGAATATAGGTATAAAAGTTTGCGAATATAGCTCAAAATAAAGAAATGTATCAACTATAAACAAATCAATAAAATGCCAAATAAGGATGTGATATATACAATATAAGCGACCTATCTGTATGCGATATACAAAGGCGAGACGAAAACGAGTCGTTGCATATCGCATACAGATCGGACGCAAATATTGTATAGTACTTATGAAAGTCCAACATTAGTTCTTTGATATTTTACTAAAGGTGTCAAGATAAAAGTAAATCTGGCCGAGAAAATTCAAGTTAAAACTTATGCAAATCAGGACGAAATCTGTATGAGATTTACAGAGCTCGTCACTGAAAGGATTTCTTTTGTAAAATTCACATTAATTATTCATGAATTTTATAAGTATAGTTTAATAAACGAGCAGGAGTGTTTTATCAGGTTTAAAATCCCGAGGGCGAAGCCCAAGGGATTTTAAACCTAATAAAACACGTTCTGCGAGTTTATTGAAGGGCTTAAAAAACTCATTAGTAATTCATGACCATTTTGTCCAATATCGATGAAACAAAAGAAAACGGAAGGTTGTTTGCATTTGGGAATTGATCTACACTAATAATAGAGGAATGCTAACCAACTTGAATGCTAATGAACTTGATGACATTTCGTTGCAAACTTTTCATCGATTGCCTCAGTGGTATAATGGTTTAAAGTTCGGATACAACCAAGCAGAAGATCTCGGTTCGAATCCTGGCATTGGCACTCATGATGAAAGTATTTTTTTCGCCAAAAATCTAAAAGTAAATTATTTCTAAGTCTGATGTTCACTCGTCAGTAGAGATGGGGGCATTACCAGAAATCGAAGACATGTGACGTCACCGCATGCTAAAGTTAGATTTGTGGCATTTAAAAATGGCCGCTCAGAATTACTGATAAATGTATGAGCTCAGAAAGAAAATGTCTAATATATTTGCTAAATATCATTGTACTATCGGTGCCGCCTCCTAACTTTTAACTCGAGTATAAGTTCTATTCATTTATGCAAGTTACATTTGATTTAGTTTTCTTAATATGCAGCACAAAGGAATAACATTATTGAGAAATAATTGCTTTACTTTAGTCTGTATTTCAGCGAAAAATGTGTAATTTACCTTGTGTTCAGCATCGCCTGCCATCAATAGTTTACATGGATCCATCCTTGCCGCCCTCTTAAAATGCTCCTGAGATTACGGGCTTTTCAATGCTGCTTTAGAAGTCTTTCCAAATAATACACCAATGACGCAGAATAACGGTAAAAAGTGATGATTTTTTAGTTTTAAAAATTTCAATTTTACATCAAAATATCATAAAAAATGACCGATAAATCCTGCAAAGAAGCTTGTTTCGATCGTCGAGTCGATTGCAATGTTTACAGCTTAGTAGCCTGGTGATTTTACGTGTTATACCGCTGTTTAAAGAATCCGAAGGCTTCTTAAGCGGGAAATTCAAAATTCAAAGTTCATAGCATGGGCTTCCTGTGTCCTTTTGAAATTTTCTAAGTGACTTAATTCGTTCGAATTATTCTATGCCGAGCGTAAGCGAGCGCTTCAATTTTAAATATCTCAACTGCACCAGAAGCGCTTGGTACTTCTAAACAAACTTATAGTAGTTTGGTTTTGATAAACTGATTTATTTCGATAGAAATTCGAGGATAATTCTGGACTGCCAGTAGACCGCTGGTCATAATATCGCGGACGTAAAATGTCTTAGATTTCTGGTAATGGGGATGGGGGGAAGGGTAGTATCTGAATTATGGACATGAAGCATTATATAATGACACATGTGCCATTATATAATGCTTCATGTTCATTTGCATTCCATTGTTCTTTTATTGTACATCATCATTCCCCTGGGCCGCATTCAAATCCCTCCGCGTTTCAGCCGTAGATTATGCGATATACAATGCTTTCCTCGTGACCAGAGAGGAGCATCGGATTGGACAAAATAGTCATGAATTATTAATGAGTTTTTTAAGAATAAATATAACATACTCATAGCGATTATTGTGATAGCTGGACACACCAGCCAAGTAATATGTTCTTGGCACTTTGTAGTTCATATCCCCATCCCAGCCGTTGATATAGGAAGTCCACATGCAGTTTGTACGTGAGGAAGTATCACAGCACTTAAAGTTGAATTCTCGATCTTTGTAGTGACCATTGAATGTACTGCCATACATCCCAACAACGTGGCCGTTCCTTGGACAGATATAATTAAACGAGGTATCTAAGCTGTTGACGCGCCCAGGCGACTTCCACGAGCACGGCGACGACGATGGGGTTTTGGAGTCATACTTACAGTCAAAACCCCACACTCGGTCTTCATGGTAATACTCATGAGCACTTCGTACATTATATATACTTTTCGAACTACCACTGCCTATTGAAATCATAGGAAAATCAAGTTATTTATATGTTTAAAGGACACAATCATTACAATAAAGAGTATGTTTAAGATGACTGACTACTTTTGAAAATATTGTTTTAAAAGCTTTTCTTTAAGGTGACTGGCTACTTTTGGAAATAAAGTTAAACTTTTCGTTAAGCTACGATTTTTTAATGTGAAATCTAATGCTGATTCCAAATATGAAAAGAAAATTGGGTGTCCCGAGCACATTTCCGAGATAATCAGCATTTAATGAGTGCCTACGCGCGGGATTTTTAAGCAA
Organism: Metridium senile; assembly: GCA_949775045.1. Classification (NCBI taxonomy): domain Eukaryota; kingdom Metazoa; phylum Cnidaria; class Anthozoa; order Actiniaria; family Metridiidae; genus Metridium; species Metridium senile. Next base: position 10,384,122 of record OX459107.1, read on the forward strand.
ATTTTGCTAAAACGGATGAAAAAAATCACAACTCATCAGAAAATAGTTTTTTCATACTATATAGAACACCAATGCCGGCTAATGAATCATTCCAAATTAAAATACAACATGGCTACTTTGAATAAAAGAAAAGAAATACCTTGAACTGCCATATTTTGTCCTTTAAGTACTTTCAAAACTCGCATGAAGTCGGACAAAGACTCCTACAAAATTCTATATTTTTGTACGTACGTGTATGTAGGGGTCATTTGCGAAAACGCCTCTTGATCCCCCTACACGCGGACAAAAATGATTGTCGAAGCCAAATGAGATAAATGATAGGTCTTTAATTCTAAGACGTACAGAACGCATTTATTTAACTGACTGAAAAAACGTTGGATAATTCCAAACTAGTACTACTCACATGTCCAAGTAAATTCACTGTTGAACGACGTATCCCAACCAGTATAGCTTCTGCTCATTGATCGCCCTTGTTGCCAACTATGCCTGTGAGAGCGGGAGCGCCTTCGCCTTCGAACTGCCCACCATCCCTGCACGTCGGGGAACAAAAAGGTGCAGAGAAGGAAAAAGAGCAAAACCAAACACGCTGCTTTCTTGATCGACATGATGAGACCCAGGAACTGAAAAAAGAAACAATCAGACCACACAATAATGCACAGCACAATTAGTACTTTTTAAAAAGATACTGGTGATTTACCTGAAGCAAGTCCAAGAACAGATTCAATAAAAATCAGCAGTTGGTGATTATTATCGAATTGAAGTAGAACTGTATGCCAGTTAAAAGTTGGGCCTGAATTTATACCTTGAGATGTCGTATAAACTTACATCAATCCAGTAGTAAACAGGATGGCCAGGAATGTGTTGGTCATGCCGATTACAATTCATGCAGTGAATAGTAAGTCAGGAAACTAGAAAAATTAAAATAACGGAACTCCATCTCAAACAAACGAAAACGAATGGAAATCTTTCTTTTAATAGTCATGTCCGGAAAAATGGTTCATTTATTGTCAAGTACCACGATGGAAATCAAAATAACTTCCTTGTTATGTCTGGAGGTGCACGATGATGATTGATGATCTAAAAATAATCAGACCTTAGCCCAATCGATTTGATAAACATGCAAGGACAGACTATTAGATAATTGACGGTGGACGTTGCGGGATTCCCCAAAAAAATTTCGAGCACAGCTTTAACCTTATTATCGTGTACAACTAAAAAAAACTGCAATAAATATCGTACAAAGATGAAAAACATTTCCTGCACAGCCTCGAGGGCAAAAACATATCCTGCAACGAAAAATCCATCCGTTATTATTATTTTCATCTAAAGAAAAGAAAACATTTATATATTGATTTTATCTTTACACACATTTCCGACAAAAATGGAAAATACGAAATGGCCTGTATGACATTACACCTCATTATTATTTACAGGGGCGGATCTAGCATTTTGACTGACTAGTTTCCAACTCGAAACAAACAATTTCCAAGCCAAAGAATAGGATATAGGATATAATAATAACAGCTTACTCTGTACATTCTAAATATACTCTAAATTACAAACACTAAAGGTTGCAACATAAAAAGTACAAATTATTGGTCCGTCGTTCCGTTGTCCTTAGATCCGCTGCTCTTTGATATGCTTTTATCTTTACGGCGAGTCTTCGGTCGGTGACAGTCAGTTCAAAAAACGCTCAGAAACAGTTATTATTAAGTTGTTCTTGCAAAATAAACGCCAGAAAAAGAAAGATAAATAGTGACTTAAGTAATTTTTGCTATATTTGAGGCACTTTGAGCTGTTGGGAGTAGTTTTCAGACAGGCCGATTTGAGCTCTTTCTTTGTTGTTGTCGCGAGCACGAGGTTTGACTTGATACATTGTCTGACATTCGTAAAGAAATATGACTTTAATCTATATATTATCCAGATCACTAAGTTAAATTTATAGATAATACGGTACAGTGATTTAAATTTTGCTGGCATGTTTATTGTTCTGTGCAAGAAGAGCTTGTAAATCGCCAGTTTCTGTCGTTTTAGTTCAGTTTGATACGAGCTCACCTTATGCAAGGTCAAACAACTTGATCTAATGACACAGAGAACCTTACTAGGGTAGGGTAGCCATTTTATACTTTTGTCACTAGTTTCCATGATGGTTCAAGCAGATTTTAGCCAATCAGAATCGAGCTTGAGTTCTAAATTCCGCCTTTGGAATCCCTGTGTGAACTATTCAGTGGGTGTGTCACTAGTTCACTGAGCTCAAAACGAGGCAGCGAACCAGTTCACTTTTCATGCAACAGTCCACTGTCCAGAAGCTGGTCAGACTCTGGGCTCGAGATTGGCGGCCTTCTGACAAAAATCTCAGTGCGTCCCCTCCCCAAAAATTTAGTCTGAAAGAGCCTGGGAACGATTTTAAATGTGGGTTTCCTGTGGTAATTCAAAATGGCGACCTAATAAAGGTAAACTACGCTCTAACTCTTTTCGTTTGTAGTATTTTATTTGTATTATCTCAGCTTTTTATATTTTCGGAAAAAATCTGACTAGTTTCCGGAAACTAGGTGAACTAGTCTAAATCCGCCCCTGATTTAACATTTAAGGTTCTTGATCCAGTCCTGTGCTGGACGTCTGCCATAGCACAGTTGAGTCTATAGACATCTTTACCTTGTTTGTTTATCCATTTCTGATCACGTGATGCTACCCTTGGGAATTGTTTCTTTCACATGTAAATGTATAACCCGTTCATCATATAAAGAAGCAATTCTCAAGAGAATGCCACGTGGTCTGAAATGGGCAATTTGCATACGGAGGCAAAGGAGTCTATACTGTTATTAGTTGAACGTTTTCAAGATTTGAAAAGTGACCGAGTCTTTGGAAGTTTTCCATATTGGCTGACTTGACCTTGAGGAATGTGGGGCAAGTGCCAACAAGTGACTCCAATATTATTAATAGTAAACAACACAATATATTTTGCAAACACAAAAAATAATTCACGTAGACGAATCCCAGGCTTCCCATGTTCTAATTTATTCCTTGTCTACGTGTATGCGGATATTATTAAAAACGGAGGTTTATTCACACTAAGTAAGTTCTTCAGAGGGAACTAGCCAATAAGCGCGAAGTGAGCATGCTTTATTAGTGCGTTCATGCTCACCTGACAGGGATAGGGAGCTTTCTATGATGTTGTAATCCATCGAAAACCTCATAAAATGTAGGAAAATTGTATAAAAACTTACCAAAAAAAGAAATGAAGCTGATCTATAAGTTTTACTGAAAGTTTAAACATAAGTAGTATACATAATAGGACTTTTTTGGAAAAGTTGGACCTGAATTTATACCAATTCATAACTAATATAAGCTGTAGTATAGACTTACATCAATCCCGAGTAGTAAACAGGATGGCCAGGAATGTGTTGGTCATGCCGATTACTATTCATGCAGTGAATAGTCAGTCAGAAAACTAGAAAAATAAGAATAACGGAACTCCATCTCAAGCAAACGAAAACGAATGGAAATCTTTCTTTTAATAGTCATGTCCGGAAAAATGGTTCATTTATTGTCAAGTACCACGAAGGAAATCAAAACAGCTTCCTTGTTTTTGGTGTGGTTTTGTAGAGGTTTTTTGACATTTATAGGTGAGGTTTTGCGTTTTAACAAAACTGAGCGGTTTTTCTTTGTCATTTTTTGGACTCGTTGAACGGTGAGAAATGTTTTTCTACGGTAAAAAAAATATCATTCACATTATTTCACATTCGTTTGTTTTGTTTTGATCAAGTTCTATATATGTATTGCGGTTGCTGTTTTTATTGCGATTTTGCGGTTTCCAATTCCCCCCCCCCCCCCCCCCCCCCTTGCCCCCCGTTTAACGCACAGTATAAAGGACAGTAATTATTTAACATTTAACCCCGTGTAAGCTTCTCGGTCCAGTCCTGTGCTGGACTACTGCCATAACACAGTTGGAAGTTTCCAAGATTTGAAAAACAATTAGTTTTTGGAATTCTTCCATTTTGGCTGACTTGCAATAATTGACCTTAAGAAATGTGGGTTAACCAATGTGAAATTTACAAAAGAAAGACAAAAATTCGAATTTTCGGCGAGATTTCCTTTAATCTTGAAAATTTGGGTAAAAGTTGAAAAGAACTAACCTAGGCGTTTTTTAATTCGTTTACAACATTTTCGTCCGTGTTGTATCGGCTATACAATTACGCGCCTTCAAATTTGATGGCTTAAAAAGCCTAAATGTACACTAAATAGACTAACTTGCGTAGCTTTCGGAGATATAGCGAGTGTAACTCGATCAAGCTGTATAATCCCTCTGAGAACAGTGTCGATTTGAGACTACAAACAAATGAAATGAGCCCATTTTATGAAAAACATATCGTGCACAGCCTCAATTGCAAAACAATATCCTGCACCGAAAAAGTGTCCAGCCTCCCCACCAAATATCTAACGGTCGACCATCTCTTATTAACCATCTAAAAAAAAGAAAACGTTTATATTGATTTTGTTTTTACACATATTTCCGACAACAATCGAAGAATACGAAGTGGTTAGTATACACCTTTTATTATTTAACATTTAACCTCGTGTAAGCTTCTCGGTCCAGTCCTGTGCTGGACTACTGCCATAACACAGTTGGAAGTTTCCAAGATTTGAAAAACAATTAGTTTTTGGAATTCTTCCATATCGGCTGACTTGCAATAATTGACCTTAAGAAATGTGGGTTAACTAATAAGAAATTTACAAAAGAAAGACAAAAATTCGAATTTTCGGCGAGATTTCCTTTAATCTTGAAAATTTGGGTAAAAGTTGAAAAGAACTAACCTAGGCGTTTTTTAATTCGTTTACAACATTTTCGTCCGTGTTGTATCGGCTATACAATTACGCGCCTTCAAATTTGATGGCTAAAAAAGCCTAAATGTACACTAAATAGACTAACTTGCGTAGCTTTCGGAGATATAGCGAGTGTAACTCGATCAAGCTGTATAATCCCTCTGATAACTGTGTCGATTTGAGACTACAAACAAATGAAATGAACCCATTTTATGAAAAACATATCGTGCGCACAGCCTCAATTGCAAAACAATATCCTGCACCGAAAAAGTGTCCAGCCTCCCCACCAAATATCTAACGGTCGACCATCTCTTATTAACCATCTAAAAAAAAAAAAAAACGTTTATATTGATTTTGTTTTTACACATATTTCCGACAACAATCGACACAACGGGAGAATACGAAGCTAAGTGGTTAGTATACACCTTTTATTACTTAACATTTAACCTCGTGTAAGTATCTCGGTCCAGTCCTGTCCTGTATATATAAACTAGACGCTCTATGAGCGTGAAGTCGGGCTAGTTGAGGATTATGCAGTTTAGTCTATTAGCCCAGTAGGAGTGGTGGGACCCAGTTTTTGACAGCTAGAGATAACTGGAGCTATAACACTGATGCCCCTTGGATATACTCTGAAGATATTAATAATCTTAATGAATACTCCAGTTTCGAGATTTCTTTTACTCAGTGTTAGCCTCAATTGTGTGTAAAATATGCAGAAATTTAGATAAAACTCGTGAGATTTCGATATATTTTTATTGTCTTCTATGCTCACAAATCTCTTTTATTTGCACGGACTGTTACTGAACAAAAGAATATATTACATGGTTTTGAGGCTAACACTGAGTAAAAGAGATCTCGAAACTAGAGTATTAATCTTAATTGCCTGTTCAAGACAAATTTGTAAAATGTAGATGAAAAATATTACAGAAACACCGTATTTCATGACTTAAACGCACTGATCCCTTTGAAATACACTAAAAGAGCATTATAAAGTGAACTGTTTAAATGGTACAAATAGCTATGATGACGACGTAAAAATGTTGTAAAAACAAATCAAAGGCCCCCTATGGCCAACTCGTGGGTCATTGTTAGAACATTTTCAAAGCGCTTAGTGTTTAGACCACTTTTAATGTTGACTTTGTAAGTAATATTTAAAAAATCTCACAATTTCATATGAAAATAATGATGTTAGCATATTGAAAAGATATGGCATTGATTTCAAACAAATAAAACTTTATTTATAATAGATGTGTAGTTGATGTAATTCTGAACTTTCTATAATAAACGTAAGATATCATTAAATTACAATATATATATGTATAAATCTTAATTGTAAGGCCTACTCCGGGCCGTAATTTTAGGCGATCTATAAAGCGATTTTAGCAAAATGTTCCTAAACTCTAAGGCGATCTTAGTCGATGTTAGGTGATTTTAGCAAAAAGCTCTTAAATTCTTAGGCGGTGTTTGGTGATTTAAGGCGTTCTGAGCGATCTTATGAACCGGAGAAGGCCTATTGTACATGTAGATTAACTATTAAAAAGATGAATTATGTTTTGAAAATATTGATATTTATCAAAAAACGTATAATTATATTAGTTACTTGTTTCTTTGCTTTGGTGGAGTTTCTTAATGGAATAATCCAGCTTTCATGTCGTTGTTTTTATCTACTTGGCTGATTAACCTGCTTTCTGGGAATTCGAGGATCGAGTTGGCTCGAGTATAACTGACTGTCTGATAGACATGTTTTAGAAAACCTCTTTCCGTGAAAACGTTAGAAAATAACAGCTAGCAATTGTATAATGACTAGAGCAAACAATATACCCAAATCTAACGCTGATTTGGAAGAGTAAATCGATGTGAAGTACGAGAAATCCAAATGAATTCAGGTTCAAATCCAAGATGGCGATTTGCTTGGGCTTCCTGTGGTATTTGCGCATGCTCATGACGTAAGGAGGTCAAAACGCGACATGATACATAGATAGATACATAGATAGATAGAGACATAGATTGACGAAACGGTAGAACTAAAGTCGGGCCGCCTATGGCTAGCCCGACTAATAAAGATGCATATCATAAGCCTTATATGACTTAAGCCTGGTTCCCACTGCATCATATTCGTAATCTTAATCATAAGCAAAACAAAATAAATTAGAAAAGAAAACACTTTGGTCTTTATTTACTAATTCCCCCTATAATAAATATTTTGTATATACCAGGCTTTAGTGTCATGCTTTGCGCTGTTTGTTTTGATTTGAGTTTTATAAATCACTTGCAGTAAAAGATAAAACAAATAAAAAACACGATAAACGATTTCGTAGTAATCGGCGTCGTGCTTTCAAATGTTTTCTCGTGTTTGGAAACCCTGATATTGCTGATGTCCAACACACGCACTCGTTTTACGTATAATTTCATCACGCACTTAACTGAGAGTGTTACACAGGTAGCCCAAGCTTTAGACTATTTACCGAGTAGAACGTAAAGGAACATGAATCATAGCTTTTTATTAAAGCTTTATAGCCTTGGATGTCAAGTTAACTGAAATACATTATAAAATATTATTTCTTACTGACGTTTAGGACGTTAATATTTTACCGCCAGTGTTACGTCACAATTTAAACTGCAATGGTTTAGTAGTTCAGTAATTTTTGATAGTTTTATAAATAGTTTCTCCAATAGAAATCAAAATTGATTACCACTTGGTCATTTTAATATGACTGACCTGATTAAGCAAGTTAAAAGCATTGGCTTTGTGAGAGATTTAGAAGTAATTCAGTGTTTATTCTAGGAGTCACAAACTCTTGATTTTCTTTGCTCAGTTGACCAGACATTACAATGCAAGTGACGAGTTGATTGGGAATTGAATGATTTCTCACGTCAAAAATATCAACAAAGGTGATAAAAGCGGCAAATATTTATCCTATTCCATCCAACGTCACACATATGTGACAATCCTAGATTAAACCTTTATTATTTCTTTTTAGTTTTTGTTTATTTGTGTGCTTTGTGTAATCTGAAAATTGAATTGTGAAGTGATAACTTCAGAGAGATTTTGGATTGCCGTTTAATATGTGGTTATATTTGTTTTGATTTGATTTGTTTTGTTCTTACTGCTTTATTGTTTTAAATTTATAAAACAGAAAATTATATTGTTTGTTATATTTTAATTGCTTATTTTTTTCAGTTCTAAATTAAAGTACTCCGATGTTATTTTTAGTTGCTTTTCCCAATAATGGCGGGAAAATGGCCATGTTGAAAGGCGCGCGCGCGTCATTTCGCTGCATGAAGCCAGTGTTTACCTGAGCGAATTGACGCACAAAATCAACAAAATATCAATTTTTGTCCCAGCTAACTTCCTTGTTTTGTATTTTTAGCGTTTGTTTGGGTTCCTAATCTATTTGTTGTATAAATATTTGAATTATTTTCATGATTTAAAAGACGACAAAGAAAAAAACAGCCGGAAAATGCATAATCGTTACGGTCCAAGAATGAACTTTTTTGGCTGTAATTTTTCTGAGGTAATTTATTATGGGTAAGTTCATATAGGGATGAGTTATTTGCAACAAAATAATATGCACAATTTAATGGTTTAATAAACGGCAACTATCGTGGCCAAAATACGTCAAGAAAAGTGTGCGTTCCTTCACTTGCCTCCGTTACAACCAAACCGAGCTCGCTCGACCAGTGCATTGCTTACAGAAATATTATAAGACATAAAGGAATCACAATTCTAAGAATGTAAAGTGAAGTGTTATTCTCACTAGCTAACTGCAGGTTCAAATGAAACAATATATAAATCATGATCAAAATTAACTACTATACTAATCAAAATTAATTACTTAGACATTTGTACTTGTAAAAGACCAAGCTAAAATACCATTATTGCTCGCAAGTAAACACAATTGCGATTGGTGTTGATCAAAACATCTTGGCCCAAATTAATTGGCTGGATAGCCTTACAATGTACTGGTATTTCAGACTAGAAGCCTCAACCGTGCTAATACACAATGGATTTTCTCGAGCCTCTCATTAAAATATATAGATAAGGAATATCCCCAAATAATATCTGCTTTCACACTAGAAGACGCACAAATAGTCTGGACGGACGGATTTTCTTATGACGACAAAGCGTCTGGTGTGAAAACCGGACGAACGCAATTTGAGGCGAAAAAGTCGTCTGATTTTGTTAAAACTACCAAATTTACTGCAATTTGTCCAGATCCGCCTAGACCATTTGTCCAACCAATGTTGGATAGCCTTCACTATGTATACGTACAGGCATTTCAGACTGGAAACCTCAACATATTGCTAAAGGTGGAAGGGAAAAGAAAGGTTTTTTTCTCTTTAAAATATAAGCAAATTAATACGAAGATATCCCTAAATACTTAAATTTATTTAATTTGTTATATTGAAATTTATTAATTATTAGAGTATTTTTAAAATTCATTCAATTAATGTCGTAATTTGTTAGAAATATCAAGCAAAAAGATTGTGTACACTTATTGTCAAGCAGCTAGGAAACAATACAAAACTAGATGTTTAATTTAGTCAAAACTAGTACCGCAGGCTGAATTAACTAGCATTGTAGAGTTCATTTTATCTTGTATCCAAAGCGATAGAGTGAAACAAAAGTAACTTATTAAACAGTACGTAATAGCTAGAATCAAAAAAAAAAAAAAGAAGAATTAGAGCGTAACATATATTTCACGGGTTTATGAAAAGTAAGTCTGTATCTAAATTTACAACTAAAACGTCAAATTGGTGATTGAAACTGTTTGTTTAGTTTGAGTTACCCGTAGTTACGGTTTTGACAAATCTATCAAATCAAAAACAATTTTTAAGCCTTACTATAACTGAACTGAAAATACAAAACTGTCGTTACAATGAGATTTTGGGAGACTTTCACGAGACTCATTAAAAGAATACCGAATTTTATGCATAGAAAATCGCGCAAATATATGACAAAGAACAAGAAGATGCGAAATTCTGTAAGTAACAAATTCAATTTGTGAGTCCCTCTCTGCAGGGCAATGCATATTCCTTTTTTTGAATTTTCTTCTTTGTCCCATAGTAAGTAAAATTATGAATGTTTCCCTAAAATGTACATCTTTTGTTCCTATGGTAAAAAAAATATTATTGTTTTATCATACTTTTGTTCCCTTATTTCCTAAAATAATTTTGAAATTATCCCTGTTTCCTGAAACCCATGGGGAAGCTCACTTGCTGATATTAATATATTGTATTTTGAGGACGGATTTCCCTTTGTTTTATAATTGCTCTAAAATCATATTTATAAACAATATTTAAATATTGTTTTTTAAATGGTACAGTTTCTTTCCGTTTAATTTTTATTATGTTTTTTTATTATTTTTTTTTTATTATTATTATTTTTTTTACAGCAACTCAGTTCAGTGGAATTTTTACTTTTTCTTAAACAATTATTCTGACAATTCACGAAATACGGACATTTTTAAAATAAAATTGTGAAAGAATGTGGGCGTTTTATTTCCTCCATTAAGCATCTAATTTTAGCTATACTGCTGAATAGTGTTGATCATTATCGTATTAGCATATCAATGATTTCAGCTTTATTCGCAGCGAATAGTCCTAGTAACTGTTGGACTGTACAAAGAATCCAATCACAAACGTGTCATTGTTTTAATCTGATTAAATTGAATGTGTTTTGTAATGAAGGAGTATATTAACAGTTGATACAAGATAGCAGTTTTGTAGCGATAGTAGTGTAGTCATGTCAACGACAGCTATAGATGATGGACAAATTGTTTTATGGCGGACTAGTAGTCTGAGTGTGAAAACGAAAAGAACACTATTTCGGAGACGAAAAAAATGAAAAAAAAGTGGTCTGATTTTGTGGACTTCACATAAGACGAACTACACATGCTGGCTCGCTGTGGATGACCTCTCTTAATAGAGTTACAAGAATAGAGCGGTTTTCGTACGAGTGGGAAACTGACCGTACCGTACCGTAGCCGTAACCGTACCGTAAGTTCTATAAAAACATTCGAAAATTCTTCAGTAACAGTACCGTAACTGTGCAGTAAATATTACGGCCAATTTCCCACTCATACGAAAACCGCTCTATGTTGTTACTACTATTGCAAGTCTCATTACCTTGTAAATAATAATGGTGCTTGCCCGCCAATTCACTCGCCTACGCGCTCGTGGTATTAAGCAACTTCTATCAAAAAAGCGTAGCCGATTGAGTTATAAAGTGAACCGCTTTATTTCGTCGTCGTTTTTGTATGTCTCAACTGAACAAAGCTGATAGCGACAGGTCTATAAATATGCTATAATCGGCACCGTATAGCACACCAACCGGGAAAGTTTGAAGAAGGGAAGTGTGGGCCAAGAAAAACTACTACGAGACACCTTAATATTAAAAAGGCGAATGAAGTCGTTTCTAGTAAAATATGAATATATGAATTACGAGTTGGAAGTGCGCATTTTTGTATAACTTGATTAAGAAGTGGAAAAGGAACTGATCCAGACTATAGATTCAGATTAGATGTTTAATCATCAACACTTTTTTAAACAGGTATATAACAATATAATAACACCCCCGTAATTCTTTACATTATTCAACAAAGAGGGACATCTTTTTGTCTTATCATTACCACACACAACGATGTAAGTGCATTATAAGGTTTCTTTGCGTCAGTTATAATGCACTAGAGATATTAATAAATATTGTTCTCTCGAACAAAGGCAGTCCATCCCGAACGTTTCCCGTACGTATACATCTTGGAATCCCTCCTAGTCTAACTCTATTACTCCGACGCAAGGCTAAAGCTCGAAACGTCAGTAAAGTTAAGTTAACATTTGAACGTTGTTACAAATTTCATTTTATTACCTATCGTTTATCAAATACCAACGCAGCCTATACTAGTTTACTCGCTAGTTTCCATTCGTATAATAGGATTCTGAAGTCACCTTTTTTACAGACGTCGATCGAATCCTCCATTTTTTGGGAGGATTGCCTATCGCTAGACTTATTTATTAGCCTTGTTTCACAAACAATTTCTATTGTTATGCCACTCAGCCAATGAGATCACTTAAAAATATAGGGTTTCCAAGAACTTTCCAAGAATTTTTTTGTTAGAAACCTGAATAAAGGAGAAGGAAGGAGAGGGATGTGGGGACGAGAAGTAGGTAAGCCTTCTCTTTCTCCCTGTTATGCCTTTTCTTGTTCTCAGTCTCATTACAAAGGAAGCCCAAAGGATTTTATTCTCCATCACTCCTCCCTAAATTCTCCCTTGTTTTCTTAGTTCCTGTTTCCTGGGTCCTGTTCCTGTTTCCACTGTTTCCGGGTCAATTCCTTTGTTGCACTGCATGTTGAGCAGAAAGTTTAGGTACAGCGTTATTAACTGTTATAAAATAACTATAGGAACCACGCCTTCTGATCGGCTGAGGCGCGTGATTTATGAGAGCATACTGCACACAAAACACAGCACGCGCGTTTGCATGTTGATCAATTTTTATTTTATAAAAGAAAAAGAAAACATGCTTTCTGGCATAACAAATAACTAAGAAGCTAAAGATAAATGTTAGAACCAGGTACAAACAGGAGTTAATTAAATTGGTTAAATGACGGAGCTGTAATAGTTACAGAAATTTGAAATATACAAAAATATAAACACACACAAATATATAAACACACACATATAAACAACGATATTTGGGAGAGACACAGTAAATAAAGACGTGAGAAATCAGAGTTAAAAACGTGTTTTTATAATAACCACACACACCGTCCGTGGCTTATATTTTTAAATTATATGATTCCATAGGCTGTATTAAGCAGTATTAGTACGTTCGAAATTAGATAACACAGCAAATAACGATAATTAGTAAAATACTTCGATATGCGATGTAACTAAGGCAACACAAAACCATTTTGTGCACTGTACGTAAAACAAGTATTGGTCGAAAGGCCCGGACAAACGGCTCCAACATTTGCTTCAACATTCGTTCGATTTTGTTGAGCGCTGTAGAAAGGTTGTTAAACGATGTTGAACATAGGTGGGCAAACGGTTTCAACATTTACTCCAACATCTGTTCGATTTTGTTGAATGGTGAAACCGTTTGCCACCCCTTTTCATTTCATTTTACATTGTTGTAATGTGTTACGTATTTGAAAGACCACTAAATGCGCATGGGTGTAGTCAACAATGTTGAACGAAGCTGCAGGACAAACGACTTCAACTCCGATTCAACATTCACAGAACAAAAGAAATGTTGAATGGATGTTGAAGCAAAGTTTAAGCGCGTTTAAACTCTTTCAACATCCATTCAACAACAATTCAACACGTTTTAACAATGGTGAAAGCCGTGGGCAAACGGCTTCAACATTGCCATTCAACAAAATCGAACGAATGTTGAGGCAAATGTTGAAGCCGTTTGCCCAGGCCTTTAGCAAGCATCAAGTTTTGGAGGGAAAATGGTCCTCTTCATGTTCACACTAGAGAACAGACAAAACTTCTCGATTTACAAATCTCCCGTAAATTTGTGAATAGTCTCCTTCACAGTTCCCTGTGCCATCTTAAAAGGTGAGCCGGGCCATTACATCGAAGCGAAACGATCGTGACAGAGACCTTTTAACACCTCGCTTCGCTGGAAAATTATTCACGTGTCTCTATCAATGCAAGCTCAACGTTCATCTCGCTTTGATGCAAAGGCCCGGATACCTTTCAAGATGGCGCAGGGAACTGTGCCTTTGGAATATTCACCAAAATCAGATGACGTTTGCGTCTCAAATTGTGCTTGCACCGTACGTTTTCACACCAGACGACTTTTTAGTCGTAAGACGATTTGTCCGTCGAGACGATTTGCCCGTCGAGACGATTTGTCCGTCGTGAAACGATTTGTCAGTCGAGACGATTTGTCGGTCGAGACGATTTGTCCGTCAAGACGATTTGTCCGTCGAGATGATTTGTCCGTCGTGAGACGATTTGCCCGTCGAGACGATTTGTCGTCCCCTAGAGTGAAAACAGCTAACGTCCGTTGAACATGTACACCACAAGTACGAGTGTCGGTTACTGAAGTTTCCAACATATACACCTATTTCAAAAATCGTTGTCGCAAACAAAGCAACAGTCCACACTCTGGAGCCTGCAAAGGATGTCGGTATTTCTTCTCTTGTTATCGATTTATTTATAGCATATTTTGGTTGTACATGTTTCAATTGTGTTTTATGACCAAAACAAGATGTTGTTGTGGTAGATATAAATACAAATATTTCTTTAAAAAAAACGTGCAATAAATCACAAATTAAGTCCATGTAACCGACATCCTTTGCAGGCTTTAGAGTGTGGCCCTTCGGCTGCGACAACGATTTTTGAAATAGGTGTATATGAGGGTGTTTACATGGGACTAGGCGGATAATCCTAGCACTAGGACTTACGTATTTACCTAGCAGGCGAATCAACTTTACTTCTTGTTTACATGATAACTTGGCGAAGTATAGTTCATTGATTTATCACTAGCGTTGATAAAGTTGCTAAGTGCATGTATAACACAAATGTTTATTAATAGGCGAATTATCTCTACTTTTTCCGTTTACATGTGTCAAGCATAACCCTACTGATAGAATCTTACTATAGTCCCATATAAACACCCCCTTTATCTTTGCTTATAGTACTTCCTATACACTAAGAAACGTTCAACACGCGAAACTTGACTTTTAAACTGTATTCTTGGGTTGCAACCATTTCCAGAATTGAACAGAAGAAACGGCAGCCATGCTGATGGTCTTGACAAAAGAAAACCATCACCGTGACTGGTGGTACCTTTGTTCAATTTACTCTCCTGGAAATGGTTGCAAACCATCGATAAGTTAATATTTTATCCCGTAAAATGACAATTTGAACATGGGATTCGGTGCAGAATCGATTGTAATAAAAAGAGTAAATTGTATTTGGGTAATAAAGAGATCTATAAAGTGTTTTATTGATCGGCCATTAATCATTCTTCGTAGGAGTAAAATGAAGAAGGATTAACATCCCCAACGTCAGCAAATACCACGAGAGTAAACAATCACATCAATAGACACACGTGGCAACATTCTATTTGCTATTAGTGCTGGGTTAAATGAACAAGGTAAATGTGATTAATCAATCCGAGGGCGAGATTTGTGAGTCCCACGAGTATGGCGATGTACAGACGACTTGTTGGCTTTTCAAATGTTATAAAAAACATAGTGTGGGCTTCGAGGGATCGTTGCTGGTTTCCCGTGATATCAAAGCAAATTTGACGAGCTGTTTTGATAGTCTTGATACAAATAACAATAAAATCACTTTTTAACGTCTCAATCTTCTAGCTGGACACGTATCAGTTGTGCCCTACTTATCGGGGAGACTCACTCACACTCACTACCTCTTCGTTAAATATTTTGCAATGCACAACTCGACTCACACGTTCATTTTTGCGGAGGGAAGAAAACCGGATAACCCGGAGAAAAACACTCGTGGCATAGAAGAGAAGAACACATCAAACAAACTCAACTCACATATACTGAATCCTTGCCCGAGCCGTACTCGAGCCTGAACCATAGCTGTAAGAAGCCAGCGCTCTCAGCGCTAGGCCACCCATGCTAAATTTAGACTTAAATGTTGATGTGGGCTCACGTGATCATTGAGTCGAGATGTGATCCCGCGTGAGACATGCGGGCTGATCCCGTGAAATCTAAGCAAACTTGAAGAGCTGTCTTGATACAAATTTTGACTCGAATGTTGATGCGGGCTCACCTAATCATTTGACTCGAGATATGGTCCCGCGGGAGAGCTGCGGGTAGCCCGTGAAACACAGACTTTTTTTACATTTTTATTGTAATTACAAATTAGAATAAAAACTACAGGAACCAACGCCTTCGTCGACTGACGTTAATCCATATAATGGTTTGTGTTTTAAAATGTGTCAAAGTAAATCGATTAAGATAGCTGAATAAAATAGAAAACACCACAAGAAGAATAAGCTGTGAGTTCCATTGTATTTTCTTATTGAGCACGAACGACACAACGCCTACATAATGACGTTCATATAAGACGTTGTCACCTTCGAGATACGCCATTAAACTAGTCAATGACATTCTCATTCTACCAAGAGTTGCACAAAATAAATTAGAAAAGCAAACAATGACTTTTGAGTCGTGAAAACTGGAAATTAACTGTGTCCTTAGAAAAATAACCTATCAATTGGAAGTAAACGTCTTGTTATTTTGTATTATAAGAAAAGAAGCTGTAAAATTACAATTAACAATGATGATCAGGGAAGTTTAAACAGATAGGAAAAAAGGTGATTTTGGATAATAATAACAAACTGAATGTGAATTCTGGGCTTGTAAAACCAAATAATTTGATCTACATGTGTAGTTACACATGATTCATTAAAAATGTACAAGGGACAACAGCATGAACACAGGGCTTTACTGATGTTTGGTACTACGTTGTTAGGGTGAAAGTAAGCGTTGTGGTAAAGACATCATTTCAAATAGCTTTTTAATTGACAATTTTTGTTTGATCATATAAAATATCAACTCAAAAGTGATTGTTTCTTCTCAAAAAATGAATGAATAAACTAGCGTTTTTTCTATGAAAAGCTGGTCATCTATAGATCGTGAAAAGACATAATAAAAACTAATAAATTCCGTCTCAGTACTAAAAAGCCAGATTTGTTAATTATTGTTTTTAAATTGATGATTTGTAAGGCTGAATTCAGTAGGAAATTGCTTGCTTTGATTGAAAATTACCAAAAAGACCTGTATACAAATTAAATTCTAGAACTATCGGATTTTTGGTCAATTAACAAAAACATTGCGCGGTAAAAAGTATTTTTTTTTCTTGATTACAACCCACCTTCTAGCACTCAAAATAAAACAGCAAAACATGTCAAACATGCTATACACAATATCATTTAAAAAGACACCATCTTGAAGATGTCGACTTTTAATCAATGCTCTTACTTCAAATCGTTTATTCTTACGTCTTACAAATAAAAATCAGCATGTTTTTCAGTCGAGGGTTTATAGGACGGTATAATTTTGAAGTTCGCTGGAATATTGTGAAATAATTTGGAAAAGAATCGAGTGTAGTATCTGTATTACTTGAAGGTTAATCTTGAAACAATGTCAATTCAGAAATAAATCGCTTTTGTTAAACGAATAAGCGGAAAGGCGTTATTTTTCTCGACAAGAAGACACGTTCGATGGGTCACTCAGCGAATCTTACTTACTCAATCAGTGCAATTTTTGGCTTACGTTTAGCCGCCAGTTCAGAAGCAATTCAAGTGAACTCAAAACAACCTTTAAAATATCTCAAATCGTATATAAACACAGCGTTTTGATTGGTTTGAGCAGATAAAAGCCTTTTAAAGGCAAGAATAAAACGAAGTAGTTTGCAAATGAAGGTAATTATCAAACCAACTCAACACACTCGATAATATGGGATTTCTTTTAGGTTTAATCCCACCTATATTTCGCTATTAGAATTATCCAAGTTTCTCTGTGTCAGAAATATGTAATTTTTTAAGGAATCGATGTCTGCTAGTGATTTGGTGTGATTCCTAGAAGTATAAGGCAACTTCCCGCAGGGCTCCTTTATTTTTGTCGTATTTGTTCCGGCCGACTCATAGATGCAGTGTATAAGGATCGGATAAATGGATGTTGCTAAGCATTTTGTACCTTATTCTATGTATACAAAGAAGAAAAAGTGAAAATTAATGAACACGTCCAAACAGAAGAAGATAATTTTCTATTTACAGAAATAACCTTCGAGAAACAATTTGCTCAGTTTTTGCTTCAGGGTTTTACGCAACGACTTCAATTTGACTTTGTGAGCATTGAACACATAAATCATAGTTTTTGTGATTCTATATCGTAAGCATTTTTACGACTTGAATTGTAGAACTAATAAGATTTTTAGGATTGACTACATACACGAGAAATATAAATTAGTTGCCAGACACAGTTTTAAGATTAATATATACAAGTTTAATTTATTAGTCGTAGAAATAAAAAAGAGCGAAAATATTTGCCCTGAAATGAGCTCTGTTTTTTTCATGAACGACAACTTTGCCTTGGTCATTAATTTTGTGCTAAAACCCTTTTTATGAACGAACTTTACACCTAATCTTTGAATATTATAGTAGGGATTAGTTTTATAAGAGAACATTGTCCTTAAAGGATTGTAAAAATTCGCACTTGTACGCGCGAGAAACCACTCCAAAAAACATGCAATTCAAAAGTGTGAACGAAAGAAATCGCCCCCTTCAACAAACTTCGTCTTGAATCAAAGTTGTTGTTTTTCTCCTGACTAATTTACCATAAAATATATTAATTGTCTTGCTGGTGAAACTGCAAATGACTTTTTAATGTTCGATTGAGTATTTGGTGTATTATGAATATATAAATACGGCTTTTTCTTTCATGGTCGGTTCTCGGAAGTATATTTACAATAAAATATATTTATGTGTACAATAGTTGCGAACTAAACACTTCGCGCGTATATTATTCAAACTGTTAGGTTGTGTTTTTTTTTAATCTTATACACTTTGTGTTGTTTTTCGATTTATTATACATATTTTACAATTGTTGTTTTTTGTTAATTTTTACCCACTGTTTTTTTCATATCTTTGTTGTTGTAATGTATATTGTCTCAATTTCCATTTTTTATCTCAGTTTATACAATAAATTCTCATATATTCTAACTATTTTTGTCTATCTTTTTATTTTCTTAGTTGTTATTTTATCAGTTTATTTCACATTATTTTCTAATTTATTTCTAGTTTTCCAATATTAATATTTCCCTTCTTTATTGAATTTAAGCTTTGTTTTTAATTCCTTCATTTTTTAGGTTTTTTTTTACATTTTTCATTTCTTATTTTCACATAATATTTTGCATTTCTAATTCATTCAATTCGTACTTCTCAAAATATCGATAAGCATAAGGATTGAGTAGCGAATTGAATTTAAGTTTTCAAAATTGCACATGTTAAGTCACTTTAATAGAATCTCTGGCTTTAAGTCCGCGCTTGAAGCTAATTTAAGAGATACCAGAACTTGTAGATGGTTTGATTTTGTCCCCCCTCCCCTCTATTTCCTATAAAAGAAGGTTTTATTTCGGGTTGTGCCCAATCTCTCACTTCATTTCTAAATAAGCTCAGCTACGATCAAGTGGCTGGCCATCTGCTTGCCTTCCAAAATATAGCATCAATATTGTCCATGATTTGAAATCAATTTTATTCTCCCTCGTTCTTGTCCCACATCAGTTCAATCCAATTCTTCATCTATTGTCCAATAACAATATAGACGCATTATACTTATTAGATATGATTTGAGTTGGGAAAATCGATGTAAAGAAGAGCTTTTCGTGGATTTTATGTATTGAAAACTGATTATATGCCAGATCCGAAAGCCTACGGAAAGCAAAGATAATAAATTTCCTCTCGAAGCGGAAATCTTGCCCTTCATCGTTATTGATTTGCCCATATATGGTAGTGCTTCTAACAATGAACTCCAAAAACTGACTCACAGATCTACTATAGTGAACTCGGTTGAAACTGAAAATCTCTCGCGTAGCGCTGAGGTATACAGAGAGCTAAAAATCGAACTGGTTGGTTGAAAGGAGGGTTGCTAGTTATTGTGTTGGACGTAAATGACCAGGTGGGCATGTTGACAATTACTTCGTATTTGCATGTAGGCGCGCGAAAATAACAACCTATAGCGGGAACTGTTCAAATGTAATCCAACAATAGCGAATAATCATTCCATTCTTTTATAGATCTTTAGTATTATTGGCACGTGACGTCACACGCTTATCAACCAACAATTGTTGTGAGTGGCAGCCTCCGGTGAAAGTTTGTACCTTGTATATAAGGCTTTGGCAGTGGACGGACACGGGCCTCGCAAACACCGCTACAAGAACAGGTCGTACATTGGAACATGGGTGTATTTTTCCTGAATTTCCTTCGGGCCTTGAAAGGACCAACCAAGAATTTATTGTTAAGAACAACTCTATTTTTCGTCTATCTTCTATTTGGGGCAGCAGTATTCCAAACCATTGAATCTGGCGAAGAACGGAGAGAAAAACATCATTTTGAAATAGTACGACAGAATCTCAAGGAAAAGTACAACATCTCCGAGAAAGAAATGGCCAATTTATTTATGGAAATATCCAAGGCAGTGGACGAAGGATATTTTGACGTGAATTACGATCGATGGAGTTTTGCTGGTTCGTTATTTTTTACCGGAACGGTGGTCACAACAATTGGTATGTAACAATTTCTAGGCTTAGAAAAATCGACTATTTTTAAAGAACATATTGATATTTTAAACGTATAGTGAGTGGCTGCTCTTAAAACTTCTAGGAGTATGGGTTTATAACATAGGGAAGATTATTAACAGCGAAATAAGAATCTTGTTCTGCCAATTGCCTCATCATCCGTGTGTGACATTTTGAGGTTTTGAATTTCCAAGTTAAAAAAATGAGCGTAAAATAAACTAGAGCTATTTTAGTTAAGCAAAACAAGCAGTAAAAGGTAGAACATAAATTGTGACTATATAGCAATTGAACCGACGAGATTTCAGTTTAATTTTTCATAAGAATAGAAATACAATTTAATTCTGTCTGTTTTCGATATACGAGGTCTAAATACGTTCGAAGGCAGTCTTATATTCGAATTTGACAAGTTAGTATAGTCCTTTATGATACGATTCGTTCCTAACGATCAAATACTTATTTGCATTTAGTAGGCCAAACAAAATTACCCATTTGAAAAGGAGGACGAGAAGAGCAACCAAATCGACACTTTAGAAAACTGTTTTCAAAATTGCCTTAGGATATATCGCTAGAAATGGGGAGATTTTCGATGTCTTTGGCTCTGAATTGTTTATTGAAGATTGATATATGAATATTCATCTGTTCAACTGACTTAAGCGTGGGCCGGAGCTAAAAGAAAGGATTTGATCGATGACCTCCGTGTTTTCCCCATCTTCATTAAAAGGACACTCAAATTCTGAAAGATACTTGCAAAAAAAGATGTACGACTCGAGGGTTTTATCAAGAACAACACACTCCCAAAGAAAAAGCACAACTATATGTACTTTTCTACCTAGTATAATACCAAAATCTCGCCGTGAAAGACCTCTACATTATGCAAAAATCTCGATCAATATATTATGAACATCCAAACAATAGATTTTAAATACAAGTCGGTTCATATGTATTTACAAAGTGTCAGTCACCGACCATACAAGGACATCAAAAAAGTACAAATCAACAGCTACTTTCACTCAATGTGTACAATATAAATACATGGGCCAGATTATCTTCGGTAAATTTGCGGCATAACATATAGGTTTAGGGTTGGTTTTAAATGTGGTTTTGAACTATCCACATTTAACCGCCTTCTAAGGTTCATTAGTCGACTATTTCTGCCATTCAAAGAATAATAAAATCTTGAATTATTTCGCCATGCCAACAACAGGCTTTAGTAGTTTGGGATTATTGTACAAGGGGTTTAACGACAACAGTGTTGCATTTATTATGTGATTCGCACTATTATGAATGGCTTTTTGAAACACGTACGCTCAAAGCGTTTTCCAGACAAGTGACTTTGCTCTTTCTTGTGGTATATCCCGGTTTTAATTTTAAAAATAATTTAAAAACACCAAAATATTCTTGAATGTTTTTATTTATTTTTTTTCCTTTTTTTCTTTCTTTTTGATTCATCAACAAAATCATTAGTTTCTCTTCGTGGCGGGATAAACAAAAGTCCTTTTGAATTATATTAATTCACTTTTAAACGACAATTTTCTAGAACTGAATTCGGCTATAATGTAATAAAATCATTATTGAAGAATATTTTCAGTGGATTTTTTTTGATTGAATGTCTATCAATTAAAACAGCTCCATTGAGTTACATAATAGAGTCTTCCAAACATGCTTTACTTGTTGAAGAATTAGGATAAAAGGACGTGTACATTTCTCAAGGGTGAATGGATAAATGGCAGTCAAACTCCACACAGCTTAACGCGGCCAAATCTACATTCTCGTAAAAATCACATTGACGAATCATTTTATTGGATTTAAAAGTAAATTTAACTTATTAGACAATTGTTTTTTCTTTCAGAAATGGATGCAATTAGTAAGAAAGTTTAAGAGGGAAGAGGGTTTTGTTTCCTTTAAACTTTTCCGGTTCAGTTCGTCATTTTAGGACTAAAGACGTCAGAGTTTTGTTCAATTTCATGAAATGTTGTACCCAAAATGGAATAATTTTTCTTGTTTAAAACAAAGGTTTTACGTTTAGTTTCAAGTAAATTGTAACTAGTCTCGAGTAATAAATGTATTTTCATAATTCGTCGACTGATTTAGAAATATAGAACTGATCATGGTTCAAAACAACATCCCATTCCCTTCTTTTATGCGATTTGAAATTATTTAAAAAACAATTCAAAATCTCGATATCTAACAGTAGATTGAGAAAGAAGAAAAATAGGCCAACCTTTTTTGTTTATAATTGAAAAGAATAATATTTTGAAGATGGTCGATTGAAATCTTATTTTTTTCTCAATCAGTATTCGCGTGGGTCTAAAAATGAACTTTTACAACGAGCGCATTCCTTTCTCAATATACAGAAATACATCAAAATAACACATTTCCGATGCGAGGCTTACTCCAGCTGGTGAAACTCTCATTGCTCACAATACCGTAGAATTGTTCCCAAATTACGCTTTTTTACACACTTTTCTTATACACAAATCAGAAAAATATTTGGCAAGAATCCAATGCTTGTTTTCGGAACATATTTATCGAGTCTAGTTAAAACTTTAGTGCGTTTTTCATTCCTTTGTTTCAACTGCCATGTGCATTTTAAATAACTGGGAAATTAAAAAGCAAATACGGTTCTCAACAAAACACCTTTAAATCACTTTTTTCGTGAATTTAGATTCAAAACAAATGACGGCGACAAATTACTCCAATACTAAAAGATCAAAAGCATTTCAATAAGATTGGAATATAAAATAGAGTTCTAAACATCAAATGTCATCAGTTTTGTCGTAAAAAAAGGTTTTTGGTGTATTTGCTAAGACAAAAACCTCCACCCGGATATAAGTGACAGCTTGTTTGAAAATCGAATCGTTCTTTTTAAAAAAAGCACTGGACGCCGCGGGGTGAAATTATGCAACCGAAATTATATTTTCAAAATATGATTATTAACTACCATTTAAAATCACAGTCAGAGACGATAATATGAAAAAAAGGCTTAAGACGCTTGAAGGTTGAATCTTTTCAACTTTTTTTACTCTTTAAACGTAAAAGAATGACATATTTTTACTTTACAATCGACGAAAATTATCAGAAAAGAATATGGTTTAAGCATATAGAATATAGACTTAAATGCAGTCTTAAATGTGGACTTAAAGTTAAAATAACATGAAGATAAAAAAGAATTCTGTACTCTCCACTGGCAAAATGAAAGCTCAAATCTCATTCGTTCGAAACAGTGAGATACATTTATTAGTTCAACTATTATCCAGCGAATTGCTTTGATTTTAACTATAAATTCACATTCATTGTAACGCTTTAAAATGTTTCATTTTGATTATTACTTTTGAATTAATTATTACAATATAGTAATATTGGCTTCCGACATTAAGGGTTCTACAAGATAGTAGTCTCTGATTGAGAATTATCCATTTTAAGACGAATTATTTCCGATTAAATAGAATTTAGATCTGAAATACATCTTACGAATATAGTCATTGGGAAAACATTTTTTGGCTTTTGAAAAGAACGTTGACTTCATTCTTTTTGTTAGAATTTTTTTTTTTTTTTTGTAAAGTTTTTTTTTTAATATTTTTATTTTAAAGATAAAATAGTACATCCTTAATTACAATTACAATTAACGAATGCAGTAGTAATTTTGTGAAAAGTTGATATGTTTTAATGTTATATTTATTATCCCTTTTTACTGCAATCGTTATATTATATCAGAATATTATTATTATTATTCCAGGTTATTATTATTATTATCATCATCATCATCATCATCATCATCATCATCATCATCATCATCATCATCATCATCATCATCATCATCATCATTATTATTATTATTATTGTTATTATTATTATCATCATCATCATCATCATCATCATCATCATCATCATCATCATCATCATCATCATCATTATTATCATTATTATTATTGTTATTATTATTATTATTATTATTATTATTATTATTATTATTATTATTATTATTATTATTATTTAATGATTTTCATGATTTAATAATAATTACAATATCAATATTCGTTTTTTTTATATTTTTCATATATATATTTTTTTTCATTGTTCTCTCATGTTTTTATCGATCTAAAAATTTTGTTTGCGTTTATTGCTCCTCAATTATGGTCAATATGTATAATAATTTTTAAGTATTTCGCAATGCATTATTTATTTTCTGAACCCCACTGAATGTCTTTCATTTTTAATTTACTGATTCCAACTCATAGAAAAACTCTTTCATTGGTGTTTGCTTTTTCAGTTTTTAGAAATCTTTCTTGAAAATTTACTCGCAATTTTTGTCCGAAATAATTGTCTTTCAAAACCGCAAATATTCGCTTTATTCTTGGGGTAATTTTCCGCTAAAATGAGCCTAATTTTCTAGTTTTTTTCTTGATTACTATTGATTAGAGCAATAACATATCAATGTATTTTTTTATATATGTTTAATAGCGCTTCTTTGGAGGCTAATAACCTAAAATACCTCTGGTTATTGCGGTGGCTTGATAGCGGTATTAGAAAGTCAGACAAGACGACCTTAATTATAAATAACCGAGCAGTCACACGGCCATAGCGCGTCTAATTTGCTTTAATAAGAATGTATTAGGACACCACGGCCACATGGATAAATCAGAAATAGGAAAAAAGATCGACAGGTTTTCACTGATTTGTGCCATGAATGTCATAGCTTAAGGCTTGGAGAGTTCCTGTGGAAGTAAAGCTTTGTGATAAAAAAAACGTCGAAACATTTTTGCTCTGATATACTCGTGTGTTTTTTATCGACTTGTGCTTGACACTTATAAGCACCTCAAGCAAAGGAATGACAGTGCAAAGCTACTCAGCAGACACAGTCGCGTTGTAAGAACACGATAAAAAAACTCGTGTTTGTCAAAGTATTGTGACGGTTAACTTCCCGCACGTTTTGTTCGGTTTCATACTTCCTCAAAAACACTAATTAAAATGCAGTGAAGATATGAAAGGAATGACGCAAAATGGCTCCATTCGTTTGATAATTGTTGTCAATCTCAAACAATTCAGAATGTTTCAGAAAAACGAAAAACATTTCTATTGTACACAAATTGTACATCTTTTCTTTGTGTACAGCAGTTACAAACAGGTTGCCGCTAAAAAGTCGTGCTTTTTAAAATTAACCTCGACCAACTTATCAATTTTTATGACGAGCTCGAATCAACTCTAGTTTCATAGCATCAGGTACTGCTGTACTAAGATTTGATTTGTTCTCAAGGTATTCACAAATTCCAAGCAAAGCACCAAAATATTTTATCGCGTAACCGAATAGAAAACACATCGGAATATACTCTGAATTGAGGCTATCCCTGTACAAATGCGCCTTTTGTCAACTAGTACAGCCGTGCTATAGCAATTTTCATATGACCGTGAAAGGTCTGAAAGAATTGGCAAACTAATAGTTGTTACTACACTCTGAATCTATTGTTTTCTTTTGTTCTTTACCAACAAGTACGAACTAAATAGTAGTTTTTCTTTCACGGTTAAATGAAAATCACTCAAGATAACATTAGACTGGACTATTCAACATAGGTTGATCGTTATATGGAAGGACTTTAGCCAGTATTTTCCTAAACTCCAATGATTTAGATGTTGACGATCCTTATTTTCTTCAAAAACATAGTTTAGATATTATGGGCATACGACTAAATAAAAACAACTAATCAAGGTGTTCACTTGTCAAGAACATGGAGGTTATTGTTAGGATGTCATAGGCATACATCTAAACACAATCGACAAGAGCATGGAGGTTATTATTGAGATATTATGGGCATACATCTAAACACAATCGACAAGAGCATTGAGGTTATTATTGAGATATTATGGGCATACATCTAAACACAATCGACAAGAGCATGGAGGTTATTATTGAGATATTATGGGCATACATCTAAACACAATCGACAAGAACATGGAGGTTATTATTGAGATATTATGGGCATACATCTAAACACAATCGACAAGAGCATGGAGGTTATTATTGAGATATTATGGGTATACATCTAAACACAATCGACAAGAACATGGAGGTTATTATTGAGATATTATGAGCATACATCTAAACACAAATAGTCAAGGTGCTTACAACCATTATTCTCGTCAAGAGCATGGAGGTTATTGCTAAGATATTATGGACATACATCTAGACACGAAAAGTCAAGGTGCTTACAACCATTATTCTTGTCAAGAACATTGAGGTCATTTTTGAGATTTTATGGGCAAACACACGAATAATGGAGGAGCTTGAAATCATTATATGCAGCTTTAATATGGACCAGATTTAGTATGACTATGAAAAAGCTCACGACACGAACGCGGTCAAGGCACATGACAGTCAGACAAAATCTGCTCTAGCCGACGAAAATCACCAAAACAAGATCCTTTTTGTTTTGATGTATATGATCATAATCCCTTTCCTTTGACAAACGTTTTGAAAACGGATGTACTAAAGGACAAAAGGCTTTAAAGCTATACATCGTAAATAGCAATCCCAGCATCCTCTAGTTCATTGCTTTGCGTGGGCGAGTTAATTTAAACATAACCTACATTCTACGAAAAACAATAAAAACAATTCAATATTATATATGGAATCGAGAAATGACGACCGATTTGAATGCGGACTATACTGTTCTGAACCGACTAATTTAAATTGGTCGCCATATTTCGATTAGGTATATGAGAGGCTAGTCAGTCCAGAACAATAGTCAGTATTCAAATTAATCACCATATTTCAATTCGGTGTATGAGAGGCTAGTCAGTCCAGAACAATAGTTATTCAAATTGGTCGCCATATTTCGATTCGGTATGTGAGAGGCTAGTCAGTCCAGAACAATAGTTATTCAAATTGGTCGCCATATTTCGATTCGGTGTATGAGAGGCTAGTCAGTCCAGAACAATAGTTATTCAAATTGGACGCCATATTTCAATTCGGTATATGAGAGGTTAGTCAGTCCAGAACAATAGTTATTCAAATTGGTCGCCATATTTCGATTCGGTATATGAGAGGCTAGTCAGTCCAGAACAATAGTTATTCAAATTGGTCGCCATATTTTGATTCGGTATATGAGAGGCTAGTCAGTGCAGAACGACAATAGTTATTCAAATTGGTCGCCATATTTTGATTCGGTGTATGAGAGGCTAGTCAGTGCAGAACAATAGTTATTCAAATTGGTCACTATATTTCGATTTGGTGTATGAGAGGCTTGTCAGTGCAGAACAATAGTTATTCAAATTGGTCGCAATTTAATAATAATAATACAGTCACTGAATAGTCATGTCAAGATTGTGTTCAGAGGTCTTCGTTTTGCATATACTTAACTGATATCCCATCGATCATTTCGGTTCCAGCTTCTATGATATATAAACATACGATATTGTTCCATGGCCAGTTCGAATTCTTCGTTGCTCAGTTTAAGCCTCGATATCATGAGATATAAGCCACGCGCGACAAAAAACCCAGACTTTGCTTAGCCTGAGCAACGAAGTATAGAAATTGGCACTATTAATATCCCTTAATCTTGTGAACATACAGCAATAACATTCAAAAGAATAAAGATTGATTTTGTTTACCTTGATTTTTGAGAACAATTATAATAATAACAAATAATAAAGATATTTATATAGCGCTAATCCGTTTCAGTGCTAAGCGCTTAATCCGCGTACGTAAATAAAAAAAAAAACAATTTCACTTGAGCTTTCGCAATGATGAAAAGTTTGTTTGTAAACAGACTCTATACATGGACAACTGAATCGCTCGAAAATCACTGAATGGGGTAATAAAACGCTTTCGATAACTCCTTATACTATAAAAATGCTTCTAGGTTAAACAGCTATTTTCAAGTTAATGAAAAGGAAAGCAAGCAAACAAACTACTATATACCAGACAGACAGAATAACAAACAAGCAAACAATCAAATAATTCAATAAACAAGCAAACAAACAAGCAAACAAACAAGCTAACAAATAAACAAAACACGCAAACAAACAAACAAACAATCAAGTAAAGAATCAAACAATCAAACTAGCAAACAAACAAGCAAGCAAGCAAGCAAGCAAACTAACAAGCAAACAAGCAAGCAAACAAAAAACAAGCAAACTAACAATCAAGCAAACAATCAATCAAACAAACAAACAAACAAACAAACAAGCAGACAAGAAAACTAACAAGCAAACTAACAAACAAACAAACAAGCAAACGCTAGCAAACAAACAAACAAACAAGCAAACTAACAAGCAAACTAACAAACAAACAAGCAAACTAACAAGCAAGCTAAGTATTGAAATAGACAACAGCTGGCAAACCATAAATTCCTAAATATTAAATGAATATATAAACGAACAAACGAATGAAAAGAGAGAAAGCTCACAACTTAACAAACATAATAAAAAAACAGATAATAGTAAGAAAAAAGGCAAGCAGAAAAAATTCCTTAATAATAAATATTGATATAATAAATAAAATATTATACGTTTCAGTTTGGATATAAAACTAACACTTTTCCTCTCACTCTAAAAAAATTATACAAGAAATCATAAAACAAAAATATTGAAGTTTTACAAAAATAAAAGGTCTTAGAAGTTATTGATAAAATATTAATGTTTTTTGCATTTAGTTCTAAGTGTTACGCCGGAATAAGCTTAATTCAAGCATTTGTTTGTAGATACATATCAGCCTTTTACGCCCAATGGCTCACCAATTGACCGAAAGTTAATCTTCATCAAGCAATCTTGGAATGATAGTATGGTTCGGGTATCTTTTTTCTAGCTAAATACGTCGAGTATCACTTTAAGTTATTTTAATTCTCTCCTTGTGGTCTACCAGGGTTTATTGTTGTACAATCAGCAACAATTATAGGCTTTTATTATAGGAAACCTTTTTGGTAAACTCACGAAAGCAAAAACCAAACCAATATTTGTTTAAGTCTAGTGTTGATTTGTATTTTGGAATCGTTGTATAATCAAGTAAGAGTCATCAACCTTTTTTAGATTATTTGATCCGACGTTTCGGTCTAAGCGCCCATCTTCAGGGATGTTACAAATGTTTTTTTTTTGGGGGGGGGGAGGGGGGCGTTGTAATGACGATATCAACCATACTGTATCAACATCCCTGAAGATGGGCGCTTAGACGAAACGTCGGACTAAAAAATCTAAAAAAGGTTGATTATATACTTGATTACTTGATTATATAAATATTTTTTCAGTTTTTATATATTTCATGGAAGACAAACAGAATGTAATAGAACATGCATTTCATGGCCTTAGAAGGCGCACCCTCTTTCAAACTCTTTATTAGTACATTCTGTAAAACTTCCATTTAGTCCAGGACCTCTATGAAAATCACTGTTGTGAGAGAGTTTCTTAGAGCAAATCTGGTTTTAAATAAAGATTATTCAATAGTATTAATGACCCTCAGGTCACATGTTGGTTTGAGATGAGGAAGAAAAACCGGAGAACCACAATAACATCGTGGGAAGAGAAAAAACTCATCAGACAAACTCAACATCTGCATGATCCTGAGAAAACCTCTTGTGGCAAGGAAGAAAGTCGAGCAAGTCGATTGTTTGGACCTGCTCGAGAATTCTCCCAAACGCATCGAGGTTTTCATAAGCCATGAAAAACACAGAAAACATGTTTTATTTCTTCTATAAAACAACAATCACGAAACGATAAAAATGCCCTTTTATTAGTTTAACGATGTCATTTCTCCCTACGTTGCATTTTCAAGGACCTGACCAAAAGCATGAAAATGGCGTGGGTGTTTTCATGCTTTCATGAAAAACGTTTTTTTGAAGCACGTACTATGCCAGTTATTTCATAAACAATAGTCAAACTGTACGTTCTGCTCCAGTGATATTCAAACGTTTATACAAAATAGAGCAATTCATAGTTCCCTGCGCCATCTTGAAAGGTAGCCGGGCCTTTAATTTGCAACGAAGCGAGACGAACTTTGAGCTTGCCATCTATCAATGCAAGCTAAACTTCGTCTCGCTTCAATGAAGGCCCGGCTACCTTTCAAAACTTCGTCTCACTTCGATGCAAAGGCCCGGCTACCTTTCAGTGGACTATTGCTCAATGTATGTTTTGTTTTGTTTCACGGATATATGCCGTGTATTCTAGTCTTTTCTATTTGTCTATTATTAACACCTGTGTTCTGTGTTGTTGCTTGTAGGATATGGTAAGATGGCCCCATCAACTGTATGGGGACGGATATTTTGTATCTTCTATGCCATATTTGGTATACCAATTACAGGCCTAATGCTGAAGTCCATTGGAGAAAGAATAACAGAGACGATTGCTAACGTCTTTCGGTTTATAGATCGACGTATCTGTAATCGAGATCCACAGTCTATACACATGAAAACGGTAGTAGCGGTGTTTGTAATAGTTATATCAATGATACTTATCCTGGCTACATTAGCAATGAAGTATGAGGGATGGACATACTTTGAAGGACTTTACTTTGGGTTCATAACATTAAGCACCATCGGCTTTGGAGATTATGTACCTATGCATCCATCAGAGAACACAGATCACCCTGCTTTCGTCATCATCTTCACCGTCATCACCTTTCTATATTTCACAGTGGGGCTGGCACTAGTTTCCAGTGCCCTACTAGCAATTAGTCGGTTGTTTGAGGACGAGCCACCGTGGGGTTTTATTTCCCTGGGAATGAATCCAGATGACGATGACGAGGATCGAATAACGCGACAAAAGCTACAAGCTCAGCGACTCGACGCTAAAAGCGAAGGTCGTTAACTTTATTAGTTATGTAGGTTGATTTTTTAAAGTAATCTGGGGATTATGATGAAATACCGCTGACCGCGACGTGCCTTGATAAGGGGCGCCGTTCTCACTCCTCCCATGGAGGACGGAAGAACGCAGGGATGCTTTGGTTACGCTAACAACAACTCTTACTATCTACTAACAAACTCTACTCAAGAAACACATATGGGGCTTGTAATCATGCTAACTGACTCATGATCAAATATTAACTTTTATAGACAACTGGATTATACTGAGATTTAACTTATCATTGCACTAGAGAAAAAATAGAGCGTTACTGACGTTTCGGAAGTAAGAAATTCTTCGTCTGAATGATTGACATTTTGGTTGTAACACAATAGTCCTAAAATTGGCGGGAAATTTTGTTGTTATGGTAACGTCTTTTTCCGGGAGGCTTTGTTGTTATGACAACTTCTTCAATAACTGAAACATGTACGATTAGAATGAAAAGGCTGAAGTACAATGAAACAAAGGCATATGAAGATAAGTTTAATTTATAAAAGCGAGGTGGTAAAAAATTGAAAACTTTAATGACACGATATGAAAGAAAAGGAAAAGCACTTCACTTTAAACCAAACAGGATCTATTAACATTATGACGGATGCTTAACAAAAGCTGGGACCGAAAAAGTTACCTTCACACTTATTCGAAGATCTAGATGTTGTCCAAGGTTATAGAACTTATTCTCTACATTCACAATAACCATAATGCCTTCTGTTTTGGGGTTTAGCTATTGTAATTTAAATCAAACTAATTTGAATACAATATCTATTTCCCCAAAAAAAAAACCAGAAGGGTTATGTGAAAGTAGGGAATTGACGGAGAGATTATCGGTATGCTTGTAAACACTAAATTGAGGTGTTGACATTGAATATGTTCTGTCTTTAATAACAGTGATAGTTACCACTTCGATTATTCGTGTATAGCAGTATACCCACAATTCATTTCCGTCTTTGAATGAGTTAGCACCTACGACAACCTTTTGGAAATAGGTGTATGGTTCATGTAAATATGAAACTAGAATTTTCTTGGAAATTGATGGAGGCTTTCTCACGAGACAAATAATGACAACCTAGTACTCTAATGACAAATTCTTGCTTTACTGGCACTCCTAAACAAGTTATAAGACACAATTGAAGAATCTTGAAACATCAAAAACAACGCCGAAGTATCAACATGAACTTCGTTGTCGTATGGTAACCTTGACTGGTCACGTGGTTAGAATGCAAGGAGACCGAAACAAGTCACATATAATAACAAAGGTCGTCGTCATAGTGATCTGGATCACGTGAATGGCATGCGCTGGAAAACATCTCGTCTAACCAACGAAATTCGTTGCCATTGTGACCTGGATCGCAGTCATTAAAATGCATGGTGACTGGAGACAAATGTCGTCGTCATAGTGACCTGGATCACGTGATCAACTGATAACAACAAACTGCGTCGTCATAGTGACAAATACAAATACGAATGATGATAGTTTCACCTCGAGGTTTCTCAGTGACTAAACTATTCTTTTATGATAAATCAGTGTGGAGGACTTCTCGAACTGCTACAAGCAGTTTATAGTGGTGTGGTTAGTGAATGCCTACGAGGCTTGACAAGGATCACGGGAAGACAGTGGGGGAAATGTAGGCTGCTGTTCTAATAATAATTCTGAGTACTGTCTGTTGGTATGTATGGGGTATATACAAATATATATTTATTTTTTGTACGACATGTAAATATTTAATCAGTTATATAATGTACACATGAATGGGTTTGGTCATACTGCATGGGGTTTGAATGATGGTTTTGTCATATTATGGTTTATTTAATTATGTTATTTATTATATTACTTGAAGAGTTCTACCTCTATGAGACGTTTAGAGCTAAATAACTGCCCATGTGATCGCGTATCACGTGACAATCTTTCAAAGAAGTGATCAGTAAACATAAATTAAATTATTCATTCATTCTGTAGAACTCTTTGAGAGTGAGGCTATGTGTTGTTATTGTCTAACCAGCCTCACTCTCGTGCTTCATTCTGAAAACTATAAGGTAATCAGTTAAAAATGGTAAACGGGTACTTATTGACGTTTCTAACTAGTACTTCTTGACTGGTTGGCCTCGCAGTCATGTTGGAATGCAATAGAGTTTTCACATGTATGCGAGGCTAGCCAATTAAGATAAATAGTTATTTGAATCGGTCGCCATTTTTTGGTTCGGTGTAGTCAATTCAATTAATAAGTAAAAAAACATCGAAATTATTATCAAAAGAATTTAAAATTAAGCGAAGTTGAAATTTACGATGATAATGAAACAGTTCTTTATTGTTACTGACTTATAACCGTTCAAAACTACGGGTAATAATTTATATATTATTATTATTACTTGTTTTAATAATTGGTATTTAATTAGACTATGGTCTTATATAACATAATTCTAATGTATATTATCAGGTATTTGAGGCGACTCTGGAAGTTGCCTTTTAGGCCTCGGGTAAGGCATACCTTGACTTTTTTCCATTTTCTGGCAGAGTAGTACATCTAGATATCAATAGTATCGGTTAGATCACCATCAAGCAATTACTTCATTGTCGCGATAAAAATAACATAGATCAAGCGATTGGCGGCCATGTTGGATGACGTCATTGATATGTGTCAGTTGTCATGTAGCCAAGAGCCGGTTGTACGAAGCCTGAATAGCGCTATCCATCGGATAAATCCCGTTCCAATGGTTCCAAACCTATACAAATTCTATACACTGGCTAACTCTTATCCAGTAAATAACTTTATCCAGTTTCGTACAACCGTGGTTCCAGCTTGATAAACCTATCTATCTAATCTAGATATCATGGCGACATTGGTATTGACGCATTCAATGTACCACTTAAAATAGAATAATTATTGTTCCAGACTCGCCAGCCTTGTGTTCACTGGATATCTACGTACAGCAAAACTGTCGTTTTTTACCATGGCAACAACTGTGTAAAAAAAGGGGTGAACGTACAACAAGAGACAGCTTCCTCGGCAAAGAACTCGCACGTTTCTTCATAAAAATAGGGAGTGTTTTTCTTATAATACTTCTCATGTATGAAAAGCAAGTCATTCTGAGGTAATATTCACTGAAATTACCCACCGACAAATATGGCGACTTTGGCAGACTAGCCTCGCATTCAAGTTGAAAGAGATAAGGTTTTCACAAGTATGGGAGGCTAAATAGAACACCAATCATACTTCGTCGACGCGTTACGGATTGTTGTATGAGAGGCTATAGTCAGTCCAGAACAATAGTTATTCAAATTGGTCGCCATATTTCGATTCGGTATGTGAGAGGCTAGTCAGTCCAGAACAATAGTTATTCAAATTGGTCGCCATATTTCGTTTCGGTATATGAGAGGCTAGTCAGTCCAGAGCGGCAATAGTTATTCAAATTGGTCGCCATATTTCGATTCGGTATATGAGAGGCTAGTCAGTCCAGAACGATAGTTATTCAGATTAGTCGCTATATTTCGATTCGGTATATGAGAGGCTAGTCAGTCCAGAACAATAGTTATTCAAACTGCATGGTCGCCATATTTCGATTCGGCATATGAGAGGCTAGTCAGTCCAGAACAATAGTTATTCAAACTGGTCGCTATATTTCGATTCGGTATATTAGAGGCTAGTCAGTCCACAGCAATAGTTATTCCAAATTACTCACTATGTAGATATATAGTCTGTATATGTATAATATCAAACAGAAATTATTTTAACAAAGAATATTAACTCATTTTCCAAAAGGGGAGGATTTAAAATCACGGATATTTAAGAACCAACTCGTTTCCCATGTATTCAAGATAATAATTATTTTTAGGTTTCGGCAAATACATGTAAACTAGATATTATTTTTGGCAATCATTTAACTCAAATAATGTATGTATTAAGTATTTAAAGGAAGAACTAGAGAGATGTGTAGCATTACGGGGGAGAGAATAACAATATTTTTGATAAAAATATTCTACAATTAAGAAATATCAAGTAACCTTAAGTTAGAGTCAAATTAGACTAAATTATCTTTTGTTATGGGCTGTTTATATGAAAGCGAGTTGTCCCTGCTAGCCGGGATAACTCTTTTGTTTTGTATTCCCCGGTGGACTCAAAACAATAGAGTTACCCCGGCTAGCAGGGACAACTTGCCTTCATATAAACAGCCCTTTAGAGTGGTTTTCATTAATCCTTGAAACACACGTTAGTGTAACTACTCTTAAATACACCTTAATTCCATTGTGTTCTTTTGTTGTTATTTGACTATTACACTTTATTTCACGGGTTAATGAAAACCACTCTAACATTAATTATCATAATCTCATAAACCTAGCTAGCCGATCTTCTGCGCAGACATTTTTAATGTTGGTTTACTACCTCACCGCAAACATCTGCTCAATGGAGCACTATATCATTCCTTTCTCATTATATTGTCTGACCAATCACAGTTAACCTACTATTGTCTAAGAGCTCGACACTGATTGGCTAAAATGTTTCAACGAGGTTGGTAAACAAAATGGCGTCAAACGCGAAGGCGAAGACGTGCAAATAGTTTGCAAGAACCATAATTTGATTGTTAAATAAAGTTTAATAGTAAGTAAACTCTTTTATTACGTTTATTTGACAGTTTTTTATAACGTCGATTCAATTGGGTTCGCCAGGGTCCGGCTTCAAAATATACACCTATTTCAAAAATCGTTGTCGCAGCCGAAGCTACAGTCCACACTCTAAAGCCTGCAAAGGATGTCGGTTACATGGACTTAATTTGTGATTTATTACACGCTTTTTAAAAGAAATATTTGTATTTATATCTACCACAATAACAACTTGTTATGGTCATATAAAACAAATACGTACAACCAAAATATGCTATGAATATATCGATAACAAGAGAAGTAATACCGACATCCTTTGCAGGCTTCAGACTGTGGACAGTGGCTTTGTTTGCGACAACGATTTTAGAAAAGGGTATATAGAAGGCTATCTGTGATTGTTCAGACAATGGGAATGGAATGTAGTGCTCGGTTGAGCAGGCGTTCGTGGGGAGGGAAAATAACCGAAACTAAGAGTGACTGCACAGGAGGCTATAACCTGACTGGTGCCCAGAGAAAAAACTCTATGCTTTCAGTGCTAGACCTCACCCTTCCCCACTCCGTGAAAAAAACTTACCTACCATCCCATCCCTTGACACATCAAATTTGGCACCTAAAACGCACTGTCCAGCATGAGTTATTTAGCATGAGCTTAAGTCAAACCTGCTTAGAAGATGAAATCCGATTGGACAATTCTTTCCGGCACAGTAATTGTTTTATGTAATGTTTGCGCTCTATAAATATTTTAGAAATTCCATCCAATCATAGTGGGTCTTCTAAGCAGCTTTTACCAGGGCACCAGCCAAGTTATCAACAAAGATAATCACGTGTTAACTCAATGTAGAAGTATCACAATAGTAATATATATACATATCTATGGAATTGAAAAAAGAAATCGATATCAAATATCCACTAAGAGATTATATTATTTACAAGGAGGGAGTAAACGTTTTGTCAATTACAATAAAATGGTGAATCAAATCAAATACTGTTGCATCATTCTTTGGTTTTTAAAAGGGTCCTCAAGGGGTAAAATGGGAGCTGGGATCGGCCTTATTTTTGACTGGGAAAATGGGATTGGATGCACTGGGACTTTACAAATGCACTGGGACTTTACAAATAAAAGAACAATAGAAAATGGGAGTGGGATTGAAAACTTGAGCAAAACTGATGGGATTATGTGATTTTTGACTGGGATTTGGTCCAAATATGAACTGGGAAATGGGATTCGGATCTTGATCTGATAATTTTAGTAAAATATGAAAGAACTAACATTGGAGTTTCATAAGTACTATACAGTGTTTGTGTCCGATCTGTACGAGATATACAGTCTACGACTTGCCACTGTATATCCCATACAGATCGGCTGCTCTCATACAGTATATAGTACATACACAGACCAGTTTCATGTTATCTAGCACCGCTGTACTATTAGTTGACAAAAGGCGCATTCGCACGAAAATGTATATATATAGAGAGTGATTTTCATATGACAGTTAAAGAATTGGCAAACTAATAGTTGTTACTACACTCTGAATCTATTGTTTTCTTTTGTTCTTTACCAACAAATAGTTCTTTTTTTTCACGGTCAAATGAAAATCACTCTAGCCGAATTTAGAGTTAACTCAAATGTGTTGACTATTGTTAGGCGATAATATTTTTTTCGTGTTTTGCTTGGGATTTGTCAACAATTTTGACATGCAGCAAATGGAGCCTGTACAACTCGAGCAGGTACAACTCGAGCAGGTGCAAACACTCGCCTGCGGCTCGTGTTTGCACTGATCTGCTCTCGAATTCTCCCAACCACATCTCGGTTTGCATTAGCCTGTGCAAACACAGTAAATGTGTTTTATTTGTTAAATAAAGCACTTGGGGATTGTCAGAACACTTGAGAAGTGTTGAGAAGCTTCTCTTAACACTTCTCTCGTGTTCTGACAACCCCGCGTGCACTGCTTTATAACCGCTTACAGCAAGCGCGCACGTTCTCTGTCTCTTCGCTTTCGTTGATTTCGTTCTTGCTTAAAAAATTGCGTTTCATTATTTTTTAATAACTTTTGATGTTCTCGAGACGCGGCGAATTTGTGGCGTCACATGGTATTTCTTTCAGTGTAAGTGTGTGTTTTTGGTGGACAATGATCATGACTATCAATACAGCTATTTCAACTGATTAATGTTGCTCCCTTTCTGAAGACCCAAAGCGATCATGGGATATATTTCATGGCGGCATTCAACGGGCACGTAATATGATGTTTAGCCTAAATTAGAAATTAATTCCTCCCTCGCCAGTCAATCAATCAATCAATCAATCAGCCAATCAGTCAGTCAGTCAGTCAATCATTCAACCAATCAATCTATCAATCAAACACTAGCCAATCCGTTAGTCAGTCAGTCAATCATTCAACCAATCAGCCTATTAGTCTACCAATCAAACAGCCTTTCAATCAATCAATCAATCAGTCAGTCAGTCAATCATTCAGCCAATCAGTCAGTCAGTCAGTCAATCAATCAGTCAATCAATCATTCAAACAATCAGTCCATCAACCGCCGTTCAATCAATCAATCAATCACTCAGTCAGTCAATCACTCACTCATTCAAACAAATCAGTCTATCAATCAAACAGCGTTTCAATCAATCAATCGGTAAACTAACCAGTCAACCAATCAACGCAATTAATCAACTAGCAAATCAATCAGTCAATTAACAAACCAGCAAGTCAAACAATGTCAATTAATCAATCAATCAACGAACCAACCAACCAGCCAATCAATCAGTCAATTAACAAACCAGCTAGTCAATCAATAAATTAATCAATCACTCAATCAATCACTCAATCAATCAATAAATAAATAAATAAATGAACGAATGAATGAATGGATCAATCAATCAACCAATAAATGAATCAATCAGTCAATCAATAAATGAATCAATCAGTCAATCAATAAATGAACCAATCAGTCAATCAATAAATGAATCAATCAGTCAATCGATAAATGAATCAATCAGTCAATCAATAAATGAATCAATCAGTCTATCGATAAATGAATCAATCAGTCAATCAATAAACGAATCAATCAGTCAATCAATAAATGAATCAATCAGTCAATCAATAAATGAATCAATCAGTCTATCGATAAATGAATCAATCAGTCAATCAATAAATGAATCAATCAGTCAATCAATAAATGAATCAATCAGTCAATCAATAAACGAATCAATCAGTCAATCAATAAATGAATCAATCAGTCAATCAATAAATGAATCAATCAGTCTATCGATAAATGAATCAATCAGTCAATCAATAAATGAATCAATCAGTCAATCAATAAATAAATAAATCAGTCAATCGATAAATGAATCAATCAGTCAATCAATAAATGAATCAATCAGTCAATCAATAAATAAATAAATCAGTCAATCAATAAATGAATCAATCAGTCAATCAATAAATGAATCAATCAGTCTATCGATAAATGAATCAATCAGTCAATCAATAAATGAATCAATCAGTCAATCAATAAATGAATCAATCAGTCAATCGATAAATGAATCAATCAGTCAATCAATAAATGAATCAATCAGTCAATTAAGAAATGTATCAATCAGTCAATCGATAAATGAATCATGCAATCAGTCAATCAATAAATGAATCAATCAGTCAATCAAGGAATGTATCAATCAGTCAATCAATAAATGAATCAATCAGTCAATCGATAAATGTATCAATCAGTCAATCAATAAATGAATCAATCAGTCAATCGATAAATTAATCAATCAGTCAATCGATAAATGAATCAATCAGTCAATTAATCAATCAATGTTATTTATTATTTATCTGTAAATAGCTAGAGTTACTATACATGAGATAAAATATTATAGTGTGACGTCACAAAAACATATATTTTGGCTTTATCAATTTGCAATTTGCATCAGACAATCAAAGATATCTGCAAACAGCAAATTTGAAAAAACATTTGACCAATAGCAGCTGAGACATGACCACTTGTATATATAATTTCACCATAAAAATCATTTTTATGGTGAAATTATATATTCAATTGGCCATATCTGAGCTGCTATTTGACTGATTTGCATCAAGTTTGCTGTGTGAATGTCTGTTTTGATTGCCTTTCTAAATAAGGAACCAACATTGTGATATATTGAAAATTAAGTTGTGTGACGTCATCACTTCATTACTTATTTAAAGGGGTACTTGGGACCAAAATCAATGAAAATTTAAAATGAATTGAAACTTACTTAAACATATCTATATGGACACAATGATTATCATGAAAAAATATTTTGCTTACATCCAAAAAAGATACATAAAAATATAAT
Source organism: Metridium senile (assembly GCA_949775045.1). Taxonomy (NCBI): domain Eukaryota; kingdom Metazoa; phylum Cnidaria; class Anthozoa; order Actiniaria; family Metridiidae; genus Metridium; species Metridium senile. The sequence goes on from OX459107.1 coordinate 10,423,990, forward strand.
AGAGGTACTATTGTATTCTCTAAAACCACACTAAGGGCCCGGGCAAACGGTTTCAACATTTGCTTCAACATCTGGCAATATTTAAACACTATTAAATTCTTTCAACATTGATTGAACATCATATCGATTCAACACTTTTCAACAATATTAAAAGAGTTAAAAAGCTTTTAAATATTGCCATTCAACAAAATCAAACAGATGTTGAAGCAAATGTTGAAGCCGTTTGCCCGGGCCTAAATGCTGTAGGTGATTATGTATATGAAGTTCTTGAACCAACCAGTGAAAACAAAACTATACCAGTCCTACAGTTATAATTTTCAAGAGTGAACTAAAGATATTCTTATTTAAATCACATTTTTAATACACTTTTAATTTGCTAACAGTTTATAATAAATATTTTGTACATAATTATTTTTCTATTCATTTATCCATTTTTTTACATGTTTTTCTAAAGATATTCTTATTTAAATAATGTTTTTAAAACACTTTTAATTTGCTAACTGAACAATTTATACTAAATATTTTATACCTAATTATTTTTCTATTCATTTATCTATTTTTTAAATGTTTTTCTGTTTCTAATCAATTTGTGTAAGCTAGGGCGTTGAGATAATTAATACACAAGAACTGTAATATTATTATTATAATAATTATCATAATAGAGTACCGAAGTGTGACGTCACAATTTTTTTATCTTTTCCTATTCAAATAATTTTCATCATAGAATGCTTAAGTCAAAAAATAGGCTGCCCGGAAATTTGGGATCATTTGAGTGTGAAACAGCTGAGATATGATTTTTTGAATGTAAACTTTTCGCCATACAAAGTCTTATTTTTGGCCTGGTTCGAACCGGTTCGAACCAGGGCAAAAATAAGAGACTTTATATGAAAAAAATCATTATCATTTATCATTATTATCATTATTATGCAGTTTTCCATAATCAACTGAATATTTATACTAATATGAATAACATAGATCCATTAACATAATTTGAAATAAATATAAATACATATTGATATTGTAAATAGTTTTAACAGAAATTATCAAGTAGATATGTCTATATTTTTCTAGTTTTTATCTTATACATACTACCCATCATGTGGGCGACTATTTTTTCTTCTTCTTTAATCTATTAATTTATTTTAATCACTGTATTTATATATTTATTAACATTTGAAAAACAAAAACACCAAAATGAAGACCAAATAAATGTAGGTCTTACACAACATAGGGATTTAAAAACTTTTGTCGAAGTGATGACAAAAACCCAATATGTTTAAACAAATTTGGCTGCACAACAAATGCCTTGTGATGTTGGGTTTTAATGTAACGATGCAAAACTGTGTCCTTTGCATTATTGATATAGCAAGGTGTGCTGCTTAAATGTTCCACAACGTCACGCGCTCCTTTATTTGGAAACAACATAGCTGGAGTACAGCATTCTGGTGCCGACATGAAGCTATAAAAATGAGGTGCAAATAGACGCCTTAAGTTCAGTAGGTGAGGTCGCCCTATTGCCATGGCAAGTAATGCTACATATACCATGAAAGAAAGCCATAGCATTTTTCTATGGTTAAGAGTTTTCAATTTGTAATTCCAAGCAAACTCGTAGAGTAAAAGAAGAATTGTACCAAAGACTGCACTAATGCCAAACAACTCTGTAAGTCTGTCTGGTTCAACACTAATGTAGCCAATTACACGCTCAGGATGGAAAAGCTTGATATATGTTGCATCTTTGACTTTGGACTGTTTATCATGCTTTGACGATGGATCATAATGACTAGTATGAAGAGATGCGTTCTTGCTCAAGATTGTATTCAGTACAAGAAACAAATCGTTATTTGGATATGAATCATCTTCAACTAACAGAACAAACTTTGGATTGTCTACAAGTGAAGAATTCAGACAATACACATAATCTTGCTTTTCTTTCTCAAAAATGTTCCATTGTCGATAGCTCTTGTCATACAGATTGTCATACTTATTAATGACATGAAGTGATGATACAAGGTCAATAGCTTCTTTGTGAATACTAGGATCAGCATCAACATTACAGACAGAAAATGAAACTTTCAAATCAAATGTATTAGTTCTTTGTGCTTCATAGATCAACCATAACATCTTCCAGACCACCTGTGTCAAATAGAAAGGCTTGTAAACCTCTTCTCCTGCTGGTTTTCTTGCTGTTGTGATAATAGTGATAGCTAAATCAGGGTCTTTTATCTTCCTTATCTTGTCAAGTAGATCTGTATTTTGAATCAACTTCTTTTTCTGCTCAACATGAACCAACCGTAAGTGATTCTCTTTCATCATTTTATCTCTCCCAGGTTTAGAGTCCATCTTAGTAAAGTTATAGATAGAAAACTGAAGATTTGAACACATGTATGGCAGTATGATGAGGAATGTTGTAGAGTAGAGTAGGATGACATGACCCCAAGGTGTGGTTAACCATTTACAACGTACAGTACCTCTGATGGCTTTAAATCTGCAAACCAAAAATAAGTATTATAATTACAATCAAACTGCTACTGCATCATTTATTAATGTTTATTAGTCATCAACAGAGACATTTAAAGTTGTTATACACTATAGTGCAATCACAACATCCATGAAAGAAAATCAAATTACTGGTACTGTGTTTTACTACTTATAATGACAGATAAAGAATTCATTCGGCCATGAACCACACAATGCATACACAGTAATATATAGTGCGAGGGAGAATGGGATGAAAAGGAGAGGGGAGAAAGGAGAGCTTGAATGCAACCCCCAGGGGGTACTCCCTTTGTCCAAGTGGTAGCGGTGATCGGCGGAGGTTTTAAAACGATCCCTAAAAGGTATGCATGCACAGATAAAAATAACTGATAAAGCTTTGCTGATTTCAACCCCTAAAAGGTAAGCACAGATAAAAATAACTGATAAAGCCTTGCTGATTTCAACCATTAAAAGGTACGGCTGTGCAATGTTCTTGCCAGCCAAGCTTATACTTTTAGCAACAAAGCAGAGTAAAAATGTCCCTTACAAGAATGGAATCACATAATCACATCATAACTGATTTTTGAGCCACAACCCTAAAAGGACCCTAAAAGGTACACACATGAAATATTTTTAACCCTAAAAGATACACTGATCACTGCACCCCTACAACTTGGACAAGAGGAGTATCCCCCTGGGATTCAACCCCTCCTTCCTAATCCCATCTCTCTCCTCCCCTCCCCCTCCCCAGACACAGCAACACAGGCTAAGATATCACAGTCATGCTGTTCTGTTCCATTGATATCCACAAGTTTGTACAAAATCTCTAGTCCAGGTTAGTTTTATTTCGCAGATAAATATACACTAGTTTATAACGAAGTATTTTTAGATTGCAGTTTAACAATATATCCATAAAATATTTACGATTAGATATGTAAAGTTGAAATGGTCTCCCTTCTATATATTCATGTTTAAGTGTGTTGTCTTTGTGTAAATAGTTATAGAAATGTAAGTTAAATGTTTTAGATTTCGCCGCACAAATGTACACATAATTCTTATTCTATCGAAACAGACTTCAAATATACAACATAATGCACTTCCTCTTGTCTACTTACCTAGAATTCAAAACGTTTATACACCTTTTAAAGCAAAACATGGTTGGTTTTCACGATAATATATTCATGCATAGTATCGTATCAGTCCGAATAACATAAACAGACAGGCGTTGCTTCCTAGACTGATAAGTACTGAGCTCAAAGCAAAGGAAGCCCAAACAAATTTGATTAGATTTTGTTCGCTTCGCTGCGAAGGAAATATCAAATCTTCCCCTTCTGTCTTCTCTGCTAACACAGGCCCTTTTCCCCCTGCTCCGTATTGGCAAGAAACCTCTGTAATAAACCACGGGTAGCCCAACTCAAGCATGATATTTTACCGGATTGTTGAAAAATACATTTTCTGTAATAACTTAAACCTGTCAAATTGAATTTTGGACCTAAAGTGATATTTAGGTTTCTTGAAATTTTAATCATGGTCATGATGGCTTCCGGTAGTCACGTGACCTTATGGCGAGAAAATCCGGAATTCCTGTTTTTCTCGCCTTGAGGTCACGTGACCACCGGAAGTCAACATGACCATGCTTAAAATTTTAAGAAATCTAAATATCACGTAAAGCCTAAAATTCAATTTCATAGGTTTAAGAATAAACTAGACGCATATCTGCGTATTATTTTTTGGTCGCCGCTCCTTTTCACTTTGAAGAGGCCCCTGGGAACGAGGTTGTCCGCTAGTCCGTCCCTCTTTTGACTCGCTCAAAACTGCCCCAAATGGCCTGAAACTTAACAGGGAGTCAAAGTACAACACAAGAAACAAGTAAGAACGTTTATTTTTATTTTTTATACAAATTTTGTATATTTTAAAAATCGCCGTATATTCTCCCATATAAGCCTTATAAGACCACAGATAGCGAGCTTGGGCTACCTGTGACCACACTCTGAAGCCTGCAAAGGATATCAGCATTTCCTCTTTTATCGATTTAGTCCTTGCATATTTTGGTAGCATGTATTTGTGTTATATGAGCATTACAGACAGAAGGGGGTAATCAGCAAGGGGGAATATTTTCACTAAAAAAATTGAATATTATAGAGCATTGAACAAAAGAAATGCCTAACACGATAGAATGCGTAGATTTTCTATAATCTCTCCGCGGATATCCGCTTCAGAGGTTGTGCCAATCATGCAAATCGGTCACACTATTACGAAAGGCAATGACAGTTCTGAGAACTCAAAAACTTCCCCTTTGCAAGATCCCTTCTAAGAATTATGAGGAAAAAACGTAATTCTGAGAAGGGATCTTGCAAAGGGGACGTTTTTGAGTTCTCAGAACTGTCATTGCCTTTCGTAATAGCGTGACCGATTTGCATGATCTGTGTATTAAATCTCTGAACTTCCCTTTTGCAAGATCACTTACGAGGTGTCATGTATGGGCTCCCTGTGTAGTAAGGGTCACGTGATTAAACCAACGTTCTACAAAGCACATGGCGTATCGTGTAGTACAATATCTAACATGGTGTTTAGAAGTGGTCTTTTTACGTAGAAAATTGAAAACCCTCCAGTAAAAAACTAACTAGGCGTGAACATTAAACACTCTACAAGTCATGGAAGACGTTTTTGAAGGAACAAAATCTCCACAATTACACTGGGAAAGTGAGGATTTGCCAACAGCTTGGCGAAAGTTTACACAGCACGTAGAATTCATGTTCCGCTAAAGAAGAAATCTGAAGAAGAAAAGTGTAGCTATCTCATGTTATGGGTCGGAGATAAAGGTCGGGATATCTACAATACGTGGAAACTGACGGACGAAGAAAAAAAGAAGTTAGCAACGTATTATACCAAATTCAAGGAAAATGTAGAACCAAAGTCTTATGTTGTATTCGCTCGGTATAAATTCAACAGGAGGATACAAGATCCAACGGAATCGATAGAACAGTTTGTAACTGGGTTAAAACTGTTAGCCGAAACCATGTAGATTCAAAGATGAAGACGAGATGATTAGAGATCGGGTCGTAATTGGTTGTCAATCGGACAAAGCAAGAGAAGATCTAATAAAAGAAGGCTCCGAGCTATCGCTTACAAAAGCAATCGACATCGCCAGAACACAATTGAGGAAGTTTTAACCGAAGTAGCCGATTCCAAATTGTTTAGTGTATTAGATGCAACATCAGGATTTTGGCAGATTAAGCTTGACGAAGACAGCTCCAAGTTGTGTACGTTTAACTCTCCGTTTGGCAGGTACCGTTTCACAAGATTACCATTTGGCATAAAGTCTGCCCCAGAGGTATTCCAAAAAACCATGAGCACCATGATGGCTGGAATACCCTCAACTGAAGTTGTTGTTGATGACATATTGATCTGGGGACGAAATGAAGAAGAACACGACAAACACCTTCGTCAAGTACTTGATAGAGCAAGAGAATCAAACCTCAAACTAGGAATCAAGAAATGAAGAAAGACGAAGTAGCGTATCTAGGTCATGTATTTTCGAAAGATGGAATAAAACCAGACCAGGAGAAAGTAAGAGCAGTTGAAGGTATGACGCCATCTACCCATGTCAAAGAACTGAGGACTTTCCTGGGATTTGTACAATACCTAGCGAAGTTTATACCAAACTTGGCTGAAGTTAGTGCTCCACTAAGGAAACTGTTGGAGAAAGATATCTTATGGCACTGGGAAAGTGCACAAGAAGAAAGCTTTACAGAGCTAAAGAGATTAGTCGCCAATACCCCGGTACTTGGATACTACAACCCAGATATGCCAGTAACCCTTTCAGTCGATGCAAGTTCAAAAGGGTTAGGGGCTGTCCTACTCCAGGATGAAAAGCCTTTTGCATATGCCTCCCGTGCATGAACAGAAACACAGCAGAAGTATGCACAAATTGAGAAAGAAACATTGGCAATACTGTACGGTCTCCAGAAGTTTCACCAATATGTATATGGGAAACATGTAACTGTGGAATCAGATCACAAACCTTTAGAGTATATTCTTAACAAAGCTCTACATCTAGCACCACCAAGAATCCAACGAATGATGATGTCATTACTAAGGTATGACTATACAGTTGTTTATAAGCCTGGCCCAGAAATGTATATCAGTGATGCATTAAGTAGATCATATCTGCCTGAATCTAATGAACACATTGAAGAGGAGTATGACGTCAATGAAGTACAGTTGAATGCATACCTCCCTATCAGTCAAGAGCTGTATCAGAAGTTTCAAAGCATAACAGCAGCAGACCCAGTGATGATCAAACTACAAGATGCAGTCCTTGATGGATGGCCGGAAACAAAGTCAGAACTTCCAGTCGACATCCAGAAAGACCCTGGTCAAAGATTGGCGTAGATCTGTTTGAACTTAACAATGTCACATATTTGCTATCAGTTGATTATTATTCAAAATGGCCGGAGATTGCAAAGCTCAATGGTCTTACCAGCAGTCAGATCATTAGCCAACTCAAGAGTCAGATTTCACGCTATGGCATCCCAGACCAACTAATATCAGACAATGGTCCTCAGTTTGCTAGCTCAGAGTTTGCAAACTTTGCAAAGCAATACGGATTTGTACATGTCACATCAAGTCCACTATACTCTCAATCAAATGGTGCATCAGAGAGGTATGTACAGACAGTTAAAAACATTTTAAAGCAAGCAGATGATCCATACCTTGCCATGCTGGACTACAGGAACACTCCACTAGAGGAACTCAACAAGTCTCCAGCACAACTTTTGATGGGGAGGCGTCTGAAGACTACGCTACCAACAGTAGCAGCACTGCTTAAGCCTGTAGATTCAGAGGTCGTAAACAGCAACTTACAAGGCAGACAAATTCTGCAAGCACACTATTATAATACGAACAGTGGTAAGGAACTACCATCTTTACAACCAGGTGAACAAGTAAGGATGCAGTATGCTAAGAAGTGGGTACCAGCGAAAGTTGTTAAAGCGCTTCTCAAACTCATTAATAATTCATTATCTCAGGGACCAATTACAACTTTGTATTTCAGTCACGTGCATAGGTCTTGATACACCGATCAAACACTGATCAAGACACTGATCAAGACACTGATCAAGTCACTGATCAAGACACTGATCAAGACACTGTATAAATTAGCTTAAAAGTAATTTCTCATTCATCCCAATTTACTCTTTTTTTTCTTTATTCCACTGCTATCTCCTTTTTTACCTGTCATGCCTGTTTATTGACCTACCTACCTAACTAATTGCCTAACATTTTATTTTTATTTTATATTTATTTTTTATTTTATTTTGGACGTCCTGTGACTCGAACCGGGAACCTCTGGCTTGCAATTCTAATGATTTACCAACTAAGCTAATAACGAATTCGTTGAAAGTTTTGGGTTGATGTTATATATTATTGATGTTTTGCTCAGAGGGTGATACTAATTATTTGATAAAAAGTTCAAAATGTTTTATTTAGTGATTTGTTTGAGAAGCCATATCAAAAACTTGTGCTTCGTGTTTGATGAGGGGCTCCAAACACCTCGAAACGGATAAAAGCACTCGGCCTGCGGCCTCGTGCTTTCATCCGCTTCTCGGTGTTTGGATCCCCTGATCAAACACTCGCACTCGTTTTTGATCTATTACATGAAGCACCCCGCTCATACATGGTCCAGACGGGTAATGGGACCATCTATAGACGAAATCCTAGAGATCTTCATTGTGATCGATCTCATCAACTGACGCAATAAAGGTGACAGCGACTTCCTCAGTGCCACCGAGTGTGAGCACTTATACTACACCAACTACAGATCCTATAACAACAAACAGCACCCAAGGTGATGGTGCAACACAGAGTACAGAAACAATGCACTCACAAGAAACGCCCATTGCTAAAGAAGCTACAGCGTTATCACCAACTAAAGAACAGAGTTCATCAACAGTAACAACCAGATCAGGAAGAGAAATCAAGACACCAAGTAGATACAAAGACTAAGAACATTGATCATTATATACTTTTAACTTTGGACACTGAACATTGTTTCAAGATTGTTTTAATGACTTCTTATAGTCATTTTGATCCATGTTATACATTAACAAGAATGGACACTGAACATTGTTTAAAGCTTGTTTTAATGACTTCTTATAGTCATTTTGATTCATGTTATACATTAACAAGAATGGACACTGAACAGTGTTTAAAGCTTGTTTTAATGACTTCTTATAGTCATTTTGATCCATGTTATACCTTAACAAGAATGGACACTGAACATTGTTTAAAGCTTGTTTTAATGACTTCTTATAGTCATTTTGATTCATGTTATACATTAACTAGAATGGACACTGAACATTGTTTAAAGCTTGTTTTAATGACTTCTTATAGTCATTTTGATCCATGTTATACATTAACAAGAATGGACACTGAACATTGTTTCAAGATTGTTTTAATGACTTCTTATAGTCATTTTGATCCATGTTATACATTAACTAGAATGGACACTGAACATTGTTTCAAGATTGTTTTAATGACTTCTTATAGTCATTTTGATTCATGTTATACATCAACAAGAATGGACACTGAACATTGTTTCAAGATTGGTTATTCACTTGTTATATACATTATGATTCATGTTATTTACAAGTTATTGTTAAGATGTAAAGGTTAGTACACAAAACCGTGGAAAAAGGGGGATGTCATGTATGGGCTCCCTGTGTAGTAAGGGTCACGTGATTAAACCAACGTTCTACAAAGCACATGGCGTATCGTGTAGTACAATATCTAACACGAGGGAAACAACATATGCTGTGAGGGAAAACAATTCCTTGAAACTGTTAAAGTAAAAGTATACATCATGGCTGCAGAACGACGCTTGACAGTCATTGCTGTTCTTATTCTTTCCATAACCGATGTTACAAGCTCATTGTATTCCACAATTCATGTATCAGCAACGGGTTCCTTGGATAAAGCCTGCGGTTCTACAATACGTCCATGTAAAACACTGGATATTGCCATACAAAAAGCTTTGAGCCAAGGCCCCAGCAATACTCGTATTTTGCTAAGAGAAGGCGCCTATACACTCTCCAGAAGCTATTCGTTCACTAAGGTAAAACATTTCACTATAGTTGGAGAAGGAGTTGATGAAGGGCAATCTCAAGTCAGTTGCTTTCCAAACGTTAGCATTGCCTTTGTGTTTAGCAGTGATATTGGACTTTATAACTTGAAGTTCATTAAATGTAGTGGTTGGCAAAAGAGTTTGATTGGCCGCGAGAAATCAACCAAAAAAATGAACCATTTGGATTATTTAACAGCATTGTATTTCAGCTATTGCAAGAACGTTCAAGTTCACAATGTGGAGGTTAGTCAAAGCGATGGAGTTGGTATGACTTTCACTGATGTTAGTGGTTATGTGAACATTAGTGATAGTGTATTTAAGGATAATCGGCCCAGACGTAATGTTTCTCAGGTTGCGGATGACAGCGAAGAAGCTAATGCTGGAGGAGGAATCTTTTTATTACTGAATTCGTATGGTTACAACCCTTTGAATATAAGTAAAGATCACCATGAAACATATCAGCATAATGGACGATTCGTAGTAAACAACGTCCAGTTTATTGCCAACGAAGCACGAAACCCAGACAATGATAATCGAATTAATTCTCCTTTGACCCCTTTCAGCTGTGGTGGTGGTATTGGTCTTTATCTATATGGTAATGCAAGTAATAACGCATTCACTCTGTCACGTTGTACATTTATTGGTAATCATGCACAGTGGGGAGGGGGATTTCAGGCTGAGTTTAGAGATAACACTGAAAACAACATAATTGAAGTTAAAGAGAGCACTTTCACTGAAAACTTTGCATCTTACGCTGGCGGCGGGGCGAGGATAGGTGATGTCATTACATCTAAGAACGCCATTCTCCCTAACACATTTACCTTTACAGACTGTACGTTTGACAATAACACATCGATATGGGGCGGTGGAATCTCTATATATGGTACATCTTTCATGGAGAAAAGCCCTTTCATACACAAAAATAGAGAGAAGGTCGTGTTAATCAACACAGTTTTCTCTGAAAACAGAGGGAATGTTGGATCAGCACTTGGATTATTTTCATTCAACCTTAATCCTGACAACATTGGGCCTTTAGTGCCCGTTCATGTGGTGCTAGAGAACTGCAGTATTACCAACAATTACGTCACCACAACTAAACATGATATCTTGGTTGGCCAAGGGACGGTGTATACAGTCGAAATGCCAATAATATCCAAGGGTTACCTTCAAATATCAAACAATAGCCACACCAGTATGGTATTGGACTCTGCAATATTTGTGATACATGGACGTGTGGACTTCTTGAACAATACAGGCTACAGAGGTGGTGCGCTTGCAATGTACGGCAATTCTAAAATAAGATACGCTGCCAAGTCCAAAGTGTATTTTACCGGTAACCAATGTGTGGAAAAGGGCGGCGCCATTTACGTTAATGCACCAGGATCAACGCAGGTCAGTTTCCACGCCACAGGATACCCAACTCATCAATGTTTCTTTGAATACAACGAAGAAAGTGGAGTTGATTTTGACTTGTGGAAGACTGAAATCATCTTTCAAGGAAATGTCGGTCCAAACGAAGAGTCCGGCCTCTCAGTGTATGCCACTTCTCTTCAAAACTGTCGTCGAGCTGGCGAATCAAGAAGAAACAATACTGTACTGCAGTGGAAATTTATCAAATTCCTTACGAGCAATGGACTTAACTTCAGTGATGTAAACAGAAAAGTATCAACAGACCCGGTTGATTTAGTTTTTCGTAAAAAGGATTGGAACGTTGCACCCAGTGAGATCTTTAACGCTTCTATTTCACTTTTGGACGAGATCGGGAACCCAGTGTATGGCATTATCAACATTGACATCCAAACAAAAGAAAGTACGTCACATGCTCGCCTTGCTACGCCGTCGTCCCTTTTTCTTGTCCAGGAAAAACAAGTGAAATTCTTAATCCTTAATGGCAGAAATGGAGATCATTTTGATGTTGTTCTGCGGTCAGTTGGACGATATGTTATTCGCGAAAAAATCAATGACTTAACTCTCAGAGACTGTAACCACGGTTTCCATAGTGAAAACGATAAGTGTGTTTGCTCAGATTCCAAATTTTCTGGTATATCCCGATGCGATGAGGACGGTCAAAAAGTGTTTCTAAAACGTGGATATTGGGCAGGGATGGTGGATAAACAATTCAATACCGTCACCTGCCCAGTCAATTACTGTCGATGCTCGGATCCATACAGAGAAAACGCAATAGGGGAGTGTACATATGTAAAGAATGAAATGTGTGCAGGCGATAGAGACCCAAATAGCGTGCTTTGTGGAAAGTGTAAACCTGGATACACTGCATCTTTTGGAAGCGAGGCTTGTGTTTTAAACTGCAGTACAGGAAACATCGCTTATTTTCTTGTAATAGGTCTAATACTAACTGTTGTAGTAATGTTACTTATGTTAATTGAAGTGGATGCCTTCACGGGCTATCTCAACGCTTGGCTTTATTCATATCAGGTCATATCCCTTCTGACACCAGGAAGTTTTGAATTCGATGGGTTTATGAAGTTCATCATTGGCCTTGCAAACTTAAAGATAAGCTTTGGCGACAGAGGAAAATGTTTAACAGAAGGTCTCGACGAATCAGATAAACTTGCTATTATGTATATATTACCAGGCTTCGTACTTTTCCTCGTGTTTTTTATTGCTAAGCTCGTTAAACGTTTTCCAAACTGTTGTTATTCTAAACGGGTAAAAGCTCCATACAGTGCCTTTAGTACAATTTTTGTCCTGTGCTACACCAATATTACTGGAATATCCCTAAGGATTTTACAACCTATAAAGATTGGTGACGAATACAGAGTGTTTGATCAAGGAGAGTTAAAACCCTTCCATGGTAAACATAGAACCTATGGTGTACTTGCTTGTTTTTGTATTGCCTTTATCGTCATACCCATTCCAGTTCTGCTGATGTTTCAGCCTTGGATTGAAGGGTGTTTTCGACGCTGCAACGTCAGCTTGCTCCGACTCAAACCTTTATTTGATAAGCTGCAAGGCTGCTTCAAAGGTAAGAGTTCTAATTAGATCAGTTTTATGTTATCTATATATACCATGCACCGCTGTACTATTTGATAAATGCTGCATTAATTTGCACAGGGATATCCTCAATTCAGAGTAAATTCAAATGTGTTTCCTATTGTTAAGTGATAACTTGTTTTCATGCTTTGCTTGAAAGTTGTAAATATGTACATTGACATCAAATCAATGCTTAGCCTGTGCAAATCAGTGCGCCTTTTGTCAATTAATACAGTGGTGCTAAACAACGTGAAACTGAAGGATTGAATCACATGTCAAGAAGTGACACACATACAATTTATCAATAACCAAGCACGTCAATGAAACATATTTAAATTGTATTTAGGTAATTATGTGTGTAAGCCTTTATTCGTTCGTCTCTAGCTTGCTTCTCTCCTCTCGTTTCTTTTAGTCTCCTTTCCTATTCATAAATAGTTCACCTTATTACAGTGCTGCTAATTCAACCGGGGCCACCCCGAGTTTATTAGCCAATCACGTTTCAGCTTAAGAACAAAAGAACCAGACATAGACGATCCGTCAAGTCAATTCGCGCCTATAATTTGATTGGCTGATAAGGAGACAAAGTAGATATCTTTTGTTCTTAAGCTCAAACGTGATTGGCTAATAAACTCGAGGTGGCCCCGGTTGAATTAGCAGCACTGTAATTTCTCTCTCTCTCTCTTTCCACTTGCTTTGTTATCTTTATGCACATTATCCCTATAACTAGAACCCTTCTTTCTTCTTGTTCTTTCATCTGCATGCCCTTCATTTTTAATTTATTCTTTTACTGTATTTGCTTCTTCATTGTCATATCATTTCCTGCTAGCAGTCCTTAAATCTGTATATCCATTGAATATAGATTGTTACATTTTACATTTTCACTTTTCCAGACCAATACCGCTGGTGTGCTGCGTTCTATTTCCTGGCCAGGCTGATAATACTTCTAATGAGAATCCTCATTCCACAAAGTCAAATTAAGCGAGCCCTCTTACAAGCCACCTGTGTAGCCATTTTAGTGGTCTTCCTTTGGCTACGTCCTTACAAAGAAAACAGTCATCCAGATCAAACCAACTATAGCTGGATCAACGTCTCTGATGCCATACTATTGACAAATCTTACATTGATAACAATATTCAGCTCAGCCATCGATGAAAAACCAAGTCGTCAAGGTGAAATGAAGGTTTTTGTCAATATTCTAGCCTATGTACCACTGGTTGTACTTGTGTTCGTATTTTACAGATCGTTTGATCAATATTACCGCAGAAATAAACGTGGTGAGCAGACAAAGTTGGAGTTCATCAGGTTTAAATGTTCCAAATGTCTTGAGACATGGTCTAAATGTTCCAAGTGTCTTGAGACAGATAGAAATGAGGCCGAGGTAAGTACAAGCGATTCCAATGCAGGTACAACGGCGATTACGTTGAATCCTCAAAGGGAACCTGATTGTTGAACAAGAAAGCAGAAAGACAGTTGTATAACTGGTAAACGCAGAGAAAACGGAGGGGAGAGGAACAGGGATTAAAATATCCTTCCTCACAAATTTTATACCATTTTTCTAGCTCCCTCCCTCCATAAGTTTTGGACCATTTCTCCCTCCTCCCTGATTTTCTTTGTTCTTTCTAAATAAACGCTATTGAGGCTTTTCATTAGATTATTTAGTAGTTTGCATTTCAGAGATAATAATAATATTACAATCAGTCCAATAAGACCTTATAGTTCAATAATTAAATAAAATTCGACCTTCTCTTTCCTGCCTTAAGCTTTATATTCTAATTCCCCCTCCTCCCTCTATGTTTACCTCTTCTCCTCCCTGTTTATTTTCGCTGTTTCTCCCTCCTCCATTATCTGTTCCTCTCCTCTCAAAACGTTTGTGACAACACTGCTATCCTCGTACTATGTCCGACAAGGGGGCCATTCTTTATCAATAACAATTGTTCGTTTAAACTACATGAAAACAAAGAGAAAACAATGGATTTGTTCTTGTGATTTGCGTCGAAGACGGCATAGAAGCAAACTATTACATAAGGGGTGACTCCTGCACAAGCATAATTATAGATTAGATTACCCAAATAGCTAAGAGCTGAACTTAGATGCCATATAGACACATACATGCATGCCAACCTCGTATAAGCTTTAAAATGTGGAGAATAGTCCCCTACACAGTTCCCTGCGCCATCTTGAAAGATAGCCGGGCCTTTGCATCGAAGGGACATGAGCGTTGAGCTTGCAATGATAGAGACCTTTTAACACCTTGTGCATGGGACAATTATTCACGTGTCTCTAATATATATATCCATTTTTATGAACTTTGTAGTGTAAGAAACTATTGTTAGTAATTTCTAGTATATCATAATCGCTCTTCAAACTTTGCTAACAAATTTTTTAGTCGCTATATAGACTTCAAAAGGCTTTTTATATATTCAACAACAACAAAAAAAAGGAAAAAGGAAAACTTTTACAAAAAAAGTTATATTGTACTTCATCGAGGACGATGTCTTAGTTTTGTCAGGAAAAAAAGTTATAAAGTGCCTATAACTATTTGTATATGTAATATACAAATTAGGTAATACCTAATACCGGAGCTCCAGTTTAAATTGTTCCTACAACATCAATATGTGCATATAAATAGTTTTTGTGCATGGGCCATGCCCATGCCCAATCTGAACTGTAATTATTTTAGTTACGTAACCGCAAAAGACAACTACAAAATCATAGATATAGGTGGAACGGAATAATTTACTTTCTGAGCAAATAATAATCTGCGATATATATATTTTCGATAAAAATTCAAAAACCTTATTTATCACTACGGAGCCCTGTTAGGGACACACAGGCGTGCTATGATATTTCCTAACGTGCTTAAATATTTTACAAACGCGTGCAAACATTTTCTACTTTGCCGCGACTTTTTTTTTCTCGGCGCGACTTTTTTTTTCTTGGCGCGACCTTTTTTTTCTTGGCGCGACTTTTTTTTCTTGGCGCGACTTTTTTTTTCTCGGCGCGACCTTTTTTTCTTGGCGCGACCTTTTTTTTCTTGGCGCGACTTTTTTTTCTGGGCGCGACCTTTTTTTTCTTGGCGCGACCTTTTTTTTCTTAGCAAATTAAGCCGCTCCCACATTTAACGCGGGCTCAAGCCTCCATCATGACGTATTCCAAGATGGCTGCCGAGTGCCTGGAGAGCGATTTGGAGAAGGCAAGTATTTAAGTCCTATTTTACATCAAATAGTGGTGTGGTATTCAGTCTGCCATACTTGATGGCACGATATTTACTAATCCATCTAAAACAAACCAATTCATGCCTGAGTGACTTATAATTCTTTGTTTTTGAAGTTGTCAACATTCTTTTGTACCATGTGACTCCGTCAAATTTGTGCTAAATACTTTGATATTCACAAATAAATACATGGAAAATGTTTGCTTTTCTTTTCTGCAGTTACTTTATTATTCTGTTGTTGTACATTTCTCACTCATTCTCTTTTGATGCTGTATTAAAAAATCTTTAAATCTTTATAAAAGAACTTAATGGCAATATTTGTATTAAATTATACATACTCAGTTTCTGTTAAGTGTTTGCTATTACTTTTTATGAGCATTGTTAGTGTACATCACAATCTGTATTTCTTGGAATTATCTCCAATTTATTAAAGACTAATTTTATTTTTGATGTGCAGGTCTGTAAATTTCTACAAGGAAGAGGTGTCACCAAGAGTGTCATTGGAAAGTTCAAGGATGATTCTCTAGTTCACTGATATTTTATTGAGATTTTATATCAACAATGTTATATTTTGTTGTAGAAAATTAAATATAAATGTTTTGTTTTGTTATTTATTTATTGTTGTTAATATATCACTTGCATGGGTATTCATCCACCATCTAAGTTATTATGCTCCCTACAGAGAACATCCACAGGAAGCCCATCGCAGACAATGTATTCTTGTAAATATCTGATTTCATTCATTCAATTTTACTTTTTTATAGACAACTGTTTTCACCTCTTTTGTCTATTTGAAAATATTAATTGGCAAATTACAGTAAAGTAGTGAAAGCACTGTCAAGCACATATTTAAAATTGTTTTATAAGATATTATCAATTATACAAACAACACATACATGTTGTTTTTAATTTGACAGTTTCAGTTTGGTATTTCTCTATTTACTGCTTATTATTTTCTGGTTGAACAATAGCAATATAGTTTAAAAAGGTTATGACTAAGTTACACCTGATTGCAAAAAGGTTGTCATAGAAAAGTAGTACTTTAGCACTTAAATTAGGAATATATCAGAAAGACAAAAGAATCCTTATGCTTAAGTGATAATCTTTGATTTATTAAAGTACTATTTTGCTATGACAACCCATTTTGTAATCAGGTTTATATAAAGGGACAGTTGCATATTTGTGTAGGGAATAAGAGTGCATGAAGTTAGAGCATGTGACTTAACTGTTTGGACATTATTAGAGTAGTTTTCATATTGTGGAATGATTCAACTTGACTAACTATTTTTAAGTGTCGTGAGAAATATTAAATGGGATAAGTTTCCTTTTTTTCACACAATTGCAAGTGTCCTATATCGTTTATTATTAAATTTAACGGACCCTATGTATATGATTAGAAATTAAGGCGACTGACTACTATGGTAAATAGTAATCAGAACTTAAAGTGCTTATGGAGTCAAAAATGGGACATATTTTGTCCAATTCTAGACATCGTGAGATTTAAGATGATATATGTATAAGCCTGATCGGGCAAATGCAGGGGGAGTTATTCCACTTTAAACATCGCTGTGACCACGCCCTGGCCGGCAGGTTTCGGACTGGGTCGAGTTACCGGAAATGACGAGTTAAGTTACTATAATTTATGCAAAGGTATTTGAAAGCGACGGATTTCGATTCCGATTTCGTATTACTTTAGACAATTATGAGTACAACAACATCCCTGGTCATGTAAAACTATAAAACTATAATTTAAATAAGGTTAAAAAGCAAGTAGGTGTTAGAACTTGGTCACGTGAAAGTAATTCGTGATGTGTAATTCGTGTAATTCGTGTAAATTCGAGTAATTCGTGAAGAGGCAATCAATAATTTCCTTGTAAGCAAAGCCCATATGAAAATTTTCTCCTATGAAATCGTCACGAATGTCATTCCCTGCCGCCATTTTGAATAATAACATCGATGAAATGAGCCTGCGGTAATGCGGTTGGTCATATCGTGGCTTGAGCCGCGATAAATCTGGGAGCGGCTTAATTTGCTAAGAAAAAAAAGGTCGCGCCAAGAAAAAAAAGGTCGCGCCAAGAAAAAAAAGGTCGCGCCAAGAAAAAAAAAGTCGCGCCCAGAAAAAAAAAGTCGCGCCCAGAAAAAAAAGTCGCGCCAAGAAAAAAAAGGTCGCGCCAAGAAAAAAAAGGTCGCGCCAAGAAAAAAAAGTCGCGCCAAGAAAAAAAAGGTCGCGCCAAGAAAAAAAAAGGTCGCGCCAAGAAAAAAAAGGTCGCGCCCAGAAAAAAAAGTCGCGCCAAGAAAAAAAAGGTCGCGCCAAGAAAAAAAAGGTCGCGCCGAGAAAAAAAAAGTCGCGCCGAGAAAAAAAAAGTCGCGGCAAAGTAGAAAATGTTTGCACGCGTTTGTAAAATATGTAAGCACGTTAGGAAATATCATAGCACGCCTGTGTGTCCCTAACAGGGCTCCGTATATCACGCATACAAAGTACTATATTTTTCAATAATTTTATGCTCAAATTATGAAAAAGGTATTTTATACTTATGTGCATGATGAATTATTGACTAAAAATCCAACCCAAACTATTTATGTTTTTAAAATATGAACCAATTAAAAAACTTCGATATCACTATAACTTTTCTAGAGAAACAAAATTAGGGGTATTATTCACGCGTTTTTGAAAGATATGAATTTTTAGATTTTACTTTTTGAGTAGAAATCGCACAATGCAAAAATTCGTGACAGCATGACTTTGTGTCACATTTTGGCGTGTTTGCGAATGCCAAGGCACCTTCACCTGGCAAATTCGCTTCAAACACAAGACAAAACGCTGAGAAAAATCAAGATTTTGAGCTTCATATTGACAAAAACGTTACTTGAATAAGTACTAAATAGGATGATAACTATGTATTAAAAGGAAAAAACGGAATTCTAGAACATTTCTTTATAAAAAAAAAACTTTTCATCGCATTAGATTTAATATTAAAACTAGACCCTGTTGGCAGGGTAAACTGGGCTACCTGGATGGTAGTGGATCCTTGGGAGCCAGGGTCTTGTTAGGTTGCCGTTGGACTACTGACTATGCTGAAAGCGTGGATCAAGTTCTCTCTTATACAGACAATGTTATTAATGATGTCCACCAAAAAATCATTTAGACCAAAAGAAATGTCATGTCAGACCTTATATACTCGCCCTAAATACTCGATACCAGAAATTATTGTATAAGTAGAGTTCATAATTATTATTCTCTGTTCACTGTTACTCACTATAGAGTTTGAAACCAGAATTTATATCGTTTAAAACAAATATACAAATCATCAGATAATAGTTCTTTTGGTCTTTTTTTCACAACTTTTTTGACAATGACTATATGTTTATTTTGTTGTTTACACCCAACGTATCATTTCAGTAGTTTTTTATATATCATTAAAAGTCAACTCTTAAATTGTGTTTTGCTAAAATATAATTGCCATGTGTGTTTTATTTGATTGATGACCAGTGCATAAAATCCTATTTTCCCAGTTCACAAAAAGAAAAAATGTGTGTGATTTTTGGGCTTGTTTGAATCTGCTCGATATTTCTATGTACCGGGATGCCTGTGTTACAAAATGTTGACATTTCACCCCGTTCCCTCCCCACAAGAGCCCAAAGGCTTACTAGATTTGAGTATGCGATATAGAGTTCTAAAACTGTCTCAGAGGGACTTTTATGAAGTTGTTCTTAAGAATTGAACGTCAGAACAAGAAAGATAGATAGTTACTAAAGCAATATGTGTAATTTTTGAGGCGATTTGGGCTGTTGAGAGTGGTTTTCAGACAGGCCGATTTGAATGTTTATATCGATCGGCGTGTTGCCCTCGTGTTGACAATGTTCGCTTTGTAGGTTTCGTGAAGGAATTCACGTTCTCCGACATTGTGAAGAACAAAAATAGCACATTAATCAATATAAACTCAAGATTTCTGTTTGGAAGTGCTAGATAATATGCCGTAGCGAATGCAATTCTGCTGGCACATCGGCTTCTGTTTTGTGCTTGAAATGACGACTTTGCTAACGGCGGATCCTTCCGGCGAAGATATCCTCGTCTTTATAAAGAGGAAAATAGCCAGCTATATTTCGGGTGTCAACCCTGTAGTACAGCAACTAATAATAATGAATGTCTTGGCGATCATCAGTCTAATATAGCCATTAGTTTATGCGGGATCAGAGTTATTAAAACGAGTAAACACGAGTCGATATTCGATCGAACAATCACAATGACTCGACTTCACGTGTTATTTTCTGTCAAAATAGTGACAACGCCAATCACCGTCAATCACATCACAAATAAAAACAAGACACAGACCTGATATATGATTGGACGATATCAGGGTTGTCATGAGGCCGCAATTACCCTCTGGGTAATATTGCGCAATTTGTTCATTTTGTCGAGCAGGAGAAAAAAACAAAACAAAAACAAAGGCATTTTAAGACTGTGATACCACAGGTATCCCAGTAAAAAGTAGTCATTGCAAATCTTCAAAATTCAAACAAAACACAAACGACCTGAAAGTTCTTTTGAAGTGGAATTAAAGACCTTAAGTATCAACCAACAAAGGATCGATTTGAAGCTTAATTATTTCAAGTTTTTAGGTGTTTTTGTTTTTCACGCTCGTTATCAAACAATTTTTCTTTCAAAAAACTGACTTGAAAAAATAATTCGTTGAACTTACTTTATCGGTGATTATTTTCCTGAGGTTTTCTTCTTCTGGATGACATCGATAATATTTTGACGAATACATGTATGACTTGAATCAGTTTTGATGAATTAAGCATGGATCATAGTTAAACTGCCAAGCTTGAAAATCCATAAATAAACTGTACTGAAGGAAGCATTTTGAAGATAGTATTCATTACCGAATAAAGTCGCTTCATTTTCAATTCTTTTACTTTGCTGTAGTCTTTATTCTTCTACGAAGTTTTATCTACAGACAAGTGTTCTTGGCCTTTCAGTCTTTTCCTTTTCTTGAGATAAACTTCTTCATGTTTGTCTCCTTGAAGTTTATTTTCTGCTTTGGTAGTCTTTATTCTTCCAAGAAGTTTTATCTGCAGACACGTTTTCTTGGCCTTTCAGTCGTTTTCTTTTATTTCTACTGTTAAATTTCTTCATTTTTGTATCCGGCCTGAGTTTATTTTCTTCTTCGGCCAAAACTATTTTTGTTTTCTTCTATGTTCATCTTTCTCAGTTGATATTTTAAATATTGTATTTTGTTGTTTGTTTGACTTTTTTGTCGATAAAAAAAACCTGCTTTCGGGCGCTGCTATTCCGTGCGCGCGCGCATCACTTTCCCGACGAAATGTAACAGCCAATCAGTATCGCGATGGGCACGTTGTACGGACGTGCGCGCCCGCGATCCTACGTGTCGGTCGATGAAAAATCAACTCGATGGGTTACCATTTTTTCTTAAGTATGGTGCTCCGCTTGCGCGGGCCTTCGGCCCGCGCGGAGCTCCGCTATAATTGTATTTACAAAAACCATGTACTTGTAAAAGGGAACTCATCTCTCTGGTGCTTCATAGCCAACACCCACAATAGGAAGTAATATACAAATTAGGTAATACCTAATAGCGGAGCTCCAGTTTAAATTATTCTTACAACATCAATATGTGCATGTAAATAGTTTTTGTGCATGGGCCATGCCTAATCTAAACTACAAAAGACAACTACAAAATCATAGATATAGGTGGAACGGACTTTTAATTTTATTTACTTTATGAGCAAATAATAACCTGCCATGTATATATTTTCGATAAAAATTTAAAAATCTTATTTATCACGCATACAGCGTAATATATTTTTCAATAATTTTATGCTCAAATTATGAAAAAGGTATTTTGTGTGCATAATGAATTATTAACTAAAAAATCCAACCCAACCCATTTTTATTTTTAAAATATGAACCTAGAAAAAAACTTCGATATCACTATAACGTTTCTAGAGAAACAAAATTAGGGGTATCCACGCGTTTTTGAAAAAGATATGAATTTTTAGATTAAATCGTACAAAAATTCGTGACAGCGTGAATTGTGTCACGCACGACACAACGTGCATGATATGATAAAGTCCCATAGACAAAACGCTGAGAAAAATCAAGATTTTGAGCTTCAAATTGACAAAAACGTTACTTGAACAAGTAATAGGATGGTAACTATGTATTTAAAGGAAAAAAGGGAATTCTATAACATTTCTTTATAAAAAAAAACACCTTTTCATCGAATTAAATTTACAATTAAAAAAAATAGTTATGGCAAATCTTCAAAATTCAAACAAAACAAAAACGACCTGAAACGGTTCTTTTAAAGTGGAATTAAAGACCTCAAGTATCAGTTCTACCAACACAGGAACTATTTGAAAAGACAAGGATGTTAAAACAAGGTATTTTATTATGAAAAAGTTTGTGTAAAACATCATTTTGTTCTGTAAAAAACACTTTAACAACTTTGAAATAGAAACTATAATAAAAATGTTCGTTTAGTAAACATAAAATAGTCAATATTGCTAAATAAACAGATGTTATTCAACCAGTTTTGAATTATGTTTGTATTCTAATTCATCTTTAATGTTTTCCGTTGATGAGTTTGTGAAAAGCACATAAATAAATCCCTTTTTGAATCGACCAAATACCACAAAAAGTACAATTTACACACTTGTAAACATCGTGTTATGTACGGTTTGTATCTCAAAAAGTAAATCAAATGGAGATAAACGTTTTCTTTTTTCTTTCTATAATAAATCAGAGAACAGATTCTTCCTTTTTGAAGCTTAATAATTATTTCAAGTTTTTAGGCCGTGTTTTTTCACGCTTGTTATCAAACAGTTTTTTCTCAAAAAACTTGAAATAAATAATCCGTTGAACTTACTTTATCGGTGATTATTTTCCAAAGGTTTTCTTCTTCTCAATGACATCGATAATATTTTGACGAATACATGAATATACTTGAATCAGTTTTGATGAATTAAACATGGTCATAGTTAAACTGCCAAGCTTGAAAATCCATAAATAAACTATATTATAAAATATTTAAGTTAGGCCGTGCGCTCTGATTGGTCGAGAGCCGTGTTTGCATTTCCCTGTGCAAACACGGTTGTGAGCGACACCGTCGGTAAATTTGATAAGAAAATTTTTTCATAATAAAATAACATCTTCTTTAATGAATCTATTACTAAATTACCTGTAGCTGCTTTTGTGTTAAGCCAAACCTACTGAAGCGTTCCTATCGAGGTTGGAAGGCTCGATTTATTCTTCAAAACTTTGAATTTAAAGTTTAAATTTGTTTTTAAACTTGCAAAAACGAAACCGATATTGTAAGACTTCAACCGTCAACCGTTAATAAGTCCCGAAATCACGATCTGTGGTCAATAACTGATAATGCTATTGTAATAAAATACCTTAGTAAGCATTTATAACAATATTGGTTGTAAGCAGAATGAGTTTAGCAAGTTTCTGTTGTCCAAAAAAACATTGAAAGTAAGTTTTGATTAGAAGCGGTTTTTGAAAACTACAAGAATCGATTCATTTATATGCAAATTTCAAATAAACAAATAAAATGATAAACAAATTGAATATTCTAACCTCGATAGGAACGCTTCAGTGGGTTTGGCTGTAACATCATAAATAGGAATGCCAGTTTTGCAGCTGTCGTTTCGTCGATGACTTTTGCTTGTGTAAACTGAGTTCAACAACACTCCGCAATTACACCTGTAATAAACTACTAAAACCATATCGTTTTTCTTCGACAATTTGATGAAGATATAGGCCTTCTCCACAGTCAGTGCAAGTTTTCAGACATTCTTCTAACACTTTTAACTCCACAATCCTTCTTCCTTCATCCCAAGGTGTATTTTGGCTTTTTGCTTTTCCATCGGTCGACGTAAATTTACCGCGAGCGCTATCGGCCAAAACCCGATTTTCATCCTGGGTTTTCTTGTCATTAAATAGTTTTTCAACCTTCTTTCTTCGTATATACTCTTCTTTTGATGTGAATTTTCCATTTCTCCCATTTTGGGGCATTTTGTGATGGTATAAAGTATCTAAAAACTATCTAAAAAATCACGAAAACAACACATTTTTCGCGGCCGCCATCTTGTTTTTCAATTTCAATTTCATGTTTGGAGGCATGAATCAAACATGCAATTTGATTGGTTGTGCGTCTTATTCGTGCGATTTGATTGGTTGTTTCAAATACACACGAATGTAAGGAGAATTTGTATTTAAATTAAAAATTCTTCGGTTTTAATCAATCGTTTATTTATTAAAAAGAAATAAAAAATTTTATAAAACAAATAAAACACATTGACTGTGTTTGCACAGGCTAATGCAAACCTCGATGTGATTGGGAGAATTCTCGAGCAGGTGCAAACACTCGCCTGCGGCTCGTGTTTGCACTGATCTGCTCTCGAATTCTCCCAACCACATCTCGGTTTGCATTAGCCTGTGCAAACACAGTAAATGTGTTTTATTTGTTAACTGAAGGAAGCATTTTAAAGATAGTTTTCATAACAAATAAAGTCGCTTCTTTTTCAATTCTTTTACGTTGCTGTAGTCTTAATCTTCTACGAAGTTTTATCTACAGACAAGTGTTCTTGGCCTTTCAATCTTTTCCTTTTCTTGAGATAAATTTCTTCATTTTTGTCTCCTTCAAGTTTATTTTCTTCTTTGGTAGTCTTTATTCTTCAAAGAAGTTTTATCTACAGACACGTTTTCTTGGCCTTTCAGTTCTACTGTTTAATTTCTTCATTTTTGTATCCGGCCCAAGTTTATTTTCTTCTTCGGCCAAAACTATCTTAATTTGATTCTTCGATGTTCATATTTCTCAGTTGATATTTTAAGTATTGTATTTTGTTGTTGTTTGTTTGACTTTTTTTGTCGATAAAAGAACAACCTGCTTTCGATTCGGGCTCGATCTGCTATTCGGCGCGCGCGCGCATCACTTTCCCGCCGAAATGTAACAGCCAATCAGTATCGCGATGGGCACGTTGTACGGACGTGCGCGCCCGCGATCCTATGTGGTGTCCATGAAAAATCAACTCGATGGGTTACCATTTTTTCTTAAGTATGGTGCTCCGCTTGCGCGGGCCTTCGGCCCGCGCGGAGCTCCGCTATGAAATATTTCAATTGTATTTCCCACGGTGTTTCATTATAAAAGTGGTGGCTTAGATGCATTAGTTAGTTGAAGTCCCGAAGTTGGGGACTACAGTGATAATTAAATTCACAGAAATTGGTACAACAGTGGACCTCATGTTTTTTCTTCATGAATAACCAAGAGGAAAGTGAAAAAAATACAGTTATTTGAGGAAATTGGTACAACAGCGTAATTTTTTATGATTAACCGAAAGGAAGTTTTAATACAATAGGGCACCAAAACTCAATGTGCCCAATCAAACTACAAAGGTTTTAAACCCAAACTATTACTATATTAAACTCACACTCATCTAATTAAGACATATGCTAACCTAAAATAAATGGATTAACCGTTTGAAATTAAAGCTCATTGTTGCCTCCCACAAACAACCAAGGATATTCTTTCCGATATAAAAGGCTCTTCTCAGTACAGACATTTTTATTGAAGGAATAGAAAACGCGCGCGCGTGCTTTGTGCAGTTATAAAGCACGCAGGGTTGTCAGAACACGAGAGAAGTGTTGTTAAGAGAAGCACGACGCGAAGCGGAGTGCTTCTCAACACTTCTCTCGTGTCCTGACAATCCCCAAGTGCTTTATAACTGCATGCAGCACAGAAAGCAAGTTTTCTATTCCTTTTATAAATTACAAATTGATCAACATCCAGACGCGCGTGCTGTGTGCTAATGCATACACCTAATTGCATGAACGTTGTCCTATAACTTTTGTTATTTAGTCGGGGGAAATATGATTGTGCATTAATATATTATATAATATTAAATTACATGATAGTGAACTGTTTATTAAATATTTAATATCAATTTGTCAGATTTGCTGCAGTGTGTGTGTGTGAACATCAGCCATTCCTAATAAACATAAGTAAACCAAAATGTCACTATAGTAAAAATATTACACAAAATACTACTATGTTTATATTAAAATAATTTTATATAACCTTAACTAAATCTTAAATAGCTAATATCAAATGTCAGAATTACTGGATTACGTGCAAAAAGAAACTACTCCTAGTGAACATTACAAGCAAAACCTCATTAAAGAATGGTCACTTTTATAGTCCTACAGTTCAGCAAGTTAGCAACAGCAAATGTAAAACAGCCACAAAATATTTCATGTACGGAGGCCAACACCACACACATTAACATCCTGTTTAGTAGCTCACCACTTTGATCCAGTCCCCCTCTCATTTGCCAAGCCCGTGCAAACGGTTTCAATATTTGCTTCAATTGCAACATCCGTTTGATTTTCTTGAATAGCAATGTCTAAACGCTTTTAAACTCTTTCAACATCAATTCATCATCAATGCAACACGTTTCAACAATGCTGAAAGAGTTTAAAAGCGTTTAAACATTGCTATTCAACAAAATCAAACGGATGTTGAAGAGGCCTACTCTGGGGTCCATGTTCGCCTATTACCGCCTAATACCGCCTAATACCGCCTGATACCACTTAATGCCGCCTATAGGTAATAATTCTAAAATCATCTAATATTATAACATCATTATTTTCCTTTTGGGTAAATCAATTCAAAAATATCCGCTATAGAAGGGAATTAATAATTCCTCCTATAGCTATATGGAACAACTGGACCATCGATCCTGACCATGGATGCACATGCATAAATGCATTTAAAATATACTGTAGTAAAATGGAAGACTGGACATTTCTGATAGTCACTTCAAGTACTCTAGCTATAGTGAGACTTACAAAATATACTATTTGTATATTCCTTCACTCTTACATGCATGTACTTGAAATGTACCAAAAATATGGGTCTGAATTAAAAGGTCAGGTTAGAAAATACCTTCTGTGTGTATGATTATGATTGTCGCGGAGAACTAAGCAATTTATGTAATTGCAATTATAGAAACCTGAAAAAAATTCGGGACTTCAATGGGATTTGAACCCATGACCTTTGCAGTACCGGTGCAATGCTCTACCAACTGAGCTATGGGTTCAAATCCCGTTGAAGTCCCAAATTTTTTTCGGGCTTCTATAATTGCAATTACATAAATTGCTTATTTCTCCGCGGCCATCATAATCATACACACATCATATAACCGCGGATCAGACCCACATACATAAAATACCTTCTGTTTACTCTATTTACTAGTTAGAGTGCTTACACTATGTCCATGAAATAAAAACTAAATAGTAATACTAACTAATAGTTTTTATTTAGTGACTATAATTACATGTAGCTATAGTCACTACCTGGAGTCACTATCACTCAACTGGAACAACTTTAGTAACAATACAAAAGGGAAAGCAATGCAAATATTCAAGAGTTTAGAAAGTTAATGCTTTATTTAATAACCCGTGAAACTGGCAAAGTTTACTTATTAGAGTGTAATAGACCGATTCAAACAATAGAAAACAAAAGAATTAGACTGTAATAGTACTACATTTTTCATGGGTTTGTGAAAACTACTCTGATGAAATGCAATGTTGAAACAATAAAGTTTGCCTCTATTGAATAAATTATTAACTTTCTATGGTCTATTAACTTTCTATGGTCTTGAGTATTTGGTTTCCCTTGTGTATTGTTACTAAAGCTGTCAAAACTATTAGTTAGTATTACTCTTTACATTTTATTTCATGGACATAGTGTAAGCACTCTGATTAAACGTTTTAATTCATACTAGAGTACAAGACAATACTAGAGTACAACAGGTGACTTGCAGCTTTAATATTCTGCGCTCTGATTGGTTAATCGTTTTTTCGTGGTAGTCTTGGTGGTCACCAATGATAACCAGCCATTTAATCACGTGTTAATAGGTATACTTAAGAAACAAAATGGCGGAGTAGCAAGTAGCGAACTCGACAGTCTTTACCTATAGATTAATCTCGTATTAACCGGATAAATGTGAATGAAATTAGATCAAGGCTAGTAACTATCGCCCATAAAATATAGATTTATAAGAAGACTGATCGTGGCGAAGAAAAACTTTAATTTAAAAGATGTTTTTATTGGGTAAAAATATACGAAATAAACTGATTTATTACGGTATTACGGTGTTTACTTAAATCAAACACACTCATGCAATAATGGTAAAAAGCTCGAAACGACCGGTATTCAAGCGAATAATAGAAGCGATATTTTTGCTATTTTATATGATTTTCTCCTCAAACTTTAATAGCAATTGTACTAATTGCGGAGTGCTTTTTATGGCCAGCTATCATTTTTTTAAGCTTTATCAAAACTAGCTCAACTATTATGAAATTTTTACACCAAAATTAGAGTATTAAAATCTAAGTATGAAAGTACTATTAAACTTTATTGATAATAAGTGTTTATGACAAATAAAGAGACATAAATGTGAATGCCTGAGCAGGTATTAATTATTTCAATCAGCCTGGTCTAAATGGGGCGACTTAAAAATTAACTGAGAATTCCGTGTCTTTTTAGCTGATAACTGATATCGACAAGATATCGACAAGATAACTGTTAGCTGATATTTCTTTGTTTTTAATTAATAAATGTGTCTTTTAGGGCATTTCACTTCAAAATTGCAGCAGGTCAAGTAATAAAATGTAATATGTTGTCATTGTAACAAGTATCTGTAATATGTCTGCAGATGGCAAAAAACAGATTTGTCATGTGAATTTGAGGTAAAAAGTACTGTATTATTAACTGCATATGTTTTTGTTAATTATTAAACATAAGAATTAATAATTAATGCTTGGCTTAACTGAGAACCGAAAAATTTAACTGATTAATGAGAAAATGGCTAAAATTTAGCTGTTAACTGATATTGGGACCCTGATAAATATTCAATGTAAATAAGTGTCAACTTTTTGAATTCCTTGTATGATAAATATAATTATTACTATTGGCGGTGTTATTATTATTAATATCATCCACTGGATAAATCCTTTTCAATCGGATAAAAGCTATAAAAAATCTATGCAGTTAATACGTTTTTGAATAACTTACCAGGCTTTGCTGGTATTTATCAACTGTGCCTATTAAACACTGTATGATTATACTATGATCAGAAAATCCATACCATTTAAATGTACCATATTGATTGGTTTTATAGTATTATTTTTAAAATTCATGAGACTAATTTGTTTGATATATGTGTAGTAATAATAATAATAATAAATTATAATAATTTAATGTGTTTATATGGCGCATTTCTAGTCTCAATGCGCCTTACATATATAATTTAAATAAAAGTGATTTAGTTATGCAAAATATTGTGAAAAGAGGAAGGACTTAAGTTTACACTTAAATGAAGATAATGATTTTGGGTTTTTAATGTCATCAGGTAAGGAGTTCCAAAGTGTAGGGGCAGCAAAACTGAAAGAACGGGCATAATATAATAGGTAGCTAGCATAATAGTTAGTTTTTACATCAGGGACTGTGAGAAGTGCACGGTTTTATGAACGTAGATTTCGTGTAGGACAGTATGGCTTGATGGTAGATTTTAAGTAGTCAGCAGATTGGCCATTAAGAATTTTGTAATTTTGTTCTATTTCTGGGGTGCTGTTGCTGAGTCCTATATACTTCTAAAAATCCTGTGTAAAAAAGAACAGAGGCTGTTCTGAAGAAGCACTGTAAATGCATGATCAATATTATTTCTCAAAATATATTTTCATTACAAGAAAAAGAATTTCCAAATAAGTAATTTGATGACGTTAAAAACATTGTATTTGTAGAGTGCAGTGATAAAAATGAAATATGCTAGTTTTCTAGCTGTAATCAATACTGCTACTTACATGGCATGCTAATTACACGTGTAATGCTATAAGAACTAATTATGGTAAGTTTAATATAAGGTTTCGTGGGGCCGAAATTTGGAATAGTATTGATGAAAACTATAAAAAACTGTCAATTAACTGTAGTTTCAAAAAGAAGCTCAAGGTGACCTTCTGTTAAACTATTAACTCCATAATTATTATACAACTAACTAAATTAAGTTTATCTAGGATGCTATTTGTGTGTATGTTTTGTATGTGTACTTATATGAATCTACTTTTAGATATACATTATATGTCTTAATTTTATATACAATTAATGACCCAATATCGTGTCAATCCATAGTAGCTTGTTCACTTTCCAGCTCGATTGGGTCGTGTGAAACCCTGGGCCTAGGCCATGGCCTACCCTATGGCCCTAACTATGGCCCACCCTAAATTTATATATTTTCGTAAAATATAAGACATTTTCAAGAAACATAAGTCACCAATATGAATTAGTCTACGCTAAACCTCTAGAAACCTCGTCTCAAGCCATTTTGTCAATACTCCACAGGGAACCCAAAATGTGGCCGACCCTTTGCAACCTTCAATATCCCTTCCTGTACGAATTTTAGTGAAAAATAATTAAAACAGCTTTAAAATAGAAATTAAAAAAAGAATGATACAGAGAATGAGGCGACTTACAGCTTTATATTAACAATTATTATATTACCATAAAACAATATGATAAAATTGCATTTACAATATGGAGAGGAAAGAAATGACAACAAAATTGCCATAAATTATTAAATATGAAAGTATAAACATACTCATAACATATATAAAAACTAGATAATATGAAGCTAAATTTTCAAAGAGAAGGAAGATTTAGTTGAAATTGCCATTGTTTTCGGCGATTCTATCCCCCACTGTAAACACATTGTGAAGTAGTCATAATGAAATTAAGGGTAATTGTAAGTAGTTTTGTCTGCATGTTGTATATGTTGTATGTTTCCTAAGCCACACGACTGATTTAGTATAACTATCACATTAAGTGAAATCATTCATGAAATGTTATTATCATTAGTTGTATTAGGTATTTCTATGTTTTCAGTTCTTACATTTTCTATAAAAAAAATTATGATACTTAAAGACGTTCGCGGAAGTTGTGATGTCATTTTTTTGAAAAACTTTGCATAAGAAAACTTGATTATATAAGAGTTTAAAATATGAAATAAAAAAATGGGGGTCATCGTGCTTGATTTCGAGATAAAGTGTGGTGAATGTTGACCATTTTCACGAAAATGTTGCACGCTTTTTCATACCTAATAATGTCAAAGAAACGCTTAAATAATTACTGAAAAATTGTTGTTAAAAGCCTCACACTTATGTCTAGATTGGGTAAAATAAAAACATTAAAAACATTAAATATTTTTTATATTCTCGAGTTGCCAGAAAAAAATATTGTAAATCGAATATGAAAGGGTCGATTTGTTTTCAATTCTGTACTGTCATTTTTTTCCCTGTGAGGTCAATTTTTCTATTTTCACATATTTTGTAGAACTTACTGATATCTTGATTTTAAGTAAAAAAAATGGCGATCACAAGGGCAAATAAAGTTTATTATATTTGTGATCTCTTGTAGTTTGTATTAATTTTACTCTTGATTATGTGTTTTGAATTTTTCTAGGTGAGTGATAGTTATGAAATAATTATGAAATACAATGAATATAAAACAAAAATGTTATTTTATGAATACAAGGTTTTACATCTTAAAAATAAAAATACAAACTATAATGAATGAAACAAGTTTTGACTTATTGAAATATGTAATACAAGCTGGGAAAATATTCACGATCAGAGCAAAGATTGTTGTCCATCTAGATAAGCAATAAAATTATCATTTGTCATTATAATCATAATTATCAACAGTTTGGGTTCCCTGTGGAATATTGACAAAATGGCTCGAGACGAGGTTTCTAGAGGTCTACCGTAAACTAACTCATATTGGTGACTTAATTATGTTTCTTGAAAATATCTTATATTTCATGAAAATATAGAAATTTAGGGTGGGCAATCGTTAGAGCCATAGGGTAGGCCATGGCCCGGGCCATGGCCTAGCTAGGCCCAGGGTTTCACTAGACCCAGCACGATTAGCTTTTTGCTATTCTGGAAAACGAATTACCCAAAATATTAATAATTTTAAATTCTGTAAACTTCGTATTTATTTATCTTGTGGTAATTATAAAGATATTGTATTGTATTGTATTGTATTGTATTTGTATTGTACGTGTAAAACATGCAAGACTTCTTAAATGAAATGTAACATTCAATTGCTCCATCTTGAAAAGTAATATATTCTTTACACATAATCAAGGCAGCCATTGAGCATATAAGATTCCCAGATAGCAACAGATTTTTGTCACATTAAACAATAATGTTAGTTCAATGCACATCTCTACCATTGCGTGCTGAATAGTTGTCTGGCCCTCATTATGTTACTTTTGAAAATGGCTCATGGAACTGTGGGTTTTCTGACCGCACTCTAATATTAAGAAATTGAAAAGATAATGGACCTCAAATGATTGCTGGCAGGTACTTCTTAACCTCTGTATGTTATTCCGGTTGTTTTCTGACTCCTGTGTGCTTGTGGTGACTATGTAGGCTTGCCTACACAGGTTGATGTTATGGTAAGCACAAAGAGGTGACTTGTGGGGATTTGTGGCACTATGGAACCTATCTCCAAGGACAAAATGTATTTTAGATCGTGTCATTGGATGCATTCCATCAGTTATCTCGTTGAGTGGTTCACGTTAATGCACCATCATGTATTCTGACCAAGACCACCAAGACCACCAAGACCACCAAGACCACCAATACCACCAATACCACCAAGACCACCATGGCCACCAAGACCACCAAGACCACCAAGACCACCATGGCCACCAAGACCACCAAGACCACCAAGACCACCATGGCCACCATGGCCACCATGGCCACCACAAGGGGGACATAAGGGTTTGCGGCATTGTGACTCCCCTTACGCCCCTTACACACGTCAAGCACCTCAGCCAATGGGTCACCGGGGACATATCACGGAGGGGTGTAAGTGGTCGGAGGTGTTGGTAGGTGTCTATACTTATAAATTACGAACAAATATGCGTTTCTTTTTTGGAATAGTATAGCTTATTAGAATAGCTATTTCGGTTAATGCACTGCTTAGTAATATTTAAATTAATTCACTTAAAAGATGAATTAGCCAATCACAGTCGCCGATATTAGAGCTGCGACCCTGCTCGAGTACAAGCACTAAAAGTGTGCAGCATAAATACCACTAAATACTGCTAAATTAGTCTAATTTTATTGTTCTCTATTGTCTAATCAACACTATTTACTGCTAAATAGTGCCAAGTGCTGCACACTTTTAGTGTTTGTACTCTATTACGCATTCCTCACGATTGTATAGTGAAATGAAACAAAATGAAATAATAATTCAAGTCAATAATCACTCTTTTTAATGCTGATGCAGTGTTGCTTGTATCACAATATTGTTGATGAAAGTGAGCAAAATGATTCATTGGAAAGAGAACATTGGACTATTAAAAGGTGTAAAATCAACGTGTATGTTGCATTACACAATGTTCATCTATTTCTCTAGATTAATTTAATATTTTGCAGTCACTCATCGTGTGATCGAGTTGAAGTTATATAATCTTATTTCACAAAGAAGTAAAAAGGTATACTTATCATCAGCCAGGATCCTGTACATTTCCAAAATCAAATCAAGACATCAAAGAGGCAATATCTGGCCGGCACATTTTGAAAATAACCTATTTTTCCCCATAACTACAGAATTTGTCACTTGTGTCAACTACCATTGTGAAAAGTAACACCGCTGTTCAAATGTAGTGTGGATTTTAGGTAGGTACTTCATGTATGGTATATTATGTGGTCTCAAGTAAATATGTATGTGTAAATGAAACACTAGTTATGGTACATGAAGTACCAACCTAAATTCCACGTTACTTTTGATCAGCGGTGTAATTTTTCACTGTGTTTAGTATTTTGTATACATTTTTGTAGATAAGCAAATGAGATTTTCTTTTAAAAACAAATTAAGATTATCCACTGAACCATTTGTCTGAGGTTACTGTCAATTTTTCATCTGCAATGCTTCATAACTTAAGTCTTTTCTACTCTAATGAATTGGGAAATCACCATGCCAAAGGTAGGCAAGCTCCTTTACTCTAAAAGTGTACACAAATAAACCCGTAAAATACACTTCAGATTATTTAAGATTATTATCTAATTAATTCTTCTGTTTTCTTTTGTGTTTGAACTTTAACTGAAATATATTATCTTCTTTTTAGTCACCATATATAAAGACGAACAATTGATAAATGCAGAGAATGTCAGATGTTTTATAAGCTCCATCTGTTCAAAGGAACTTTCTTTAAACTTCACAAAGATAAGCATTTTAATTCAGATATATGGTGATTAAAGCCAAATCATAGTGGTGTTTCATTATTCAAGTATGTGAAATACACTTAAGCTTATGATGCACTACTATACTCTTAAATTAATCTTATATTTCTATTGTGTTTATTTGACTACTAAAGTAATACGTTTTATAAAATTATGATTCAATATGTAATGAAAAGCATAACATCAGTTAATAAAACTGTTTGTGAATAAAAAAATTGCTTGGTGTGCACAAACAAAAATAATTGATGTCATGTGTTGTTATATCTATTTGTATATATTACTTTACAAAATTCTTTTAAATTTTTTTATATATTTATGTCATTATATATGTCAAATTACCTATAGAATAGACATATCCATACACACACACACACACATGTATATATATGTCACACTTTTGAAAATGCTATGTATATATATATATGTATGAATGTTTAAATTAAGTCACCCAAAATTACCTAATGTTGCAATATTTTGCTCCTTTTTTGCCAACATCACCTAATATGCCTGATATCAACATAATTTGCTGCAACATTTTGCTCTTTTTGGCCAATACCGCCCAATACCGCCCAATACCGCCTAATGCCGCCATTAGCCGCTGCAATATTTTGCCTTTTTTGGCCAATACCGCCCAATATCGCCTAATGCCGCCATTAGCCGCGGCGGTTTTGGACCCCAGAGTAGGCCTTTGAAGCAAATGTTGAAACTGTTTGCCCGGGCCTTTAGCTTGAATTCTTCTCAAGATGTGAAGTTTCTCATCCCCTCCTGTCTGTTTCATCTTGTGTTCAAATTTTCATTCATTGGTGCTTTCTTGATGTTGTTCAGTTTAATGAAATGTTTGTTATTTTTTCTTGTACACTTATTTCAATAAAGTTTTTCAACTAAAAGCTAGAAAGCTGAGGCCGACGAGGATTATGGGTAGATACGTTTTGCATCTTTCGATATATTTCAATAACAATTTATGCATTTGAAATTTTTTGTCAGTCAGTTTTGCCTCGTGAGCATCAACTAGCTAAGTTTCCTTCACATTTTACTTTTCTGCTATTAATTATTTGCGATCATCCTCGATCTGCAGCTTTGTAGACTTTTGGTGACTAACCTTCTTGAAATAAGTATATATTTCTTATTTTGGTTCTGCCATGTCATTCTACCATCCTTATTTCATACTTTCTCTCTTTTCTTTCTTCTCACTATTTCATATTTCAAGTTGGAAATAAAAGTGCCTTTTGTGTTGTTTGCTGATTACTTCCCCAAACCCATTCAATCCTGTGTCTATCTTATCATTGTGATATCATAGAGTGAGGTCATTAAACCCGTGAAATAGATATAAGACTAACACTCTTTAGTAGACCCTAATTCCATTGTTTTCTTTTGAGTCTATTTGACTATTACACTTAAGCAAGCAATTTCTATTTCACGGGTTAAATGCTTTCACTCTAATCACTAGTATATCATTGTCATATCATTAGTACATCATTGTCATATCATTGTCATATCATTAGTATATTGTCAGTCAGTATATCATTGTCATATCATTGTTATCTCATTAGCATGTCATATCATTAGCTAGCATATCATTAGTATGTCATATCATTAGTCATATCACTAGTATATCATTGTCATATCATTAGTACATCATTGTCATATCATTGTCATATCATTAGTATATTGTCAGTCAGTATATCATTGTCATATCATTGTTATCTCATTAGCATGTCATATCATTAGCATATCATTAGTATGTCATATCATTAGTCATATCATGAGTACAAACACTAAAAGTGTGCAACATAAATACCACTAAATACTGCTAAATTATGCAAATTATTTTGTTCTCTATTGTTTGATCAACACTATTTAGTGGTAAATAGTACAAAGTATTGCACACTTTTAGTGTTTGTACTCTATCATTGTCATATAGTATATCATTAGTATGTCATTAGTATATTGTCATTTCATTAGTGTGTCATATCATTAGCATATCATTAGTATATCATGGTTATATCATTAGCATATCATTGTCATATAGTATGTCATTAGTATATTGTCATTTCATTAGTGTGTCATATCATTAGCATATCATTAGTATATCATGGTTATATCATTAGCATATCATTGTCATACCATTAGTATATCATTGTCATATCAGTATGTCATATCATTAGTATATAACAACAACAACAATCGTTTATTCAGTACCAATAATTAAATAAAAAAGAATTACAATTATATTTAAAGACTTAAATAAGTGGTACAAGCTGTCTACAATAACCACAAGGGCTAACCTAGGTAGATAGCTTTTTATAAAAATATATAATGGTTATATAGGTCTATATAAAATTTAGTGAAAAAAAAAATAGTATATAGTAATAGAAAAAAAAGAAAATGAAAGAAAAAAAAGGATAAGGATGGTTCAAACTTTAAAGATATGACTTATAGAAATATGAATAATCTCAGCTAGAGTATGAATAATCTCAGCTAGAGTATGAGCGGAGTAAATCATCACTCAGCCTCTCTTTAAATTTATTTCTATTTTTTTGTTTTTTTTAGAGTTTCATCAATTGAATTCCAGCATTTTGCTCCCGAATATCTTATATTGAATTTACCAATTTTGGATCAAGCGAAAAGGAACACTTGGAAGCCAATCTAGTATTATAGTTATGTTTTTGTTTCACTTGGGTAAAAAAGGAAGAAAAACAGTTCGGTAGATTTTCCATATGGAGATCATACATGAACAAACCAGTGTATAAATGAACAAGTTCTGGAAGTTTTAGGATTTTTAGTTTCAGAAACATAGGGTTAGTATGTGCCTTAAAGTCACTGAAAGTCATTATTCGTATCAATTTCTTTTGTAAGATAAGAAGTGGTTTAATGGTAGATTCGTATGTGTGACCCCATGAAGTTATATATCATTAGTATATCATTGTCATAGCATTAGTATATCATTGTCATATCATTAGTATATCATTGTCATATCATTAGTATATCATTGTCATATCATTAGTATATCATTGTCATATCATTAGTATATCATTGTCATATCATTAGTATATCATTGTCATATCATTAGTATATCATTGTCATATCATTAGTATATCATTGTCATATCATTAGTACATCATTGTCATATCATTAGTATATCATTGTCATATCATTAGTATATCATTGTCATATATCATTGTCATATATCATTGTCATATATCATTGTCATATTAGTATATCATTAGTATATCATTGTCATAGCATTAGTATATCATTGTCATATCATTAGTATATCATTGTCATATCATTAGTATATCATTGTCATATCATTAGTGTATCATTGTCATATCATTAGTATATCATTGTCATATCATTAGTATATCATTGTCATATCATTAGTATATCATTGTCATATCATTAGTATATCATTGTCATATCATTAGTGTATCATTGTCATATCATTAGTATATCATTGTTATATCATTAGTATATCATTGTCATATCATTAGTATATCATTGTTATATCATTAGTATATCATTGTCATATCATTAGTATATCATTGTCATAGCATTAGTATATCATTGTCATATCATTAGTATATCATTGTCATAGCATTAGTATATCATTGTCATAGCATTAGTATATCATTGTCATATCATTAGTATATCATTGTCATATCATTAGTATATCATTGTCATATCATTAGTATATCATTGTCATATCATTGTCATATCATTAGTATATCATTGTCATATCATTAGTATATCATTGTCATATCATTAGTATATCATTGTCATATCATTAGTATATCATTGTCATATCATTAGTATGTCATTGTCATATCATTAGTATATCATTGTCATATCATTGTCATATCATTAGTATATCATTGTCATAGCATTAGTATATCATTGTCATATCATTAGTATGTCATATCATTAGTATGTCATATCATTGTCATATCATTAGTATGTCATATCATTAGTATGTCATATTATTAGTATGTCATATCATTAGTATGTCATATTATTAGTATGTCATATCATTAGTATGTCATATTATTAGTATGTCATATTATTAGTATGTTATATCATTAGTATGTCATATCATTAGTATGTCATATCATTAGTATGTCATATCATTAGTATGTCATATCATTAGTATGTCATATTATTAGTATGTTATATCATTAGTATGTCATATCATTAGTATGTCATATCATTAGTATGTCATATTATTAGTATGTCATATCATTAGTATGTCATATCATTAGTATGTCATATCATTAGTATGTCATATCATTAGTATGTCATATCATCAGTATGTCATATTATTAGTATGTCATATCATTAGTATGTCATATCATTAGTATGTCATATTATTAGTATGTCATATCATTAGTATGTCATATCATTAGTATGTCATATTATTAGTATGTCATATCATTAGTATGTCATATCATTAGTATGTCATATCATTAGTATGTCATATCATTAGTATGTCATATCATTAGTATGTCATATTATTAGTATGTCATATCATTAGTATGTCATATCATTAGTATGTCATATTATTAGTATGTCATATTATTAGTATGTCATATTATTAGTATGTTATATCATTAGTATGTCATATCATTAGTATGTCATATCATTAGTATGTCATATCATTAGTATGTCATATCATTAGTATGTCATATTATTAGTATGTTATATCATTAGTATGTCATATCATTAGTATGTCATATCATTAGTATGTCATATCATTAGTATGTCATATTATTAGTATGTCATATTATTAGTATGTCATATCATTAGTATGTCATATCATTAGTATGTCATATCATTAGTATGTCATATCATTAGTATGTCATATCATTAGTATGTCATATCATTAGTATGTCATATCATTAGTATGTCATATCATTAGTATGTCATATCATTAGTATGTCATATCATTAGTATGTCATATCATTAGTATGTCATATTATTAGTATGTCATATCAGTATGTCATATCATTAGTATGTCATATCATTAGTATGTCATATTATTAGTATGTCATATTATTAGTATGTCATATTATTAGTATGTCATATCATTAGTATGTCATATCATTAGTATGTCATATCATTAGTATGTCATATCATTAGTATGTCATATCATCAGTATGTCATATTATTAGTATGTCATATCATTAGTATGTCATATCATTAGTATGTCATATTATTAGTATGTCATATCATTAGTATGTCATATCATTAGTATGTCATATCATTAGTATGTCATATCATTAGTATGTCATATCATTAGTATGTCATATCATTAGTATGTCATATCATTAGTATGTCATATTATTAGTATGTCATATCATTAGTATGTCATATCATTAGTATGTCATATCATTAGTATGTCATATCATTAGTATGTCATATCATTAGTATGTCATATTATTAGTATGTCATATCATTAGTATGTCATATCATTAGTATGTCA
The DNA here is from genome assembly GCA_949775045.1 of Metridium senile. NCBI lineage: Eukaryota > Metazoa > Cnidaria > Anthozoa > Actiniaria > Metridiidae > Metridium > Metridium senile. The sequence goes on from OX459107.1 coordinate 10,463,606, forward strand.
TATCATTAGTATGTCATATCATTAGTATGTCATATCATTAGTATGTCATATCATTAGTATGTCATATCATTAGTATGTCATATCATTAGTATGTCATATTATTAGTATGTCATATCATTAGTATGTCATATCATTAGTATGTCATATCATTAGTATGTCATATCATTAGTATGTCATATCATTAGTATGTCATATCATTAGTATGTCATATCATTAGTATGTCATATCATTAGTATGTCATATCATTAGTATGTCATATCATTAGTATGTCATATCATTAGTATGTCATATTATTAGTATGTCATATCATTAGTATGTCATATCATTAGTATGTCATATCATTAGTATGTCATATCATTAGTATGTCATATCATTAGTATGTCATATCATTAGTATGTCATATCATTAGTATGTCATATCATTAGTATGTCATATCATTAGTATGTCATATCATTAGTATGTCATATCATTAGTATGTCATATCATTAGTATGTCATATCATTAGTATGTCATATCATTAGTATGTCATATCATTAGTATGTCATATCATTAGTATGTCATATCATTAGTATGTCATATTATTAGTATGTCATATCATTAGTATGTCATATCATTAGTATGTCATATCATTAGTATGTCATATCATTAGTATGTCATATCATTAGTATGTCATATCATTAGTATGTCATATCATTAGTATGTCATATCATTAGTATGTCATATCATTAGTATGTCATATCATTAGTATGTCATATCATTAGTATGTCATATCATTAGTATGTCATATCATTAGTATGTCATATCATTAGTATGTCATATCATTAGTATGTCATATCATTAGTATGTCATATCATTAGTATGTCATATCAGTATTATTAGTACTGATGTCATATCATTGTCATATCATTAGTATATCATTGTCATATCATTAGTATATCATTGTCATATCATTAGTATATCATTGTCATATCATTAGTATATCATTGTCATATCATTAGTATATCATTGTCATATCATTAGTATATCATTGTCATATCATTAGTATATCATTGTCATATCATTAGTATATCATTGTAATATCATTAGCATATCAGTATGTCATATCATTAACATCAGTATGTCATATCATTAGTATATCATTGTCATATCTATATCATTAGTATATCATTAGTATGTATATCATTAGTATTTTATCATTGTCATATCATGAGTATATCATTGTCATATTAGAATATCATTAGTATATCATTGTCATATCATTAGCATATCAATAGTATATCACATCATTAGTATGTCATAAGTATCATCATCATCATCATCACCTGCTTTAAAACCTTTAGTGAATTACTAGTAAAGATAGTTTAAGAACGGCGATTATGATGATTATGATATTATCAGATTGGATTATATTAATGATGATAATAATAATAATAATAATAATAAGAGTCACTAGTCACTACAAAGATAATGATAATTTTAATGCTTTTATATGATATATTTCACGTAGCGATATAGTTACCACTGTAAATATGATATCTACTTACAAATTGAATGTTCCAGATCGCGTGTCATTGGATATTGTATTCTTTAGAAATACGTCCATATACACCTAGCCTCGTATGCAGCCGGTCCTTTGTATCTTCACGCGTAACGATACAAAGGAGCGGCTGCATAGGAGCTTAATATACACCGTGTTGTCCATTGCGATTGGTCATTTCAAGACAAAAAACCAAGCGGGTAAAAACTTGTTTAATTAATGTACACTTCTCACACTAGATGACAGACAAATCGTCAAGTAAATTCTCCTGGGGGGGGGGGTCCGCGCAAGCGGAGCACCATACTTAAGAAAAAATGGTAACCCATCGAGTTGATTTTTCATGGACACCACATAGGATCGCGGGCGCGCACGTCCGTACAACGTGCCCATCGCGATACTGATTGGCTGTTACATTTCGGCGGGAAAGTGATGCGCGCGCGCGCCGAATAGCAGATCGAGCCCGAATCGAAAGCAGGTTGTTCTTTTATCGACAAAAAAAGTCAAACAAACAACAACAAAATACAATACTTAAAATATCAACTGAGAAATATGGCGACCAAGTTTTTTGAAATTGGTGTGTATACTGTATATATCTCTGTGCTGCTGCTTCAGTGGATAAAAACATTAATACATATAGTTAATGTACCTACAAAATTAAAATTGTACGGAAATTAGGTTATAATATTCACCAAACTAGGACTGTTGATTATATTACCACCGGTTTTCTTGTTACGACGGCGCCGTTAGGTTAAAAATATAAGTAGTCGCAACGTTCTCTTACATCAATCAGAGGGTGTCAATGGGGTATGTCTCTAGTCAGTAAACAGTTACAAAAATGCAATTTAGTCAGTAAACAATAGAAAAAAAGCTTAGTCAGTAAATGTACTTCTCTTGCATCGTTTCCATGGTAACCAAGTCCGCTTGAACATCGCAGGCTCATCAAGTGTCACGATTAAGTCACACGCTTGTCACACAAGAAGAAAAACATCGACAAAAGACAATACAAGCTGTCGAACTGTGTTTACATTTATTGGTATGTAAGAATAAATGAAAAGTATTTAAAAACAAGATCACATACTGAGCATTTTTCCAGACATTTGAATGTTTTAAATTCAAATACGTTAAAAACCGGACATTCTTTTATACGATAAACAGTTAGTTTTTCGTTATTCATACCGACGTTTACGATAACGAAAAAACGGTATTTTACTCTAGTCAGTTAACCCCATTGAGACCCTCCAATCAAACCAATTTGCCCAGTTTACTAATGACTTACTTTAATACTTGAACTATAAATATCTTTAGGCTTGATTTGTTTTCATTGAACTGGCAATCACGAGTTGTTAGAAACATTTTTAGACAAATTTTTGTTTGATTGATGGAAGAAACTAAAATCGCTAACTTTGTCGGGCGTGTAGCAATGAAATCGGTAGGGACATGATTGTGACATGTTGTGAAAAGAACTCTATGACATGATATCAGAAATAGGAAATAAAAGTTTATTGTCATTAACATGCATATCACCTCTCCAGTCTCAAGATAAGAAATCTCCTGGTTTTTTTTTTAGCTTTTTTGTCAATAGTCCCCTTTATAGTCCCCTGCGCCATCTTGAAAGGTAGGATGTCCTTTGCATCGAAGCGAGACGAACGTTGAGCTTGCAATGATAGAGACACGTGAATAATTGTCCCACAAGGTGTTAAAAGGTCTCTATCATTGCAAGCTTAACGCTCGTGTCCCTTCGATGCAAAGGCCCGGCTATCTTTCAAGATGGCGCAGGGAACTTTCAAGGGGACTATTCTCCACATTTTAAAGCGTATAAGAGGTTGGCATGCATGTATGTGTCTATATGGCATCTAAGTTCAGCTCTTAGCTATTTGGGTAATTTAATCTTCAATTGTGCTTGTGCAGGAGTCATCCCTTATGTAATAGTTTGCTTCTATTATGAGTGAGCATCGCTGTTGTTAAACTTTAACAAGAGGCACCAATGGTTCAGGATATTTTATCACTTTAAAAGAAAACTACAACTTCAGGACTTCAACTAACTAATGCATCTAAGCCACCACTTTTATAATGAAACATCGTGGGAAATAAAATTGAAATATTTCATACTTCCTATTGTGGGTGTTGGCTATGAAGCACCAGAGAGATGAGTTCCCTTTTACAAGTACATGGTTTTTGTAAATACAATTATATACATATACAAATAGTTATAGGCACTTTATAACTTTTTTTCCTGACAAAACTAAGACATCGTCCTCGATGAACTACAATATAACTTTTTTTGTAAATGTTTTTCCTTTTTTGTCTTTTTTTTTTGTTGAATATATAAAAAGCCTTTTGAAGTCTATATAGCGACTAAAAAATTTGTTAGCAAAGTTTGAAGAGCGATTATGATATACTAGAAATTACTAACAATAGTTTCTTGCACTACAAAGTTCATAAAAATGGATATATATATTAGAGACACGTGAATAATTGTCCCATGCACAAGGTGTTAAAAGGTCTCTATCATTGCAAGCTCAACGCTCATGTCCCTTCGATGCAAAGGCCCGGCTATCTTTCAAGATGGCGCAGGGAACTGTGTAGGGGACTATTCTCCACATTTTAAAGCTTATACGAGGTTGGCATGCATGTATGTGTCTATATGGCATCTAAGTTCAGCTCTTAGCTATTTGGGTAATCTAATCTATAATTATGCTTGTGCAGGAGTCACCCCTTATGTAATAGTTTGCTTCTATGCCGTCTTCGACGCAAATCACAAGAACAAATCCATTGTTTTCTCTTTGTTTTCATGTAGTTTAAACAAACAATTGTTATTGATAAAGAATGGCCCCCTTGTCGGACATAGTACGAGGATAGCAGTGTTGTCACAAACGTTTTGAGAGGAGAGGAACGGATAAGGGAGGAGGGAGAAACAGCGAAAATAAACAGGGAGGAGAAGAGGTAAACATAGAGGGAGGAGGGGGAATTAAAATATAAAGCTTAAGGCAGGAAAGAGAAGGTCGAATTTTACCTAATTAATCATTGAACTATAAGGTCTTATTGGACTGATTGTAATATTATTATTATCTCTGAAATACAAACTACTAAATAATCTAATGAAAAGCCTCAATAGCTTTTATTTAGAAAGAACAAAGAAAATCAGGGAGGAGGGAGAAATGGTCCAAAATGTATGGAGGGAGGGAGCTAGAAAAATGGTATAAAATTTGCGAGGAAGGATATTTTAATCCCTGTTCCTCTCCCCTCCGTTTTCTCTGCGTTTACCAGTTATACAACTGTCTTTCTGCTTTCTTGTTCAACAATCAGGTTCACTTTAAAGGATTAAACGGAATCGCCGTTGTACCTGCATTGGAATCGCTTGTACTTACCTCGGCCTCATTTCTATCTGTCTCAAGACACTTGGAACATTTAGACCATGTCTCAAGACATTTGGAACATTTAAACCTGATGAACTCCAACTTTGTCTGCTCACCACGTTTATTTCTGCGGTAATATTGATCAAACGATCTGTAAAATACGAACAAAAGTACAACCAGTGGTACATAGGCTAGAATATTGACAACAACCTTCATTGCACCTTGACGACTTGGTTTTTCATCGATAGCTGAGCTGAATATTGTTATCAATGTAAGGATTGTCAATAGTATGGCATCAGAGTCGTTGATGCAGCTATAGTTGGTTTGATCTGGATGACTGTTTTCTTTGTAAGGACGTAGCCTAAGGAAGACCACTAAAATGGCAACACAGGTGGCTTGTAAGAGGGCTCGCTTAATTAAGTTGACTTTGTGGAATAAGAAGTATTACAAGTATTATCAGCCTGGCCAGGAAATAGAACGCAGCACACCAGCGGTATTGGTCTGGAAAAGTGAAAATGTAAAATAAATAACAACCTATTCAATGGATATACAGATTTAAGGACTGCTAGCAGGAAATGAAATGGCAATGAAGAAGCAAATACAGTAAAAGAATAAATTAAAAATGAAGGGCATGCAGATAAAAGAACAAGAAGAAAGAAGGGTTCTAGTTATAGGGAGAATGTGCATAAAGATAACAAAGCAAGTGGAAAGAGAGAGAGAAATTACAGTGCTGCTAATTCAACCGGGGCCACCTCGAGTTTATTAGCCAATCACGTTTGAGCTTAAGAACAAAAGATATCTACTTTGTCTCAGCCAATCAAATCATAGGCTCGAATTGACTTGACGGATCGTCTATGTCTGGTTCTTTTGTTCTTAAGCTGAAACGTGATTGGCTAATAAACTCGGGGTGGCCCCGGTTGAATTAACAGCACTGTAAAAAGGTGAACTATTTATGAATAGGAAAGGAGAAACGAGAGGAGAGAAGCAAGCTAGAGACGAACGAATAAAGGCTTACACACATAATTACCTAAATACAATTTAAATATGTTTCATTGACGTGCTTGGTTATTGATAAATTGTATGTGTGTCACTTCTTGACATGTGATTCAATCCTTCAGTTTCACGTTGTTTAGCACCACTGTATTATTTGACAAAAGGCGCACTGATTTGCACAGGCTAAGCATTGATTTGATGTCAATGTACATATTTACAACTTCCAAGCAAAGCATGAAAACAAGTTATCACTTAACAATAGGAAACACATTTGAATTTACTCTGAATTGAGGATATCCCTGTGCAAATGCAGCATTTATCAAATAGTACAGCGGTGCATGGTATATATAGATAACATACAACTGGTCTAGTTAGAATTCTTACCTTTGAAGCAGCCTTGCAGCTTATCAAATAAAGGTTTGAGTCGGAGCAAGCTGACGTTGCAGCGTCGAAAACACCCTTCAATCCGAGGCTGAAACATCAGCAGAAATGGAATGGGTATGACGATAAAGGCAATACAAAAACAAGCAAGTACACCATAGATTATATGTTTACCATGGAAGGGTTTTAACTCTCCTTGATAAAGCACTCTGTATTCGTCACCAATCTTTACAGGGTGTAAAATCTTTAGGGATATTCCAGTAATATTGGTATAGCATAGGACAAAAATTGTACTAAAGGCACTGTATGGAGCTTTTACCCGTTTAGAATAACAACAGTTTGGAAAACGTTTAACGAGCTTAGCAATAAAAAACACGAGGAAAAGTACGAAGCCTGGTAATATATACATAATAGCAAGTTTATCTGATTCGTCGAGACCTTCTGTAAAACATTTTCCTCTGTCGCCAAAGCTTATCTTCAAGTTTGCAAGGCCAATGATGAACTTCATAATGCCATCGAATTCAAAACTTCCTGGTGTCAGAAGGGATATGACCTGATATGAATAAAGCCAAGCGTTGAGATAGCCCGTGAAGGCATCCACTTCAATTAACATAAGTAACATTACTACAACAGTTAGTATTACACCTATTACAAGGAAATAAGCGATGTTTCCTGTACTGCAGTTTAAAACACAAGCCTCGCTTCCAAAAGATGCAGTGTATCCAGGTTTACACTTTCCACAAAGCACGCTATTTGGGTCTCTATCGCCTGCACACATTTCATTCTTTACATATGTACACTCCCCTATTGCGTTTTCTCTGTATGGATCCGAGCATCGACAGTAATTGACTGGGCAGGTGACGGTATTGAATTGTTTATCCACCATCCCTGCCCAATATCCACGTTTTAGAAACACTTTTTGACCGTCCTCAGCGCATCGGGATATACCAGAAAATTTGGAATCTGAGCAAACACACTTATCGTTTTCATTATGGAAACCATGGTTACAGTCTCTGAGAGTTAAGTCATTGATTTTTTCGCGAATAATATATCGTCCAACTGACCGCAGAACAACATCAAAATGATCTCCATTTCTGCCATTAAGGATTAAGAATTTCACTTGTTTTTCCTGGACAAGAAAATGGGACGACGGCGTAGCAAGGCGAGCATGTGACGTACTTTCTTTTGTTTGGATGTCAATGTTGATAATGCCATACACTGGGTTCCCGATCTCGTCCAAAAGTGAAATAGAAGCGTTAAAGATCTCACTGGGTGCAACGTTCCAATCCTTTTTACGAAAAACTAAATCAACCGGGTCTGTTGATACTTCTCTGTTTACATCACTGAAGTTAAGTCCATTGCTCGTAAGGAATTTGATAAATTTCCACTGCAGTACAGTATTGTTTCTTCTTGATTCGCCAGCTCGACGACAATTTTGAAGAGAAGTGGCATACACTGAGAGGCCGGACTCTTCGTTTGGACCGACATTTCCTTGAAAGATGATTTCAGTCTTCCACAAGTCAAAATCAACTCCACTTTCTTCGTTGTATTCAAAGAAACATTGATGAGTTGGGTATCCTGTGGCGTTGAAACTGACCTGCGGTGATCCTGGTGCATTAACGTAAATGGCGCCGCCCTTTTCCACACATTGGTTACCGGTAAAATACACTTTGGACTTGGCAGCGTATCTTATTTTAGAATTGCCGTACATTGCAAGCGCACCACCTCTGTAGCCTGTATTGTTCAAGAAGTCCACACGTCCATGTATCACAAATATTGCAGAGTCCAATACCATACTGGTGTGGCTATTGTTTGATATTTGAAGGTAACCCTTGGATATTATTGGCATTTCGACTGTATACACCGTCCCTTGGCCAACCAAGATATCATGTTTAGTTGTGGTGACGTAATTGTTGGTAATACTGCAGTTCTCTAGCACCACATGAACGGGCACTAAAGGCCCAATGTTGTCAGGATTAAGGTTGAATGAAAATAATCCAAGTGCTGATCCAACATTCCCTCTGTTTTCAGAGAAAACTGTGTTGATTAACACGACCTTCTCTCTATTTTTGTGTATGAAAGGGCTTTTCTCCATGAAAGATGTACCATATATAGAGATTCCACCGCCCCATATCGATGTGTTATTGTCAAACGTACAGTCTGTAAAGGTAAATGTGTTGGGGAGAATGGTGTTCTTAGATGTAATGACATCACCTATCCTCGCCCCGCCGCCAGCGTAAGATGCAAAGTTTTCAGTGAAAGTGCTCTCTTGAACTTCAATTATGTTGTTTTCAGTGTTATCTCTAAACTCAGCCTGAAATCCCCCTCCCCACTGTGCATGATTACCAATAAATGTACAACGTGACAGAGTGAATGCGTTATTACTTGCGTTACCATATAGATAAAGACCAATACCACCACCGCGGCTGAAAGGGGTCAAAGGAGAATTAATTCGATTATCATTGTCCGGGTTTCGTGCTTCGTTGGCAATAAACTGGACGTTGTTTAGTACGAATCGTCCATTGTGCTGATATGTTTCATGGTGATCTTTACTTATATTCAAAGGGTTGTAACCATACGAATTCAGTAATAAAAAGATTCCTCCTCCAGCATTAGCTTCTTCGCTGTCATCCGCAACCTGAGAAACATTACGTCTGGGCCGATTATCCTTAAATACACTATCACTAATGTTCACATAACCACTAACATCAGTGAAAGTCATACCAACTCCATCGCTTTGACTAACCTCCACATTGTGAACTTGAACGTTCTTGCAATAGCTGAAATACAATGCTGTTAAATAATCCAAATGGTTTGTTTTTTTGGTTGATTTCTCGCTGCCAATCAAACTCTTTTGCCAACCACTACATTTAATGAACTTCAAGTTATAAAGTCCAATATCACTGCTAAACACAAAGGCAATGCTAACGTTTGGAAAGCAACTGACTTGAGATTGCCCTTCATCAACTCCTTCTCCAACTATAGTGAAATGTTTTACCTTAGTGAACGAATAGCTTCTGGAGAGTGTATAGGCGCCTTCTCTTAGCAAAATACGAGTATTGCTGGGGCCTTGGCTCAAAGCTTTTTGTATGGCAATATCCAGTGTTTTACATGGACGTATTGTAGAACCGCAGGCTTTATCCAAGGAACCCGTTGCTGATACATGAATTGTGGAATACAATGAGCTTGTAACATCGGTTATGGAAAGAATAAGAACAGCAATGACTGTCAAGCGTCGTTCTGCAGCCATGATGTATACTTTTACTTTAACAGTTTCAAGGAATTGTTTTCCCTCACAGCATATGTTGTTTCCCTCGTTTTCCCTCTTGGAAGTGATCTTGCAAAAGGGAAGTTCAGAGATTTATACACAGATCATGCAAATCGATCACGCTATTACGAAAGGCAATGACAGTTCTGAGAACTCAAAAACTTCCCCTTTGCAAGATCCCTTCTCAGAATTACGTTTTTTCCTCATAATTCTTAGAAGGGATCTTGCAAACGGGAAGTTTTTGAGTTTTCAGAACTGTCATTGCCTTTCGTAAGAGTGTGACCGATTTGCATGATTGGCACAACCTCTGAAGCGGATATCCGCGGAGAGATTATAGAAAATCTACGCATTCTATCGTGTTAGGCATTTCTTTTGTTCAATGCTCTATAATATTCAATTTTTTTAGTGAAAATATTCCCCCTTGCTGATTACCCCCTTCTGTCTGTAATGCTCATATAACACAAATACATGCTACCAAAATATGCAAGGACTAAATCGATAAAAGAGGAAATGCTGATATCCTTTGCAGGCTTCAGAGTGTGGTCTGTATAGGTTTGATTGCGACAAAGATTTTTGAAATAGGTGTATAACTAATTCAATATACCGCTTTTAATACATTCCTTGTTTGTATACCCATCACCATAGTTAGTTAGTTTGTATCCTCCATGGAACGGCTAGCCGCTTTTTTAAAAGTGTTATATTAGAAGTTTTTAATAAAACTAAAGAAACTATGTTATCCCTTTGTGAATTCTATTTTAAGGTGGCTCGAGGTAGTTTTGAATGGCGCACACATCCCTTTTTGAATTCGCAATTACATGATCTTACCTTCGCCCCATGAATGTGAATTTTACATTAAATGACAGTCTTGGATGAAAGTTTTGAACGATGTTTTAATTATGCTAATCAAAGTTTCCATAGCAACGATAAACAACTTGTTTGTAAAATGGTTTTTCTTAAATATCTTTTGAATTTGAGCTGATTGCGAGAAACCAATAAATGTGCTATAAACTACCCCGTTTAGCACATCAATTGGGAAAGTTAGAAGAAAAGTTATCTGTTCGATAATGAATAAATCACGAAAACATTTAAATGTGTATTTTGTTCGCGTGTAAATATAAGCGGTCAAAACATTTCATAGGATGCACAGTTTATCATCTTAATACTGCAGAATGTTTCCTTGGACTTTCATTTAAACTCCCTGTGAACAGCTCTGGTTAATATGTAGGCAATGCAGAGATCGAGCTTTTTATTAAAATGACGTTTTGCTTGACGTTTTCACTCTTTCATAACTACGATCACAATTACCTATAACTCACAAAAGAACTAACGAAAATGAGTGATATCTTCGCAGTACAATTTTAAATATATAGTCAATAATATTGCAAAATTGTAGCCAAATCCATATGAAAGAACGCTTTTAAAAGTAGCGCCGAAGTTGAAGTACGAAAGTAGCGCCCGCCGAGTGAAAATTTACTGCATCGAGCGTGACATCGTGTGTTTATTTCAGTGGCTAATTAACATGCAGCGTACAGTGTCAAATTCCTCTATGCACGCTTAGTCTAATTATAATTTTTTGTATATTGTAATTATTTAAATTTTCTTATTCTCACCGCGCATTCCTGCTTGAATACAACATGGGTCGTACTATTCGTGATGTATTCACTTGAAATATATTTCAAATTCCACTAAACTATAAAATCTAGCATTCAATACACGCCCGATTTTTTATTGTACTTTATGTGAAACTTGTACACTTGGTCTTCCTGTGGACTAAGCGTGCATAGAGGAATTTAAGACTGTTCGCTGCATTCACTAGCTACTTTTTGACGTAGCCCGACTTCACACTCTTGGAGTGTCTAGTTTAACTATACATTGAAAGTCCAATATGAAATATGTCCCGACGTAACCAATCGAACGATTCGGTAATCGAACGCAATCGAATCCAATCAAATGATTGGATTCGATTACGTTTGGTAATCGAATGAAATCGAATGCTAAAAAAGTTGTGAATTCGATTAAATTCGATTTCCGAACGCAATCGAATGCTTGATTGTGTTCGATTTCCGAACGGTAATCAAATAAAGTCGAATGCTAAAATAAATTCAAACGTATTCTTCGTTTGCAACCACGTGATAATCGGGACATAATAGACCATAATAAGCCAATTTCTGCCGATCTCAAATTTCACAACCTTATTTCTTAGTCGTATTGAAAAATGACATTCATATTCTTTTAGAGCATTCAAAACTGAGTATATTGTACGGTGGCCCACAACTATCACATCAAAATAAAAGAGTTCACAGCAAAATAAAAAAGTTCACAACAAATTTAAATCGCTCACAGCAAATTCAAATCGCTCACATCAAAATAAAAAAGCCCACAGCAAATTCAAATCACTCACATCAAAATAAAAAAGCTCACAGCAAATTCAAATCACTCACATCAAAATAAAAAAGCTCACAGCAAATTCAAATCACTCACATCAAAATAAAAAAGCTCACAGCAAATTCAAATCGCTCACATCAAAATAAAAAAGCCCACAGCAAATTCAAATCACTCACATCAAAATAAAAAAGCTCACAGCAAATTCAAATCACTCACATCAAAATAAAAAAGCTCACAGCAAATTCAAATCACTCACATCAAAATAAAAAAGCCCACAGCAAATTCAAATCACTCACATCAAAATAAAAAAGCTCACAGCAAATTCAAATCACTCACATCAAAATAAAAAAGTTCACAGCAAATTCAAATCACTCACATCAAATAAATCGCTCACATCAAGTAGCCGATAGTACTGGTCAGCAGCAGCACCACTTAATCATGGATGGGATTCCTGTGTTGTTCCGCCATTTTGAAAACCTATCAGACTTGCATCACTTGAACGATTAGTAGTGTCATGATTTATTGTTCTAATTGCGGGACACAATTAAAAGTTAGCGACAACTATTGTCACAACTGTGGTCAAAGTAAGTTCTTGTTTATACTTAAAATGTATGATTACGTTGAAAAATTATGCCTAAATAAGCGATACTGGCGATATTGCATCGTGCACGTGGTCTGCTAGCTGTCACTGTGGTTTGTTATATGAATGAATATATGTAAAAGAAGTAAAGTTTATATCTTATAATATTTTTTATAATTATTTTAATACATGTTTCTTAAGTTTATACTTAAAAAGTGTAAGCTTTATCTATTTTTAAGGGAATATATAGTAATGATTATTTGTATATAAAGATCTGATAAACTAGACGATCTTAGATCGACTTTTTTTATAAAATATATATGTACCTCTTAAGTGCTTATGTTTTCTCTACAAAATGCATGTGTAAAAATATGTGAAACTTTTTTTTATAAAGTATGTATGTACCTATTGAGTGCTTATGTTTTTTTATGGAATGTATGTGTAAGAATATGTAAATATGTTTAAAAGTATTTATTTATTTACATAGAGAATATGCTTGTATTTAGGAAACATGTGTTATCGTTCTTACTTCTCTACAAACGTGTGTGTACATTGTGGGTGTTGTGATTGAACTTGTATGAAGTGCTTGTCTGTTTAATTCTTCTTAGATGTTTAAGAAGGTATAATTGTTATTAAAAGTTTATGATTAAAAGTTTATGTTTCTTGATTGGGGTAAGAGGGTTCGTAGTAGATATGTTTGGTGTATAAGTTTCCTTCTATAAAGGTGTACGCATTTTGATAGTGTTGTTATTGAATTTTTCTGTTTTTTTATAAAATATATATGTAACTCTTAAGTGCTTATGTTTCCTCTAGGAAATGTATGTGTAAGTATATATAAATATGTTTAAAAGTTTTCGATCCTTTATATAAAAAAATATAAAAAAAAAATAAAAAAAAATATGTTTGTATGTTTACATGTTGTAATTGTTTGTTCTTTTCTATAAAAGTGTGTGTGCATTGTGGGTGTTGTTATTAAATGTGTATGAAGTGTTTGTGAATTTTATTCTTCTTAGAAGTTCTGAAATTATGTACGAGTCATATTTTATTTAGTAAATAAGGATATAATTTTTCAACGTAATAATACATTTTAAGTATAAACAAGAACTTACTTTGACCACAGTTGTGACAATAGTTGTCGCTAACTTTTAATTGTGTCCCGCAATTAGAACAATAAATCATGACACTACTAATCGTTCAAGTGATGCAAGTCTGATAGGTTTTCAAAATGGCGGAACAACACAGGAATCCCATCCATGATTAAGTGGTGCTGCTGCTGACCAGTACTATCGGCTACTTGATGTGAGCGATTTATTTGATGTGAGTGATTTGAATTTGCTGTGAACTTTTTTATTTTGATGTGAGTGATTTGAATTTGCTGTGAGCTTTTTTATTTTGATGTGAGTGATTTGAATTTGCTGTGAGCTTTTTTATTTTGATGTGAGTGATTTGAATTTGCTGTGAGCTTTTTTATTTTGATGTGAGTGATTTGAATTTGCTGTGAGCTTTTTTATTTTGATGTGAGTGATTTGAATTTGCTGTGAGCTTTTTTATTTTGATGTGAGTGATTTGAATTTGCTGTGAGCTTTTTTATTTTGATGTGAGTGATTTGAATTTGCTGTGGGCTTTTTTATTTTGATGTGAGCGATTTGAATTTGCTGTGAGCGATTTAAATTTGTTGTGAACTTTTTTATTTTGCTGTGAACTCTTTTATTTTGATGTGACAGTTGTGGGCCACCGTAATATTGACCGATTTTTGAATCTGTAGAGTATTTGGATGCAGAATTATTCGCGATCAAAGTTGCGCGATATTTGGTAAGAATGTATGGAGCGGCCATGCTGGAGGACATCTCATATCCTCCAAGATGGCGGCCAAAACTTCTAAGGTCTGATATGAAGGGAAACTGAAACATTTTTAAAATATTTCGTTAAAATATACTTGAATTAGATGCTAAAAGTCTTTACGAACCAAATGTTTTGAAAAGGAACAAATTATTCTTGATTTTTATCGCCCGATTAGGATACGTGACCGGCATTGCGTGACACAATTCTAACTTGAATATCTCGGGAACCAAAAACTTTTATAAACCCAAACTTCAGAAATGTCTTTTTAAAACAGTTAACTATAACATATATAGTGCATGTTTTAATACGAGATATAAAAAATATTTCGGTTTGGTGATGACATGTGATGACGTCAGTTGCAAACGAAGATATGAAATAAACTCAATTTCTGGCAATTCTTAACCCAAAGTATTTGTTCCCAGACTTTGCTATAAAGATAACATTTTTTATTTGAACCAATCAGGGCAAATAAATCTTCTTTCTCTTTATAAATCTCTTATCTCATTCTCTGTGTACAACGTACGTTCTGTGAACTCATCACAACATGTTATTTTGTTATTGGCTCGTCTAATAAAAGGAAAATATTTCTATCAATATTAACCTCGTTTCTTTTAATACGGAAAACAAAGTGATTGCCGCGCTAGAAAATCAAAATCGAAGAAAATCGAATGATTTTAACAATCAAATGTTCGATTATGTTCGATTGGCTCAAAAAAAGTTGTGAATTCGATTTCATTCGATTACCGAATACACTCGAATCCAATCATTCGATTGAATTCGATTGAATTCGATTGAATCGAACGTTCGATTTCGTTCGATTGGTTACGTCGGGAATATGTGTGAAATATATAAAAAGTCAGTATTTTTGCGTAATAATTATATTACTGTGCGACTCGCCGTACCGTAGTCACCGTAGTGAATTTTTGACATTGTTTTGACATTTTTTCATCTCAATCGGACCAATTACACACATCAAAGTTTCTAAGGGACGAACCATTAGATTTTCGAGGGGGGGGGGGGGGGGGGATCAAATACCAAAAAAAAAATTCGAGCACAGCCTTAAAGAGGAAAAACAAATTCGAGCACAGCAAATATTCTGAAAAAAAAAGATCGTGCAAGATGAAAAAAAATTCGTGCACATACTTAGAGTGGGAAACAAATATCGTGCAAAATAAAATTGCCCAACCCCCCCTGACAGTTCTGAGAACTCAAAAACATCCCCTTTGCAAGATCCCTTCCCAGAATTACGTTTTTTCCTCATAATTCTTAGAAGGGATCTTGCAAAGGGGAAGTTTTTGAGTTCTCAGAACTGTCATTGCCCCGGCTTCGCAATAGTGTGACCGATTTGCATGATTGGCACAACCTCTGAAGCGGATATCCGCGGAGAGATTATAGAAAATCTACGCATTCTATCGTGTTAGGCATTTCTTTTGTTCAATGCTCTATAATATTCAATTTTTTTAGTGAAAATATTCCCCCTTGCTGATTACCCCCTTCTGTCTGTAATGCTCATATAACACAAATACATGCTACCAAAATATGCAAGGACTAAATCGATAAAAGAGGAAATGCTGATATCCTTTGCAGGCTTCAGAGTGTGGTCTGTATAGGTTTGATTGCGACAAAGATTTTTTGAAATAGGTGTATAACTAATTCAATATACCGCTTTTAATACATTCCTTGTTTGTATACCCATCACCATGTGATGCAACCCCCAGGGGGGGGGGGGGGGGTACTTGACCCAGTTTCTGACGGGGACGTTCCGCTGGTACCTCTAAACCCTGACCCTATTTAAGACAGCAGAATCCTACAAGTATGTACCCTATTTCAAGACAAATTGGTAAAAAGCAGACCCTATCCAAGACTCAAGGGGGAAATTGTATACCCTAGGTAAGGCAATTTAAGACAAATTAGGCTAAATTGTATACCCTATTCAAGACGCCAAGGCAAAAAACCATACCCTATTTGGCGGAACGTCCCCGTATAGTAAATATGAGGGAGTACCCCCCCCCCCCCCCCCCCCCCGGGTGCAACCCTTGGGAGTTGATTCTTTTACATGTACTGTATGTTACCTATATATTATATTTTGTATGTAGATGCACTGTTCTAACATGTTCAGCATAAAAGGAAAAATATCAAGGGTCAATGTCACATGTACTGAAATGGGCAATAGCTGTCTTTACCTTCCTTGTTCGTTTATCTATTTCACACCATGTGATGCAACGCTTGGAAGTTGATTCTTTTACATGTACTGTATATGTTCTAACATGTTCATCATAAAAGGAAAATTATCAAAGGTCAACGTCAGATGTTCTGAAATGGGCAAACGATGTGTTTAGAGACGGACCATTTGAAATCGAGCAAGCCAAAAATTAGTTTTTTGTATAACAGTCGTTATTTTAACAACATCCTTCCAAAAAGACTATATTTGTATTTGTCCAGCTTTTTAAAGGAAAACCCCCACTTTTTTTGTTCAATATACACATTATGGGTGTTATTTTTGGCTTCACTTCAGTTCCTTTGGAAGATTTTGGTGGAGTAAAACCGTTGTCTTTACATCTACTATTTTTAACTGAAAATGTCAAAAAGCTTATTATGTGAAATCTTAAAACATGATGCACATTTATACTTATTAGTCGGGCTAGCCATAGGCGGCCCGACTTTAGTTCTACCGTTTCGTCAATCTATGTATCTATGTATCTATGTATCTATCTATCTATGTATCTTGTCGCGTTTTGATCACACAGGAAGCCCAATGTCACGTGGTCTACCAAGTGTGTCAATGTTGTCACGTGGTCCGATCCAATAGCACAGGCAGCCCAAGGTCAAATTACCCATAATGCTTTGGCTAAAGCCTGCGTTGTGGCTCTCGGGGGAGCGGGAGGGGAGACTGTAAAATCACATGGTCAATCAAATTACCCATAATGCTTTATTTTGTTCGTCACATGGTCCTGTACTGAGGAAGAAGGAACGTTGTTCGCTTTTCTTGCACCGAGGAAGCTTTTTAGAGGTGTTTCAAGATGTCAAAAAAACTACCTGAGACGCTCCAACTACATACAAATGCACACGCAGTTCGCGGTAGACTCACACTAAAAGATGTCAATGAGCGTCAGTTTCGAAACGAGTCGTTCCGCGAACCCAAAAGCTCAAAGAATATTCAAAGACTTCAAAGATACTCAAAGCAAAATCAAATATACTCAAAGCAAACTCAATACTCAAAGAATACTCATAATTACTTGAATTTACAGGAAAATACTAACTCATTATTCTACAGTAATCGTACCGAGACCAAACACTGCAGCAATACTTATGTCAGAAACCACAAGGACGCCAAGATATTGGAATTGCTCAACAAAACGAAGGATCAGACTTCTGCAATCCCCTCTAGACTCACAGCGATAAGTTTATTTGTTATAATAGCAATATTTCATGTATTAATAAGTAGTTTTGTCAATTATATTTTCTCTCTTACTGTATTATTTATCGCTGTCTTGTCTGTTTATGTCATACATTCAAGCTTTCTGTCGATAAACAATGTACTTACGTCATTAGAAAATGATTGTAATTTATTTGAAAAAACTGTACAATTGTCTGTTGATGTAAATATAATTCATAATAAAAGTTCTATGTCCAAACAAGAATGTATAAGGTCTCGATATGCCAAGTTTCTTGCTTCTGAAGCTGTAATAAACAAACCTAAAGCTGTACCTCAACGTGATCGAGAACCAAGCAGAATCCCAATCAAACAACTTACGCGCATAATAAATAAAAGCAGAAATGTAAGGAAGATAATTCGTAAGTATATTGCAAAAAATGTACCTATGTCGTCTACAATACACTGTTATGTGAATAAATGTGGTTTCATTCATGGAGAAAGCAAACAATCTCAATCTCACTCAACACATGTACATTGTATATTCAAAAGAGTGAGGAGAAAGGGGTTATATTTCAGAAAACTACTAGGTAGAAATAACAAAATACACAATTCTGTAAGAGGGAAGGCAAAATATCATATAAAGTCTTTGACACATCAAATTACAAATATTTTTATTTACAAATATTTATCCCATACTTATAAAAGTCTCAACCATAAAATCAATCATTGTAAGTTTACTTTAAGTAGAGATGTAGAAAAAAACCCGGGACCCTCTACAATGATAAATCCCAGCAAAACAATTAGTGCTAGCTATTCTCAAGGCAATATGAGACTGTTTGGGTTGAATGCAGGGAAACAATGTGTAGCTATGTCTCTTTGTGCATTGATTTATAACAAACACCGTCTTGCAATAACTTCTTCTCTGGACCTACAAAACATAATGAATGTTGGAAATGAGTTATACACTGTACTGTCTAGATTATATAACCAAGAGTATTTACTGTTAACAGAATTGCCTGATACAGTGAATATATTTGAACAAAATTATAAGATGCAATACAGTCCCAGCTATACGGGTAATTTACACGATATATCATCAAGTATTGATTTTGAGTTTTGTATGCCTTTGGGAAATGCTATACAAATTTTAGTTGAACAGAATTATGATATGTTTCTTATGACTGTTCAAAGTAACACTGTAGCTATTTATTGCAAACGTAATGGAGAATTTAAGATTTTTGATTCTCATGCAAGAGATTTGCTTGGTTTACCACATCCTCAAGGTACTTGTGTACTTCTCGAAATTGATAACTGCACTACACTAATGAACTACTTTCAGAATTTCTATTTTGGAGGTGACGGTTCAAAAATTTCATTTGAATTAAGGGGTGTGCATATTTCTGAATTGAGCTTAGATCATAATAATATTACACAACATACTCGAGAAGTGCATGCTACTGAAATATTAAGAGAAGCTGTATTACATAACAATGAAAATGATAACATTTGTAGCTATAATTTAAACACTGTAACCAACAATACCACATCTCTAAAATGCCAGTCTGCTATATTATTTTATTCTATAGGTTTCTCTATTATCAAATCATGTAACTATTGGAAATCAGATACTTTAGATTCTATTTTTGATCATGGGAAAAAGATGGCTGCTTCAAGTCAAGAGGATTTTACCTTCAATAGCTTACCACAAAATATTAAAATATATGATGCAGAAGTCAATGTTAGTCTTAATGTTGAAAAACATGGAAAACTGTCTGATCTTAACAAGGAAGAGTTAGAGCAGTCAATAGTGCAAAACACAAAAAACAATACCGGATTCCTCGCATGGCTAGCTGATCATTGCATTGGATGTATCTTTCATAATAAGGCTAAAAGCACTGACTATTATATTATACTTTTAAATGAAAATGGCAGTTTTGAAATGTTTGATAAAGTGAGCAAGCTACATGACTTAATACATAAAATTTTTCAGATATTTACAAGAAAAGCATCTAATCTGTCTGAAACATCACATTACTACATACAATTCATATCTTGTTCCTCTCAGATGTCAAAAAATACCAGAAAAAAAATTTTGAGAAAAAATAAATCAGATGCACAAACACAAGCCATTTCTGAAAATAGTAAATTACAATATGCAAATATGGAACCAGCTTTAAAGAGGCAACGCTTGCTGAACATCAGAACCAAAAGACAAACACGTTATAATTTGTTGAATGCTACAGATAAGGAAAAGGAGCTTTCAGATATGCGCACTAATAGCCAAATAAGGTATAATGCAATGAGTGTTGGAGAAAAACAAAAGCGGTTATCAGACATGTGCATTAATAGTGAAACATGGTATAGCTCAATGGATGCTACAGAAAAACAAAAGCGGTTGTCAGACATGAGCACTAATAGTGAAACATGGTATAGCTCAATGGATGCTACAGAAAAACAAAAGCGGTTGTCAGACATGAGCACTAACAGACAAACACATTATAAGTCAATGAATGCTACAGATAAGGAAAAAGAGCTTTCACACATGCGCATTAATAGTGAAACATGGTATAGCTCAATGGATGCTACAGAAAAACAAAAGCGGTTGTCAGACATGAGCACTAACAGACAAACACATTATAAGTCAATGAATGCTACAGATAAGGAAAAAGAGCTTTCAGACATGCGCATTAATAGTGAAACATGGTATAGCTCAATGGATGCTACAGAAAAACAAAAGCGGTTGTCAGACATGAGCACTAACAGACAAACACATTATAAGTCAATGAATGCTACAGATAAGGAAAAAGAGCTTTCAGACATGCGCACTAATAGTCAAACATGGTATAACTCAATGGAGGCTTCAAAAAAGAAACAACGGTTATCAGACATGCAACACAATTTTGTTAGCTGGTATCACAATACAAATGAGCCACAAAAACAAAAATTGGCATTATACAAAAAACAAACATACAATTCTAAAAAAGACAAACAGTATGATCTAGACCACTATATCACAAACTTTCACAACAAAATAAGAGAGGGCCCATACTTTATATGTACTGTTTGTAACAGATTGCTGTACAGAAAAACTGTTATTACATTTGATGAGCACAAATATGACATTCAGCCCACCCTGTTCACAAGAAAAATGTTATATGATCATAAACAATATATATGTAAAACCTGTCATTCTAAAGTTCTCAGACAACAAATACCATGCCAAGCTGTGTACAATAATTTACAAGTAGATGAAATCCCCCCAGAACTAGCTGTTTTAGGGAAACTTGAACAGATTCTAATTGCACAAAGAATAGTATTTGAAAAAATAGTCATAATGCCAAAAGGAAGGCAAAGAAAGATTAAGGGAGCAATATGCAATGTACCGGTGGAGTGTGATCAAACCTGTAATGTTTTGCCTTGTCCTTCTGAAAGATCTGGCATTATCATGTTAAAACTTAAAAGAAAACTTCAGTTTAGAGGACATGTTTACTATGAACCTGTTAGGCCTGAATTAATATTTTCTGCTCTCCAATGGCTAAAAATGAATAATCCATTGTATGCTGATATTGAAATTGATATGGAAAACAGCTATGAATATCTCACTTCAATGCAAAATATCTCAGGTGAAAATAATGAACCTTTGGATTCTGATAATGAAAGCAATGATTCAATGACAAATGGACATGACATAATAGAAAAGAAAAACACAACTGATGACAATTATGTTGATGATGTTAATGATGGCGATGAAACAGATGATCCTTTGAATGAGCACAGAACTCCAATAAATGAAACATGTTTACAGTCTGTTATACCTGACTATCATGTTGCAGTAGAGGAAAATCGTCCAGTAGCACTAGGGAATGAAATTCATGAAATTGCACCAGGTGAAAACAGACACCCTGTCTCATTCATGACAGATAAACTATGCGAAGAAATGGCATTTCCTGTATTGTTTCCTAAAGGTAAATTTGGTTATCATATTGACCGTAGTATTAAATTATCTCCTGTCAAATATTTAAATGCCAGACTACTACATTACAGTGGACGCTTTGCAACAAATTCAGAATATTTATTTTTTGCACAGTTTGTTATTGAGCAAAAAAAGGTATATGATAGTATTAGCATTGCTCTGAAAAAAATACACAGCCAACCCATTTCTGCTTCTCAATTGAGATGTAATGCACAAAGTTTGCAGAACCTGATTTGCCAAGACCAAGCTTACTTATTTCTCAGACAAATTCCAGGGACACCTCCTTACTGGCAGAAATTTATGTATGAAGTTGTTGCTATGGTAAAACAACTTGGAATCCCAACATGGTTTATGACTTTATCCTGTGCAGATCTCAGATGGCCTGAGTTGTTTCAGATTATAGCCAGAACACAAGGCAAAAACATCTCGAATGAAGAAGTAGATGCCCTCTCTTACAATGAGAAATGTTCAATGTTAAACTTGAATCCTGTAGTTGTTGCTAAGCACTTCCAATACAGAGTTGAAACATTTTTTACAGAAGTTCTACTCTGTAATGCCAACCCAATTGGTAAAATCATTTACTATGCATTGCGCATTGAATTTCAAATGAGAGGATCACCCCATTTACATGCTTTAATATGGACCTCAGATTGCCCAAGGTTAAGTACAGACAACAAACAGGCATATGTAGACTTTATTGACAAGCATGTACAGGCCTACCTACCAGATGAGAATCAAGATCCTCATTTACATGAATTGGTCAAAACCTATCAAAAGCACAGTCATTCTAAAACATGTAGAAAATACAAGAATATTCGCTGCAGATTCAATTTTGGACAATTCTTTACAAATAGGACTATTGTAGCTGAACCTCTATCTGATGACATAAATGAAGACATAAAAAGCAGTACTCTCGAAAAAAGAAAAGAAATTCTCACATTAGTGAAAGAGAAGATAGATGATGTACTTAATCCAAGTAAACCAAACTATGACTCTACACTGACAGAATCTGATATTTTCAACTCTATTGGTATAACAGAAGAACAGTATTACAATGCTTTATCTATTTCACCAGACTCAGACTATGAATTACATTTGAAAAGACCAATAAACAGCTGTTTTATTAATAATTACTTTATAGCTGGAATAAAAGGATTTGCTGCTAATGTTGATTTACAGCCAGTTTTTAATCATTACAAGTGTGTAACATATGTATGTTCATACTTTACTAAAGACGAGACAGAATGTTCTCAAGCTATTATGAATGCTGCAAATGAGGCTAAAGCTGCCAATATGAATGTGAGAGACGGATTGAAAAAAATTGGTGCTGCATTTCTGTCTACTAGGGAAGTTAGCTCACAAGAGGCTGTATACCGTTGTATGCCTGAACTTTGGCTGAGGAAAGTATTTCCCGCTGCAATCTTTGTCAGCACTGACTTACCAGACAAAAGGATAAGAATGGCAAAATCACAAAAAGAACTTGAAGAACTTGATGATGAAAGTACAGAAGTGTATAAGTCAAACATAATAGAACGCTATACTAAAAGGCCTTACTCAATCCCTTCTGTAAATAACTTATGTCTGGCACAGTTTGTAGCTTATTATTACAAAGATTATAAGAAGGAATGTCAAGAGACAACTGATGCACAACCAGAGGTCCTTACTGACAACCTGATTGAATCACAACATACTACAGAAAATGAAGACTCTTCACTTCCAGACAAAATAAGATTAATAGATACTAATGAGATGATGAAACGCAGAAAAGTCAAGGCTGTCATAAGATATCACACACCAAACAAGCAAAAAGAACCTGAGAAATTTTTTCATCATTTACTTATGCTTTACTATCCATGGAGAGATGAAAATAAACTGTTAGCTAGTGATGGTACATATGCAACTACATTTAATGACCCTGATAAACAACCCATAGTAGAGCATAATAGGTCTATTTTTGAACCTGATACAGATGCTGTAACTGAGGCACTTGGAAATCTAAGAAACAATCAAGGTAACATCCATTGTTATGATTCTATGAATGATCAAGAAAATGACGATATTCACTCTCAGTTAGAGGAACAAACAGATGCTGAAGAATCATTTAATGAACAAATACCTTCACATCTGTCTTCATCTCCTGAGTCTAATAATCATCAAGCCTCAGCAATATCTCGATATACCCGACCTACAGATATGACTGATCATGAACTGCGCCATTCTGTGAGATCCTTAAATAAAAGACAGCGATATACATTTAATCATGTTCTGACCTGGTGTAGAAATAAAGTAAAAAATATCAATTGTAGTAAACCACAGGATGTTGAACCAATCTATATTTTTCTCACTGGAGGTGGTGGAGCTGGCAAGAGCCACTTGATTAAAACAATATATCATACTGTTACCAAAACATTTAGACATGTAGCTGTTAATCCTGATTTACCATCAGTTCTTTTAATGGCCCCAACTGGTGTTGCTGCTATCAATATTAATGGCACTACTATCAACACAGCTCTAGGTATTCCAAAAGAAGCAGGTTCTACTTTAAAACCTCTTTCAGACCAAAACAGAACACAATTGAGACTCTTCTTATCTGAACTGAGACTCATAATAGTAGATGAGATTTCAATGGTTGGTAATACTACACTACTCCATATCCATCAAAGATTAAAAGAAATATTTGACACACCTGCCTCTAAGCTATTTGCTGGGATAAGCATAATTGCAGGAGGAGATTTTTATCAGTTACCACCAATAAAGAAAAAGCCAGTATTTGAGAATTTTAATATTGATACATATAATCTGTGTCACCCCTGGCATCTTTTTAGAATGGCAGAGCTTATTGATAATATGCGTTCGAAAGATGACCAACCATTTGTTGAAATATTAAACAGATTTCGTACTGCTTCCCAAACAGAAGAAGACATTAAACAGATTCAGTCTCGATCAATACATCCAGATGATGAAAATTATCCATCAGATGCTATACATATACATGCAGAAAATAAACCTGTTGATCAACATAATAATAACAAACTAACTCAGTTACCAGGACCAATCTTTCAGCTTAGAGCAACAGATCAGTATCCTCCAAATGTATCTCAAGCTGATATTGACAGAGTATTATCAAAAGGACGTTCTGATACTGGTGGACTAGATTATGACATAAATGTCAAAGAAAGTGCAAGAGTTATGTTAACAAGCAATATTGATATCGCAGATAGACTTATCAATGGTCAAATAGGTACTATCATTAAAATCCATGTTAGCCAAACCACACAAAAAACAACTGTTATTTACATTAAATTTG
Source organism: Metridium senile (assembly GCA_949775045.1). Lineage (NCBI taxonomy): Eukaryota > Metazoa > Cnidaria > Anthozoa > Actiniaria > Metridiidae > Metridium > Metridium senile. Next base: position 10,488,604 of record OX459107.1, read on the forward strand.
ATGATGATCAAGCTGGCAGAAATGTGATCATTAAATCGACCAATCAATTTGTTAAAGAAAACAATGTTGTACCCATTGAACCAATTCTAGCTAAAATCAAAATAAGGCCTGGTAAACCATCCTCACCACAAATTCAAAGAGTCCAATTTCCTATTACATTAGCCTATGCAGTCACTATACATAAAATTCAGGGGCTCAGTCTTGACAAGGTTGTAATAAGCTTTGAGTTATTCAGACAGAGGTCATTTAACTATGGACAAGTATATGTTGCCTTAAGTCGCTCACGTTCCTTAAATGGTCTGTACACTTTAGGTCAAATAGAAGCTAAACATGTCAGAGCAGATCCAAGGGTACATAACGAATATCAGAGATTACGAGAAACACTACCACTTGAGCCACCAATAGCTTGTCAAGAAAACATTTCAACAATCACTATTTGTCTTTTAAATGTCAGGTCCTTGCAAAAACACAGTGTTGATATAAGACATGATTCAAACTTATTTGATACTGACATGATATGCCTTACAGAAACACAATTATTACCTAGCACCGATGATAATGAAATAAAAACCACTCTACATCCCTTTACACTACTCAGGCAAGATCACACTTCAGATAGGTATTCCAGTTTAGCACTATGTTCAAAATCTCATCTTGAAATCACAGAATATCACTACTTTGCCGAAATAAATGCAATAATATTCTCTGTTATTCATACTATAATACCACAGCTAAACATCAAAATACTTTTACTGTATCGCAAGAATGGTCGCATTATTTCTCAATATATACAAAATTTAGAAAATATATTAAACAGATTTAAAATTGATATTGTTTTTGGAGACTTCAATATAAACTACCTTAATCATAATGAAATTCAGACACTCAATACTAGTATGGAACAATTAAGTTATACACAAACAGTTCAAGGTCCAACATTTGTATCAGGAAGTTTACTAGACCATGTTTATATAAGAAATGAAATGTGGAACTTAACTGATATTTGTACATCTATAGTACCAGTATATTACTCTGATCATGAAGCAATTAAAATCTCGTTAATTTCAAAATAAATTTTCAATAAATTATACAACAAATCCATATTTCTATTTTTAAAAACTCCACTGCAATTATTATATTGAATACACACTGATTTGCAATTTCAGGGAACAATTAATAAATCTTATACCTGTAGCCTCTCCCACAGTAAGTGGGATACATCATGCAAGACACCCTGACGGTGTCTGTTGACGATCTCCAACACTATTAAAGGTATGTATTAGATTGCATCAAGTGACTCCTCGAGAAGTATTATACAATGTTATGTAAATTATGAGCAATTACAGTCAACACAATAATTAGCTTACATAGTCTATTTCATACTGACTATAGAAATAATATACTTTTTACAGAAACTACATGAACCTTTCCTGAAATGACACAATATTGCTTCGATCAACCAAATACATTATACTACTCAGCTCTACTCATGATCAGCCTATATTCAATATTGAGAGTAACAAGTAGCTATAATTACAGTGGATGCTTCATCACAAGCTGATAAAAAGAACTACTTAGCTCAACTCAAATTATATTCAAGATTGAGAGTAACCAGTAGCTGATATATGCAATAATACAATGGATGCTTCATCACAAGCTGATAAAAAGAACTACTTAGCTAACTCAAATTATATTCAAGATTGAGAGTAACCAGTAGCTGATATATGCAATAATACAATGGATACTTCATCATGACAAGCTGATAAAAAGAACTACTTAGCTCAACTCAAATTATATTCAAGATTGAGATTATAACCAGTAGCTGATATATCCAATAATACAATGGATGCTTCATCATGACAAGCTGATCAAAAGAACTATTTAGCTAACTCAAATTATATTCAAGATTGAGAGTAACCAGTAGCTGATATATGCAATAATACAATGGATGCTTCATCACAAGCTGATAAAAAGAACTACTTAGCTCAACTCAAATTATATTCAAGATTGAGAGTAACCACTAGCTAATGTACGAGTCAAATCCAAAGGTGCCCATCCCCCCCCCGGGCAAACCCCCGGGCATTTGACTTTTTGAAAAAAAATTGGTCAAATTCCCCACCATCTGGGCAAACTGAACAGTCAAATGTCCCACTATTGAAACAACAGAATGGTCAAATGCCCGCCCCTCGAGCTCGAGTCAGTGATAAACTCAAATTTTACTTTAAGTAGAAAAGAAAATACTTAAACTTCCTTCTACTACATGACGTCTCATGAATATGGTGGACAAAACTTGTACAATCAAATATGAAGGGAAATTTCAAAAAACGTTGAAGAAGAGAATGGTTATTGGCAATTTTTGATTGGTGATTGCACGACCGAAAGATGGATCTCGATATAATTCACAAATCTATCTTAAAAACTGAAAGAACTTGGATTTTCTTTGAACTTTTCGACTCTAAAACACAAAGACAAGCATTTATACTTCGTCAATTTAATTTTACTTGTGAAAGAACAGTACCCAGAGCTCCTTTGCAATCGCTGTTCGTCAATCGCCAATTCTTTCTGACGTTTTTTGAGATAGGTGTATAACAAGGAAAAACTATCTATCAATTCTTTGCTTTTCGTTTCCGTTCCCGTGTGACTTTTGCCTGATCATGGGCTACCTGTGGTTAGGACTCCAATGCTTTCTGGGTATTTTTAAAGATGGCCGACACTCGTCAAATGCCCGCCCGTTCAAGTAGCTAATCGGCGTCAAATTCCCCACTATACGGAACCCAAGTCTTGTCAAATGCCCGGGGTTTGCCCGGGGGGGGGATGGGCCCGGGGGGGGGATGGGCACCTTTGGATTTGACTCGTACATAATATATGCAATAATACAATGGATGCTTCATCACAATGTTGGATACAAGAGCTAAGCAGCTCAACTCAGTTTATAGTCAAGGTTAAAGAGTAACCAGTACCATATAAGTATAGACTACTACAGCTAATAACTACAATCAATACAGGAATTAAAATTAATGTATATAAGCTTATATACTGAATTAACTTATATAGCCGTACAGCTTCGCATATTAGGTATTATAAATTATAGGTACATGTTACTTCATCAACTACAATGAACATAGCTATGTTTTTCAAAAGAACACTTCAATCATTTTAGTGTGTACAAATGGTTAGAAACCCGGTTAGAAAAATTGAACTTAACTGGACTATTGACGTACCTGCGGACAGCTAGCTAGTACTTTGAAAAAGTGTAATTTAACGTACGGATCGAACTAATCGGTTAAAATATGTACTTAATAAAAGACAAAAGATGAACAAAAATTAATTAAGCTATTAAAAAAGATTTTAATAATTAAAATTGTTATACCTGAAGAACTGTCCGTTTCTGCATCATTAAATTGCATGTCGCCGCCATCTTGAATGTCGATGCAAAATAAGCACGTACCGGGCCTAGCCAAGACCTATCGTAAAAAAAAAAACAGAAATAGTGAGAAATCTATGTCAAGTGATTCACATTGAATTCAAATTCTGAAAGAGCAAAAAAAACAACGTTGTACATGCATTGCTAAAAAGAGATAAATTAACAAATGATTTAACTTTCTTACTTAATTTACTTCGTGTTTTAAACATAACTCTTATCATTCTGCACTTAGAAGCAAAATAGTTCCAGTGTTTTGGCATAATTTACCGTATTAAAATGAACAAATAACGTATAACCAATCCATTTTAAATTGACGTACACTGAGCTAAGAGCGAGAGGTAAGCAAAGAACTGTATCTTGGGCTCCCTGTGGTAAATATTCACTTGGGATTCCTGTGGTTTATAGCGAACCTTCGAGGAAACAGTACATTATCAAGAATGATTGGTGGATTAAAAACCTTTTCTTGTAATTCTATTGGCGCATTTCAATCCTTCGATTACAAACTGGAAACAGCTATCCATTTTCAAGAATGATATGATTGGTTGATTAAAAACCCTTTCTGGTGATTCGGTGATGTTATTGCCGCTTTTCGATCCTCCGTTTACGTATAAAAAGCTGAAAGGCGCGAAAAGTGTTCACAACCGGCATCATGGGCGAGGAGTTAGGTTATGTCCACAACGTGTCCCCCACGAAAAAAAGCAAGAGTAAAAATGCCTCTGCGTACTTCAACTTCGATCTTCAAACTAACGGTACTAAGTACAAACGAGCTGTCTGTTTTGATGCCAACTTAAGAGAAAAATTTGGTCGATTCCAAGCCTCGGCGACAGCGGTAAAACTCCTGAATGTTCAGCGAAAGCCTAGCATTGTCAATCCTGCTGAAATGGACATCGTTGTAAACAAAAGATCTCGTGTAGAAGAAGCCAGCAACAGTGACATTAACTTTGAGACAGCCGCCCCACCAGAGGATGCAGAATGTCCCGTTGTAACAGCAGAAGCCATAAGAAACGTCAACCATGGACAGTTCGTATCAATAAAGGGATATCTCACGGTCAACCTAGAGAATATCAAAACAGTTCAGTACAATGGGAGATCATTAGAAGTTTTAAATGATGCAGCAATAACCGACCATACAGGTATGGTTTCCAATATGGTCTATACTTATTTAATGTAATGGAAAACTAATCAGCTTTATTTTTTTTTCTTCAGGGACCGTCAAGCTTACTATCTGGAGTCCACGTGAGACGGAACTAATTAATGGATCCTACTCGTTCAAGAACTTAAGAGTCAAGGAGTACAATGCGAAGAAATTATTGACTATAACATCAGACACGCTATGGGAAGCAATCAACGAAGAGTTCCCCAATCCTGATGGTGCACTAGATGACAACGTAACTACCATTGCACTACAGAGGTTCAAGATGTTAAAGGATTACTCCACATGGTACGCATGTTTAAACTGCCGTAAGATGTTGACGGAAGTGTCTTCTACCGACCAGAATCCAAAGTGTGCCAACTGTAAAGCGTTTATGGCCATTGGGTCCTGTCCGAGGCAAGCTAGTATAAGAGTTGCCGTTCCAAATGAGGATGACACTGGCGATGTGTGGCTAACCATATTCACTGGCGAGCTGAGTCAACTCCTTAACCACTACAATGAAGGCACTGAAGAACAGAGACATGTGACCCTGTTCCACTCTTCAGAGAAAGATATCTCAATAGCACTTCTCAATATTCAATGTAGAATAGTTTACGACAATGAAACTAAAATTGTTAAGTCGCTAGAATTTGACTAGTCACTTAGTATTCTGTATGGACATCCTGTTATTAAAATCTGCTAAGTTCATTTTCTATTGAAATCATATACATGTTGTGTTACAAATAAACTCGATTAAAAAAAAATATCGATTAAAAGTTGCTTGTTAAATCATGAAAATATAACGTTTGAAAGTTGAGTCAGAAAAAGTGTTAACATGTGTGAGATCTTGTGATGTATAAGTCAATGAACGTTCTTATTATCCAATAAAAGCTTTATAAAAGTTAAATATGTTTATTTATAGTTCATGAAAAAGTATTCATTTTTAACGAGATCAGTGAAATAAACTGCAATTTACATACAACTTGAAATTAAAGTATCTAATCAGATTTGCAAAAATCGAGAAAAGTTCAAAGCGAGCATTTTGTCTCAAAGTTAAACAGAAAAAAAACGCATAAAAACTTGCATGGGGGTCTTGTGAGGTATTCCATAACTATTCGGCATCATCAGCTAGTTGAGGCAAGAGATCCGAAAAAAAGCGATAAACTAAGTCTCCTCACCCGTTATTCCTTTCGGGCTTCCTGTGCCTCTCACTTCCTGATAATTTTAATGTTTTTTTACTTACGAGTGTAGTCTGCGTAGCAAGCGTTTCTATCGCAAGTTTCTAGAATATCATATTGGGATACCTGTGGTGCAAAAATGGAGCTACGGGGAGGGGGGATTGAGTACAGCGAAGTGGCGACGCACGTAACCCAAAACTGATAGCTTCTTCGGATCCTAAGAAACGCTTACTACGCAGACTATTACTGAGAGCGGTTTTCGTATGACTGCGAAACGGCGATGGCGTGATACGCCTACGGTACGGCAGAAATTTCGAATGTTTTTAACAAAAGTACGGTACGGTATGGTCAGTTTCCCACTCAGTAAGAAACCCACTCTATGACAAACATTGATAAATGTTTTGTTTGAGAGACCATTCACTTTTTATACAAAGGAAAAGTTGCAATGCACTTAATCTTTTTTTACTTGACCCCCTTTCATGCTATATTTTTTTTAGGTTGTCTCCTCCCCGCACTATTTTTCACCACCCATCGCTGACAAAACGGACATCCCTCTTAAGTTTGAGAAATCTTATTATATCATAACTATTCAGTTAGAATAGATGATTCCAAGAAAAACTATAACAAAGATCTGTGCGGATCTAATTTATTTTGACAGAAAGAAGCTGGAACATAAAGGAACCAAACGTTTTCACAATGGTACCGACATTTTTCAGGCTTCCTCAGTTTATTTTATCAGTCCAGTTTCATTGCAGTGCAGCCCGACTTCACGCCACTCAGGGCGTCTAGTTTATACATATTTTACAGCTTGTGCTCCCTGTGGATAAATCTGTCATGCAAAAGAAAACATCGGATATCCGGTTCAGAGGTTACACAAATCATGCAATGACAGTTCTGAGAACTCAAAAACTTCCCCTTTGCAAGATCCCTTCCAAGAATTACGAGAACAAAACGACACTACGCCATAAAATTCCGTGAAATAACAGAATAACCCGCCATTAACAGTTTGTGTAAGGTTTATTGTACGTCATATGTAAATGAACGACGTATGTTTATAATTAAACCTTGTGTTAAACTGAACGCTTTTTTAAAAGTGTTATATTAGAAGTTTTTAATAAAACTAAAGAAACTATGTTATCCCTTTGTGAATTATATTTTTTAACTATACATTGAAAGTCCAATATGAAATATGTGTCAAATATATAAAAAGTCAGTATCTTTGCGTTATAATTATATTACTGTGCGACTCGCCGTACCGTAGTCACCGTAGTGAATTTTTGACATTGTTTTGACATTTTTTCATCTCAATCGGACCAATTACACACATCAAAGTTTCTAAGGGACGAACCATTAGATTTTCGAGGGGGGGGGGGGGGGGGGGGGATCAAATACCAAAAAAAAAATTCGAGCACAGCCTTAAAGAGGAAAAACAAATTCGAGCACAGCAAATATTCTGATAAAAAAAGATCGTGCAAGATGAAAAAAAATTCGTGCACATACTTAGAGTGGGAAACAAATATCGTGCAAAATAAAATTGCCCAACCCCCCCTGACAGTTCTGAGAACTCAAAAACATCCCCTTTGCAAGATCCCTTCCCAGAATTACGTTTTTTCCTCATAATTCTTAGAAGGGATCTTGCAAAGGGGAAGTTTTTGAGTTCTCAGAACTGTCATTGCCCCGGCTTCGCAATAGTGTGACCGATTTGCATGATTGGCACAACCTCTGAAGCGGATATCCGCGGAGAGATTATAGAAAATCTACGCATTCTATCGTGTTAGGCATTTCTTTTGTTCAATGCTCTATAATATTCAATTTTTTTAGTGAAAATATTCCCCCTTGCTGATTACCCCCTTCTGTCTGTAATGCTCATATAACACAAATACATGCTACCAAAATATGCAAGGACTAAATCGATAAAAGAGGAAATGCTGATATCCTTTGCAGGCTTCAGAGTGTGGTCTGTATAGGTTTGATTGCGACAAAGATTTTTGAAATAGGTGTATAACTAATTCAATATACCGCTTTTAATACATTCCTTGTTTGTATACCCATCACCATAGTTAGTTAGTTTGTATCCTCCATGGAACGGCTAGCCGCTTTTTTAAAAGTGTTATATTAGAAGTTTTTAATAAAACTAAAGAAACTATGTTATCCCTTTGTGAATTCTATTTTAAGGTGGCTCGAGGTAGTTTTGAATGGCGCACACATCCCTTTTTGAATTCGCAATTACATGATCTTACCTTCGCCCCATGAATGTGAATTTTACATTAAATGACAGTCTTGGATGAAAGTTTTGAACGATGTTTTAATTATGCTAATCAAAGTTTCCATAGCAACGATAAACAACTTGTTTGTAAAATGGTTTTTCTTAAATATCTTTTGAATTTGAGCTGATTGCGAGAAACCAATAAATGTGCTATAAACTACCCCGTTTAGCACATCAATTGGGAAAGTTAGAAGAAAAGTTATCTGTTCGATAATGAATAAATCACGAAAACATTTAAATGTGTATTTTGTTCGCGTGTAAATATAAGCGGTCAAAACATTTCATAGGATGCACAGTTTATCATCTTAATACTGCAGAATGTTTCCTTGGACTTTCATTTAAACTCCCTGTGAACAGCTCTGGTTAATATGTAGGCAATGCAGAGATCGAGCTTTTTATTAAAATGACGTTTTGCTTGACGTTTTCACTCTTTCATAACTACGATCACAATTACCTATAACTCACAAAAGAACTAACGAAAATGAGTGATATCTTCGCAGTACAATTTTAAATATATAGTCAATAATATTGCAAAATTGTAGCCAAATCCATATGAAAGAACGCTTTTAAAAGTAGCGCCGAAGTTGAAGTACGAAAGTAGCGCCCGCCGAGTGAAAATTTACTGCATCGAGCGTGACATCGTGTGTTTATTTCAGTGGCTAATTAACATGCAGCGTACAGTGTCAAATTCCTCTATGCACGCTTAGTCTAATTATAATTTTTTGTATATTGTAATTATTTAAATTTTCTTATTCTCACCGCGCATTCCTGCTTGAATACAACATGGGTCGTACTATTCGTGATGTATTCACTTGAAATATATTTCAAATTCCACTAAACTATAAAATCTAGCATTCAATACACGCCCGATTTTTTATTGTACTTTATGTGAAACTTGTACACTTGGTCTTCCTGTGGACTAAGCGTGCATAGAGGAATTTAAGACTGTTCGCTGCATGTTAATCAGCCACTGAAATAAACAAACGATGTCACGCTCGATGCAGTAAGTTTTCACTCGGCGGGCGCTATTTTCGTACCTCAACTTCGGCGCTACTTTTAAAAACGTTCTTTCAAATGGATTTGGCTGAAATTTTGCAATATTATTGACTATATATCTAAAACTGTATTGCGAAAATATCACTCATTTTCGTTTGTTCTTTTGTGAGTTATATAGGTAATTGTGATCGTAGTTATGAAAGAGTGAAAACGTCAAGCAAAACGTCATTTTAATAAAAAGCTTGATCTCTGCATTGCCTACATACTAACCAGAGCTGTCCACAGGGAGTTTAAATGAAAGTCCAAGGAAACATTCTACAGTATTAAGATGATAATTTGTGCATCTTATGAAATGTTTTGACCACTTATATTTACATGCGAACAAATTACACATTTAAATGTTTTCGTGATTTATTCGTTATCAAACAGATAACTTTTCTTCTAACTTTCCCAATTGATGTGCTAAACGTAGCAGTTTACAGCACATTTATTGTTTTTTTTCAGAATCAGCTCAAATTCAAAAGATATTTAAGAAAAACCATTTTACAAAAAAGTTGTTTATCGTTGCTATGGAAACTTTGATTAACATAATTAAAGTGCTAGTCTTACGAAAATCAAGGTGCAAAATTCGCACTTTTTTAGTATGCTATCCTTAAATATATGCCTAAAAAGGATAGTGACAAAAAAATTATGCCAAAAAAAAACTTTTTTGCACCTAAAAATTGCTGTCAAAAACGCTAAAATTTTGTCCGCCATCACTCGATCTTGATACTGTACAGCGGTTGTACATTTAAATGTGTGACGTCATATGCTCAAGACGCTTCATGTCGAAATACATTTCTCTGTAATACTTGTATGAAATGGCGTCTGTTCTGGATGACTATGATGAGAATTTTTCATCATTACTAAGCGAAGAATACGAAGAGACCCTCTCAACAACATTATCGACTACTGAGCTAATGTCTGATGACGATATAGAGCCGCTAGCAACAGAAGAACAAGCAGAGGAATACGCTTTTGAAGTTGAAGTTCCTTACTAATATTTATATGAAGTAGCGTGCTCTTTTGATGCGAGTTTTATACCATTATCACGCAAAAAAAGACGAAAAAAAGTATGGAACAACATCATCAACTACTTGATAGAAGTCTGAAAGTGATTTAGAGCCGATGGTAAAAAAAAACCAAGAGAAGATTGTGCTATCGAAGAAGAACGTAAGGATATTGTAGATCAACAGCTCGAGTCGAAACTAAAAACAAAAACAGCTACGGGAACCCATGAAATCAATATAAAATCATTAATTGCAATTCATAATCAATTACAAGTTATATCTTTAGTAAGTCTATCAGTATAATTAAAAATTTATCATGAACTTTTATGTTTATTTTGCGAGTGCAAATGGGAGGTTTTATGGAATCTTTTTTTGACGTCACACACTGGCCTAGGCTCGAGTCTGGCCGTCAAACTGGCCGCCTTGCACTTGTTCGCATCGATGCCAACTTTATCATGTTTTGATGAAAGAAAATGCCTAAAACGATGTTGTGATTCTCAAAAATCAGAAACAGTGGAAAAACAAAAGCACAATCTGTCACATGAATAGGACTTAAGGACATTTTATGCTACTAACGGAAAAAGAAAGAAAAATATCAACACACCATCTTCGTGAAATGAATTAGCAATGGAGAAAAAATCTTCACAAATCATAACAAAATGCCATCGGATTTTCACCGGTCATCCAAAGCAGTTAGGTAATATACATAAGTCAAATTCAAGAAGTTAATTTTGTTTGTTAAGTGAAGTAAATGTTTTTAAATTTACACGAATGTGTCTTGTACGACTGAATTTCAATATGGCGAACGTGACAAAAAGGACTTGTTTGTCAATGTAGGCTTCGTGACAGACTCAAAAACTGTGTAAAAACTCAGTTTTATAACTTAGATATCAATAAATTTATTTGGAAAATAAAGTAAAATACCTAAAACTTGCTATCTTGATGTTCAAAATTTTACTTAATACGAAAAAGACTAAATAATTCTGCACTTTTTACACTTTGCCGATAGTTTCATAAAACATCGGCCAGCTTGTGTACACGCCACCAAAATACGTCACAAAAAAAACTCCCATATTCTCTGTAGTTTACAACTGTTATTGTATAACGATCATTGTAGGGAAAAGATGTAGGACACTGCATAGCCTGATTGGTGTATTGAATAAGCATTAAAAGACGTTTATTGTGCTAGAATTGTTGTCTTGATTTGTTCGTTTTGTGTTGTAACCGAAGTTACTTCATATATAGTTTGCATGCCGTTGTTCGCCCGTAACCAAACCAGCGTGTACAAAAGTAAGTAATCTATCTAGAGTATTCTAAAAATTATGTAGCTTTTTAATCACAAGTGCAAGCTCTTTCAATTTGTTAATCGTTAAAATCAGTTTTCCATGCACGTTCATGAAGCTAGTCAGTATTAAAAACAGTCGAGATAAAATGCCACACTGACAACTCGCAATATGTGCTTACTAGTTATACTGGCATCCAAGAGCGTTCATTTCATAAACAAACTCAAAGTTTTCGTCTTTATTTTTTTCTGCGAATAGTTTTATAGGTTGTTTAGTTAGTTAATTCTGTAACTTATAATACATATTCTTAGATCAGTAAAACATACGTTATTTGATTTGGAATGATTTCCATTTTGACCTTACGTAGGCTGACATACTGACTCAAAACAAATCCAGTTTCATAACATTTTGGAAGTAAAAAAACTGAGCTCTTTATATCAAAAGGAGTGTAGCGTTTTTGATGAAATAATGAAGATAAAAAAACAACAATAAATCTAAATACGAGATACAACAAATGCTTGTCACTTTTGCTTTACGTAGGGCAAGCTTTTATGACTGATGCATAGTTTAGCGCTCTTTACTGATGAGTTTCTTTAGTAAGTTCCATTCTTTAGACACTCTCTTTTCAGTTACGAATTGCCTTTTGCATCCCTCGATGTAAACATTCCTTGTAAGTTGGTCTCTTTTGAAATGAATAAAGCAGATAATGCCTTTGCGAAAGTTTTCTATTTTTGTGCGGGCAAATCCGATTTGTTCATATTTAGTGAAATGAATTGAAATTTCGGCGTTATTGTAAGACAAATTCGACCAAACTTGAACAACACATATTGTAGGAGACATGTTTTAGAGTTTGGACGTAAAAATATTCAAGAATCAATGAAACATTTGGTGAATTATGACCATCGCACAATATAAATAACAGAGGTTTAGTAGCAATGAAGATTCGAGCGTTGAGCATATGACGTCACTTCCTTTAATGACAGGCCGGCTCAGAAAAACGCGATCGATTAATGGCGGACGCAAAGTGCCGAACTTCAGACGCTAAATACAGCAACTTCCCGGACTCGTATGAAAATAAAATTTGAACAGTGATATAACCATCATCTGGAGTTTTAAAAGGTATAATTTTTAGAAATTGTGTCATACTCGTAAGACTAGCACTTTAAAACATCATTCAAAACTTTCATCCAAGACTATCATTTGGTAAAAAATTCACATTCATGGGGCGAAGGTAAGATCATGTAATTGCGAATTCAAAAAGGGATGTGTGCGCCATTCAAAACTACCTCGAGCCACCTTAAGTCGGGCTCCCCGCAGGGGGGGGGGGGGGGTGGTCGGGCGAATACCAAAAAACAAATTCGAGCACAGCCTTAAAGAGGAAAAACAAATTCGAGCACAGCAAATATTCTGAAAAAAAAAAAGATCGTGCAAGATGAAAAAAAATTCGTGCACAGCCTTAGAGTGGGAAACAAATATCGTGCAAAATAAAATTGCCCAACAATTTTAACAGATCGCTAAACAGATCAAACAAAACAATTTATTTTAAGTTTTTATCAGCAAAATAGTGTAATATCATATATACAGACAATGAATTTACCTATGATATTGTGCAAATTGTTCCAAGAATTCACCCAGTGGTATTATTGCAGTCTAGATTAGCTGAACGAGGTTTTACAATTGTTAGATGTTGGTGGTGCAGGTGACCAAATGAGGTTTTGCACCATTTGGCCGCCGCCCGATTGGCTCAGTTGGTTGAGCATCGGTCTGTTGTGCGGGAGGCTCGGGTTCGATTTCCCGGCCGGACCAACACTCAGGGCCCTAGTCCTATATATAGTTCTATATATACAGGAATTTATTATACTACAATAAATATTGGTTATGAACATGTGGATAAAGTACATTATGTTTCAACTTTTGCATTGGATAATTATTCTTTAACATCTATAAATGAATCTGATGGTTGCAGTGATAACATAAACTCTCACATGAATTATATTTCTGGGAGTAAACCATATTTTCTTATTGCAGCATACGCAATTTGTTTCTGTTTTATAAAATCCTGTGGATATTGGAATATATTATGTAACATTATAAGATACCATCAATGATCATGCTATTAAAGCTGTATAATATTTGTAAAATTTTTGTACAAAATGATGCCAGTGAATTATCAAATATTTTAAAGATATATGGTATCATTATTGACCTAGAATGCACAAAAGTATACCATGGTTTACTAACATCAAGTAGTTCTTCAAGTAAAACATTCCTCAAGAAGTGCATTATAGAAAATATGTTATCAAAACAACCGGTTCATTTCATTGTTTCTCTGGTTATTCTATAAACTGTATTATTCAAAAAAAAAAAACTTTGAAGTATTTTCTATTGACCAGCTAATACTTTCTAACATAGCGTTTACTGATGGCAACTGTCTTATTAAAACATTTTGTGACATAAAAGAACAAAGCTCCCAATGTGATACAAAATATGTACTATATTCTCTTTCCAGTTCTCAAATGTCTAGTGATAAGGAAAGACACAATACTCTAAGGAAATTTAAATTAAACCAACAACAGATACATATTAACAATAAAAAAGGGAGATGTATTAAAAAATGGAACTCGAAAAGAAAAAAATAAGGTTGCAAGTGACAGTAAAATTATACTGGGAAGTGTAGCTCAGGTCTCGATCACTTACAAAAGAAATAGTGTTTCATCCCTTATGCAGCTGAGAATCCAAGTACTCCAGTAGCACTAGTTTCATATTCATATTCTTTTAGCTTCAGCAACTTTATAACATTGTACATTGCGTTCAGTGACAACTGTCTTAATGCATTTCTGCCATTCAAATCTGTAAACTAGTTCCAGCTATCCCAAGCTCATCACCTTGCATCTAGGGCACGAGTGCACGCACCATCAGGGCGTCTAGTTTTCCTAAATTAAGCACTTCTTGAAAGCAAACTCATGAGTATTAATTCCAAATTGAAGAAGAAATCATATTCCAACTCATTAATAATTCATAAGATTAACAACCAATTTACGCACACCATAAGTATGTTCATAGTATGTTCATAAGTATGTAGTTTGACAGCTGATATTTTATCTTTGAGTGTTCAATTGATATCTCATGAGTTCGCTGCGCTCACTCGTGAGATATCATAATTGAAAACGAGAAGATAAAATTCGTATCTCCAAGCACCCATGTAATGTTCTGTTTATTATATAGATATCAATGAAATACCAGGATTTATTTTCTTCCGCCGTGGTTTGTTTTGGTCGGGATTTCCGCCGTTTGTGTCATTTCCTTCGTATTAAAGACTGTTTAACTTGTTTACTCCCATCGGTTGAGCTTTAAACCATTTTGAATCCTTTTCCAATAACTCACTTTGTGATTTAAAGTAATTTACAGCCAAATAGAAGCACGACTCGACTCGGGTCGGGTCAAACATAGTTTGTCGTCGTTTTCGTTCAAGACGTTCAACAGAACGACAGCTTTGTTGACGTACATTAATTCACGGTTTGACCTGGCGTTGATTCCGTGGATTTTATCCAGTTCTAGTTTTTGTTTGCCGTTCAGAGAACTCAAGATATTTCATTCCTGTGCTGTCTGTCTTTAAAACGACATCTTCTAAGCATAATTATCTTTGCTCTGTGCATCCACGTAGACAAAGTGAATCATGTTGTTTAGCCAAACTGTTTTCTGCAAAGCTTGTGGTGAGCTTATTCCGAGCAATTTTTTATCAAATAAAATCTCAATTTTTTTCTTCCTGCCTCTTGCTTACTATCTGTACTCTCTGTTCCTACTATTTCTGTTGTTAAGAGATTAATATCAAACTCAGGAAGCAGTTCAAAGTTCTCGTTCTAAGTTGAATGAAAAGTGAAAAGAAACCGCGAAGTAAGAAAGTAGTCATGGCAACTGTGATATCTTCACATATGAAAGATATGATATCTTTCACATGTGAAAGATACGAAGTTTGCGACACCGGATAAATCCTGGTATTCCATTGATATCTATATAATAAATAGCAATATCATTTTGTTTATATGGTGATAATAGATCTCTTTACCAGTGTTTACCTTCCTTGTTTGTTGCCCCATTTCAGATAACGTGATGCTACCCTTGGGAATTGTTTCTTCCACATGTAAAAGATATAACACATCATAATAAAAGAACTCTCAAGGGAATGACACGTGGTCTGAAATGGGCAATCTGCATACGGAGGTAAAGAGGTCTTTTATGCAAAAGTGAAACTCCCTTTTTGACCAAGCGAATTTGTAGAGTACAAAAATAGTTTATTTAATACTTTTTACAGAAAAAAACGTAAACCTTTTCAAAAATAAGTACATAGCTTAATATATATTCTATGGCAAATATTATGACTTTGGAAATGTAAATCTAATCCCAAGAAGCTAGTATCACATGTATAAGTATCACGTGACCAAGATATGGACGACTTTTTGTGGCTACATATTCTGTACATATTCCTTTTATATTGTAACTATTCGCCTCAATAATGTTACGTACGTACTGTTTTCTACTTTAACAATAATCACAATGCCCTTTGTTTGTGGGGTAGCTATTGTAATTGAAATCAAACGAATAGTCCCTCACAGTTCCCTGCGCCATCTTGAAAGGTAGCCGCGCCTTTGCATTCAAGCGAGACGAACATTGAGCTTGCAATAATAGAGTAAAATTAATATGTTCAGTTGGGCTAATAGTTTTATAATAAAGTTGATAACTAGAAGTTTAACTATCATTTTATGATATTTCGGATGACCTCCGTCATCCATCAATAATAGAGACACGTGAACAATACTTATTGTTCCGTAAGGTGCATGCAAGGTACAAAGCTCAACGTTCGTCTCGCTTGGATGCAAAGGCCCGGCTACCTTTCAAGGTGGCGCAGGGAACTGCGAATGGAACTATTGTAATTCAAATCATAACAACAGCTACTCACAAAAACAGGTTGTATTAGCTTTATGTTTATGTAAAGTAGAGAAATCAAAAATTGATACTGAAAATACTGATTACCGAAATGTACACTCCTAGACCGAAAATACATTGTACAACTTATTTTATTGTTGAAAGCACAATTTTAGAGTTCTACTTTGCTTCATATTTAGTGCATACTCATCAAAACAATATACCAACCTCATATAGAGAGGAAATCGAAAAGAAACTTCATGGCTCCTGGTGTTTCACAAGTATTTTTAAGTTTACAATAGCAATTTAAGGCCCACAATGCATTTCGGTCTTAGAATGCACTATTCCGTATTCACAATTCAATCTTTTTTGAAATAGCTGTATACAAAAGTATATCCCAACACCGCCAAACATCCTGACATCGGCTATATACATGAACGACACGGACTATAAATATAATGTTTTATCTTATTACACACAGAATCTGGTGTTCCCCAGGGGTCCGTACTTAGGCCTATACTCTTTATACTTTATACTGTCTTTGCTTCTCTCGTATTGCTATGTTTGCTGACGATCTCAACATTTCATGAGCTCTAAAGGTTCTGAGAGGCACAGGTTGGAATATGCTTTTCTACAGCCACCAAAATAAACTTAATACTTACAAAATAAACTAGCCGTCGAAATCGATCTCGAGCAACATTTACATTCTTAACAGCGCGACACACCTTACCGTTACTTATTTAAGTTTTGTACAAGTTAACCAATCAGAAAGCGAGAATTTGACCTTAATATAAAACACACGCCGAGAGTCAAACGGTAAAAACTTTGAAATGTTCAAAGCGAAGTCAAGAGTGAAGTTTATAAGTGGCTGAAAAAGGTGTATCAAATAATTTGAAAAGAGAAACTTTTGAACGCTAAGCTAACTTTTTCAAAAATTTGATTGGGTGGCCACGGTGAGGTGCGTCGCGCTGTAAAATATTAGAACTAATGCATATATGGAACATGGAATAAAATCAAAGTAAATACTAACAAATAGTGTTATAGATATGCAGGGGCCAGTTGTACGAAGCCTAGATAACGTTATCTACTGGGTTAGAGTTATCCTGTGTATAGAATTTGTATAGGAGAGGGATTTATCCGGTGGATAGGGATATATCCGGAGGATAGCGCTATTCAGTCTTTGTACAACCCAGGTGATAACTGAAAAGCGCGCACCGATTGGATGGAAAGCTCCCAAATATCTTTCGATAGTCACCTACAGTGTCTCACGCGCCTTAAGAAATAACGAATGAAGGTTTTTCTGGAGTGGCTGCTTATTTTATCACCTTTGTATTTATACTAAACAATCATTCTCCTCAGGCTTGATGAATATCGGTGAATAATAACCTCGACTTTGTCTCTGTTTTTATTGGTCGATATTCAACTGCTTGTTAAATAGTAGCAAGTTGGTGACTAAGGTCTAGGTGAAACGTCGCATTTCACATGTGCCGAATTTAATGCAATTGAGCAAAACATATTGTTTAAGTTCGTTTGCATTAGTTTCCACACTTGTGAGATGCGACGTTTGAACTAGGCTTAAGGGCCCGGGCAAGCGGTTTCAACATTTGCTTCAACATCCGTTCGGTTTTGTTGAATGGCAATGTTTAAACGCTTTTGAACTCTTTCAGCATTGTTGAAATGTGTTGAATCGATGTTGAATTGATGTTGAATTGATGTTGAAAGAGTTTAAAAGCGTTTAAACATTGCCATTCAACAAAATCGAGCTGATGTTGAAGCAAATGTTGAAACCGTTTGCCCGGGCCTTAATAGTTGCTATCCTGTCAACCAGAACAATTCATGACACTAAAAGTATAATGTTATCTCTTGTGTACACCTTATTGCAAGAAGGTTGTCCTGACTTTTCTAATTTAGAGGGGAAAAAAGTGAAGTAAATTAAAAGACAAAATTGTTTTATTACAACATGAGTAATGTTCTTTTTTATGTGACAACATTCTTGCAATTAGGTGTATTACTGTTAGTTACTAAATAGTTCTTCTTTGTCAGTATTTTCTTTGATTATATTTGGTGATAGCGTCTAGCTCTGACTAAAAACAAAAGGTCGCAACGTAAGTAAGGTGCGCTATATATTTAAAGTCTAAACAGCTTTTTACCTAAAGTTTGTTTCTTTAAAAACACTGGTGCAGTGTGCACTAGTTGAGCCGCCACAGTAAAAACCAACATAAAAGATTGATTTTCCGTGTCAGGTTCGCGTGGTTTTATATAAAATGTATTTCATAGCTTTTAGATTGAAGGTTCTTTTAGCAGGTTCTTACTGCATTAAGTTAATGGCTTTTGTTAGAAAATAAAAAAAGGTTGTTGTGATTTATATTAAAGTCAACCGTGTCTTACTCATGAATCAGTTTTATCAGTCTTGTCGTGTTCTTTTGATTGTTGTTCGTGGTGTTGCAGGACACAAACAGCATCTTTTACAGCATGATAAATAATATTCTTGATCTGTCAACAAAGAACACAAGTCTTCTATTAGCAAAATTGGGGCAGATGGTGGAGGAAGGGGAGAGGAAGGTGGGAGGGGAGGGAGGGAGAGGGAGGGAGGGGGAGAGGAAGGTGGAAGGAGGGAGGAAGGAAGGAGGGAAAAGGGGGAAGGAGGGAAGTAGGGGGAAGGAAGGAGGAAGGGGAAGGAGGGGGAAAGAGTGAAGATAAGAGAGAGGATGAAGGAGGGAGAAAGGGGAAAGAAGGAGGGAGAAAGGGGAAGAAGGATAAGAGTAAGGTAGGGGATGACTATTCACACGTCGTGGACCTCCTTCCTGGAACAGCGCCTACGTGCTAGTAGCCCTGACTAATTCCTGTACCTGTAGTTTATCTTCGTGGTTTGTATGTTTATCGGATAAATGTCGAAACTCTTGTGTAGTCTTAAAGCACTGACCAATACGCTGAAACAAACAACAGTAAACTAAGTAAATAGTCCGTTCTATTCAAAGCGAGCTTAAGGGTATTAAGTATATCAATTAATATTGAAACAAAAAAGTGTTGACTGTAGCTTCATCTATGATAACGAATAGGTGTATTTACAGCTGGACTTACCTCTGGAGATACGAAGTCCTCGGCTATCTTTACGCAGCTATATAAGTTACGAACCTAAATATCAAGCAGGCATACAGTGATATATATATGTGAGGATAAGTTGATGTGATCATCTTTAACATCATCATCATCATCACCACCATCATCACCACCATCATCATTATCATCATAATCATCACCGTTTTCGTGGTCATCGCCACCACCACCATCATCTTTAGCATCATCATCATCACCATTATCACCAATATCATCACCGTCTTCGTGGTCATGACCACCACCATGACCACCATCATCATCTTTAGCATCATCAGCCTCATCATAATCTTCACAACCACCATTATCATTATCATTATCGTCATCATCACCAGTAACATCATTGTCGTTATCATCTCCAACACCGTCATCATCGTCGCCATTACATCATCACCATCCTCATTATAATCTTCACCTCTACCATCCTCAGCAGCAACATCTTCATCATCATCACCATCCTCATCATAATCATCACCACTACCACCATCATCATCATCAGCAGTATCATCATAAGCAGCATCTTCATCACCACCACCATTATCACCGTCATCATCGTCGTCATTACAACACCGCCACCGTCATCAGCATCATAATATTTACCAACACCATCATTATCATCATCATCACCGTCATTGCATCACCACCATCATCATCACCACCACCACCATCATCATTATCATCATCATCACCACCACCATCGTCATCATCATCATCGTCGTTGTCATCATAATCCCCACCACCACCATCATCATCATCGTCATCATAATCATCACCATCATGATGACCATCATATTACCTGGTGAGGTGCACCAGCTGGTATAAACACACCATCTCCCAAACACTGACAGATAGCATAACCTTCCACGTTATAGTCTGTTTTTAACCTTGTACGCAGTTCTTCATCCAGATAAAAACACTGAAAAACAACATAGATAACCATCAGAGCACAAATAAAAACCCAATACCAAATACATTTACTTCGTGTAATATTCTAAAAAAAAACGAAAAAAGACGATTAGGCCAACCAAAACACGGACTAACAACAAGACAGACGGACAGACAGATTGACAGACAGACAGATTGACAGACAGACAGAGTGACAGACAGATTGACAGACAGATTGACAGACAGATTGACAGACTGATTGACAGACAGATTGACAGACAGATTGACAGACAGATTGACAGACAGAGTGACAGACAGATTGACAGACAGATTGACAGACAGATTGACAGACAAACAGACCGACTGACGGACAGACAGAAATAGAGAGAGACTCTACCTGGTCGTGTATAGGGTCCTGGTGAGTAGAATATTTTAATTTACGCTCTTTTGCTACCTGGAATTAAAAAACAATACGATAAATATATCAAAATAAAGAAATAAAGAAATAAGTATTAAACGAATAAATAGAAATGGATGGATGGACTAATAAACAGACGAATAAATGAAGGAATGGATGGATGGATGGATGGATGAATAAATGAATGAAGGAATGGATGGATGGATGGATGGATGAATAAATGAATGAAGGAATGGATGGATGAATGAATAAATGAAGGAATGGATGGATGAAGGAATAAATGAAGGAATGAAGGAGTGGATGGATGAATGAATAAATGGATGAATTAAGGAATGGATGGATGAATGAATAAATGAATGAATGAAGGAATGGATGGATGAATGAATAAATGGATGAATTAAGGAATGGATGGATGAATGAATAAACGAATGAATGAAGGAATGGATGGATGGATGAATGAATGAATGAAGGAATGGATGGATGAATGAATAAATGGATGAAAAAATATATGAATGAAGGAATAAAGGAATGGGTGAATGAATAAAGGAAGGAAGGAATGGATGAATGAATAAAAGGAAGGAAGGAATGGGTTAATGAATAAATGAATGAATGAATAAGTAAATAAATGAATGAATGAAGGAGTGCATGAATTAAATGAATGAATGAATTAAGTAAATAATGAAGGAAGGAATGAAGGAATTAGGAAGGAATCGATGGATGGTCAATAAATGAATGCATGAATAATCTAATAAATCCAACAACGAATTAATGTATTACCTGTAATAGAAATTCTCTTATTTTATCAGCATCGTCGACTTCAAATATGTGCCATAATGCACCCTGCAACCACATGACATTATTTATAAGAAACAGGAACACGATATACGATAGAAACATTGAGTAGATGGACAAATAAAAGGATGAATATAATTTCTTTTTTTTTATTTATTTATTTATAATAATTCTGGACGTGATTACAAAGTCTACGGAGAGACGACAATAATAATAGATCACAAAAAAGATAATAATAGATCACAAAAAAGATAATAATGGATCACAAAAAAGATAATAATAGATCACAAAAAAGATAATAATAGATCACAAAAAAGATAATAATAGATCACAAAAAAGATAATAATAGATCACAAAAAAGATAATAATGGATCACAAAAAAGATAATAATAGATCACAAAAAAAATAATAATGGATCACAAAAAAGATAATAATAGATCACAAAAAAGATAATAATAGATCACAAAAAAGATAATAATGGATCACAAAAAATATAATAATGGATCACAAAAAAGATAATAATAGATCACAAAAAAGATAATAGATCACAAAAAAGATAATGGATCACAAAAAAGATAATAATAGATCACAAAAAAGATAATAATAGATCACAAAAAAGATAATAATGGATCACAAAAAATATAATAATGGATCACAAAAAAGATAATAATAGATCACAAAAAAGATAATAATAGATCACAAAAAAGATAATAATAGATCACAAAAAAGATAATAATAGATCACAAAAAAGATAATAATAGATCACAAAAAAGATAATAATAGATCACAAAAAAGATAATAATGGATCACAAAAAAGATAATAATAGATCACAAAAAAGATAATAATAGATCACAAAAAAGATAATGGATCACAAAAAAGATAATAATACATCACAAAAAATATAATAATGGATCACAAAAAAGATAATAATAGATCACAAAAAAGATAATAATGGATCACAAAAAATATAATAATGGATCACAAAAAAGATAATAATAGATCACAAAAAAGATAATAATAGATCACAAAAAAGATAATAATGGATCACAAAAAAGATAATAATAGATCACAAAAAAGATAATAATGGATCAACAAAAAAGATAATAATAGATCACAAAAAAGATAATAATGGATCACAAAAAAGATAATAATAGATCACAAAAAAGATAATAATAGATCACAAAAAAGATAATAATGGATCACAAAAAAGATAATAATAGATCACAAAAAAGATAATAATGGATCACAAAAAAGATAATAATAGATCACAAAAAAGATAATAATAGATCACAAAAAAGATAATAATAGATCACAAAAAAGATAATAATAGATCACAAAAAAGATAATAATGGATCACAAAAAAGATAATAATAGATCACAAAAAAGATAATAATAGATCACAAAAAAGATAATAATGGATCACAAAAAAGATAATAATAGATCACAAAAAAGATAATAATAGATCACAAAAAAGATAATAATGGATCACAAAAAAGATAATAATGGATCACAAAAAATATAATAATGGATCACAAAAAAGATAATAATAGATCACAAAAAAGATAATAATAGATCACAAAAAAGATAATAATAGATCACAAAAAAGATAATAATAGATCACAAAAAAGATAATAATAGATCACAAAAAAGATAATAATGGATCACAAAAAAGAATAATAGATCACAAAAAAGATAATAATAGATCACAAAAAAGATAATGGATCACAAAAAAGATAATAATACATCACAAAAAATATAATAATGGATCACAAAAAAGATAATAATAGATCACAAAAAAGATAATAATGGATCACAAAAAATATAATAATGGATCACAAAAAAGATAATAATAGATCACAAAAAAGATAATAATAGATCACAAAAAAGATAATAATGGATCACAAAAAAGATAATAATAGATCACAAAAAAGATAATAATGGATCAACAAAAAAGATAATAATAGATCACAAAAAAGATAATAATGGATCACAAAAAAGATAATAATAGATCACAAAAAAGATAATAATAGATCACAAAAAAGATAATAATGGATCACAAAAAAGATAATAATAGATCACAAAAAAGATAATAATGGATCACAAAAAAGATAATAATAGATCACAAAAAAGATAATAATAGATCACAAAAAAGATAATAATAGATCACAAAAAAGATAATAATAGATCACAAAAAAGATAATAATGGATCACAAAAAAGATAATAATAGATCACAAAAAAGATAATAATAGATCACAAAAAAGATAATAATGGATCACAAAAAAGATAATAATAGATCACAAAAAAGATAATAATAGATCACAAAAAAGATAATAATGGATCACAAAAAAGATAATAATGGATCACAAAAAATATAATAATGGATCACAAAAAAGATAATAATAGATCACAAAAAAGATAATAATAGATCACAAAAAATATAATAATGGATCACAAAAAAGATAATAATAGATCACAAAAAAGATAATAATAGATCACAAAAAAGATAATAATGGATCACAAAAAATATAATAATAGATCACAAAAAAGATAATAATGGATCACAAAAAAGATAATAATAGATCACAAAAACGTTTTAAAAATTAACTTACGCTATATCCACAACAATAACACTGTTACTGTGGAATAGAGCGCAAATACAATATTTATAAAATCAAATGAAATCGTTACTATGGAATAGAGCACAGACACTATATCCATAAAATCAAATTGCTACTGTGGAATAAAGCGCAAATACTATATCCATGAAATAAAATCACAACGCTACTGTGGAATAGAGAGCAAACATTATATCCATAAAAGCAAATCAAATAGTTACTGTGCTATTGCAGAGGATTTAACAAGAAAATAAATGGAAAACAAAGAATATAGAAAATAAGAAACTGCTTACAATTCTTGCTGTTTCTCTTCTCACTCGAAGCTGTTGTATCTTATCACAAGCAACATCAACAGCTTTGATGGCAGCTACAAGAAAACAATATAAACATCCTGATTAAGATACTCTGGAAAAAATATGATGGTGATGACAATAATGGTAGTGATGGTGATGATGGTGATTGTAAAGGCGAAGAAGTTGATGATGGTGATTACGGTAGTGATGCTGATAAAGATGGTGGTGTAACGATGAAGGTGGTGATGATGAGAATGATGGTAGTTGTGGCGGTGGTGATGATGGGTTGTCTGTGTCGATGATGCCGATGGTGATGATGATGACGACGATGATGATGATAATGATGGTAGTTGTGGCGGTGGTGATGATGGGTTGTCTGTGTCGATGATGCCGATGGTGATGATGATGACGATGATGATGATGATGATAATGATGGTAGTTGTGGTGGCGGTGGTGATAATCAGTTGGTTGTGTCGATGATTATGATGCCAATGATGATAGCGATGATGATGATGGAGATGATGATAGCGATGATGATAATGGAGATGATGATAGCGATGATGATAATGGACATGATGATGATAGTAATAATGATGATGATGATGGAGATGATGATAGCGATGATGATAATGGACATGATGATGATAGTAATAATGATGATGATGATGGAGATGATGATAGTGATGATGATAATGGACATGATGATGATAGTGATAATGGTTATTTTACTGATGCTATTATGATGATATCCTACCTTCTCTTTCTCTCTCACCAGCACCTGTATCTCTAGGAACACCGACATAAACCTGAAAACAACACATGGACACAATCAACACCAAAACTACAAATACAAGGTGTTTTATTGCGCGCACACTTCCGGCTAAGATAAGCCAATCAAAGGCTTCTTTGTCACATCACCAACAGTTCCAAAATGGCCTCGTTTGAGAGTTGTTTCCCGTGTTATAAATATAATAGCTTTACATTACAAAATTATATGTAACTTGGATTTTTTTGCCACCAGGCAGCTTGTCCTTCATAAAACGACTTGTTCGTCTTCTAGTGTGGAAGGCAACCTATCCATTCGGTCCGTTGTAACAACGGTAACATGAAGAAAAGTGTTCAATTTAGAAATAGACGGTTGACAATTTTGTAAAAACAGTACATATCAATAACTAACTATTTCTCTATTCTGTTTTTGACCGGGAATAGTCCCTTCACAGTTCCCTGCGCTATCTTGAAAGGTAGCCGAGCTTTTGCATCGAAGCGAGACGAACGTTGAGCTTGCAATGATAGAGACACAAGTTAGAATACTATGAAAATCAGTAGAGTGGTTAAATGTACGTTGAAAATTTGGCCTTGGGGGTGTGTCTTTTTGTACCACATGACCAATTTTGAGCAAAATGATTGGCCAGAAGCGATCACATGGTACAAAAAAAATTGGTCACGTGGACGGAATTTTTGGGGCATGATTACCAGTCTACTGATTTCCATAGTAATTGTCCGGCAAGATGTTAAAAGGTCTCTATCATTGCAAGCTCAACGTTCGTCTTGCTTCCATGCAAAGGCCCAGCTACCTTTTAAAATGGCGTAGGAAACTGTAAAGGGGACTATTTAGCTACTGTGGTTATAATATGACTTTATTCCCACGGGTAAACAAGGGGTTGGATGGCTGCACATACCATAATATTGACAGCATCTGACATATCGATATGCAAGTTAGTTGTCCCTTCATTAGGAAAGGCTGCTGACCCTGCACAAGAAAAACAAAACATTAGTTTAACGTTGAAGCAAAGCTCGCCCATGATAACATCTATCTGTGCTCTCATATGAGCCTTCTAGAAGAGAATATATGACGATCTTAATAATATGCAAAATATGTTTTAATGATAAAACTGTCCTTATCAAGGGAGAGACAATATCGTAATACTGCTCCAGATGACTTAAGGACGTTCAATGTTCACGCGCATCCTACTACGCACGACAACACGCAGTGGAAAAAAAGGTTATTATACTCACCATAAGCATTGTACATCTTCGGTCCTAGATCTGGCTTGACAAAGAAATCTGGTAATCTATGTAAAGAAAAGTCATCATTTTATTTGATTTTTATGGTGTGATATCAATTCTAGCGCTTCCCAACGATTCCATTGTTTTACGCGCCGTCAGACAAAAACTTCGTGAAATTAAAATGGTGATACTCTTCCGTCAATCAAACACAATTTGTCTAGTAAACTATAAATTTCTTGAACTGTAAGCAACGCTGGATGTGAACATAAAGCAGGTAGAAATGTTATTTTAAAAATAAAATTGAGCCAAATAAATAAAGCCTAATAAAGCCTTATTTAGTTTGAACGGTCGATACTTAAAATATATATTTAGGCCCGGAAAATATGTTTGTTTTTTCATTGAACTGTCGTTCTTGACTTGTTTATAAAATGTCTATACAAATGCTTGATTGACGGAAGAGAATCCCCAACTCACTTCACGAGCTCTGTCGGGCGCGCTGTAATGAAATCGGTAATGGTAATAAAATAAATAAATGGTAATATTCAGTGATTTCTTTCGTTTTCCACTTATTTCTTTCCATGAAATATTTTTTCATTTTCAAAGAGCCCAATTTAAGTGTTTGTTTTTCACCTTGATGCCAGGTTTCGCAAGCCATCTCTTCGTGTGTATGCTGGTAATGGGATATTATCCATCAGATTCTTAAACCTACAAACAAAGTTAACAATTCTTTATTTTGCACATATAATTAATAGCGATTTCGTTATCTATTCTCGAAGTTTCGAAGTTGCTGACTTCAAATGTTCTCATGAATTTTATTTAATTAAAACGTATTTGGTTGTTATTTATGCGTACAATGTTGAATAAATTTGAATTACGTGACTTTGTCTTTATCTGATAACAATACTCACTGTTTCTTATTCATATTTATCGGTTTAAATACAGCAGCAGTCGAAAGCTGTGTTTTCGTTGGCCCCTAATACAGTCCTGCTATTGTTTGGTTAGGTTTAGGGCAATTGTTTGGAAAGACTTTATTGTTTTGCGTATATAGCTAATTCAGTTAACGTTGTCGCTGATTTATAATGCCTAAAGCCTAATCGTCAGACCGAAAGGGATCGTGGGATATCTTTTATCGAGGCGAATGAGGCGTGCAAAGCGTGTAAAACATTCAACGTGTATTTGCAAGTGTTCCTCAGTGGAAACAAAAACACAAATTACGGTTTAGGAATCTTGAAAACTCATGAAAATCCCATGACCACTTTCGCTCTCAAGATTAGGCTTTAGGCTTGTTTCAGCGACAAAGTTAATTTAATTAGCTATAGATCTTTTAGTTTAAATCTTTTAGAATGGAATGAAGTCAGTTACTCCCATTTCCTAGTTACTGTCATAATCAAACCATATGACCAGCAATTGTATTATATTTAGACTCAAACCATCTTACCGGGAAGGTAGCTTTTCACAGAAATCCGTCCCTGGTGGCCAATCCTACAAGAATCATTTATATCAATTAACAAAATGAAGAATCATAGAGTCTAAACAAACAAACAAACAAACAGTCGAACAATCAGACAACAGAGAGACAGGCAGATAAACAAACAAACTGGTAAAAGAACAATCAAACAAATATTACCAAACAAACCAATAATCAATCAAACAAGCAAGCAATAGAACAAACGGCAGACAGAATAACAACTTACAAGTTGACAAACAAACAAATAAGCAAACAAATAAACAGACAAACAAGCAATCAAACAAACAAGCAATCAAACAAACAAGCAATAGATTAAACGGCAGACAGAACAGCAAACAAAACAAATAAGAAAACAAACAAATAAACCAAAAAAAAAAACAGACAAAAAACAAAAAGCAAACAAATAAACCAAAAAAAACAAGCAATTAAACAAAAATATAAATAGACAGACAGACAAGCAAACAAATCAACCAACCAACCAACAAACAATTAAACAAACTTACCAACAGACAAACAAACAAACATACCCAACGGACAGATAAACAAATATACAAACAAAGAAATCAAAAAACAAACGAACACAAACGAACAACTTACACCAACCAACAAAAAAACAAAGAAGCAATACTAAAACAAACAAAAGAGTAATAACAACAACACAGAACGAAACTTGTGAAAGTTCACAAAATGTCTATTTATTACCTTAAGCTTGAGAAGCATTGGTAGCCCACTACTGTCTACCGCTCGATCTGTAACGAAAAATGACGAAAAGAAAATGAAGGACTCGATAAAATTATAAAGGTTATTCTTCATGGATATGAGATAAATGGTATGTTACTCATTTGTCTTTTTTGAAACTGTTTCGACTGCTACTGCTAGTCTTCATCAGGCGATGAGTAGACTGTAATAAAGGTAGATCTTATATACATGTCGTTGTATTCCTTTGAGGAGTTATTTCATTACAGCCAGTAGGGGCAGGTTGTACGAAGGATGGATAAAATTATCCGCGGATAAAAGTTATCCACTGCATAGGTTTTTTATAAATTTAATCCGCTGGATAAGGATTTATCGGTGGATAGCGCTATTCACCCTTCATATAACCGGCCCCAGGTGATCTCGCTTCGAAGTGCGCAAAGGATTGTTTGTCAAAACAAAAGCTTCCAAAATGGCGCCTCGAGACAAAAACAATTTCGGTTAATTTTAGGCATTTGCGTTTTGTTTTTATTCTTTCTTATCTCTGATAGAGCAGAAGTGAACTTTTATTGTCCAAGTAAAATAGAACTTTTTAATGTAAAGTTATTTTAAGGATGTATATATCGAGGGTTAACAAGGGAAACAACTCTCTCGAACGACGCCATCTTGGAACTGTTGACGATGCGACATCAATGCTTCTGATTGGCTTATACTAACCAGACGTGCGCGCGCAAAATCACCTTGAGTCTACTCATCGCATGATGAAGACTAAAAGTCGAATCGACATTCGTGAGACAAATGAATAGCAATTCGTTTAAAACAAACGGTCTCTCTGTAAATGGATTATGAGTCGCTATCCTTTGAGATACATACCTTTAACGCTCTCAAATCCTTTCCAAAATTCACCAACACTAAAGTTCTCGACAATCTTGCCGTTGCGACAATTGACAACATCAGAAATTTCATCCCCTGCAACAACAAAACATACCAACTTGATTAACAGGGTTCCCACTCATATGATTTTAATGAAAAATCGGGAACCTTTGGGAAGTTTCGTTCAGGAGTGAAATTACAGAATTATCAGCAAAAAGAATTTGAGAATGATGACAAAAATTCCCTGACTTTCCCCTGACCTTGTAAAAGATTATAAATTCACTGACTTTTCCCCGACCGTGGGAACCCTACCATTAACTATAATGGCATCAACTAAGGGACGGACCATTAGATTTTTGAGGGGGGTGGGGGTTTGGTCAAATATTTTTTGCAGGATATTTTTGGAACACTCGGCCACCTCGTTCCTAGAATTTTTATTGACGGCCAATAAAATGTAAGTTTGCAAACGAGACATCAAACCTCACGGTCTGCATTTCAACGATAATGGTAGTAATCAGGGCTGATGGTGATAATGATGATGGTGATAAAATGATTACAATGGTTGCCTATATCTATTCGCTATGAAAATGCTCTCTTACCAAACTCTTTTTCAAACGATTCTGGAGACCAAAGATCTTTATTCAGTAGCTTGTCAATATTACTTATAAGAATCGGCTGGAAAAAAAGAAAACAAGTTTTAATAATTATATCTTTTCATGGTTCACGTCTTTAATAACTTCACTTAATCAACCAGTATCCACACCAAACATTAGCCAACTTCATTTCTACCCTTATGGGAACACTTTGTCAACTAACAGGCCGAGGGAGAATTGACAACCACCAGTCCCTCTCTATCATATGAGACAGGAATCCCGAGATGATAACAAAGAGCAGACAGTGAGATTTGGAGGTGTGAAAACCTTGATACTTACTTTTCCTTCTATCCATCTCTTAGCAAAAGCGTCTTCGTTTCCTGGATGCTGTGGTTCATGAAGTCTTAATAACCGTCCATTACACATGAAAGAATGAAGTGCGGGGTAAGTCTCGTTTGATATTGGCATATCGAGCTGTAATTGGTCCCTGGTATCCATGGTAATCTCAGAGCATGTTGCTTCCCCTGATGTCGATGTTACAGGGTTGACAGGGTCTTCTGTTTTAACGCATGTTTGCTCTTGTTCTGCTTTTTTAAACCAGTTGAGAAATTTTTCCCCTTCCACCTCTTTCTTGGAATCTGGGTGAGCAGACTCACTTGTTTTCACAGTTAAAGTAGTTTCATCCTGTTTCTGTCCATTTTGTTTGTCTGATTCAGCGGCGACTAGAGCAAGCAGACCCAGGTTAAAATTAAATGCACCACCTGTTGATGAACTTCCTTTTGTGTATTGACTAGGGCTGTTTTCAGCCGAGTCCTCCGATGACGAGTCGTAATTTAGAAGTAAGCTAAGACCACTGGACAAACTAGTAACATTGTTGGTATCAGTTACAAGTCCTGAAAGATAATAAACAGTGTTAAACCGGCAATATAAGTTTTTGGGGAGTTTTCTTAATCGTTTTTAGAAGTAAGCTAAGACCACTGGACAAACTAGTAATATTGTTGGCACCAGCTACTTGTACTGAAAGTTAATAAACAGTGTCAAACAGTGTGGCTTTTTGGGAAGTTTTCTTATGTAAAAACATATATTTTTTGGTAAGTTCCGTTTTTCACCTACCTTTACTACGTTGGCTGTCTACACATGAATCCTCATTTCCTGCACCTTTAGAGTCTGATTTACCAGAACCACAGATTTCAGATTCATTCTTATTTCCACTTGATGTGAATGACATACTTTGAGTCTTCTCATCACGAGTGTGTCTCTCAATGTCACGTTTTTCACTTTTCTCATCCCGTTTAGTATTTCTTGTTTCATTAGCTTCAAGAGTTTCTTGCAAATTGGAAGATACTTGTGAAGTATTTGAGTCTGTTTTCTGTCTTTCTTTTATCCTTTCTCGGACCTTCTCCATAAGTGTTTTCTTGACACAATTCTTGGAATCAGAATCATTATTTCTAGCTTCTTGATTAATAGTATTTAATTCTTGTGAAGGATTGGAACAGGGTTCAAATTTGGATTCACATTTGAGTGATTCAAAGTTATCTGTGACTATTTTGAAGTAATCGTTGTCAGATTTGGATTCCTCTTTGACCGAATTGGATTCCTCTTTGACCGAATTGGATTCCTCTTTGACCGAATTGGATTCCTCTTTAACCAATTTGGAGTCATCTTTGACCAGTTCGGAGGCATCTTCGATGGACATGGATTCATCTTTATCTTGGTTATCTTCATCATCATCTTCAACAGGTTCTGTTTTGATGTTTTCGGTTATTTCAGTTATAGTTAGCTGGTCTTCCTTACGCCGACATGGACATTCTTCCGGTATATTCCATTGTGAACGAATGTGATGTAGTTTATCAGAAAGGTCAGTGAGAGCTAGAGAATAATAATGATAACAATAACTGTCAGCAATTTTAATAATCACTAGCAAATAAGTTAACTAGAAAGGAACTAAGCAATGTAATCATGACCATCATCACAACACAAATATCACCACCGCTATCGTCACAATCAACATAGCACCATCCTCACAACTCACCATCTCCATTCTCACCATCAAAAGTATTGTATTGTAAAAGTATTGTATTGTATTGTATACGCTATTGCCGCAGCCATCACCATCATAATCATACTAATATATGTACTGTGCGTCAACCAACTAATGTTACAGTATCTACTATGTACCTTCCTTAGGGATAATCTGTGCGATTGTCAGGTTCTTTGGTTGATGTCTCACTCCAGGAATGCAATGGAACCATTTGAACTGAAACCCTCTTCTGCCAACTGAATCAACAAATGATAATATATATTTTAGAAAGGTTATTTGCTGAAATTGTTACTGGGAATGTGCTAGAAGAAGTTCATAAAGTATATAAAACAAAACATCAAAATGGATGCCGCTGGGCACAATACTCCAGTTTCATGTTATCTAGCACCGCTGTACAATTTCACAAAAGGTGCATTTGCACAGGGATAATCTCGATCTGGAGTAAATTTAAATGTGTTTTCTATTGTTAAGTGGTAGAATTTTTCCCATGCTTTTCTTGGAATTTCTAAATACTTTTGCAACAAATCGAGGCTTAGCCTGTACAACTGTGTCTTTTGTCAAATAGTACAGCGGTACTATTCAACGTGAAACTGGAGTATTGGCTCAGAGCAATTGGAAAAACAATGATTGGAGTAAAAAGAAATGTAATCTACTAACAGTCCTTTTCACAGTCCTCGCCAATCAACCTCAGCCTTAAAATCGTGTAATATATTCTTTAGAATTTAACTACAGCCCATGGTAATTTATGGAATGTACACCTTACTAAACATTCGAAACACTTTAAAGTTCCACATGATGTAGTTAATTCTAAAGAATACATTACATGGTATTGAGGGTGAGAACTGTGACATGGTCTACTGTGCAAAAAGAGTTTGAACTTTTATCTTAAGAAAACAGCTTTATACAGAATTAGATACTTACATTGCTGTGTGCCATCCTTTTCTTTGACTCGTAGGTTGTAACAATCTAGACACACCCCAAAGCCACACCTATGACACACCCAGTGCATATTAAAGATGGTAGTAGCACAGGCATCACACATTTCACGTAGACCAACAACAGCTCGTTTGTAAGATATCAAAGCTAGGGACAAAACAAGAAATATAATTATCAGGCATCACACATTTCACGTAGACCAACAACAGCTCGTTTCTAAGATATCAAAGCTTGGGACAAAACAAGAAATATAATAATCAGGCATTCATTATCTTATTTTTTTAGATTTATATTTTAATTGACCACTACATCAGAATTATAGATTAGAATGACCTCAACAAAGGTAAAACGTTTGAGACAAAAATATTAAATTCTTGAGAAATTATGAGCAAAAGTGTGAAAAACATTACAACGAGGCTAGCAAAGGAAACAGGTCACTGAACACATACAAATCTCTGTAATTTTGATTCCAAATAGCTTCACTTGAATTAGATTTATGACAATAAAACTTTCCAAAAATATGCATTTCTGCTTGCTCTTTCTGATGGTGGTGCCTATTTTTTCTAAGATTAGGTTTTTATTTCTGATATTCAATTCGCATTCAGTCTATAACAGCTTGTTTGTAAGATATCAAAGCCAGGGATAGTTACCTTTATGTTTTTTGTATTTGTATTTCTTCGTGTGTTTCTGTTCTTGAACCAACACATGTTTCTCCTCTTGGACCAATGAACAAAACTCATCACCAATATTACTGAGAATGTAGAGAGCCTCCTCCTTGGTAAGGACATTGACAACTGAAGGAGAAGGAAAAAAAAAGCATGATTACACTCATTCAACAATAACATCTTATCCTAGAACAGACAAAAAGGGAAAGCACAAATATTTAGCACTGACTGTTCCTTTAGCTAGAAGCAAGCATGCCTTCCAGGAAATAGATGGTGTACTATTTCCCCCCACTCACTGGAGCAATGCTCCTTTTTACAGTTATTTAAAGCTACTCAAAGCTACATAGAATGCAAAGAAGTTGATGCAAGTTGGAGTGAATGAACACTGGACCTCTCGCTCCGAAAGTTGTGCACTAACACTAATTGAGCTACACCTAACAATGGTGATTACATACACCTGTTTGTAACAAGGTTGTCAGTCTGAATGGTGAGGGGGAATAGTCCCCTTACGCTTCACAGTTCCATGTGCCATCTTGAAAGGTAACTTGATCTTTGCATCAAAGCGAAAAGAACGTTGAGCTTGCAACGATAGAGAACTTTTAACGCCTCGATCATTGCAAGCTTAATGCTTGTCTTAGACTGCGAGCAGTCCCTACTTTTCTGTCCGGATTCAGAAAATTTTAGCTTTATAATTTTAGCGAGCTGGGATTTGGGGCGAGTTGGGGAGGGGAGGAGGGGAGAGGAACTTTTCCTTTCCCATCGCTCCTCCTCCTTTTCGCCCCCCCATCCCCACTCGTCCATGTTTTATTTAAATGCTCATTTTTTTCTCGTTTTCCTTGGAATCTGGAGGGAAAAGAAGGGACTGTTCGCAGTATATGCTTGTCTCACTACGATGCAAAGGCTTGGCTACCTTTCTAGATGGCGCAGGGAACTGTGAAGGGGAATATTGCATGACTAAATGGGGATAGTATTGTGCCGCAAATTAATTTCTGTCGCTGACAAAAGATGCATTAATAATCAATTTGATATGATTGACCTTTTGTTCATGCAAGCAGCATTCACTTTATCAACATAGGTGCATATCAATCATTTGATATGATTGACCTTTTGGTCATGCAATCAGCATTCACTTTATCAACATAGGTACATACACCTAATTCAAAAAAGGTTGACGGGGCGAACGGCGATTGGCGATTGGAATTCCTATTGTCCACGACTGTGGACAATACGAATTTCAATCGCCAATCGCCGTTCGCCCCGTCAACCTTTTTTGAATTAGGTGTATCAATCATTTGATATGATTGACCTTTTGGTCATGCAAGCAGCATTCACTTTATCAACATAGGTGCATATCAATCATTTGATATGATTGACCTTTTGGT
Organism: Metridium senile; assembly: GCA_949775045.1. NCBI lineage: Eukaryota > Metazoa > Cnidaria > Anthozoa > Actiniaria > Metridiidae > Metridium > Metridium senile. The sequence goes on from OX459107.1 coordinate 10,523,632, forward strand.
CATGCAATCAGCATTCACTTTATCAACATAGGTGCATATCAATCATTTGATATGATTGACCATTTGGTCATGCAAGCAGCATTCACTTTATCAACATAGGTGCATATCAATAAGTACATAGCAAAAGAGAATGTTACCAGGGGAGGGGTTGGGATCAGTGTTGACTAAATACATACCATCATCATGAGCAATCCATGGATTCAAATCGTCATTCTCTGCATTATCAGGCATCATAAATCCTGCAACTTGTATTTTCCCTGATCTTCTCTTTTTCTTGAGTCTTTAAGATAGATATAATTCAAATCAACAACAATGAAAAGTAAAAAAACATTTTGAGGTTAAAAACATTGTGGCACCATTGTTGAGAGCCTGATTAGGGGGCTTTCATTAGTAAGTGTATGGGTGTGGGGGGCATGGGTCGGCAAAATCACCTGTTGTCTTTTTTCAAATATTACCCAACTCCCCCTTCCTGGTTGGCAAAAATATCCCCCTCCCCCTTCCTGGTTGGCAAAAATATCCCCCTCCCCCTATTTTCTGTCCAGATTTTACTTAACCCTTATAAAACAGCGTACAATTTGTAACAACCCCCCCCCCCTCCTCCCATATATCTTCCGAAAATAATGTGATCCCCCTTAATATTGCCCAATGTGAAAGCTTAACAGCTAATACAGAAAAGAATAACAGGAAAGAGGGTGAAAATGAGGAAGTTTAAAAGAAAAGTTTTACTGCGGTTTTAGACTTTCTGCGAACTCAGACATTCCAACGGTTAGTTGTGAAATACGTTTTTGGCTGCCGTCAATCAAAGACATAAAAGGTGCCGAGTAATAAGGAGCAGCCAAAAAGTATTTCACAACTAGACGTTAAAATGTCTGAGTTCGCAGAAAGACGAAAACCTCAGTAAAACTTTTCTTTTAAACTTCCTCATTTTCACCCTCTTTCCTGTACCTTTTCCACTAGTATTTGAATCTTACCGTCTAAATGAAGTGAATCTACAGCAATTCTGATCTGGTGATTTAGTTATGTCATCTTTGTCTCGGCAATCTCTACATTGAGGTAACTTTGGAAACATTGTACAACCACCATTCTAAAGAACAACAGATTGATCATGGGATTAATATGATTTAATTAAAGGACATTTTTAAATTATTAGTTTGTTATTTTTGTCATGGTTTTCAGTATAATTAATAATAATAATAATAATAATACTAATAAAAATAATAATAAAAATAATAATAATAATAATAATAATAATAATAATAATAATAATAATAATAACAAGCAAAACTTGATAAACAACAACATGAATGAGAGGAAAAACAACAAGAAGAAGTTGAGAATAGAATACAGGAGAAAGAGAAGAAAAACAAAACAAAATGAGAGGTTTGGGGTTTGAATATTAGTATAGCCTTTAAAAAGATGATAAGGACAAGTAGGAGAGAAGGGAGGAGAGAGGAAAGGGGAAGAGGAATGGAGAGAGGAGAAGGAGAGAGGACAGGGGAGGAGGAGTTTGGAGAGGGGAGGGGAGTGTGGAAAGGGGAGTGTGGAGAGGAGAGTGTGGAGTGTGGAGAGGAGAGTGTGGAGTGTGGAGAGGAGAGTGTGGAGTGTGGAGTGTGGAGAGGGGAGTGTGGAGATGGGAGAGGGGAGTGTTGGGAGGGGATAAGGAGAGGAAGAGAGGGGAAGGGAGGAGGACAGGAAATAGGGGAAGGGAGGAGAGGGGAGAGGAGACAAGGACAAGGAGAAAAGAGGAGAGGGGAGTAGGATGGCAAAGAGGACAAGAAGAAAGATGACAAGGAAGAGCAGCAGGAGCAGGAGGATACAGAAAAGCCAGCATCATGTTCCATACCTGTACAAAGAAATCTTCTGTTGGCACCCTTACTTTTCTTTTCTTTACTTCTTTGCCTTAATAATGAATACAACATATTTGAATTGTAAGTTTAAAACAAACCAACCAACAGACAAACAAAAGAGCATGTAAACAAACAAACAATCAACAACATATATCAAATAAAAAATATCATAAGCAAGCAAGCAAAACATTTGGTAGTCAAGTGAATAAGCCAACAAACAATCAAGCATGTGATCACAAACGCAAGCAAACAATCAGGCCAGCAAAGCAACCAATGAACAAACAAGCAAGCAACAAGCAAGCGATCACACAAACAAGCAAAAAAATAACGCCAGCAAAGCAACCAACGAACAAACAAACAAGCAAGCGATCACACAAGCAAGCAATCACACAAGCGAGCAAGCGATCACACAAACGAGCAAACAATCACGCCAGCAAAGCAACCAATGACCAAGCAAGCAAGCAAGCAAGCAAGATATCACACAAGCAAGCAACAGTGAAAGCTCATTTATTAACCTTCAGTACCGTCATCCTGGTTTTTCTTCTTTCGTTTGTTAGGTTTCTTCTTCTTTGCTGCAAGTTTATCGATAATCTCTTTGATAGGTTTTTCTTCAGATACTTCAAAATCTAAAAACAAGTCCTACCATTAATTTTGAATTTAAAAAACAACAATAACATTATGAGCAGTAAGTCGAGGGTTGTCCAACACTCTGATATTTGACCAATGGTCAAATCCATCGGACTCCATTTGACAGGGTTTGACCAATGGTCAAGCATTAATATATGCAAGAAATATGCATAATTATCTTATGTCATTACACATTGATTAACTGACTGTGGGCCTAGTGTGGCACTTAGTGAAAATAATAAAAAAAAAATTAAATAGGGGTGGCAAAAGATTTGACCGTTGAGATCGAATGTACATTGAATAATTACTGACTGTGTGCTTAGTGTGGCACTTAGTGAAAATAATTTAAAAAAAATTAAATAGGGGTGGCAAAAGATTTGACCATTGGGATCGAATGTTCAATCTCTGACGTTAGAACAACTGATACTCCTTTGGGCCTCCTGTGGAAGTTACTTGCATATGTAATGAGTCTTTCTTCAATACTCTCATGATTGACGTAGCCGAATAGGTAATGACGTCACCAACTGACAGTGCAATTGACCATTGGGTCCCAATGGTCAAGTTTTTTGGCTGGCCTCATTGAAGGCCTACTCATTAGATATGCAATAACTTTCGAAACGGGCCGGCCAAAAAACTTGACCATTGGGACCCAATGGTCAATTGAACTGTCAGATGGTGACGTCATTAACTATTGGGCTTCCTGTGGAAGTTGCTCGCAAATCTAATGTGTAGGCCTTCGAACAGGCCAGCCAAAAAACTTGACCATTGGGACCCAATGGTCAATTGAACTGTCAGATGGTGACGTCATTAACTATTGGGCTTCCTGTGGAAGTTGCTCGCAAATCTAATGAGTAGGCCTTCGAACAGGCCGGCCAAAAAAGTTGACCATTGGGACCCAATGGTCAATTGAACTGTCAGATGGTGACGTCATTACCTATTGGGCTTCCTGTGGAAGTTGCTCGCAAATCTAATGAGTAGGCCTTCAAACAGGCCGGCCAAAAAACTTGACCATTGGGACCCAATGGTCAATTGAACTGTCAGATGGTGACGTCATTACGTATTGGGCTTCCTGTGGAAGTTGCTCGCAAATCTAATGAGTAGCCCTTCGAACAGGCCGGCCAAAAAACTTGACCATTACCTATGGCTTATATTTGAAAGAAAATGGTGGATAATCCTGTATTCTGTTGACTTTCTTCGCTTTATTGCTCTTGAAAGACCTTTATAGTAACGCTTCATTACAATGTGTTACTAAAGGCTGGCGATAGTGAAAAAAAATATAATCTCAAAACACGGAAATTCTGCAAAGTAAAGTTATCTTTTTAGAGCTTTAATTTCCTGATCTCGAAGTAGAATCTCTAACTTTCGTATTGATTACAGCCAAACCTACCATAAACTACAGAATAAATAGAAGCGTTCCTATCGAGGTTGGAAGGCTTGATTTATTATTCTAAACTTGGTTATACATTTGTTATGAAATTTGCATAAATGCATCGAATCTTGTAAGTTTTAAATTGCAGTGTTCAAGCGTCAACTACCCTGGTTGCAGAGGTATTTTTAGTTTTTACCGATTATTTCCAAATCCAACAGTCCGATCGTTATCCAAATTTTAGAATCTTATAATCACTTATAAAGCTATAGTTCCTGTGAATTTGGTTGGAAAATCTGGGCTAGAAAAAAAGATATGAACATGGTTCAAAATTGAGGCCGAAATCTGAAGCATATAAAGTATTGAGCCTTAGAATAAATAGTATACATAGGATTGCCTTGAACTTTCGATATATTAATGCTCAATTATTTTTAATAAACATATCAAAATTTCAGTTTCATAGCTTTGAAATTAAATGAGTAATATTTTTTTAGCTGAAAGTAGGTAGAGACGGCAAAAAGTGAACTTTCTTTAAAAATCACAATTTTCTTGTTTTCTTCAAAACGGCTCCAGAGATTTCTTTTAGATTCCCCATACCAGTAGTCCGAGGCTTTATCTAAATATCAGTGAAATTTTTACGGCTTGTCCTATCCTAACTTTGGAGAAAACAATTTTTAAATCTAGGTGTATCTAAGCATCGCATATCGCTTCTGATAATTTATTCTATTACGAGCAACAACACTGAACTCGGCCGTTTCACATCCTCGCGTTCGGAGGAATATTTGCATATTCACCTTTGACTAATCTGTGTCGTTATGCAAATATTTCTCCGAACGCGAGGATGTGGAACGGCCGAGTTCAGTGTTGTTGCTCGTAATAGAATAAATTATCAGAAGCGATATGCGATGCTTAGATACACCTAGATTCAAAAAATGTTTTCTCCAAAGTTAGGATAGGACAAGCCGTAAAAATTTCACTGATATTTAGATAAAGCCTCGGACTACTGGTATGGGGAATTTAAAAGAAATCTCTGGAGCCGTTTTGAAGAAAACAAGAAAATTGTGATTTTTAAAGAAAGTTCACTTTTTGCCGTCTCTACCTACTTTCAGTTAAAAAAATATTACTCATTTAATTTCACAGCTATGAAACTGAAATTTTGATATGTTTATTAAAAATAATTGAGCATTAATATATCGAAAGTTCAAGGCAATCCTATGTATACTATTTATTCTAAGGCTCAATACTTTATATGCTTCAGATTTCGGCCTCAATTTTGAACCATGTTCATATCTTTTTTTCTAGCCCAGATTTTCCAACCAAATTCACAGGAACTATAGCTTTATAAGTGATTATAAGATTCTAAAATTTGGATAACGATCGGACTGTTGGATTTGGAAATAATCGGTAAAAACTAAAAATACCGTCGTTTGAAAATCCACTGTTTCTAAGAAACCACTAAAAAAAATTACAAATAATGTACATCGCTAAAAGGTTGAATAACCAAATTATATTATATCAAAATTTCAGTTAAATTGGCGCGATACTTTTGCGAAGCGAGCGAGTTAAAAAAATCAAGAAATCTGCTTTGCGAAAGTTTTGATCCACCTTAAATGAGTTTTGAGCCTTATTGCTGTCGTGAATGTAAGATAGAACATAACACTACAGGAAACCCGACAATACAAATTTCGTCACGTGATCGACACGTCGTATGACTGTAATTTCGAGAATTCGAAAGAATGGCCAGCTTTGAACGATCGAAGTGTTTAGTTATCTTTGGCTGCTACTTCATATCTGTGTAAAGAAAAATAATGTTTAATGTGTATTTGTACTATTCATGAAGTTTTTTAGATTTAATAAGACGTTTAAAACCGTGAAAAGGAATGATTTGTATTCACAACAAAAGCATTAGCCCGGCATAATTTAGTCATCACACACCGATTGAAGTGTCCTTCGAATTTTGCCATTTTTAAGGTCAGATCAACATATATAACATTACGACCCAGAGACCCTTTTTTTTTTTGTAAAAACCGCAAATATGCGGCTCCGCGAGCCGAATGTTTGTGGTCAGAGAACAAAAGCAGAGGTGTTGCTACGCCATGGGGGATTAGTTCTCTCTAGCAGGGTAAACTCTATAGCATGCGGTATATCTGTCGACGGATTATAATTTCATGATGTACAAACCTCAGCGCGTATCTCAGTATAATATTATTACATAAAGGGACACTGACTATAAGCGCTTGAATAAAACAAACTTCAGCACGTATCTCAGTTTAATATTATTACATAAAGGGCCGCTGATTATAAGCGCTTGAATAAAACAAACTTCAGCGTGTATCGATCGTCAATCATAAATATTTTGTTCGTTCGATGCGTAACAAAGACTGCGTTGTTAACACTATTCATTCGAACTAAAGCTCTAAAATATCTCAAGATATCCTATAAATAAAACCGTTCTTTACTGATAAAATCAAACAAATAGAGTAATTTTCAAAAACACGCAAAATAATTATCAAAGTGATACATATTAATAACTCCATTGTCAGTTTCTTAAATGATGAAGCACAAATAGATCAAATTAAAATATACTCTATTTACCAAATTGTTACGATTGTTCAAATATATATGCATAGCGATGGTAAATTCTGATGTAAAATTATAGAAAAACAAACTATAGACAAAAAAAATACCGACAATGGAATGACAAACTCGCGAGCGAATACGGACAGTAATTCATGATCAACATAAACAAATTACTGTGGCGATGGTGTGCGTTTTAAGAGTTCACTGTCCACGCGCAGTAACGATATAGAGTCATAGGAATCAGTTGTGAGTCAGTAAATAGATTTACACTGGATTTTGTAGTCACTCTTCCATCCTATTATAGGCTCATATAATCACAAAGGGGAATTTTATTTCACAATAATTTTAAAATCAGTATTACTTATATATCTACAATTCAATAATAACTGCAATATATATCACAATGACAATAATAATTAATTACAAGTTCCGATTTGTGCATTAAAAAAAAGAAATGGTATAGAGTGTTTCATTACTGAATAATATATAGAAACTATTAAAAAGATGATACTATATATGAATATAAAACGTTCACAATATTTACAAAATGATAATGAAAACTATAAACTCCGCTGGTTTCGGGCGACTACTAAGATTTCATGTTGAAGTTTTATTTTTTATGCAAGTTATTTCTTGATTTGATAGTAAAATTACAAGTATAAAAAACAAACTACAACACGTAGTCTCTCACAGAATTACGGGCGAAACACCTTGTAACTCCGCTGGTTTCGGGCGACTACACCTAGAAACCACTAAGGAAAGATTTCATGTTGAAGTTTTATTTTTTATGCAAGTTATTTCTTGATTTGATAGTAAAATTACAAGTATAAAAAACAAACTACAACACGTAGTCTCTCACAGAATTACGGGCGAAACACCTTGTAACTCCGCTGGTTTCGGGCGACTACAACATAATAGCAGTACTGTTTTATGTGATCTGGAACTTTGGGTACAAGGATATTTTTAAAACTTTGTCAGGACTGTCAGGTTGTGCATAATGTTTTAAAAAGAGGATTACAAAATGTTCATTGAAATAAAACACACAGAGTTTTTGTAAAACCGAGTTTTTGTGAAAATAATGCATTCACATAATCTCATATATCTTGCAAATTATCTATTTTACATGCAATCAGATTTTACAGTATTGTAGGTGGATGATTTGCTGATAAGAGTCGACAATTAAAATAAGCGAATCAGTCATTTGGAAATGCTGAGTCACCTTAAACCGAGAAGCAACATTACTTTCACATAATTGAATTATAGGAAAGGTATATGAGGGCTTTTGAATATTGTTGTAATGGACAAGAGATAATATGTAACTGAGTGGCAAAATATGTTAATCATACAATGTTGTTATTTTTGATGATTGGAAAAAAATTGTTATTAGTTTGAGTGACATTTATGGACAATGTAAATTTATATCATGTGATCAAGACCATTGAAATGAAAATTAATGTTTATGTCCATTATTTTGAAAAATATTGAATTAGTTAAAAAAATTGTCACAATACTATATAATTATATTCGTTAAAACACATACTGTGGTTGCAAAGACAGTATAAATGTGTTTTATTTGTGAAATATTAAACTACAATAAAATGTGGACTTGTTTATATTTTCTTAGTTATTTACTAAACAATAAAGAAAAATGTAAATAACGAAAAGCGAATTATTTGTTGATATAAAAACATAAATAATGGCGAACACTTTAATTGGCACACTTTGGGATGAAGAAACTGCATTAGATTTCGTCTTCTTTCCCGTTTTGGTTTAGCGAAATTATCAGGATTAGCGAAATTACGAGTAATGGCGTGTTTTTCTCGCTCAATGGCGATTAATATCGATCATTGCTGGGCACGCTTTGAGAACGAAGCAACTTCATAATATCGTGTTTGTCTTGTATTGATTAAGTTTAGCGAAATGACGAGTAATGGCGATTAATATAAGTGCTGGGCACGTTTTGAGAACGGAGCAACTTCATAATATTGTGTTTTTCTCGCTTGAGTTTAGCGAAATTACGAGTAATGGCGTGTTTTTCTCGCTCAGGATTAAATGGCGATTAATATCGATCATTGCTGGGCACGTTTTGAGAACGGAGCAACTTCATAATATAGTGTTTTTTTCGCTTGAGTTTAGCGAAATTACGAATAATGGCGTGTTTTTCTCGCTCAGGATTAAATGGCGATTAATATCGATCATTGCTGGGCACGCTTTGAGAACGAAGCAACTTCATAATATCGTGTTTTTCTCGCTTGAGTTTAGCGAGATTACGAGTAATGGCGTGTTTTTCTCGCTCAGGATTAAATGGCGATTAATATCGATCATTGCTGGGCACGCTTTGAGAACGAAGCAACTTCATAATATCGTGTTTGTCTTGATGAAGTTTAGCGAAATGACGAGTAATGGCGATTAATATAAGTGCTGGGCACGTTTTGAGAACGGAGCAACCTCATAATATCGTGTTTTTAACTTCATAAACTCGTGTTTTTCTCGAACTGGCAACTTTAATGACCATTGGGTCCCAATGGTCAATATTTTCGGAGGCCAGCGTGCGGCGCCCAACACACAGGGTTCCCGGTTGGCATTTTTACCCCAACACACACAGGGCCGCCGTTTACAGAAAAAAAAACCACAGGGCTCCCGTTTACAGAAAAAAAACCTTTATGAATTTGTAATACCTTTAGATAATAATTATGCATATTTCTTGCATATATTAATGCTTGACCATTGGTCAAACCCTGTCAGATGGAGTCAGATGGATTTGACCATTGGTCAAATATCAGAGTATTGGACATGTATGAGTAAGTCTCAAGTCATTTTGAACTTAATTAATAATAAGTTTTTCTTTTTAAGGTATTTTGTAAGGTATTTTGAAAATTATTGTTAAAAAGTACCAAAATAACAATTTTAGTCCAAACAAATAATTAATAATTATAATAAATTTATTCTAAAAAAAAATATTTTTTATTTGTCATACCATGTGTTCCTGCCAAAGGCTCATCAGTTTTCATCTCTTCATCCACATTACCCAGCACAGCACCGTTGGGTACTTCACAAACACTTTTTGTAGAGAAATCGGCATTGTCACTCTCATTCATGACATCACTAATTTTCTCAGCACATTCTAACGTGAGTTCAATGGTATCTTCACTCCATGACCTCTCTCTGGGTGTGAAGGCCTCTTGGTCTTTGTCTTCAGTTTTTTGGATTCTCTCTTGACTTTGTTGATGTCCTTGATTTTCTTCTGTTTTCTCTGGACGTTTATGGTCTTTTTCATGGAATTCTTGGATTACTGTTTGGACCTTGGTTTTTTCTTGATTTCCTTGAGTTTGTTTTAGGTTTTCTTGGCCTTTTGTTTGATTTTCTTTGGTTTTCTCTTGACTTCCTTGCAATATAGACTGGTTTTCATCCTCCTTAACTACTTCTTGTTTTTGTGTCTTTTCATGTTCTTGTTCATCTTTATTCTTTGGTTGTTTACTTTTCTTCTTCTTCTTCTCCTTTAATTCTTTGTCAGCTTTTTCTTTTTTACTCTTTCTACCTTTCTTTTTGGGTGTTTTTTCTTCAGACTTTAGAGTTTTCATTTCACATTTTTCCTCCACTTCCATTGGTATACTGCTATCAGTTTCCACAGAAGTTTGCTCTTTTTCTTTCTTTTTCCTTCCTTTCTTTTTTTCTTTCACCTTCTCAATGTTAGCATCTCCAGTTTCAAACTCTGTCTTTACATCTTCTTTGTCCTCCAATTTTACCTTTTTGCTTTTCTTGGTTTCTCTTTTGGCTTTTGTTATGCTCTCCTTATCCAAACTCTTTAGACTTTCATTTTCTAACAATTTTCTGCTCTTTTTTCTTGGTCTTCTTTGATCTGTTGAATCTTTGTTTTCTTCAGAGTCTTGTCTTTTTATCTGTTTCACACTGTATTCAATTCCAAGCAAACTTGATAAAGCCACTGGTTCCTGCACACGATTCACTGCTGTTACGGTCTTTACAGTTTGGTCCGCTATAAAGTTTACAGGCACATTTGAACATTTTGAAATTCTTGATTGTGATGGTGATGTTTTTGGGTTTGAGGATAAACGTCTGTTTTCTCTTGTCATCCTCCAGTCTAAATCACGGACTGTCTGTTTTTCAACAGTTGCAATAGTTTCCTTGTCAATATTTCCATTGACTTTCTTCTCAACTTCTTGACTTTTAACTACTGCATTACTTTGGTCTTGTTCTTGTGATAAAGACTGGGCATTACTTTGGTCTTGTTCTTGTGATAAAGACTGAACATTACTTTGGTCTTGTTCTTGTGATAAAGACTGAGCATTACTTTGGTCTTGTTCTTGTGATAAAGACTGAGCTTTACTTTGGTCTTGTCCTTGTGATAAAGACTGAGTATTACTTTGGTCTTGTTCTTCTGATAAAGACTGAGTAGGTGTTTCAATATTCAGTTCAGGGAAGAATCTATTTTTCCCATCCTTCCCCAAGAACCTGTTAACCAAATCGTGACCTGAACTGATAGTGGCTTGGTTTTCTGCCAAGCTTTCCTGAGGCTCTGAAAACAGTTTTTGAGTTGCTGGTGTTTGTGCAGATAATTTAGCCAATTTCTTACTCGGAACTTCTTGTTCGTCCTGTGAAGTTTCTTTCTTCTTTTTCCTTTTCTTGCTTTGTTTTCTCTTTTTTTCTTTCATGGTGTTTTTATTTTCAGTGGTTTCTTGGGTTGATTGAGAGCTACCCTGTTCCTCGAACACTTTCACCGCTGCCTGAGCGGATGTTTTGTGGAATTCAAGTAATTGATTGACTGAGAATGGTAAAGCATCTTTTTCAACTGGAGAAGTAATATCCTGTTTTTTGATCACACCAGAAATTGGGTTCACATCAGAGTTTGACTTATTATCTACATACATAATGACTGATGCACGATTTGGTACTGTACTAATTTGGTTTGTAACTGAATCACTAGGTTGAGCAGACCCAGGCTTTATGATATCATGGGTTTGTGTCATTGGTAATTTAACATTGGGATCTACATTTGTGCTAGGATTATTTTGAGTGCTTGGTGCACTTAATGAAGCCTCAGATAAAGTCTTTTCCTTTTTCTTTCGACGTTGTTTTGACTTTGATTTTCTATTTGAATCCACTTGCTTTGTAAGAATTTCTTTGGAAATATCATCCTCCATATGTCTAGCAGTTGATTTGGTTTCTTTAGAAGGGTCTTTGTCGGAGTGAACAGAGTTAAGTGTTGCAGCGACTTCTCTACTCATATGTGTAACTTGTGAAACTTTGGAACTTTTCAATTGATCAATTTTCTTTGGCAAATCATCTCTGTTTAAAAACATATTGTCATATTCCTGCTTCACTTCCATGTTTGAAGCAACAATCCTGTTAGGTAATATAGTTCTGTTCAAGTCTTTTAAATCTTGTGATAAACCTTTAGTTGTCTCAGTAGAACTTTGTATTTTTGAGCTTGAAATATCAACATCCATCTGACCGAATCCAAACGAGTCTTTCAATTGCTTCCTTTCTGAGATATTTTTATTAGCACTTTTTGGTTTTGAACTTGGAACATCATCACTTATCTGGTCAAATCCAAAAACATCTGGTTTGTTTTGGTTATCTTCAGTTTCTTTAGAATGCTTCAGTTTTGTACTGGAAACATCAGCAGCTATTTGGTTGAATGTTGAAACATCTTTTCTTTGTTTCTTTTGTGAGCCATTGGTTTCTTTTCTTTTCCCTTTTGATTTCTTGTTTGTCTTGTGAAATAGATCCAAACTATGGTGATTTGGTGTGGTACTTGTTGGTAACTGTATGAAAACAAACATGACATAAGAAAGATAGAAGGCAAAGAAGCAAAACAGCAAGAACAAATAGATATCATACTTATTTCAATATTGGCAAATCATGGTTACCTGGATATTTGGTTGAATGTCTTTAGATGGTGGCAAATCATTTTCGGGGATACTAAAAGGAAATATGCTAGCAGTTAATAAGATTTACCATTGATTTATCGGCATTTAGCAATCAATTCATCAAGGACCATTTTGGATCACTAGGTCAAACTTGTTCCCAGTATTTTGGTTGACAGCCGTCAAAATGCTAGTTTGCAAAGGTGACATCAAACGTTGGCAGCCACACTTCAACGATGACGGTTAAAATCTGTTTGTATTTTGAATTTCATCCTCGTGCAAGCAAAAAAAGTTACACTAATTGATGCTGGGTAAAATCAAAATATTTGAATTTTTGGTTGAATTATCATTTGAATTTTATCATTTTGCAGAAACAAGAAAACCAGTTTAAAAAATTTATATCAATGTTTGTTACCTTGGTTTGTTATTCACCAGTGCAGCTACAACCTTTTGGTCATCAGTTTTATTGTCTTCTTTATTTGTAGATATCATTGGTACACTGGGCGTGGTTGGGGTATTGGTTAAATGGGATGAAATAGGGAGTTTCATAGTTGATGTTGTGAACAATGAAGGTTTCTTGGATGGTACTGTAGTGCAGGAGTTGCTTGAAGAAGATGGAGTGGATGAAGAAGATGGAATGGACGAAGAAGATGGTGTCGACTGTGTAGCAATCTTGCTTTGGTGCTGTAAGGAAAAGAACATATTAGAACATTTTCATATAACCCATTTTTAACATGCAAATGAGCATATGTGTACAATAATACTCCGACGAAGGGCTAAAGCTTGAAACATCAGTAAAGTTAAGTCAACATTTTTACGGTGTTACAATGTTCATTATATTACCTATACCAAAATAACATACTCATGAGGTGTACATGCAGTTATGTATTTTTTCAGTCAGTGATCCACAAGCCACTGTGGAAATCATTCCATTTGGTGACAGTTAGTGGTGACAGTAGTCAGTCAGTAAATCAAGAGTCAGCGAATTAGTCAGTCGTGTTAGCAAAGCAAATGATTGGTCAGTCAAACAGTCAGTCAATTAGCAAATCAATCAGTTGCCATGTTAGCAAGGCAAAAGACCAGTCAGTCAAACATTTAGTTAATTAGCAAATCAGTCAGTTGCCATGTTAGCAAAGCAAATGATTGGTCAGTCAAACATTTAGTTAACTAGTGAATCAGTCAGTCGCCGTGTTAGCAAGCTGGCAAATGATTGGTTAGTCAATGCTTTAGTTAATTATCAAATCAGTCACTGTGTGGCTAAAGGTCAGTCAGTCGAAGGGTCAGTAATAATCATGTAATCAGTCAGTCAGGTATTTCAGTCAATGAAACTGTAAAACAGTGAGTCATATCGGCCACACATAAAACAATCAGTCAGACAGTCAGCACGTCTATCAGAGACCATTAAAGTCAATCAAATAATAAGTTCTAATATATTGATACAGTACCTGTGCTATTGGCATAAACTGCTTTAATCTTGCTACATGATCTTTCACAGACTGGCTGACATCATTTTCTGGACTGAATTCTTTACTTTGCTCGCTCTGCTGTGCAAGATTAGCACAAAGCTTTTGCAGCTGCTCTGCATTAGAGCCATGAGAGAATAACGACTGCAAACGATCAGCCTCAGCGGATGGCAAATATGGCACTCTTAAATATTTCAGCTGCTGCTTCTCTTGCTCTTGGAGGTACTGTAGGTGCATTTGCATTTGCATGTGTGCTGCAGCAACATTAGGGGAGGGGTAGTCACACATGCTTGCATCCTGGTACTGAGCCAATATCTGCTTGTAATACAAGTTGAATATTTCTCTTTGCTCAGGCGTAAGTGTCCCTTGTTGAACCATTTTGAGCTCCTCAGCCATTAATTGTAGTTGGTTCAAATACATTTGACATTGAGACAGGTTTTGCTGATGCTGCTGATGCTGTAATTGCTGATGCTGTTGATGCTGATGTAGTTGATGTTGTTGTTGAAGCTGCAGTGCATATAATTGACTTGATAAAATATTCTGAGTAAGAGTGTGTTTATTACTACAAGAACATCCACCGACACGATGAGCAACAGGATCACGACAGTGATGAGTAGAGGCACCTTCATATCCACTACTCATCATAGAGTTACCATACACTGGACTGACCGTACTAGTTCTAAAAGGAGAGAAGCTTGAAGAGGATTGAGGTGGAGTGTATGAATGACTTGGAGATCCATGAAAACTATGCTTAGAGTCGTTAATCTTTGGAGGTGATGATTGACTGTCTACTGGTGGGGTTTTCTGTGGAGAAGTATAAGATCTCTGGGGAGAATGACAAACCAATGAAGCACTGTTAGATCTTTGAGGTGAGATAAGTTGTCTTGATGGGCTAGAACATGAAAGGTTTTCCATTGAACTATAGTGAGAAGGGTAGCAGACTGGACTTGAAAGATGACGACCTGATGATGTTGATAATGATGGTGAATGTCCAAAGGCAGACTGTACCGGGGAACTGGTGTGGTTTTGGTGTGGTTTAGTTTTATTTTCTAGTTCTTGATGTGGTGATGTCAGTCTGGGCACAGGTTGGTGTTGTTTTGGAGGTGTAGCAGTACGTTCAGTGCTACTACTTGGCCTTCTTTTGGCTTGCCTGAAATTTAGACAAAATACACCTTATTCGCAAGCACAATTGTTTCCCTATTTTTAAATAAAGTTAAATGTATTCCCTAAGAACATTCCAGTTGGAATTGATGAATGATGTCAAAAGCAACTTCAAGTTGCTGCAAATTCCTTGGAATCCAATACAGTAGTATTTCCCCCCAATTTACTTGAGTGAGCACATAACTTACAATACACCCAACATGAGAGCATATATAAATACTGCAAATGTTCCTATTGTCATCATGTTACCAAATGTATGTAATGTTTACAACATGAGTGGCCATGTTGTATTGGCAGATACATTCACAAGCCAAAGGCATGTCATTGTGCAGCCGATACAACACAGATGCGAACGTTGTCTAGACTTAAAAAACCTCTCTTCTCAGGAGAAGGAGAGGAGGAGGAGGAGAAGGAGAGGAGGAGGAGGAGGAGGAGGAGGAGGAGGAGGAGGAGGAGGAGGAGGAGGGAATCATACAGTGTACAAGTGTTTCATTGAATAATTCATAAGCTGAATCACTGTTATTGAGTTCCATAAATTGCAGGATAGACAGATAACAGAAAGTCAGTGTAGAGAAGTTTCTGTTTGATGGCAAACCTGTTTGTGTTACTTTTCCTCCTTGTTTGTGTAGCAGGCTTGCATGTAGTTGTTGATGTTGTTGTTGTTTCGGTTGCTGGGGTTTTGTTTGTGGTTGTTGTTGGTGTTGAAGAATACCTTCTATCTTGTCCTGACTGGTGATTTGAACCCGAATCACTCCACATGTCACTCAAAAACTGCCACATCTAAAAGATGAACATGTACATTTTGTCTATTAGGTGGGAATAAAATGACAGTGTTGTACAATGATAATAATAATAAGCCTCATTTATATAGTTCTAAATCCTCAAATAGCTCATAGCGCTTTACAATCTACTAATATGTATATGGAGGACTTATCAGACTACTGTGAGCCAGCAGTTTACAATCATGAGTGTATTTAGTAATAGCTTCCAAGGCCTAACTGTTGTACCAGGAGACAATCCCCTACTCTTTGTGAATAGCACTACAGGATCTTCATTATCCACCTTCTATAGAATTAGAGTGAAAGCAGAAATGCAAAAGACATGCAAAAGCAAAGAAACACAAATACTTACAGAGTTTCCTGAGTTGCTTGTTTCAGGAGATGGTGAAGTGATAACAACTTGTGACTGCCGGTTACGACGTGACGGTAATACCCTGACTAAATCACCTCGCAGCATACTGTCTAACTCAACCTCTGAAATACCAAAACACTAGCATTGATAAATACAATCAAGATAAGAGGGGATTTTACAGTTACTAAGTTTAGGATATAATATTTGTTTTTTTGTATTGTGAAGTCCAAGGACAGGGGTAGTACAAGGTTTTGACGGCAGCGATTAGAGTTCTACTGTAACAGTTAGACTTTTGCTAATTGGTGAGTTGATTGTAATTTTAGAACACCAGTTAGTCAATTAAGTTGAGAATATTTGTTTATCTTATGAATGTTGAAGGTTTGGACAGCAGCATTTTGATGGCTACTTACTGCTCATCTAGTGAGCTAGATGATGAGTTGACTGTGTGTTTATAGAACACCCCGTCCCACCCCTCCCTACTCTAAATGTTTTGTTTTCCTCACATCAGCTAATAAGAGGACCATTACAGTTGATGAGTCTAGTGAGCTATATGGTGAGTTGACTGTGTGTTTATAGAACACCCCGTCCCCACCCCTCCCGACTCTAAATGTTTTGTTTTCCTCACATCAGCTAATAAGAGGACCATTACAGTTGATGAGTCTAGTGAGCTATATGGTGAGTTGACTGTGTGTTTATAGAACACCCCGTCCCACCCCTCCCTACTCTAAATGTTTTGTTTTCCTCACATCAGCTAATAAGAGGACCATTACAGTTGATGAGTCTAGTGAGCTATATGGTGAGTTGACTGTGTGTTTATAGAACACCCCGTCCCCACCCCTCCCGACTCTAAATGTTTTGTTTTCCTCACATCAGCTAATAAGAGGACCATTACAGTTGATGAGTCTAGTACAAAATATCTGTTTCTCTCACAAATGCTGAAGGTTTAGACCACAGCATTTTGACTTCTACTGCTAGTTTTCAGCTATATGGTGAGTTGACTGTGTGTTTATAGAACACCCCGTCCCACCCCTCCCTACTCTAAATGTTTTGTTTTCCTACCATTAGCTAATAAGAGGACCATTACAAGCCTTGGGTTGATTCTGTGAGTCTGTAAAACAGTGTCATCCATCACATCCATTTCCTGAAAAAAGTACAAATTAGACATAACTCTACATGGAACCTACGATGCTTGGCAAAGATTTCATTTAAAAACAACCTCTACACAGACCTGCTAGATATTATATCAAGCACGCACAAAAATTGATTTGAAACAGGTTTGAAGTTAATTCTATTATTCATCCAAAGTTCTGTACAAGCTCGGGCAGCTCCTCTAGAGGGGGGAAATAAGCAAATCTTGGCACCGGATTGACATGACCGCTCAAACATGATGCCTCCTTTTTTCTTGGAAGTCAGCTATTCAATAAGAAGGTAATGTATTTTTTATTATCTTTGTTCTTTAGTTGTACAACTTGGAGATATTTGTTGTCACTACTGATTTTTGTAGAGTGTGTAACACATGTCACAAGCCAGTGACTTCCGAATAACTTTTCTATCTTTGCAAACATAGTTTTCCACATGCATAAATCTACCTGTAACAGTGAAATGAAACTCACCCTTGTGACAAGATCATGCGATGTAATAACAGCTGAAAACCACTGTCTGCATTTCTCCCTGGAAAACAAATAACAAATGATTTGTAGTTATAGTATTTCATACATCTTCAATAAGACTTTTCTTTTAGTGTGGTCATCCTGACAACATTATCAAAACCATCATAACATATCATAATCATCATCAACACTTATGTGAAAATGATACTTTATTTATAAGCATCACAACCATCTTTAGCAGAATCTACCTTAATAAGTATCATCATCATCATCATGATCATCATGATCATCATTAGCCCTGGGTAAAATATACTAACTATACCCTCTGACCAGGAGAAAGTGGTCACTTACAAGAGTGGCTGTACAAAGAGTCTACTATACATGATAATAACTATAGTTTGAGGTGTAGCTAATATCCAGGATAAACGTTTACCTGTATACTTGGACTCTAAATCCTGTTAGAGTAAAAGGACCTGAGAAATAATAAAAGTATAGTAAATCTTTACATTGTATAAACCAAGTGTATTCAATTTCATAATAAACTCAAAAGATATCAACAGATCTTGTCCATATTGTCTAATAATTATACAACATTTTTTGCCATTTTTTGTTCTTTCAAGATGTGTCAACTGTTACTTCAGTTTTCATAAGTTGAAAACAACAGCAAAGTTTATGCACAAGGATAACTAAAGAAGACTGTGGTGTAACAGTGAAAACACCTTAAAAAAAACAAATCACCTAGGCCCAGAATTATTACCCAGAAAAGCCAGCCAGCCCAAAATCCAATAAACAGTATCATTACTGGGGTGCTAAAGTTCCATTAGAGCAAATCCATCTGGACGGAAATGCATTTAAAAATGATAAAACATTTTCTGGGAAGACAAACCATGAGGAATTTATCAAGAACCGAAAAAAGGAAAAGTGGATTGCCTCAATAAAGGGATCCATTTCATGGCAGCCATGTTTGTGGGCAAGTGCAAAAGAAAGTTTTTGAATGACAAAGGATTTCAGTTCCCATGAGTCTCATTGAGAGAAAAGCTCCATTGTTTTGACCTCAAACATGGCTGCAATGGAATCCCTCTATTGCAAGTCCAAGATTTCCAGAAATTTTCGATTGGGTTTGTTTGTACTGTTTGTTTTCCAATCTGAGTTGATGGATTTTCCAAGCACCTCTCTCTTCCTCTCTCTTCCTCTCTCTAGATTGATTCTACATCAAAAAGTGCTCATTGATAGTGTGCAAAATCTTACCATGAATGAGAATACCCTGTGATTTCTGCAGTGTCTGCCAATTGACAAGTTCATTAACTACTTTAGAGTTGTTCCTTAAAGCAGGCTGAAGTCCATCATCTTCTTGGTAAGAGCGCATTTCATTGCTGGTACAAAATGACCTATAAAGAAAAAAATGTACTGAGTATTGTATAGAGTCTTTATCAGTGCAAAGATTGCAGGTTGTGTGAGAGGAAATTCCTGAGATTTTGCTTGATGGCTGACAAAATGATAGTTTGCAAACCAGACATCAAACTTCAAGGGTAACCATTCAACAATAACGGTAGTAAGATTATGCACAATATATTCTTGGTGATGTGATAGATATACTTTACAAAAATAGCCAACCTTCTTGAGATGTATCTACACTTCATTTATACTAACCTCACATGATCCCCAAGGAATTCAACCCCAATTTTGTTACTTTCCTCTAAACCATGTTTATCAACAAGACTGTAGAAAGTCTGAAAAAGACACAAAGTTCAAACATGAAATGGAAAGACGAGTAGACACATACAGAGCAAAACCCAATTTTTCTGATAGTTGGATACTAAATAACTTATCAGACAGTTTGATGTGTAATATGGCTGGATAATTTACTTGTTCATTTGCAATTTGACTCACCTAAAGGCTCATCAAAATACAACAAAGACAAGCTAAATGAACGTATAGAATACGAAATAGCAAAGAAATGTAATCGCCTCCCTACACATTTTGATAAATTTAAAGTCTTTGTAAACAGTTGAAATAGTTTATATTAGTTATTAGTTTATATTTATTCTGTAATTTTAAGGAACGTTTATTACCAATTAAAGGCATTACAAAAAAAACTAGACCCTGTTGGCAGGGTAAACTGGGATACCTGGATGGTAGTGGATCACTATAGAGTTTGAAACCAGAATTTATATCATTTAAAACGAATATACAAATCATCAGATGATACTTCTTTTGGTCTTTAAGTCTTTTTTCACAGGACAACTTTTTTGACAATGACTATATGTTTATTTTGTTGTTTACACCCAACGCATCATTTCAGTAGTTTTTTATATATCATTAAAAGTAAACTCTTAAACTGTGTTTTGCTAAAATATTATTGCCATGTGTGTTTTATTTGATTGATGACCAGTGCATAAAATCCTATTTTACCAGTTCACAAAAAGAAAAAATGTGTGTGATTTTTGGGCTTGTTTGAATCTGCTCGATATTTCTACGTACCGGGATGCCTGTGTTACAAAATGTTGACATTTCACCCCGTTCCCTCCCCCCAAGAGCCCAAAGGCTTACTAGATTTGAGTATGCGATATAGAGTTCTAAAACTGTCTCAGAGGGACTTTTATGAAGTTGTTCTTGAGAATTGAACGTCAGAACAAGAAAGATAGATAGTTACTAAACCAATATGTTTAATTTTTGAGGCGATTTGGGCTGTTGAGAGTGGTTTTCAGACAGGCCGATTTGAATGTTTATATCGATCGGCGTGTTGCCCTCGTGTTGACAATGTTCGCTTTGTAGGTTTCGTGAAGGAATTCACGTTCTCCGACATTGTGAAGAACAAAAATAGCACATTAATCAATATAAACTCAAGATTTCTCTTTGGAAGTGCTAGATAATATGCCGTAGCGAATGCAATTCTGCTGGCACATCGGCTTCTGTTTTGTGCTAAAAATGACGACTTTGCTAACGGCGGATCCTTCCGGCCAAGATATCCTCGTCTTTATAAAGAGGAAAATAGCTAGCTATATTTCGGGTGTCAACCCTGTAGTACAGCAACTAATAATAATGAATGTCTTGGCGGTCATCAGTCTAATATAGCCATTAGTTTCTGCGGGATCAGAGTTATTAAAACGAGTAAACACGAGTCGATATTCGATCGAACAATCACTATGACTCGACTTCACGTGTTATTTTCTGTCAAAATAGTGACAACGCCAATCACCGTCAATCACATCACAAATAAAAACAAGACACAGACCTGATATATGATTGGACGATATCAGGGTTGTCATGGAATCGACGAAATCAATGGGACAACATGTCATGGTGTCGAGGCTATTGTGAGGCCGCAATTACCCTCTGGGTAATATTGCGCAATTTGTTCATTTTGTCGAGCAGGAGAAAAAAAAAAAACGAAGGCATTTTAAGACTGTGATACCACAGGTATCCCAGTAAAAACCCAAAGACATCACTTGTAAAATATCCAGCCATATTTTACATCAAACTGTCTAATAAAATATATATATATATATGGGCAATTCCATATAAGAGAGCAAAATTTCATCAAAATGAAAACAAATAATATGAGGCCAACTATACCATATTTGAATTGAGTATTAGTTGAGTGATTTGAAAATATATGACTCAAGTACAAATCGGCACTACGTTTATTTTTAGGGGGAGTCCCTAGCTACAAGAGGTTGTTAATGTTTTTGGAGGTTAGGTTCACTAAACTTAAACTTTTATATTAAGCCTCATGGAAACAGGCAAAAATCTAACCTTACAGCTATTGTGAGGCCATATCCTAATGCTTGAAGATAATTCTCATATTTTACCAAAAAAAACTTTCCTTGCGTAATTATGCTCATTCAAAGTTTTGTCATGGACGTTACGTAACATCCATGACAAAAAGACACAATTGTTTGCCTCATTATGGAAACTTTGCTCCAGAGACCAAATTATTTCTGATGGACTGCAAGCTGTTCAGACTGAATGCATATGCAATAGAAACAATCATTGCCTACAAATTGGTTCTCCAAAAAATGTCCTTAAACTTTATCATGGACGTTACAACATGGACGTTACACACCATGACTTGACAGAGTAGTGAGCTTTTCCCCCTGAGTTTTAGTTTAAAAGTTCAAAATTACATTAGTAGGTAAAGTTAAAGTTTAGTACAATGAATTTGAGAAGTTCATTATTTAGATTAATTGCAGCTAGAATGTAATAATGATGTAACAGATACCTTAAGTAACAGGATAATATATTTCTGATAAGATTGTGGCTTTTATACTTTCTTTTTACAATTAACTCATTAATTGTGTGATTTGAATAATAACCAAGACGCTTACACATGTTGTTAGACATTATTTCAGAGGTTAGGAAGGCCACGGGCCTTGCGCCAATCGCGCTAAAATCTCGAAAATGGCGCATTAAAAAATAATCCTTAGCGCCAAGTTTTGTAGCCTTGGGGCCCATCAGAAAATTGTTTATGTAAAGAATAAAAACCTGTTTGTAATGTTTGAAAATAAATAAACGCTGTCATCCATCATTTCGTTAAACAAATCACGTCTTTGATGCTTGCAAAGCAAAACCTTTCGAATCCGCCATTTTATTTTCACCACAGGAAGCCCGTGTTTCCAATCGTGATTTGCCCACAATTCCTTGCTTGCTCAGCAATGGCTTCATAGCATGTGTGTTTTGTTTGTTGTGCTCGAATCGTTCTGGGTCAATTATGCCACCAAAAAGAATCAAATTAGATTTGAAATTAGACAAAGGGCAAAGGAAATCAAACAAAAGAGACCAAAGCAATGGAAACAAACAAGGGTCAGAAACAGAAGAAAGGGATAAAAATCAAGAACAAGAAGATACAGAAAACGCCACGAAAAAGAACTACCCAACCTTATAAAGCTAGCACAGATATGCCTAACTTTACCACTGCACACTGCTGACTGCGAGAGAACCTTCTCCCAGCAAAACCTCATCTTAACCAAACATAGAAGCAGACTTGATCCAGAGATTAGTGACAAACTGTTGAGAGTGAAGATGTTGGGGAAAGGGCTGACAAATCATGACTTTAAACAGTCCCTTCAGTTATGGCATACGAAGAAACGTCGCTTTATCAAGACTGGTTTACCATAACAGAACTGTCTTATTCTATATGCTTGTGCTATTTGAATTTGTTTGCTTTGCTATTTATCACAGATTAAATAACATGTATCCACTATTGCATAATGCAAATATTTTCCCAAAAATTTTTTTTGGCCCTAATGTTTTGACCATTGGCCCCAAAGTCTGAAAAATGGCCCTTGATTTTACATAATCTGGGGCCATTGGCTCCATATGAACTCTGGCCTTCCTAACCTCTGTTATTTTAGCTAATTTATCACTTTTAAGATAGTTTAATCACACTATGCCATAATCCAAAATGGCGGATTTTGGTAAAAATGGTAAAAATACGAGTCTTCAGCATATTTCAAAAGTATTTGTGGGAGAATTGGCACCTTAGATTGTTCTTACTTAATTATTTATCCATAATTTTTAATCTTTTAATTTATTTTAGTAAAATGGAAAACAGTGGAAAGCTGACCTAGAAATGGTCAAAACTGCAAAATCCAGGCAAAAGCAACCATTTAAAGTGTGATATGAGTAGATTGCAGAAGGATAGGGTATTAAAGAGGTTAAAAGAGGTGAATATTTCATGCAAATGTAACATCCATGACAGGACCTGTAACATCCATGACACTAGTTTTTCACTCATTAACAGGAGTGAAAAGGATAAGATGTCAAAATAACAATATACAACATAAATATAATCCCACTGCTATATCAATATACCCTTATTGGTTTTCTCTGGTGAAAAAATTCAGAGCATTTTTATATTGAAATTGTTCACTGAAAAATGTGGTTGTTTTTCTGTAACGTCTATGACAATTATTAATTCATAATTTCTTATAGAATGATTTGAAGTAGAGCGATTCTTCCTCCACTTACCAATAAGGCTCAACCAAAAGTATCTTATCAAAAGGACAATTAGCAAATTAATGCCTTTTTCTAAATTTTATATGGAATTGAAGTTAAAAAAAAGCCTTCAAATGTAACGTCCATGATCATGGAATTGCCCATATATATTAAAGGATTATTAACCGAGCGTGAGGTCTGTACGGGAAAATATCAGACCGAGGTCTTGACAGTACGGACCGAGCTGTGCTCGGTCCGTACAAAAAAGACCAAGGTCTGATATTTTTCCGGACAGACCGAAAAAGCAAGGTTAATAAAGCGTTTATTATATGGCTTTTTTTCTTAGCGATGTACGAAATCGCAAATATTTTATCGCCGAATCTCTCATTGTTGAATGAATAAAAATACATTAAACACACACTAAACTGGCTAAAAAAAGGCAAAACTTCAACAAAATATTTATTGCAATACTATGCAATTTTTTTTTGTAATTTCCTGGTCTGAAAAATATACAAAAATTGGACTGTTGTCATGGTAACGGTCTGATATGGGAAAATATCAGACTGGAAATCAGCCAATCAGAGAGCGCGTACTATCATAGCCATATAATAAATATATATATCAACACATCACCCGATATGGTCATGACCACTTGACCTGTATTTGATGGTGAAAGGAGTGAAAAATGAACAGTTTTTCTTCAAAAAAGGTTGTTATTTTTAACTTTTTGCAATAATCACTTTACTTTTTTTTAACGTCTCGATGTATTTAGCCAAGGGCTAATTGGGGAGACTCAGACTCAGACTCACTACCTTTACATTAAATATTTTAGCACACAACTCTGCTCACATGTTTGCAGATTAAGTGTTTGCGCTCTAGTTGGCATGCATTTTATATATTATGATGCAAAATGTATTGTGAATTTGACAAACTCACCAAGGCTGGCCAAAGAACAGGTCTTTTGGGTTTGTTTGGGTCTTCTCTCTGTGCCCACACTATGGTCTTTTCTACAAGAAAGATTTTCCAGGAGTCCTGGTAAACACTGATCCATTCTCTAGTGGACCAGTCTTGGTTATCATACTCTACTAAAACCTGAAACGATAACAACAATAAACTGAAATTAAAATCAAGTGAGAGAGATTTTTAAATTCTAGATTTTTAAGAAAGAAAGAGTAAGAAAGAAACATTTTTTCTCAATCCGTTCTTTCTTATACATGTACTGTATTTCTTCCTTCTCTTTTTTTTAAGATATTGAAAACATGATTATTGCAAACAATAGTAGTTAAAATATAAATATTATAGTTGGAATATAAAATTATATGTAAAAAAAAAAAAAATACACCTAGTTTAAATTTGTAAAGAGTAAAATACTCCAGTTTCATGTTATCTAGTACTGCTGCATTTTTTACAAAGGTGCATTTATATAGACTAAGCTTCAATTGATAAGGAATTGATAAGGTCTACAAGACGAAACTAGTTTTCCTTTGTAAATAAATTTCTTGGCTTTAAGTGTGTAAAAGACTGAATTCTTGGGTTTATTCCCTTCTACATAATGAAAAAAAAAGCCTCAATTTGTTGTGAAATAAGAAATAAACAATAGAAATCACATTTAAATTTTTTCTGAGTCAAGGTTATCCCTGTACAGTAAATGTGCTTTTTGTACAAACAATACAACAGTGCTAGATAACATGGAACTGGATCAGCATTTAATGCATTGCTCACTTCCAAAAAAATCAAAGAAAAACTCTGACAACAAACCCATTTTAATAAAACAAGTTAAAAAAGTTATAGAAATTTCAAATTTTAAATTCATAATAATTACTTACTTACATGTATTTGTACTTATATCACTTACACATGTATACTTATACTTATTAATTAAAAAGAAAGAGCAAGAAAGAAAATAATTTTCTCTCATTTTGTTTCTTGTTATATATTATTTAATATGTACCATTTTTCTTCCTTAATCTCTATACATACTTCACATTTTTAAGATATTGAAAACATGATTATTGAAAACAATATTGTAGTTACAGTGAAGATACTCAAACCATGTTATTATTTTCTGAGCAATCTACTGCTTCAAAACCTCTAAAAATGAAGCAGTGAGTTCAAATACACAAAGTGTTCATAATAAATCTTATTTCCAATCAATTCGTTCAAAGGATGTTGGTTAAAAAAACTTTAAAAAAAAACAAAGTGTTCACGGTTTGAGTGTCCTCGCTGTAAAATATAAATATTATAGTTTGAACATAAAATTATATGTAAAAAGACGAAATATACCTAGTTTAAATATATCAAAAATTCATTTGTAAATGTATTGTATTGAATTAGTTGTATATGAAAAAATATATAAAGAAAAGAATCTACAAAGTCAAGGTGAAAAACACGAGACAACAAGGAAAATGCACTCTTTTAAGTCAGAAATTATTGTTACCATAACAATGGTAATGTTTAATAATACAGTAATTGTCATGAGAGATAATTGAGAAAGCTCTCAGGAAGTGACTACAGCTAGTTGCTATTGTGTAATTGTCATGTATTTATACTGCATTTAGGGTATTATTACACTCCATAATAGTTCATGAGAAATTTACAAAAGAGATCATGGCGTTATAGGGTTGTTATTCTTAAAACTGAATCCATTCACTAAATTGCACCTGGATTCAAACCATTCAAACATCAGACAATAATAACAATAGTCCGCTAAAGATTACACATTAATATCACAATTCACCATCATTATTACTAAATTAGAACTATCTTCAAACATCAGATGATAAAAACAACAGTCTTTCTAAAAACTACTTATGATATGATCACAATTAATCATTATCACATACACCTGTGTTCAAACTTCAGTCATAACATCAAAATCTTTTCAGTCTAAAGCCTACCTCTACCCGGATACAGTACTATATTTACAATTCTATATCATCACTTATACATCTGTGCTCAAACCTTTCAAACATCAGTCACTAACATCAACAATTTTTCTAAAAAGAAACACTTCCACCCACATTAAGTGCTGTAATACTAACTCAATATCATGACTTAAATATACACCTGGATTTAGACCGTTCAAATATCAGTCACAAGCATCGAAAGACTACACACTCAGATGATCACAATTCACCATCATCACTTACACCTGGGTTCAAACCATTCCAACATCAGACACAACACCGACAGTCTTTCTCAAGACTACACACTCAGATGATCACAATTCACTATCATCACAATCACCTTGGTTCAAACCAGTCCAACATCAGACACAACACCAACAGTCTTTCTCAAGACTACACGCCCCAAAAAATCACAATTCATAGCTTCATGTTCATAGCTTACATCTGGGTTCAAGCCATTCTATGTTATCATAAACTATACAACTATATCACTGCACTTATCGTTTACGCTGACTGAAAATTGCTTCATTTGTGAAAATGGTGTGGATCATTGATAATGTCAATTTGCAAGCTGGTCTTGTATTGAAACCAGTTATCTTTATACATGTACCATGAACATTTCGAGGGGTCTTGTTTCATCTTTTGTATTCAAATTATTTCACTTTATAGTGCATACAAAGTACTTAAGAGTATCATGCAGAAAAAAAAACCTTAAAATAAAACACTTCAATGAGCAAAAATAACAATACAATTATTGGTGCATAAGAAAGCAATGTGTGTCAAAGAAAGTACTTACACAAAGTAATGGTCAAAATCTAAATATAGTAGCAATGTGTGTTCACATTAAAACAAAAGCCACTATTCTCAATTCATGTCTTTTCATGATTTTTCCTAATGCTTCTTGTGGATTTCATTATAATTATAAACAAAAGCAATATCAATTTACAAAGTAAGATATCATTTTTTTCCTCTGATGAAGAATTAACATTTAAAATATCAGCAAGTTTTTGACTCCTATTAATAATTATGTTGCATATTCTACCTTTGGTAAATTATTCCAACAGCAAAACGAATATTTGATTACAACAATTAAAAAACAGCCTAGGGTTATCAATATCTCAGTTTTTCCAATTTTCCCTATTTTAAGATTAATATACGAAAGTTTACATGTACCAAAATCCACGAACACTTTGAATACTACAACATGCAATCACATCTAGTCATTGATATGGTAAAAATTTCTAACTATTTATTTTCTTTGTCATTTCAAACACATTACAGAATTATATGTAAGTCTATAAATGTACGCCCTAAAACTGATGAATATTATCATTACAGCTATTATTACCTAAATGTATTACTCGAAAAAAAAATATACGAGATTTTATCAATTCAGGCGATAGCTAGCTCATTGTGTAAAAAGCACGCACTTACACGAAATTGATCAAAACAAGAACTTCATCATTCTCTTGAATTGTATAAACATGAAGAGCAAAAACGGCAATCCCGCCAAGTTTCTTATAGCTCAGTATCAAAATAGTGAAAACAATTATTTAATAAGAGTTGTAATAAAGAAAAACTTTGCATGTCCTCGCAGTGTGCGATATTTTGAAATGAAATCTATCTGAATGTGGACCAGTTGGTAGTTGAACTTGTATTTTTCAGCTTTTGAAAAACTTCTGGATAGAGAATAAATACGATAAAATGTGGATTGCAGTGTAGTTAAGCTAAAAGGAATTTCATTTAGAGTATAATGTTCAACTCTGATACTTGATTAACAAACAATATTACGAGCAACAATGCCAAACGGTTGTGACATGACAATTCGCACGATTCTTAAAAACACCGAATTTTACATCTCACAATTAACAGGTTTTAGCTAAAAAAAGAATAATCTCTCAAGCAAAACTAAAGAGGGGAAATGGTACAAGTATAACAGGTAATGTAGCGGGAAAAATCATTTCAAAGAAGTAAAAATAAACGGTTTGTCTTACAAATGAGTAATCAAATGAAAAAGCCAATACGTACGACATTGTATTGTCATTTGTTCATACAAAGTACCTTTTGATCGATGTTGTTGCTATCCTCCTCTGTGCAAGCCCTTATAATACCGCATTTCCATGTATAATCCAGTGGATTTGTAGATCTATTTGATCGAGAGTTTGGCCTACCATTCTGAGTAGTCTTATCAGGTACACACATGAAACGCTTCCCTACCAAGTCCTTACGAATCGGGTACATTTTAACACAGCTTCTTCGCTCAGCGACGACTAAAATGCACCTCTGGATTGAACATTGGTCTTTGTTAAGTCCTCTTCAAGAATATGAGCGTGTTTTAGGCATATAAAGTGTTATAATATAGGACTTTCACGAAGCCCTTTCCAGAAGTTGTCACTTCGAGTAAAGCAGACCATTGCACTAAGCCATTCACACATGCGCATGTTATGCGGCCCCAGGGCTACTCTCACTCAAGTGTTTTGGCAGCAAAAAAAACTTTTTTATTTGCCGCCTTCAACTTTCTTTCACAACAAGAACAATGAAAAAACGATATAATTTCCTTTAGAAAAGAAAAATTATTTTCCAAAATATTATCAGTTTTGTCTTACATTTGCTTTATATTTGTCAATTGTTCATTTCATAAAATGGGTTAGTCAGTATAGCTTCATTTAATCATAATCTACATTTTGATTGTAAATTTCTACTGTGAAACAGTGAATGTTAATGTTTTCTTTTTATAATTTTTTTTTAGTTTGCTTCATACTGACACACAGGTAGCCCAAACCAAGTTTTTAAACATTAGTCATTCACTTTCCTAAAAGTAGGGTCAAGTCTCGGTAGGGGAATGAGGGCATTGTGGGAAATCCCCAGGGGCTTCACACTGGGGACGCGAGGATGACCCCAGGGATACATCTTTCAAAAATGTTAATCAAAGCTACAGTTCACATTTCTGAAGCCTGTAAGCATTTCTTCTCTGATGATGCATTCATTAATTATCAATTAATTCATAGCATTTTGGTTGTACATGTTCTGCAGTGTGTTATCATGACTTTCTGGAAAATTATGAAATACAAAATATATTTACATATTATCCTTTTCAGGCTTCAGAGTGTGGACTGTAACATTGGCGGATCCAGGAGGAGGTCCAACGGTTCCATGGAACCCCCCTTTGTAACAACAATTAATATACTGTCTGGAATCTCTTTTCTCTACTCTTGGGCTACTCTTGCCCCAGTCTTATATGTGTGGAACCCCCCCTTTCTAAAATAATATATATGAGGTGTATATTAGACTTCCTTCTTAGTTTTGTTTGATTATAAAAACCTGGATTCTTTTGTGGTCACTTTTGAATTGTGTAGATATTAACTTTATTTACATTAAGTCAAGACAATTTTACACCACAGTACAAGACCACCTAGCTCCCTGTCTGCCTATTGTAATCTTTCTTACTTTTGTTTTACTGTAAAACCTGGCGTCCTTTGTGTAGGTAGTAACTTAATTTATTTAAGTCAAGACAATTTTACACAGGGGCCAGTTGTACAAAGTGTGGATTAAGTTATCAGCGGATAAAAGTTATCCACTCCATAGGTATTTTATAGATTTTATCTGCTGGATAAGAATTAATCGGTGGATAGTGCTATTCACCCTTCATACAACTGATCAGGCCCCAGTACAAGATGTATCACTCATCAAACACAATCTTATCACAACATTCTGGGATAATTTGTTTCTTGTAGAGCCATGGCTGTTTGTGATCATTACTTGTATAGAAAGTGATCTCTGATATTTTAAAAATATTTGCAAACAGCTACTATACTACAGAAATTCAATAGACCTATACACCGAATCGAAATATGGCGGCCAATTTGAATAACAATTCTTCTTGACTGCCCAGCCTCGCATACATGTGAAAACTCTATTGTTTTCCAACGTGAACACGAGGCTAGACAGTCAAGAACAATAAGAGTACGCCATATTTCAATTCGGTCTATACAGTCATGTTGTTATGTATGTTTCCACCCAATTCAGATCGGTTTTGGAATGAAATTATTTTTCGTATTTTCAATAACACATTGAAATTATTGAAACATAAGTTCCCAAGGTTTTAAATTGGATGGAAACTACACATTAACATATCAGCCGATCAATTTAAGAATATTTTTAATATTAAAAATGTCTTTTAATTTAACTTAATTAATGTAATTTGCTTTTCAAGTCTGACACAAGTTGTGATAGTTGTACAAAGTACTCTCCCTCATCACTGCCGGCACTTTTAATATTTTCTTGTAGTTCTGTATGTAGCTTGTTCAAACTTTCGTCAATTTGAGAGCTTTGAAACTCTTCTTTGCACCCAATTACCATAACATTTAATGCTTGGAGGACTTTCTCTCTATGGTCATTCTCTGTAGTGTTGAGTTGACTCTGTAGCATTTTACACCATCCTTGTTTAACCATAGCTTTAAGAAGTGGAATCCTATAAAAGAAATATGTAACAAAATTAATTCAATTGTTGATCTGAAACTCTTTTCTAAGAGTTGGTCATTGATTGTTGGTCCATTGATTGGGCTTTCATACTCACTATATACTGTTTTTGTACTACGCCGTTTCGACGCCATCCTGGTCGTCCTCTTCAGGTACTCTCGTTTTTGGTGTTATTGTTTTGATAAGTGATTTCCAATAGTCGACGTCTGCATGAATATTCAATAATTTTTTTCTATTGTTCTGTGTTTTGACGCTCTCAAGAAAAAAGAAAATTCATAAAAATTATTGAATATTCATGCAGACGTAGACTATTGGAAATCACTTATAAAAACAATAACACCAAAAACGAGAGTACCTGAAGAAGACGACCAGAATGGCGTCGAAACGGCGTAGTACAAAAACAGTATATAGTGAGTATGAAAGCCCAATCAATGGACCAACAAAATTAATTCATTTTTTGATCTTTTTATTTAATCATCCTCAATACACTTTCCTTTATCCATTTATTCATTCATCCATCTATTCATTTAATTAATCATTCATCCGTCCATCCGTCCATCCATCCATCCATCCATTTGCTCATTAATCCATCCATCCATCCAGTCATTCACTCATTTATTCATTCATCTATTCATTCATCCATCTATTCATTAATCCATCTATTCATTCAATCATTCATTCATTCATTCATCCATCTACTCATTCATTCATCCATCTATTCATTTATTTAATTAATCATTCATCCTATCATCCATTTATTTATCCATCCATCCATTTACTCATTTATCCATCCAGTCATTCACTCATTCATTCAGCTATTCATTGTTGTATTTATTGATTCATTCATTCAAACATTCATCCCTCTTTCCATTCATTCATTGATTCATCTCTCAATTCTTCATCCATTCATTTTTTAATTCATCTGAAACAAACTAAACTTACTGCTTCAAGATAGGGTCAATATCCTTGTTATCTTGATCCTGTACTTTGTGTCTCACATAATCAAACTGCTCCGTAAGAATATCAGTTGTTAAAGTTATAACCTTCACTTTCAGCACATCTGCACCTGGCTCAATCAACAGTTTTTGAAACAATTCAAGTCCATTAAGCTTGAGAAATTCCTGTTGTGCCTTGGAATACAAACGTATAATAGATGACAGAGCAAACAGAGCCTTACGTCGGATACTCATGGCATGTTGTGGTGCAAGAAGTCTGAAGAGAAGAGGCAATGCACCATAGTTTTGAGCAGCTTTTTGAACAGGCAGGTTGCTATAGAAACAAACAAATTAAAAATCAGTAATGAGTATAGGTATTACTAGTCGGGGTGCCCGTGAAAAATTTACTTCTTTTCCTAACGCTTGGGCTGCTCTTTGTAATGATTGGGCTCCCTGTGTCAATGATAATCCAAGATGGCGACCGAGGTGAGATTGCTGCGAGACGACTTTGATTTCTAGTTTTGCAAGCATTTAATTTCTCGTTCCAATTTACCCCCTATTGCACCCACAATTACCTGTTCTTAGCATTTATAGAATTCGTTTGGTGGCACAGTGGGCAGGTTTATTGGAATAAGATGCAGACATTTTTCGCTTAGGGTATTAATATTATGATTTCAAGTTCAATCTGGAATAAAACAATTGCACCAAACGACTTCAGTTATGTTAAATATGTATTCACCTTTGAGCTGCAGATCCAACCACATGTGCTGCTTTAGTGACAAGTCTCTCCTCTGAACTATTCAACAGCTTTATGACCAGCTCAAGACCACCAATTGTTTTAAAATCAACACCATTATCAGTCTGATGAAGAAGGTATTCTAGCTCTAGTAATGCATGTTCCTTTTCATCCAGCGTTGATGTACTTTTGTTTAATATTGCTACATATTCTTGGATAAATTCAATGTCTGTTTTAGGGAATAAATTAGCGCCTTCTAAATCTTTGCGTATGTCATCTATTGATCGAAACTTGTTTTCTGTTGACAGAACAAATCAGAAAATCAATATATGAAAGAGTACTGATGATAACATAAAAGTGAACAAATAAGACAGATAAATTAATCAGTGGAAAAAAGGGAATGCAAAATTAACAAAAAGAAACAAAGAAGAGAAGAAAAGTGGAAAGAAGCAAGCATTTAAAAATGACAAACGTATAGTAAGAAGGAAGAAAAAGAAAGAGTGGAACAGAAGAAAAAGAAGAAGAGAAAGAAGGGATGAAAAAAGGAAAGAGATTGATGAGGAAAAGACAGGAACAAGATGAATGGGTGATCTGTTTGCCCTAGTGGTGAGAGCACTGGCCTTTCACCACTGTGACCGTGGTTCAATTCCTAGCTCGGCCAACAAGTGAGTTTGTTTGATGTGTCAATGTTCTCATTCATGCCAATGGTTTTTCTCTGAGTTACATTCAGTTTTCCTCCCTCAACATTCAACATGTGAGTAGAGTTGTGTGTTGTAAATATTGAATGCAGTGATAGTGAGTGTGAAGGAACCTCATGGAAGAGCCCCAACAGGAAGTAACAGTTGCAAAATTTACATTTACATTGATGAAAATTTAAAATTCAACCTACAATCTTGACAAAAACTAAGCGAGACATCTGCTTCAAAAAAGGGACACTGGTCTTATACCATAATGTGCATGTTTTTTGGACTTCAGTTTATTGTTAAAACAACTCCCCCTTCCATATAGCAAAAATGAATAGTTAAAGGTCAAAATAAAGAAAACCATAAAAATGTCTCACCAAGATTGTATTTTGAAATTAAAAAAAATTAATGTCTCTATTAGGTACTCACTCATTGTGCTTTCATCTTCTGAGCCACTACCCTCAGGTTTCTCATCATGAAACTTGTCTTTGAAATTCTTCAAAGCATCTTTCAAATGCTGCTTGGAGAAAGTGTTTTTGTCAATTTGAACAAACTTCTGTTTGCCTTCATTGGCTTTTTTGTAGTATTTAGTCTTTTCATGATTACGAAAACTTTCACCATTATCTCCTTCCATTAGTTTTGCTTGTTTCCTGCCTGTTTGCATATCAATCTGGACATGAAGTCCTGGTGGAATTGCTTGTCCTTCCTTAACGTCCTGCCATTCTGATGTAGGTTGAAATACTTCAAGGTCTTCCTTGTTGATAAACGAATGCACAATAGGTTCATTGTTGTTGCTTTCTTTGCTGTCATCTACATCGACAGCTACAATAGACCCTGCCTTCTTGTCTTCACAATTAACTGAAAAGATTTTGTACTATTAGTAGTGTTTGTAAAGTAAGGTGGAAGGAATTAACTCCCTTTTTCAAAATGGCAGGGGTGATTGGTGCTCCTTTGTTGCAAATATCCCGTGTGTACCTTTTAGGGCCCTCACTCTCAAAAGTCAGTTATGTAACATGACTTTGTACCTGTGGGGATCAGCCTTTTACTCTTACTAAAAGTAAGCTTAGCTGCCAAGAACTTCGCACAGCCGTACCTTTTAGGGGTTGAAATCAACAAGGCTTTAACAGTTTAACAGGCTTTAACTGTGCATACCTTTTTGGGATCATTTTCAAAACTGATCGCCGATGATCACCTGTACAACTTGGAAAAAGGGAGCCCCCTCCCCTCTCGGGTATTCAGTATGAATATGAACATCAAAAACTATCAATAATTGTTTTAATAGATTTGTCTATTGAATGATGCATGCATACACAATGATTAAAAGTGTTTCACAGAGTTTTCAGATCATTTTTAGAAATTTCAACGTCCTAAGTTCTGTAATTATCAGTTTGGAAATTAAGACGACATTTCAAAGAACATTGAATGTACAAATGCAAACAATATATCCGTGAAATAGAAAATAATTACTAAATTGAATGTAACTTGCGAAAATAGTGCTTTTGAATTAAAAAAAATAGAAAACAATAGAATTGGCATAAAATTGCACTAAAAAGGTATAACTAATGTTTCAAGTGTATAGTGTTTGCTTGCTACAATAATCTTGTAATACTATTAAGTAAGAAAGACATTAAAGTAACAACAAAAGAATAAAAAATACAACAACAATTTTCTTAATACACGTGCAAACTTACCTAAAAAAGACACAGACAAAAATAATAAAATCACCAAAACTTTCTTCATCTTTACGTCTTGTTTAACTCTCAAACTATCAGGTTCATGTTAGGTATAGTCAAATGAAAATCAGTTAATAAATTAACATCGTTAAAACCTTTTATAACACAACAACTTGCTCGACTTTTAGTTTTTTACTCTCCACGTGAAAACCGCTGATTGGCTCACGGGCTCAACAATCTGACGAAACTTTGGTTTCCGATTGCGACAAATACGCATGTCACTGCCTCACACATGGTGCGATCCTATTGGCTGGTTGAGGAATTTCGCGGGAAATTCTTTTGTTTTGACATTTGATTTTTGATAACATAGAATTTTTCGATACTGAATTAATATGTGAAAAGTATAGAAAAAATTTAAGATTTGAAATTGAACATTTTGAAATAAACCATTTCACAGTTCTAGTCCATCATCTCAGCCTTGATAGCGTGTAATATATAAGTTATATTCTGTAGGAATTGACTATACAGCCTGTGGAATCTTTATGTGTATAAATTTTATTGGAATGGTAGGGTGGGATGGCTGGGAAGACTGTAGTCCCTCCCACCCCCATGTCATCCCTGTTATTGTTATAAAATCTTTCTCATGCAGACACATATAAGCATTTTTATTTTATTTATTTATTATTTGCAACATTTCAGACTAATGATATACAAGAGTTTTCCATTATAATTTTACATTATATCTTAAAGAACTTTTTTCCAAATCAGCTAATACTTATCTAATATACAAAACATTTTGGAAATTCCCAACCTCTACCCTTATCCATTGGTATCCATGCCAACCCAGTAAAGTTTCAAATCTGAAGCCATGCCAGCCAAGGCTCAACATGACATAGCCTCCAAGCAGATGTCATTTGTGTCAGTCTCATATTCCTATTAGTGGGAGAGGAATATGAGATCGACACAAATGACATCTGCTGGGAGGCTACAATATACATGAATATTTCTGACATTTTGTTTTATCTCCAAAACAAATAAAAAAAATGTTAAGTTAAATGGCATGCATGAAAATGGATTCCGAAGGAAAGAAAACATTCAATAATATGTACACTCAGTAGCAAATATAGTATTTTGTTAGGACTGCACTGCTTTAAAGAGGCTTATTAAAGTACACCTATTTTAAAAAGGTTGTAAACATCAATAGGTCATTCAAAGATGGATAGGAATTATTTTTCAAATTTGTATGGCTGAAGTACCACTATAATACGGAGAACATATATTTGCTTGCCTTGCTTTTCCTCTTTTAGAAGATTATTTTTTTGAGATTTTTTAAATTGTGATCTACTGTGGAGTCCAGAATCTCCATCAAAAGGGTTGTATTTGCAAACAAATAATAATTAAGTGGCATTTCTTGACCATTTTATAAACTAGACACAATTTTGAGATGGCATTATCAGTTTGTTCTCTACTCTCACAATAACCACAATGCCTTCTGTTTTGGGGTGCTAGCTATTGTAATTCAAATGAAACCAATTGTAGTTTAAATCAAACAAATTTGAATTACAATATCTACCCCCCAAAAACAGAAGGCATTATGGTTATGTGAAAGTAGGGAATAATGATAACTAGTTGGAAGAAAATATATTCAATATTTGTGGAGTTGCGTAATGAAACACAAGACAGTAAAACTGTTTAGCTGTGAATTATATCATAAAAATACTGGGCTTGTATTTGCACTCCAGAAAGAAGACACTGTCTGTGTTATTCAGAGATAAGACTCAAAGTGATATAAATTATTAGAGCAACTAGAACAAATAATATTAGCAATAGGTAATATATAATGCAATTTGTAACACTTATTTAAATTAACTGACATTTCAAGCTTGAGCCTTTACTCCAACGAACGCCTAAAGCTAGAAACATCAGTAAAGTTTAGTCAACATGTTTTATGGTGTTACAAATTTCATTATTAATATTACATATCATTTATATCAAACACTGATGCAGCCTATACTAGTTTACTTGCTAGTTTCCATTCAAATGATGCAAGGTGTCTATTCAATAACATACACAGTGTCTTCTTTAGTGTCATTAAATTTATAGATAAACTTTTACCCTAATAGATCTTTCCAGAATTTGCATAACTGATAAAAAATAATAGATTGAAGTTGAGGCTGGAGTGGATGAATAATATATGCATTCACTGGTTTTGATCCACTGCACAACTCAACTTGGATCTCTTGTGTCGTGATCAGTGAAGAGAGAATAGATTCAAGTTGAGGTTGAAGTGGATAAATCTATACATTCACTGGAAAAGGAAAATTACTATTATTTAGAGTTGGTATTTCCTTCAGCTGACACTGATCTACCAGGAAGCTGAGGGTGCTCCTTTTTACACGTAAAGCTACTCAAAATGGAAAGAAGTCAAAACTAGTGTGATCAAGGTCACCTGGGATTGAGCTCAGGTCCTCTTGCTAAGAAAGTCGCACACTAACCAACTTAACTATATACACTTGTTCCTTTCTGTATTTTCCACTGTATTTTAACCAGTACAAGACATGACTTGACTTGAATCTATTCTTTCATGATCAATGCAGTGAAAATAGATTCAGTTTAAGGATCAAGTGGATAAATCTATACATTCAATGTATTTTAACCAGTACAAGACATGACTTGACTTGAATCTATACTTTCATAACCAGTGAAGCAAACATAGATTCAAGTTGAGACTGGAGTAGACGGATCTATACATTCACTGTATTTTGTCTACTCCAGCCTAGACTTGAATTCACTGTTTCACATCCAGTGAAGTAATCCAGGAAAGAACTATAAACAGGTTTCTATTTAAATCTGTACTTTCCCATTTAAATCTGTACTTATGCAAATTTTGTTGATGTGTGCTAAACACACAGATCAACCAATCAGAGAATTTCACTTCAGAAATAATATACATGTACTCTGATTGGTTGATCTGTGTGTTTAGCACATATCAACACAATTTTACATAAGTACAGATTTAAATGTGAAAGTACAGATTTAAATGGGAACCCTGTTTATAGTGACTATTTTACTAAAGTATAGTTATGACAAATATAAGGCAATATTTTAACAGTTTTGATTTTATACTTTGTACAATATAGGTATTAAACATCTTTTTCTTTTAAAGAACAACAATAACAATGGTAACATCTTAGACTAAATCCAAACAGATAACAAGAAACTACACTTATATATTTACAAAGTTATTTAGATAAAGTAGAGTGTGCAGATAATACTATATCCATGAAATAATACCAAAATAGTTACTCCCTAATTTAGCGGATCTTAAGTCACTATCACTCCAAAAAATATATATACCAGTAGCCTCAAAAAAATATGATGACAATGATGACAATGTGATGAAAAAATGATGACAAAAAATGATAACTTGTTGTTAGAAAAGTTATTCTAAACGAAAACATCAAAATTACAAAATTATATTATATTCTTTCCGGGTGATCTTGCTTTGAAGCACACAAAAGATTGTCAAAACAAACAGTTCCAAAATGGCATCTTGAAACACATTGAAACAATTTCAGCTACTTTTAGGCGTTTGTATTTTGTTTTTTCTTCTTTTTTTACTGCTGATAGAGCAGCAGAGAGCTTTTGTTGTCCAAGTTACATAGATTTTTTAATGTAAAGTTATGTTAAGGGCGTATTTACAGAGGGTTGACATGGAAAACAACTCTTTAGAACAACACCATTTTGGAACTGTTGGGAAGTGACAAAAATGCTTCTGATTGGCCTATACTAGCCAGATGTGCGCACACAAAATCACCTGGCTTTTATTGAAAAATAAAAAGTATTCTACATCAAACATATTGCCTCCTCTTGTTGATTATTATTCTTTGTTAATGAACACTGAGATCTTAGTAGCCTGAGAAAACAGACATTCTTTTGCTCCTCTTCCCCTGCGAAAAGTTCCGCAGAGGAAAAGGAGGGAAAGAACGTCTGTTTTCTCAGGCTAAGATCTTAGGATCTATTGCAGTATTCAGTATTCATTGCAGCATTCTGTAAGGCAGGGGATGCGTGTATAAAGAACTGTCAAAACCATGAAAGTTTCACTCGTTGCTCGCACTAATTCAGGTAGAATCAAAGCAATGACTGAGCAATAACAAACTTGCTATTTTGTAAGTAATGTATTTGATAGTGACTTAGACCCACACTACACATTAGATGTTTATTTCATGAGTAAAGTGTTTTCACTCTATATAACTACAAATTAGCATTTGATTCAACTTTAAATCTTGATCCTATTCTAAAGCAAATCATTTTGCATTTTACCATTGCTGTTTTCGGCATTCTGCAAACTCAGACATTCCAACTACCTATGAAATACATTTGTTGCTGCTGCAAATATTAGAACAAATTACTTGGAACATGATATGTTTTTAATTGACACAGCCA
Source organism: Metridium senile (assembly GCA_949775045.1). Lineage (NCBI taxonomy): Eukaryota > Metazoa > Cnidaria > Anthozoa > Actiniaria > Metridiidae > Metridium > Metridium senile. The sequence goes on from OX459107.1 coordinate 10,563,097, forward strand.
AAAAGGTATTCCACAACTAGCCGTTATAAGCATGCAAATTACAAGGAAAATCAATAAACATATTAAAAAAAAACTAGCTGTTATAACGTCTGAATTTGCAGAAAGCTGAAAACTGTAGTAACTGCCTATATATACTAGCTATTCATAACATCTTAATAAATAACCAAATTATCTTAATTGTTTACTGGTCTTTTACCATGCCACTAAATCCTAGAAATGGTTGTTCTGAATAGTTTAGGAAGTCCCACATCAGGATGGTGTCATCGTGGGAGCTACTCACTATTTGAAAGTCATCAAACTGAAGTCTAAAAACTCTTCCTGTATGTTCCTGTAGGAGTAATATCACCATTGTTAATGTTAGTAATCATTATTACCACTAGCATCATTGTAATAAATACAGGATATTACATGGACAACCGCAGATACAAATTTGATCTTCAAGAGTTGAAAAGATCTTTCACTTTGTGACACAAGAAGCTGTGTAATCATAGTGATGATAAAAAATGAAAATATCAAATTTTTGAAATAAAGAAATGTGGGTATTTCATTGATAATTATTTAATAATGATTATGATATCACAATATTTATTTTGATGATAAACAAATAATTAAAATTGTTTATCATTAAAATAAATATCTTGAGTGCAATATTATAATCATTTCCCAATATTATTCCATCAGCATCCCCATCATCATCATCATCATCATCATCATCATCATCGTCACTATCATCATCATAATAATAATCATCATCACCATCTTAATAATTCATCATTATCATCATCATCACTAGTATCATCATCACCATCACCAGCATCATCTTGTTCAACATTAAAACCATTCTCTTCATCATCATAATTATAATAATCATCATCACCATCATCATCATTATCATCATCATCGTCAACACCACCATTTTGTTCAACATCAAATAAATTTTTCCTCATCATCATCACAATTATAATAATCATCATCACCATCATCATCATCACCATCATCATCGCCACCACCACCATTTTGTTCAACATCAAATAAATCATCATCATCATCATCACAATTATAATCATCATCATCACCATCATGTCACTTACCACTAATGTGCGTATACAAAGAGTTCCAGCAGGAGCTCTGGGATCTAGTGCTGCTTGTAAATCCCATACTTTTATTTTGCTGTTGAAAGAAGAATAGAAGTAAGACACAAAAGAAGATAAGTTGATTGCATGACATTTTCAAAAACAAAACTAAACTACACAAAACAAAACACAAATTATAAAGACAAATTAAACATAACAAATAACAATAATTACAGCATGAAGCGCAAAAGTATGACCACATTTAATGTATTCACATACTTCTATGCAAGGGAGTTTGTACTTTAAACAGACATATTTGATGTGAAGTTGTCTGATTTTACCGAATAAGGCATGTAAAAACTCATTTCGCAGCATAAAGTCTGTGCATAGAAGTATGCAAATATATTAAAAGTGGTCATACTTTTGCGCATCGCACTGTAATCCTTTGTCTGCAAAAAATAGATCTTTCCAAAAGGAATAACCAACAATGCAATAAATGTTTCATAAGGCATACTGTTTTATCTTTTGCACTACTTGAGGTCCAAATTTGATTTTAATATAAAAAAAACATATCTGTTCAATAATTGACTTACCCATCATAAGCACCACTGACAATTCTTTTGTTATCAAACCTGATACACCTGATAAAGAGAAGACTAAATTATCAATAAATGAATACTGTATTGACACAAATAAGCACCACCTCCAAATGAGCACTACCCTCAAATAAATGCCACATTTGGAACAAAATAGTTAATAAGCACTGCCCATGAATAAGCATAGCCTCCTCCGCAGGCAACTTTTTTGCTTTTCCTTGGTTTGGGATCGCTGTGTTACCAGAAGAGGGAGACTGGGCGAGAGAAAGAAAAGGCGGGGGTTGCCTGCCATATATCGACATGATAAGCCCCATCTGCGCATCTGTCTTGCGCATGAAAAATCTTACTCGGGGGAGTAGAGTAGTGACAAATAATAACAAAAATTAAACCACGTAGGGTGAGGTAAGCCTCACACCTAGCTATACAAAATGCCAACGGAAAACAAACTTCTCAGTATATTGGAAAAATTAGCTACTAAAAAACCCTCTAAACTCAATAGTTTACAAAGTAAAGTGTAGTTTAATCGATACTAAAGTTGTAGCAAACTCGTGTTTTGAAGCAGCTACTAAATTGGGATTTGTTTTAAGAGATTCGATCCAACTTCGGTAACGGCCATCGTTTAACAACCACAACGATAAACATGTCTACGATGTAGCAAATAATTAAGCAAGGGAACACTACTGCAGTTGAACTAAACTATTTGGAACTGGAAGAAAACGAAGAGATTTATCTTTCTGGCGTAATTCATAGTCAAATAGGTACTGAACGATTTCTAAAGTTTGAATAGTTTTTGTAATAAAATATGTTGTGATTTATATGTTTAACGGCTGTCATCGTTTTATTACAAGTAGAGTTGTATCTTTAGCTGGAACCAAGTTATTCAAATGTTACTCAAATGAAGTTATTCCAAATATATAGTTCTGTTTTATAGGTTTATTGAGAAAAAAATCAAACAATAAAGACGAAAATTACAGCTAGCGTCGTTCCGAAACACATTGTTGACAGCTCGTTAAGATCGACAGCCACTTGACCTTGAGTATTGTTATAACCGTGCATAATAAACCCGTTATTATTTTGAAAGTAAACATTTTGGATTTAGATGTACTTATTCCAAGAATATAGTTATGTATTTTAGGTTTCTTGAGGAAAAAAAACAAGCAATAAAGACGATAATTACGAGTAGAGTCGTTTTGATACAAATGACAATTTACAATCAAACTCATAGTTTTTTAGCATATTTAATATCACAGAACTTCGTTATTTTCCAGTAAATCATCATAACATGTCTATAACTCGGTATTTTACGTTCGGCTTACTTTAAAGATAGAATTTTGAAAAGAGCTTATTTTATAATAGTGATAATGGGGATTTTACTGGACCCTGGAAGGGATATTTGTTATACTAGGGGACCCGGGGTGAATCTGCGTGTCCATAAGGTCCCACTGCATGTCCGAACCCTTCGATATATGGCAGGCAACCCCTTCCTATTTTTCCTCCAGCTTTTCGTCCCTAGTCCTAATCTTCTTTTTTCTCGACAAAGGAAGCCCAATATAGAAAGGAAGTCCGAATTCCGGTTGGGTTGCCTGCGGAGGAGGCTAGAATAAGCACCGCATTCTCAATGTGGCACTTATTCAAGGAAAAACCTGTTCAACTAAAATGTAGTTTTGATCTAGAAGGGGACAGTGAGATCAAAGTAGAGTAAATAAATAACTAATAACCAACTACCAGTAAATAACTAAATAAATAAATAAATATTAAAATAAATAATTATAATTAAGTAAATAAATAAATAAATGTGTATTACGGCATGGTGATTGTCTTACCTTACAAGTTCTTCATGTCCTTCAAGCACTCTCAAACATGCTCCACATTCTATATCCCACAGTCTAAACAAACAGACAATACATTGCCATCATCTTTTTAAATTATATTTTAATTGACCGCTACACCAAAACTAGTAATTTTGATTCCAAATAGCTTCACTTGAATTAAATTTATAGCAATAAAACAGTTATTCATCAAGACAACTTACCTTATTGTGTTATCTGATGATCCACTAACAACAAGACGATCCCTGTACTGTAAGCAAGCAATCCCTCTTCTATGGCCATTTAACGTTCTAACAAACTCACAGGTTGATGTACTCCAAACCTTTAAAAGACACAAACATTATTACAAAATGAGCAGTGTCAGTAGTCCTTTTCACAGTTCCGTTCAGTGACCATGAATGATAGTTCCAAGTCGAGGTTCGCATTGTTGCGCATGATAAATTATAGTTTTGCTATGCGCAGCAACTCAAACCTCGACTTGAAACTATTATTCGTGGTCACTGAGCGGAACTGTGAAAAGGATTATACACTGCAAAAAGCAATCACTTCAACCAAGTGCAAATTACTTAAACCTAGGTCCATGGGGTAAGTAGTAGTTTCCTGAATCAAGTTCACTTCTTTTAAGAATCATTTTCTTGGTTTAAGTAGCCTTTTCACAAGTTTTAAGTGATGCCAACTACTTAAACCTAGAAGTCTCAAACCTAGATATTTTGCATGTTTAAGTATCTGTTTAGCTAAATATCACATCTAAAGTTTGTTTGCTACAAGAAATGATGGTATTCTTGTGTAGTTCTACCTTAATAGTTCTGTCTCCTGACGCTGACACAATGTACTTATCATCAAAGTCCACAACATTGACAGCTGCACGGTGACCAACTAGAACCCTTCTTAGGTTGATATCAGTGGGCGATTGCATGTCCCATACAGCAATTGAACGGTCCTACAGTAAACATTAATTATGATTAATAAATCTTCTGAATCTTAGACTTCTAGAGGCCTTCTATATTAAAAAACACAATCCCACCATCGACTCCTGTGAGGAAAGCAGTCAGCTAGCTAAATCTCCTTTTGTTTTAACCTTTACGGTTGATCAATTATGCACAAGCATATATCCAACATGTAAATTATTTATCATTTTGTCTCTGATGATGCCATTGACGGCGAAAGCTCAGACTCATGTTAAAACACATTCGTAGTAGCAAGGCCTCATTTGAACTAATCATAATGATAAATGCGGTCTGTGGCAAATGTTGGGAGACTAGGTTCCAGTGACCTGATTGGCTGAATCGGCATATTTTCGAACAACAGCTTCAGGCGAAATTTTTGACATTTGTATATGTTTGTTTTTCGTTATTTTTTGACAGTCTTAAAGTCTTAAACAATTTGCATAAGTACAGATTTAAATGGGAAAGTACAGATTTAAATGGGAACCTGTTTATATTATAATTATAGTTATTATTTATCTATCCTTTGTAATTAGTTATTATGTAAAGTTCTATTGATCTATTCTTGTAAATAGGGCTATATATTGTAAATAATAAATTATTATGGTTTCTACATTATTAGTTTGTATTACAAAATTAACAAGAAACAAACAATTGTCCAACCTTAGAACAGGTCACCATCATGCCTTCTTGGAATCGAAGATGAAGCACAGCCTCACAATGATGGATGAGAGTATTCAACATTTCTCCTGAGTGAACATTCCATACTCTGACAAATTGAAAATCATTAAACGTTAGACCTAACAAATGATATTATTATATATCCTATTCAAACTCGTTTTCTTATTGGTCGAGAGCACGTCACGTGGAGGGAAATAAATCGATCTATTCCCCGCGCGGGTAATAAATCCATGTGAGAGGGGAATAAATCCACATGATCAGGTCAAAGTCCATCGAAAGTTCGTGTGGCGCGTTTGCAAACTCAATGTAACCACCAATTTAAACTCCAACTTATAAGTAAACAACAAACATTTTCACTTAAAATAAAAACATTACATTATTTTCACTTGACATTTTTTGGTCGACTAAAAACTTTGTAATATCATATTACATTTCAATTTTCTCCACGCTTTGTAATTCATAACAAATTTTTTTTTCGTAAATAAAAACTTTTCAAAATGGAGCGAAAATTTTTCTTCGTTTGAATAGGGTATATAATAAAACACTTAATGACTGATCCCTCGGGAAATCAGTTAGTTTTGTTTCCCTCGAATCTCAATGTTTCCCTCGGCCGGAGCCTCAGGAAACATTGTGATTCTCGGGAAACAAAACTAACTGTTTCCCTCGGGACCAGTCATTAAGTGCTTAATATTATAGTAATGTCGCCACAACTATATGCACTGAATTAAAGAGATAGATAACGTGTACATATGCTGTGTGCAGTTATAAATAGACCATGAGAGAAGTGTTAAGAAAAATTAGAAATGTCAATTCAAAGCAAGAGTGCTTCTCAACACTTCTTGAGTATTCAACAATTCCCAACTGCTTTATAACTGCACACAGCACAGAAAGAAAGTTTTAAATTTCTTTTATAAAATCGGCTTGGGCTTCTCTTTGTAATGATTGGGCTCCCTGTGCCAATGATAATCCAAGATGGCGGCAGAGGTGAGATTGCTTTGAGACAACTTTGATTTCTAGTTTTGTAAGCATTTAATGTCTCGTTCCAATTTACCCCCTATTGCACCCCACAATTACCTGTTCTTAGCATTTATGGAATTCGTTTGGTGGCACAGTGGGTGGGTTTATTGGAATAAGATGCGGCCATTTTTCACTTAGCGTATTCTATATATATATATATATATATATATATGATCTTTTTACCTGACGGTTGAGTCACTTGATCCAGTAACAATAACATTCTCATCATACTGTAGACATAATACTGATCCTGTATGTCCAGTCAGCACTTTGAGACATTCTAGTGTCCGCTTATCCCAGATCTATTAGACACAAATACACGATATAGTCATATACTTGATTAATTTTAGTACCTTCTATTCTATTTATCCCAGATCTATTAGACACAAATACAAGATAATATTATGGTCATATATTTGATTAATCATTTCAGTACCTTCTCTTTTATTTACCAAGATGTTGGGTTAATATTAACTAAAAAGTTAACCTAGATAAACTGCTACAAATCTTTATGATTCAAATTTAACAACAGAAGTAAGTATATTTTGTTTAATTTATCTATTGAATCATCAACAACATAACAAGAAATTAATGAGTATTACTGCAATTGTTTTATCAGAAATACTGGCACAGCCCACACTACATTGTACTTTTACTACAAAGACAAGTTATTGCTCATTTTTACTCAGACAGATTGTTTTATCAGAAACACTGACACAGCCCACACTACAATGTACTTGTACTACAAAGACAAGTTATCGTTCATTTTTACTCAGATTGTTTCCTTAGAAATACTGACACAGCCCACACTACAATGTACTTGTACTACAAAGATAAGTTATCGTTCATTTTTACTCAGATTGTTTCCTTAGAAATACTGACACAGCCCACACTACAATGTACTTGTACTACAAAGATAAGTTATCGTTCATTTTTACTCAGATTGTTTCCTTAGAAATACTGACACAGCCCACACTACAATGTACTTGTACAATGTACTACAAAGATAAGTTATCGTTCATTTTTACTCAGACAGATTGTTTTATCAGAAACACTGACACAGCCCACACTACAATGTACTTGTACTACAAAGACAAGTTATCGTTCATTTGTACTCAGATTGTTTCCTTAGAAATACTGACACAGCCCACACTACAATGTACTTGTACAATGTACTACAAAGATAAGTTATCGTTCATTTTTACTCAAATGGTTTCCTTAGAAATACTGACACAGCCCACACTACAATGTACTTGTACAATGTACTACAAAGATAAGTTATCGTTCATTTTTACTCAAATGGTTTCCTTAGAAATACTGGCACATCCCAAACTATTTCAAAAGTATTTTCCTTTTAAACTTATGCACTTTTTAGCATTTCAAAAATTATATCCACACACAAGTCCTGGAGAAATACTAGAGAATCAGCTTTCTGCAATGTTTAGTTTATATTTTAGCTTTTTGATGGTGCCACACTGAGCATAAAGATTTGTGAAGCACTGTACCTTGATTGTATTATCTCTAAGTCCACTAACTATCTTCTGGTCATCATACTGGAGACAGTAAACACCTTTACTGTTTTCGCTTCGACAGTATATTCTGTGTAATGCATGATGTCCACACCGCCAGTTTGTTTCTATAGTCTGAAAATAACATTTCAATAAAACCCACTTAATGTTTTATATTGACAAGTAAGGCACAAAACATATAATAAGGAGTTAGTGTAAGGCTAGTCTTACTCAATAATGATTACATTGATATATCAAGCAATTTTTCGCCAATTTATTAATTATCAATCAATCAATCTGTCAGATTATGGTATGCAGACAATCAATTTGTCAGCCAGGCATCCAATCAATCTATCTATCAATCATTCACTCAATGAAATTGATTAATAATTAATCAATCAATTAAATCAATAAATCAATAAATCACATTTTCAGTCAATCAATCAACTAATCAATCAATTAAACTATCAATCAATCAATTGATCAATAAATCAATAAACCAATCAATCAAGTAATCAGTTAATCAATCAACTAATCAATCAATTAATCAATCAATCAATTAATCAATCAATTAATCAATCAATTAATCAATCAATAAACCAATCAATCAATCAATCAATAAAGCAATCAATCAATTAATCAATCAATTAATCAATCAATCAATTAATCAATCAATAAAGCAATCAATCAATAAAGCAATCAATCAATTAATCAATCAATCAATAAACCAATCAATCATTCAATCAATAAAGCAATCAATCAATAAAGCAATCAATCAATAAATCAATCAATAAACCAATCAATCATTCAATCATTCAATCAATAAAGCAATCAATTAATCAATCAATCAATAAAGCAATCAATTAATCAATCAATCAATCAAGCAATCAATCAATTAATCAATCAATAAACTAATCAATAAATAAATAAAGCAATCAATCAATCAATCAATAAACCAATCAATCAGTCAATCAATAAAGCAATCAATCAATTAATCAATCAATCAAGCAATCAATTAATCAATCAATCAATCAATAAAGCAATCAATCAATTAATCAATAAACCAATCCATCAATAAAGCAATCAATCAATTAATCAATAAACCAATCAATCAATAAATCAATCAATTGAATTAATAAATCAACCAAGTATAAATTTTGCTAACAATTCACAACCTAATGGCATTCTTATTAACAATTTCTTCTTACCTCTAAGTCTTTTATAATAGCAGGATATAAATGTCTATAATAATCATTATTAGGAGGAACTGGGACTTTTGATTTGAATAAATACTGGCCCCTGAAAAACAAACAGGATTATCATATCACAATATTATTTAAACATGTACAATGTTATTCTTTTGTCTTGTGGATGTTACTGGTTTCTGTTTCAATGTTTTGACTGCTACTGTAAGTCTTTATAGTAAATAATAAAATATTTGAGATACTTCACATGCTCTTAATGGCTTGCTAATGTATCTATATCATTGGAAATATAAATAGAAACTAGCAAGTAAACTAGTATAGGCTGCAGCAGTGTTTGATATAAACGATAGATAGTATAATGACATTTGTAACACCGTAAAAAAATGATGATTAACTTTACTGACATTCCAAGCTTTAGCCCTTCATCTTTTTTAACTCTGACGAAAGGCTGAAGCTCAAAACGTCAGTAAAGTTAAGTCAACATTTTTTATGGTGTTACAAATTTCATTATAATAGCCAGACTAGTCATTTTCGCACCCACATAATCTGACCTGGAGGATGACTAGAGGATCTTCATCATTTTCAACGGACAAACAAATTATTAATTCAATGTTTATATAGTATAGTTCTCTCTAAGATATTAGCATGTACATTTTAGCTACTCTTGAATTTGAGTTTATTAATAAATAAAGTTTATATGTATGTTCACATTATGGCACAAGTAGTCTACGCTGATGCCAACTATTCCTTCTGTTTATTAAAGTGACCCAACAGCCTCTAATTCATATTCTTCTGCAAAAGGCTTCCATAAACCTGATATAATATTTATTATTATTATTGTACTCACCATCCTTGTCGTTCTGATAAGCCTTGCCACAGTGGATCAGTTCGTACTTTTCTCTCAATTAGTTTTTTCCACAGCATACCATCGGCAATAACTCTTCTCCATTCTTTACACACAACCTCAGCAGCACATAGTGACTTAGCATCCAAAAAAGAAAGAATACTCTCTGCTATGTGATCAAGGCCTTTGGCTATAAATAAACAACAAACAAAATATTAATGATCATGGGAAGCATGGGTGGCCTAGCGGTGAGAGTGCTGGCCTTTCACTACTATGACCTGGGTTCAATTCCTGGCTCGGGCGACAAGTGAATAGAGTTTGTGTGATGTGTTGTTCTCTCTCATGCCACAAGAGTTTTTCTCTGGGTTATCCGGTTTTCCTCCCTACGCAAAAATCAACATGTGAGAAGTGATATGTGCTAAAATATATAAAGTAGGGGTAGTGAGTGTGAGTGTGTCGAATATTTAAACATTAGCCACTGCATGGCCAGGGAGATTCAGTACAGACTCCCTGTATTTTACTAAAAAATACTTATTATTTTAATATCATTAGAAATGTCCATCCTCTCACAATGACCCTCTCCCAAGTGATCCGGATTCAAGTCCCAACTCGGGAACTGGATCATATGTGAGTTGGGTTTGTTTGATCTGTTGTCCATGCCATGAGGGTATTCCGGTTTTTCCTCCCTCAGCAAAAATGAGTGATGTATGAAAAATATTTAATGTAGAGGTAGTGAATAGTGTGAGTGCCAGCAGATGAATAACCACTAAGTGGATCTGCTGTGAAAAATATTATTATTATTATCATTACTAAACTACAGCCACTTTAATAAGCATAAGCTACAATGGTGTTTTCAAATGGAAGAATAGGCTAAATAAATAAATAAAAAACCATTGCATTCTTGCGTTAGTTCATATTTTAAATATTTTTTTCTAAATCTCTTTTACTTAAATAAAACAAAGCCAAAAATAAATAAAAAAGTGGTTCAACAATTATTGAGTCCAGTTATCTCAACATATTGCTACTTGTTAGTGTATCGCAAGCCTTCACCATTGTCCAATAATTGCTTGCTCTAACAAATCGCAACATTTTGCTCAACCTTGTTCAATAGTAATTATTGCTTTAATATTGTCAAAATTTAGACATTTATTTTAATTGTTCTATAATATTGTATAAATGTGTTGACCTTGACATCGCTTAGTTTATTTTTAAATAGTAAAGATTATGGAAGTGATTAGGATCCAGCATATTCTGATAACAGAGTATTAATATTCAAGGTTTTGACTGGCTACCTGCCCTGTGTGTGGTTTTACATATCATCTGTAGCCTTGGTTGCATACAATCGTCTGTTTTCTGACAGAGAACTCAATCTCCTAAGCCTACATATTATCAAAGCAATCATGATCTGAAGTGTCAAATGTAATCCATTAAAAAAACTTAAGAAACCATCACTTTAGAATTTTTTAAATATCAGATGGATGTGAAAGCTTTTTTTCTTTTAAGTATATATTTTTGTGTCATATATATTGAATTCTATTGATTGGGTAAATTTTGAGATTAATTTGTTTCCCTTAAATGCTATCTCCTTTCATGATGTTTATAATAATGTGGTTTCTATAACGTAGTGTTTTGAATGACATTAAATAAGGACAAAATTATGTAAGGGATGTGTTGAGGAAGTTGAAGAAAACTGCTGAGTTGTTTTTCTTGAGTGTTGGAAGGGCTTGAAAGAATATAACAATCTAACATTAATTGCGTAGTGATAATGTTAGCTATACTAATAGTCTATACCCCAGTAAATAATAATGGTTTTAATGAATTAATCATAGTGTATGAATACCTGGCAAGGCCGTGATGAAATCTCGTTGAAGCATAGGTTTGAGATAGGCATTTACATGACCATGTTGATAATGGCACATTTTTGACAGCAAATATTCGACAAACTCCACTTGTTCATATTCAGTCCAGTTTTCAAAAGTTCTCAAACAGGTATCCCTCTGTTCGTAAAAGAGTTGTAATTGTTCTTCGGTCTGTTCGGATTTCTTGAAATCGTCTTCTGTTGCCATGACCTGAAGATTGGAGTTGAGAAACAACAACAAGTTAGCTTTCGTCTTCACTCAATTACAACCGAAGAATGAATCCTTCAAGACATAACGACACCATCTACATATCATGGAATATTTACTTTTTCATCCTTGCTGTCGAATTCAATCGAATCGACACTCATATTTATAAAAATAACGATATAATATCCTCAAAAATAATGCAAATCCAAAAAATTTCAGCTTCGTTTCTCCCTACTTGAGTGACATCACTAGACGCTATTCTGAGCATGCGTAGTCTTATCGATTTGCTATCGATCGCTTGGATCCAGTCCTCTTGTACCACCTTTACCGGAAGTTCGTTAGATCGAGATAAGTGACCGCCTTTTTTGCTTCCGTGAGTGTTTTCCTTTTGTATAATGTACGTAAACGGAACACAATTAGACTGAATTATAACTACAGTAATGAAATTTATAGGGGGAACGTGCTAACGACTTCCTACCGAGTAGCAACTGTGTTATTATCCTCTTTTACGACCTTTTCTTTTGAAGTCACTGGCGGCCATCTTGACGTCGTGACGTCACTTGTACATTCTCTTTGTTGATTCCGTGACTGCTTGTCATGTTCGTGACGTCTAATTATTTTGGCACGTTTTCGATTAAGCTGCTGAAAATATTAAAAATATCACTTGTAAGTGTTTTCGTGACTAAACGATATATAAGCACGGACAATAAAACATGTTTTTTTATTATCCATGATTTAAGCCAATTTATTTTTGTGATAATTAAATACACATCAATAATTGATAAGCTGTTCGACCACAAGTATCTTTCGCTGGATCACCAATGAATGCTGAATTTGTTCATTTTTGTCCCATCCACCGTCTGTCAGTTAATTTATTTATTTATTTATTAATCATCTTTTTTTTTTTTTTTTTTTCTGTCTGTGACTTTTGTGTGTGTGTTTGTTTCGGGTTTTTTAACCACATCCACTTTATCACATTACTCAAAGAATTTTTTAATTTCAATTTTTTTAATGTTTTTTTGTTTTACAAATTAATTCATTTATTCATTCTTTCAATTTGTTTGCCTTCAAAAGCAGGAATCTCTCATTAATTCAGTATGTCACTCTATTTCATTTCATTTCATTTTATGTGAGTTTAATTCATCTTTTACAAATTTCATTTTATTGCCTATTGATATTAATTCATTTCATTTCATAAGCTAGTTTTTTCATTTGATTTCGTCCCACTTATAAAAAATTAAAAAATTTCATTTTATTCTATTCTATTATAAATATTATCTGATTCAATTCATTCTATTTTTCACTATATTTAACTTCGTGTCATTTTATACAGATATAAAGATCTTTTCGCCGGAGTCGCATCCAAATCACTTACACTGAAAATACAACTGAAACAAATCAAAAGAGAGAAATTAAAGAGAAGAAAAGAAAAGAAAAGAGAAAAAAAGAGAAAAAAGGAAAGAAGGAAGAAACTAACTGTAGATAAAACAGTAAGAAACTAGAATAAATTAAAATTAAAATACAGTTGACTCTCGATCACAAGCGGCACTGACTGACTCATAAGTCAGCAGCCGACTCTGGATGGTCACTTAGGAGAAAGGAAAAACAATGAAAAAGTCAAAAACTCGAACACTAAAGGTGGTCGTGGTCGCGGTCGCTTACGAAAGGGACTTGTTACAAAGTTTATATGGTAACCAAAACGGAAAATTGAAATAGTGGTCGCTTATAGGAGGTGGTCGCTTACGAGAGTGGTCGTTCAAAGAGAGTCAACTGTAAAATAAAGCAACCTAAAAACAGTGTATGTCCAACCATGTGTCCTCACATAAAGTAGATTTCACGTCATTTCCAAAGTTGAAGACACTGATCAAGTATGCAAACAGTCCTTACTTTTTGATTTGGTACAGTACGAAAACACTCCAACGGAATGACGGATTTGAAGTTTGATATAGTGGCATGGCCCAAGAGATCGTCTCTTTATTTTATTTATTTTAACAGCTTTATTGACCATATTGACAACATGAATTGTCAACTATTTTGGATAAGCATGCTCCTCTACAAACAAGGACCATCACTTTACGGCCCAGTGCACCTTGGTATAACGATGAAATCAGACAACAAAAAACTACCTGTCGTAAGCTTGAAAGATGCTGGCGTCGTTCTGGTTGTACAGCAGATCACCAACTCTACATTGAACAGTGCACAGTCGTGAAACACACTATATATAAGTCAAAGATGAATTACTACTCTAGGCTCATCAGCGAAGCTGGCAATAACAACAATGCCCTTTTTCGCTCCGTCGATCGCCTACTTCATAAGAAACCTGAGAAAAATCTTCCATCATGTTCTTCTACGTCTGAGCTAGCAACCAAATTTATGAATTTCTTCCATGAAAAGATCGTTAACATAAAACATAACATCAAAGAATTTGAAACTCCTGATCTCTTCAATACCATAGATGCACCGACACTAAACTGTCAACTGGAATCTTTCTCCCCAACCTCAATCACTGAACTATCAAACATTGCTCGAAAAGTTGTATCAAAATCTTGCTATCTGGACCCGTTTCCTGCCACTCTGCTCAAGGACCAGTTTGAAATATTTCTGCCAACGTTTTCTACTATTGTTAATTTGTCTTTGAAATCTGGTGTTTTTCCCCGTTCTCTAAAAACTGCTGTGCTATCACCTCTACTTAAAAAACCTTCCATGGATCATGAGGTCCTAAGCAACTTCAGGCCCATCTCAAATCTTAAAGTCGTCTCTAAAATTGTTGAGAAAGTTGTTGCTGTTCGCCTTCAAAACTACCTCGGATCCAATCAGCTACACGAACCTCTGCAATCCGCCTACAAGCCTTTACATAGCTGCGAAACTGCTCTCCTTCGTGTACAAAACGACATTCTGCGTGAAATTGATAAACGTCATTGCGTCATACTTTTGCTTCTCGACTTGTCTGCAGCATTTGATACTGTAGATCATACAATCCTACTCAACAGACTCAACTCCAGATTTGCTATCCGTGGCACTGCCCTTAAATGGTTACGTTCTTATCTCACTGACCGCACGCAATCTGTTTTGATCAACAATACTAAATCAGATCCTCAAGTACTCAGTTGTGGTGTACCGCAAGGCTCAGTGCTTGGTCCTATGTTATACTTATTATACACTGCACCAATAGCTGATGTTTTACGATACCATAAGATGAAATTCCACCTCTACGCTGATGATACACAGCTATACATCTCCTTTCCAACAAACAACGACTTTGAAATGGCTACAACAATTACTAAAATTGAGAAGTGTCTAAACGAACTTAACAAATGGATGTCCCTAAACAAATTAAAGCTAAATACAGACAAAACAGAACTACTCTATCTCTACTCCAAATTCAGCCCACAACAGTCTTTACCACCACTTTGCTTTGGTCAAGATATTGTTAAACCATCCGTATCTGCAAGGAACATTGGGGTTATTTTTGATAATACTATGACTCTTTTACCTCACGTTAACTCCATCTGCAAATCAGCCTTCTATCATCTGCGTAACATCTCCCGTATAAGAAAATTCATATCCCTGGAAACAACTAAGATACTCGTCCATGCTTTTGTGTCATCCAAGCTTGATCACTGTAACTCTATTTTGTACAATGTCCCTAAATATATAGTCCAAAAGCTTCAACATGTACAGAATGCTGCTGCTCGTTTGATTGCAATGTCCTCAAAGTACGACCATATAACTCCAACACTTATCGAATTACACTGGCTGCCTATCTCTGAACGTATAAAATTCAAACTTATTTTAATAACTTTCAAAGCATTACACGAACAGTCTCCGTCTTACATTCAAGAACTTATAACTCGTTACTGTCCTCCAAGAACTCTCCGGTCGTCATCTACACTAACACTCAACTCTGTAAACTATAATCTGAAGTCATATGGTTCCAGATCCTTTTCCGTTTGTGCTCCTAAACTTTGGAACAGCTTGCCTGACAATATCCGCTCTTGTGAAACTTTGAACATTTTCAAACGTAAACTTAAAACTTATCTTTTTGAAAATACTTACCTTTCCTAATTAACTGTAATTTTATTAATTTTGAGTGTACATTGAATTGTAAAGCGCCTAGGACAGGATTGGATAGGCGCTATATAAATGTTTGTTATTATTATTATTATTATTATGAATTATAGTAATATCAGAACAGAAAGAAGGGCCGGGGAAAATGGTCAAAAGGGTGTGTGCAAAACGGGACATACCGTCCCATGCTACTGGCACAACCCACAAACAATAATTCTTTCTCGGTCAAAACTCCGCCCGACCAAATTTTAACTCGTTTCACAAAAGTGTCGCGTAAAAGCATAGTTAACTATGGCAAAAGTATGGACGGTTTCGGCAGTCAAAATGGTACCCTTTACATTTCCCAGCGCCATCTTGGAAGAGACGGGCCTTTGAATCGAAGCGAGACGAACGTTGACGAGACGAATTGTCGAGGGACAATTAATCACGTGTCTCTATCATTGCAAGCTCAACGTTCGTCTCACTTCGATTCAAAGGCCCGGCTACCTTTCAAGATGGCGCAGCGAACTATGAACCATTAATTGTCCGTTCGTACTCTTGCAGTAAAAATTGAAATACCATTCATAACCGACAATCGACCAAATGTAATGGTTGAAAAATTGTTTATTAATAAATTGTGCATAATTTACATTCAAATACGAAGAATTTAATAGCTGTCATTATAGTTATATGCAAATAGTTTTGAACAATGGATTCAAGTTGAGGCTTTCGGGCCTAGTTTTTGTTTTTGAGAGCCGTGACTTGAGCCATTGTTTAAAACATTTGTATGGGTCTATAATAACAGCTATTGCAATGGCGATGCAAAATTCATAAAATAATAATAGTCAAGAATAATTGCTATTCAAATACGACATATATACCTATTTCAAACATCGCAGCCGAAGCTACAGTCCACACCTGCAAAGGATGTCGGTAATATGAACTGAATGTATGATTTATTACGCGATTTGTAACTAAATATTCGTTTCATCATCTATGACTGCAAAACGTGTTATGTTCATATACCACAAACACTTAAAACCAAAATATGCTATGAATAAATCGATAACAAGAGTAGAAATACCAACATTCTTTGCAGGCTTCAGAGTGTGGACTGTAGCTTTGATTGCGACAACGATTTTTGAAATAGGTGTATATCCACGATACAAATACTAGAATGCATGCTTTACGAATATTGTTTCTTGGTTACATTCCAATTTCCTCATTTGTATGCGTTGTTGCGGTGTTGAGGCTCCATTCATGTCCCCCTCCTAAAACTAATTCCCTCCCAGTTTAGAACTGGTCCAGACATATCGGTCCTGAAAGAAAACAGTCCTTTAAACCTCAAATGTCATAAAGCCAACCGTCGATGTAAAGTACATATAGTTCTTGCTAGGTTTAGCACCTGGAAATATAAGAGTGGAATTAATATAAATAGAAACTAGCGAGTAAACTAGAGTACAAACACTAAAAGTGTGCAACATAAATACCACTAAATACTGCTAAATTATGCAAATTATTTTGTTCTCTATTGTTTAATCAACACTATTTAGTGGTAAATAGTACAAAGTATTGCACACTTTTAGTGTTTGTACTCTAGTATAGGCTGCATGCGGCGGTGTTTGATATACACGATAGGTAATAGAATGAAATTTGTAACACCGAAAACAATGTTGACTTACGTTTCGAGCTTTAGCCCTTCGTCGGAGTAAAAGATTATTAATATACATTAATTAATATACATTTGAGCTTCTAATAAATTAACATAAAGAAAGTGGTTCGGTGTGTCTAAGGGTTTATTCTGTTAAAGAGAAACAGACTTAGGAACAGATCCCTAGCCGAAGGGTAATGATGGCTTCAAATACTGCGTTTGCTGGAAGTGTATGCAATGCGAGAGCAAGGTGAGTGGCATTTGAATGCTGAGTGTAGTGGTAGTGTGTGTGGAGCGAGCCTCACGGACAATCCCTGAAGGAGAATGATGGTTGGAGCTTCTACGTTAAGTGTCAGTGTTTGTAGAGCATGGAAGAGCCCCGATGCATAGTAGCTATATAAAACAAGTTTGTGGTTCAGCCTACCTTGTTAGTAGCAATATCCCCATTTCTTGGCTGTACTAAAAACAGATGTCGTAGAGCACCATAGGTTTTTAGCCCATTTAGTCTCCAAGCAATTGTGGTGCCATTTTCCTTCAAATTTGAAAGGGAAAACACAACATTCCCCATTGGAATTACCACCACGGGTCCTGAAACCACTTTCACAATCCTCTGCACGATAAAAAAAAAACACTAGTATCATAACCAATTATATCGTGTCTACTGTGTTTATAACAGAGTACACGGTCAGCCTTTTTATTCCACATCATATAAAACAGCCAGTCAGAATGCTTGAAAGACATCAGGCCGAGAAGTCGCCCTAAGACGCCGCGACTATAAGCTTCTTAAGGCGTCTTTAGGCGTCTTAAGAGATTGTGAGGGAAAATGGGGCGATCTAGGGCATATTAGGGTGTCGACTTACGGCGTCTTTATTAGGTCCTGGAGTAGGCCTATTGTATATTGAGCGGTATTCAGCTGCCTCTTCCCATGATACCCGTATTTCAAAAGAGGTTGACGGAGTGAACGGTGAATTGCTAACGGCGATTGCACGACCGAAAGGAATTGTGGTTACGCATACAACATATCCCAGAGTTTTACTAGATTGCTAAGCACAGTTTCGTCGATTTTAAGCTCTTCTTTACTATATGGGGCTGACGTTGTTCGATAAATTCATTTACAAATAGACCATAAATAATCAATATCAAAGACCCACAATTCCTTTGTGTACACCTGATTCAAAAAAGGTTGACGGGGCGAGCGGCGATCGGCGATTGGTGATCGGCGATTGCACGTCCCGAAAGAGACTGTGGATAATACAAATTTCTTCTTATTCAATTATATATTACCCAAATACCGTTCAACGATGACCGTAGATGGGTGTCTCGAAGTTTTCTCTGAACGGAAGAAGGAATTCGTATTACCAATAGCTCCTTTCGGTCGTGCAATCACCAATCACCAATCGCCAATCGCCGTTCGCCCCGTCAACCTTTTTTGAATTAGGTGTATATAGATTGCGGAGTGACTCGTGGAATATTCTACGGTATGCCACACTGGTAGCTGCGTAGCTGTAGAGCAAGAGAGAAATCGACTATGCCTCGTGTTTCTTGACTCTCTTGTTCTAAAGCTCCCAGCGTGTTTATATCACAGTATATTTATAGACATGCGCTCATTGTTACATTCCTCTTATATATAACAAAGATTTTGAATGACTTTTAAGATCCGATATAGCGTCTGTTGACCTTGTTTTCGTGTTGCAAATATAGGGGGTGGCTTCTCTGCTACAAGGGTAGGTTCTCGTCCACAACCCATTCCTTGATAGCGTGTAGTATATTCTTAACAATTTCACAACAGCTAGCGGTAATTTAAGGATTATACATACAATAAACACCCGCAAGTAAGAACCTACATTTTTTGGAGTTAGCCTAAACAGGTTCTTGTTTAAATGGTAGGTTCTTGATTATAGGGGGTATAAATGACAAATTTGAGGCTAACAGGTTCTTAATTTTCAGGTTCTTACTTGCGGGTGTTTACTGTATTATCAAACATTTGAAATACTTTAACATTCCATGGGCTGCAGTCAAAATCTAAAGACTATATTACACGCTATCGATTCTGAGGATATTCGATGAGAACGGTGAAATGGTATATTCAAGTGATGACAAACATTACCTAAGTGACACTGCGAGGCATACACCACAGACCCATAATCATAAATCCAGCACCTCGCGACATTGTTGGAGTAATCCGATTCAGGCACCCTTTTGTCAGGGTTCACGGTCACACGTAGGTAAAAGTTCCCATGCCTGAAGTCTGTAACATCGATCCATTGACAGTCGATATTCCATTTATAGACATCATAACAGTTAGGGGAGATCCCCTGAGGAGCACGATTCGTGCAATTGAAGACTTTATGAACACCTTTATCACAGACCGTGTCTTCTAAACAGAAGCTTGCCTTGTGACCGGCGCCTGCTTTTTTACTGTCCATAGCTGTGGAAAAAAACACAGGAGTTAAACGTATTAACATATATTTCACAACCATCATCCCTTCGGGCCTCTTCGTTCGCTTACACCCACTATACCACTGCATTCAGTATACTGTATCAGAATTACTTTTTCATGAAAAGGCTTGTCGGTGAGGCTCGCTCTAGACACACTACCTCTAAAACCCAGCATTAGCAACCATCTTTTCCATTCACGAATATCACGAGCCGGATCATTAATGAGTTTTAAAATAACTCAATTTTACCAACGACGAGGAAATACTCACTTGATAAATCATACTTAATAAATATCACGAGCCGGATCATTCATGAGTTTTCTAATAACTCAATTATACCAACGACGAGGAAATACTTACTTAATAAATCATACGAGCTAAACGTTTCCATTGAATGATAGTGATTGTGACATGTATGAAACTGCCATGCAGTTTGTGGTACGTGTGGTCTGAAGGGAGCCAAGCCACGATTCTCCACTTGTGTATTGAAGCGCAGAAGTCTTCGTATATGGCTTGATTTGTGCTCGGCCCAATGTTGTTTTGCACTTTGCGCGAGGCAGTTCTCCTCGTAAGCGCATTGTAAGTACTGCAGCCATATTGCATCGATTTGCACGTGGTTCTGTAGTTCCTCAACATTGATAACAAGATCTGGAACAGCTGTTTTAAAAAACACAAAAGGAACATGAACATATATAATAAAGCGAGAAGGCTTGTTATCGAAGTATTTGTTAAACCCGATGGTTATTCGGCGATCTTCCCATCAAGCAAGCAGGCGAGCGGGCGGGCAGGCGGGCGGGCGCATTAAGACAAGAACGCTAAACTTGAAACAAACAAACAACCAAACAACGACAAGAGTAAGACAAGTAGGCAAACAGGCAATCAGGTGATCAATCAATCAATCGATAAATAATGAGTTAATCAATTACACGTATAAGCAAGGAAGTGGTCAACAAACAAAAACAAGTGGACTAGAAGGCAGCCAAGCCGCTAACGTGCCGACTAACTGGCCAACCAAGCAAAACAATTAAAACAACGGAAGGAACCAACGATAAACCAACAAACAAATAAATAAACAAACAAACAAACAAACAAACAAACAAACGAACGAACACTCAAACGGTCATACCACTGTTGGAAAAGGAGATCATGAAGTGGCATCGAACAATCGTCCTCTCTCTCTTCTCGTTGCTGCCTCAAAGACCTGTGAACGGATAGCACTCCAACAGTTTAGCTCGTATCTGCACCGTACTGAATGACCGTCTTAACTCTCATCAAAGTGGAAATAGGAAACATCATTCTACTGAAACCCTAAACATCTTAGTAAATGACACTTTATTGGATGCAATGGATAATAAGAAACTGTCTGCACTTATTCTATTAGATCTTTCAAAGGCTTTTGACAGTATAAGCCATTCAATCTTGCTTCAAAAGTTAAGCTGTATTGGTGCCTCTTGTAATGCGGTTAATTGGTTTAAAACTAATCGAAACCTAACTGAAAGAAAGCAAATGGTCCGTATCGGCTCATCGGTATCTACACCTCTTCCCATCACTCATGGTGTGCCACAGGGAGCAATTTTATCACCGCTCCTATTCAGCATATATATAAACGATCTTCCATCAGTACCGAAAGTATGCAACATTGAGTCCTATGTCGACGACTCAAAGGTTCTTGTATCTTTTCCGATAAAAGATGTAGTAACTGCCCAACACAAACTTGAGGAAGATCTTCAGCATGTGGCGGCTTGGTGTTGCAAAAATCAATTACTCATCAATGCAAAGAAGACCAATTTCCTTTTGTTTGGTACGCGTCAGCTGTTACGAAGACTCCCCGAGGAAATGTCTCTGTCTTTCTTAGGAGAAGAAATTACACCTGTTTCAAGCGCAAAAGACCTTGGGATAACATTGGACAGCAATTTGACATATGACAATCATATAAATGAACTGACATCTCCATGCATGTCCAAACTTTGTCAGATTAACAGGGTCAAAGACAGCTTTGATAAAGACACACTTCATTTAATAATTTCTGCTTTTGCACATTACACCTGCTCTTCGTGATTTAGGCTGGTTGCCTGTAAAGGAACATCTGTTATATAGAGACTCTATTATGTCGTTTAAGTAGTATATAAAAAACGAGCAGCAGTGTTTTATCAAGGATAAAAACCCGAGCGCAGCGAGGGTTTTTGATCCTTGATAAAACACGTGCTGCGAGTTTTTTTATATAGCTTAAAAAACTCATTAATAATTCATGAGCTATTAGTCCAATCGGGGCATTCCAATTGGGTCACATGCATGACCTTTATACCCCATAAAACACTGCCATAAGTACATTATATAAAAACACATGTGTCTTTATGATAAAGGTACGTGTGTCTTTTTGATAAAGGTACGTGTGTCTTTATGATAAAGGTACGTGTGTTTTTATGTACCTATGACACTTGTAAAGGTCTCAGTTTTAATATCTCATCATTGACCTTTACTAGAGGCATCACCCGAATCAATGCTATCAAGCTCCTACTATATTATACACGACCTTTCTCAAATGTGGGATGCCAAATGTGGTGCTTAATGGTGCATGGTGTGATATGAGAATGCGCAGTGTACCTTGCAAATAAAGTTTGTCTCCAAATTGGACTTTTCTTCAAGAAACTTTTATAATTTAGTTTTGAATAAGTGTTGGAGTTTTTTAAGCTATATAAAAAACTCGCAGCACGTGTTTTATCAAGGATCAAAAACCCTCGCTGCGCTCGGGTTTTTATCCTTGATAAAACACTGCTGCTCGTTTTTTATATACTACTTAAAAAACTCCAACACTTCAAAACTAAATTATAAAAGAGACAAACTTTATTTGCAAGGTACACTGCGCATTCTCATATCACACCACGCACCACTAAGCACCACATATGGCATCCCACATTTGAGAAAGGTCGTGTATAATATAGTAGGAGCTTGATAGCATTGTTTCGGATGATGCCTCTAGTAAAGGTCAATGATGAGAGATTAAAACTGAGACCTTTACAAGTGTCATAGGTACATAAAGACACACGTACCTTTATCATAAAGACACATGTGTTTTTTTCATAAAGACACGTGTGTTTTTATATAATGTACCTATGGCAGTGTTTTATGGGGTATAAAGGTCATGCATGTGACCAGATTGGAATGCCCCGATTGGACTAATAGCTCATGGATTATTAATGAGTTTTTTAAGTGTATATGAACGGGCTTGCACCGTCATATTTATGTGATCTATTCTGTAAACGCAAGGTAATACATCATCGTAATACCCGAAACCGGGAGTCCTTACACATTCCCTTATGTAAAACAAAATCAGGTCAACGCAGTTTTCGTTATAGGGCAGTGCAAATATGGAATAATACAAATGTTGAATTAAAAAAGTCAACCTCAATCACAGCTTTTAAAAAGAACCTGAAAAATGACATGTTACATAGCTATTTTACTTAATATATCATTTTAGATTTTAATTCCTTATAGCAATATGCATATATACATATCTTTACATTTTTACATCCAATTTATAATTAATAACATATATTTCTCATTTTTGTATAACCAAGTTAGCATTAAATTAGATAATATTAGATTTCAGACATTTTAAAATATATTGTAAATTAGTATCGAAAAACCCAGTTGGGAATACTAATAAAGTTTATCATTATTATTAACGAACGAACAAACGAACGAACAAACGAACATACAAATGAACGAACAAGCAAACAAACAAACAAACAAGCAAACAAACGAACAAACAAACAAACAAACAAACAAACAAACAAACAAACAAACGAACGACAAAACCAGCCGAAATCACCGTTAACGAACGAACGAACGAACGAACAAAAAGCATGAAGAATGCACGCCACGAAACAAAACTAATTATGTAATGCCTAGTTTGCAGTACTTTGTATAATATTTTGTGCAATATTTTATAGAGTATTTTGTACAATAGTTGCAGTATTTGGTACTATGTATTGCCTAATTGCAGTATTTTGTACAAACTTGTAGATTCCACTTCAGCAGAACAGTAGTTTAGTTTAGTTTAGTTTAAAAGAATTCGTCATTACATAATATTACATAATAATATTTGGATGAACAGGTGAAAATTACAGAACAAAAATCCCAATTAACAATTTACACCTATAGTAGTTGTTTCACTCTTTTATGTCGTGCATTTTATGCAAGCAAGCAACTATGCACCATAACCATTATTTATTTATTACCTCTCAAACAAATGACTCCAGCTCTTTTCTTACACCTATATCCCTTTTTTGGAGTATCACGTTCACAATGAGCTAACGATGGATCATTTATCTAAAACATAACAAAATATTAATATGATTTGTCACAAATATTGTAGGTTTTAAATGTTAGCAAGTTATCGTAGCCTGAGTAGCAACCCTCTGGAGATTGAGGGATCGAGAGGGGTCCTGCCTCTAAGCCCCTATTATTTGCGGTTATTTAGTGTGCAGAATTCGAACGTAGAATCTGATTGTCTTTCCGAATGTGACATACTAGAAGTACTATTGTATGCATGCACAGGCCGGTCTTTATTAGGCGACTAAAAACTAAGTAATTCGTGAGCAAACGATGGTTCTTTCGGATGTTTCGCCCCATGGATGTTTGCCCCAGATGTTTCGCCCCCTTTTAGGATGATTCGCCCCCTTTATTATATTGATTAGATTCACAGTAATAAACCTCATAGAACAACTTGTTTTGGCTAATATGACAGTGTATTAGTAGAAATAAGCATCCAGGAGGCGAGACAGCCGGTTACCTCGGAAGATACTCAATTCTGAGAGGGTTGTACAACCGCAGACAAGAGAAACTGCTACTCTCCATATAACACGTGTTTGAGCATTGGCATCATTGTCTTATTCTCATAGTATTTCGTTTCTTCAATGTATGATATTTTACTACTTTCCTCTTGTTGCTGCTACGGCCCTCTCGATCGGTATCTTTTACAAGTTCTTCAATAACTTGATTTGGAGTTAATCTCCAAGCACACGAAGGTTTGTCTTCGGTTTCTTTTAAAATATTAAAGAACCATGCTCACTCATATCCCGACATGCTTTGCGTTATTTTTTGAGTGTCATAATGTCTTTGGTTTCTTTTAACATGGTCACTTATATACCGACATGCTTTGCGTTATTTTTTGAGTGTCATAATTCATTCGCAGTCAGTTGATTTACGATAAAACAAATAAAAAAACCACGCTGAACGAGAGCGTAAATACCCACTCATGCATATCGTATAAGATATCAAAATGTCTGAATGCATGCTGGTAAGTGACCATGGGTGTTTAATTAAATGGAAACTATATATAGCGAGTAAACTAGTATAGGCTGCGTCGGTTTGATAGAAACGATAAGTAATATAATGAAATTTTTAACACCGTAAAAAATGTTGACTTAACTTTACTGACGTTTTTAGCTTTAGCCCTTCGTCGGAGTAAAAGAGTTGGACTAAGAGGGTCTTTAATATACATACGCACATTCACTACGTTGCATGTGGTAACAATATCGACACTTACCTTACACCTAATAGTGGGATATCTTATCCGGGTACCAGTAGAAGCGAAGTAGTTACCGGATGTTGCTTGTTGTGCATAGCCAAGGTTAAGCTCTCGACAAACTACGATTGCTTCTTCTAGTCCCCAGTCCTCTCCACATACTGCTCCCCAGCCTTTGTTGTCCCTTATCTCCACGTAGCCTTCGAGTTTATTCACTCCTCCTATGACACGGACCTCGAATAGAATTAAATGTAAGTTTATACACCATATTGGGACGTTGACGTTAATAGTACCCTTCACAATATTCTGCGCCATTAGGAAAGGTAGCCGGGTCTTTGCATCGAACCTTGAGCTTGCAATGATAGAGACCTTCTAATACCTTGCCGGACAATTATTCACTGATCTCTATCATTGCAAGCTCAACCAACGTTCGTCTCGCTTCGATTTTAAGGCCCAGCTACATTTCAAGATGGCGCAGGGAACTGTGAAGGGTGCTATTATCTGGAAATGCATGGTTGAAATACATCTTCTATTTGTTAAATCAGGCTATATTTTACAGCGTATAGCTGGTGGGGCCTGCTGTCTCTTACACACACACACTCCACACTACATTCTGTATTTTATAAGCACACTACATTCAAACTCAGCTCACATGTTCATTTTTGAGGAGAGAGGAAAACCGGATAACCCGGCCCGGAGAAAACCCTTGTCACAATTCGCCCGAGCCGGGAATCGAAATCAGGTCACATTGGTGAAAGGCCAACGCTCTCACCGCTAGGCCACCCATGCCACCTATCAGGGGGACTATATATCAGACTATGTTTGTTCCCTCTGGAAATATTATTACAGATACATTACTGCAGTTTTCGACTTTCTGCGAGCTCAGACATTGCAACGGTTAGTTGTGAAACACGTTTTTGGCTGCCTTCAATCAAAGACATAAAAGGTGCCGAGTAATTATAATTAGCAGCAGCCAAAAACGTATTTCACAACTACACGTTGGAATGTCAGAGTTTGCAGAAAGACGAAAACCGCAGTAATTTGAGACAAGACTCACACAAGCTAGATTTAAAATATTGCCCTTAGTTACCTGATTTGCGTAAATTTTAGGAGCATTACATCGTATACTAACATCTTCGTAGTGAGTGCAGTCTGTGGATTTTTCATGTGGACATTTATCGAATGATTTCTCCCATCCTTTACATGCTACGTTATCCATATAGATCTAGCAAGAATAACAACAAATGTTAGGTAATAGCGGAGCTCCGCGCGGGCCTTAGAAAGCAGCACCATACTTTAGAAAAAATGGTAACCCATCTAGTTGATTTTTCGTCCACCGACACAGGAAGCCCACGCTGTCCGTCCGTCCGTCCGTGTACATCGCGCGCCAAATAGTCAAATAGCGCTAGATCAACAAAGCAAAGTTGTTCTTTACTACTTGCTAATAGCAGAGCTTTCATTTCATCTCTGTTTTATTATTGAAAGAAAAGAGAAAAGGTTTATCTCCATTTTATTTACTTTTTGAGATAAAAACCATACATGAAACGATGTTTGTGCATGTGTAATTTGTACTTTTCGTTGCCTTTGCTCGGTTGAAAGAGGTGTTTATTTATGTACTTTTTAAACCTCATAAACGGAAAACATCAAAGATGAATTGAAATACAAACATAATTTGAAATTGGTTGAATAACTTATGTTTATTTAGCAATATTGACTAGTTTATGCTTAATAATTAAACGAGCCTTTTTTAGTAGTTTTTACTTCAAAATCGTTAATTTTTTGTTTACAGAACAAAATGATGTTTTACACAAAGTTTTTCATAATAAAATACCTTGTTTTAAAATCCTTGTCTTTTCAAATCGATCTTGTGTTGGTAGAACTTATTCTTGAGGCTTTTAATTCCATTTCAAAAGAACTTTTTGTTTTGTTTTGAACTGATTTGCCATGACTTCTTATTAGTAACTTAAATCTAATACGATCAAAAGGTTTTTTTTAACAAAGAAATATTTAAAATTTCCTTTTTTCCTTTTAATACATAGTTATACATACCTATTGAGGTCAAGTTCAAATAATGTTTTTGTCAATTTGAAGCTCAAAATCTTGATTTTTCTCAGCGTTTTGTCTTGTGTTTGAAGCAAATTTGAAGCAAAAAGGTGCCTTGGCCATTGGCAAACGCGCCAAAAATAGAACTTGTCACGTTAGCGTGTCGTGACACAAAGTCACGTTTGTCACAAATGAAATCTAAAAATTAATCTTTCAGAAACGCGTGAAAACAAAAACCTTTTTTTCGCTAGAAACGCTATAGTGATATCGATTTTTTTAAGTTGATTTTTTAAAAATAAATATTGTTTGGGTTGGATATTTAGTCAACAATTCGTTATACATAAAAAGTATATTTTTCATAATCTTTAGCAAAAAGCCTTGAAAAATATAGTTGACTTATAGTCGAAAATACATATATCCCGGATTAATATTTCGAACAAATACGCCTACGTCATCATGTACAGCTTTTATGACCAGTGCACAAAAACTATTTACATGAACATATTGATGTTGTAAAGAAAAATTTAACTGGGAGCTCCGCTATTAGGTATTACCTAATTTGTATATTATGCTATACACTGCAAAAAAAAAAGAACCTAATTTTACACGCAAAGGAAACGACGATGGCGCAGGGAACTGTGAAGGGGACTATTATTGGAGAGAATAATAACAATAGTGACCGTCACAGTTTGCGCATTTGGTTTTACACTTATTACAAAAAACGTTGTCGCTGCTAAAGCAACAAGCATCAAGCCAAGGCCGAAATGAATGCTGGTTTTGTGTTGATAATGTATTAAAATCTTGTTTTCAACAGTATTGATTGTAATACAATAACAAACACGTTGAAATGCCTAAATTTTGTTGTTACTTCTTTAGAAAACAAATCTAATTGCTATACATTATTAATATAAAACCAGCATTCATTACTGTCTTGGCTTGATGCTTTTAAAAACTAAGACAACGTGTTTTGAAATGTGCATATATAAGTGTTCTCTAACAATACGCAGAGTTGCAGCGTTAACGTGATAATTACTTACCTTTCGCGTTCCCTGACCAAACTTGGCATTAGTAAATACTCTAGACGCTGTTCCTAGGCCTAGGGTTCGACAAGCGACGTTAGCATCTCTCAGGCCAAAATGATCATCACATACAGTCCCCCAGTGGAACGACTTAATCCAATTCTTTACCTCCAGTCTACCTTCATTTAATTGATGAGAACCTCGCAGTCGAATCTTGGGATGCTGAAACAATTTTAATGTTGTTGACATACACTCTTTTCGAGTAAGTTTGCCACCCGTGAAAAGCCTACAAGCTAGTTGCGCAAAGGATCATGGATCAGTACAGAGACTAAATGAGCATTCAGCAACTTGCCCTGCGCTCTAGTAAGATATACATAGGCAACCCATAGTCCCCTGCGCTACTTTACTTTACGAGTGACAAAGCTTCTCGTAATGGGTATATATGAAATATAGTCCCATTTGATTATAATGACACACAGACAGACACACTGCGGACACATCCCAGACATGCACAGAAACAAACAGACAGACACACAGGCACACAGACACACAGACACACAGACAGACCGCAGACACACAAACAAACTAACAAACTAGCAAACAAATAGATAGACAAACAGACAATACCCATACCTTGTACATGTTATAGACGGACTGGGATCGCTGACAGACTAGATGCACAGGAACCCCACCATCACAGTCTAATGGACCCCAACCATGATGTTTACACTCTACAAGGGAAGATTCCAGACCGTAACAGGATACGTTACCCATCATGTATGGATGACCATTAATCCTAAACAAATTATGTCAATATCAGTCGTGAAAATACATGTAATATAATAATGATAATATATTAATCATATAATCATATAATATGGCTTGTATAGCGATTATACAAGTCTGTTCTAAGCGCTTGAAATAAAAAAATGACATCAAATCTCGCTAAAAACTAAATGATAAACAACTGCTGAAAAACGTTGGTACAAGTCCTTATCGTAACCAGGTGATTTCGCGCGCGCACTTCCGTTTAGTATAAGCCATAAGATATTTTGTAAAACAGGTCTCGTGACCATGTTTTTTTGCATAAAATCTCCCTACCAGTAAGTGATAACCAAACTCTCCAAGTTCAGTTCTGTGGAGACTTTGACGAGAAGTACATTTAATGTATAAGTTTGTTTTACCTATTCAAACTCGCGACCGCATTTTAAAATGAAAAACGAAATCCCTTATCCATTTAAACTGGTCACGTGACCATCCCTATAAGTCAAAACTAAAATTTTACGAACAGCAGCAGCCCGAGATCTATCAATATACCAATTTTTATTAAAATCAGATGAGTTTTGTGGCAATGACAAATAAAAACTCTTTTTCGTGAAACACTGGCTAGAACCAGGCCTTAACATACTTGAGTAATTTTAGGTATTTTGTATTAATGATCGTACAGTAAAACCCCGCGTATAAGAACCTAGATTTTTCCAAGTCAGCCTGAACAGGTATAAATGGTACTTAACTTGAAATCAGGCTATCTAGGTACGATGAGCATCACTCACTTCATGATCATCATTACAACATCTTTCTTCCTATTTTATTTACACACAAGTCAATGCTTTTGCACATGGCTCTTTTTTTTTACAAAAAAAAAAACAAAAACAGGTTCTTATACGCAGGGTTTTACTGTATTCAAGATAGATAGAGAAAGGAGAGGTTTAAAAATTGGGAAAAGCTTTTATTTATTTAGCTTACCATGAAGAATTGGTGTTTTTCATTTCTACGCGTAGAGCTTTAGGGAATCCCAGCATGCCACAGGCTACTTTAGAGTTGTCTTGTGTCCATTCCTTGCTACATACAATCCCCCATTGACCATTAACTTTGACTTGTAGTACGCCTCGACTCACATGCAAGTCTCTTGGCTTTCCAAATAGACGGACAGGTAAGTCCGTAATCTGGAAAAAATCAAGATTAATTTTTAATCGATAACGATTCTATAAACTATAACCATTCTTATCGATAGCGAATTTTCTCGATAACGATTTTTCTCGGTAACGACTTTTCTTGATAACGATTTTGATCGATAGCAGATTTTATCGATAGCGAAATATAGGTAACGATTTTTTTTTCGATAACGATTTTTCTCGGTAAAGATTTTTCTCGATAACGATTTTTCTCGATAACGATTTTTCTCGATAACAATTTTTATTGATACTGATTTTTATCAGTAGATTATGATTTTTATCGATAACAGTGTCATTTAAAGTGTTTTATGGATAACAATTTTGATTGATAACGATTTTTATCGAGTGCAACTTTTATCTATCATCAAGTATACCATTTATAAATATTTCAATCGACATAACTACTTTTACTGATACCAACATTTTTATCGGAAGCTATATATTATCGATAGCGATTTACATCGATAACGATTTTTAATCGATAACGATTTTTAATCGAGAACGATTTTTAATCGAGAACGATTTTTAATCGAGAACGATTTTTAATCGAGAACGATTTTTAATCGAGAACGATTTTTAATCGAGAACGACTTGTAATCGAGAACGATTTTTAATCGATAACGATTTTTAATCGATAACGATTTTTAATCGATAACGATTTTTAATCGATAACGATTTTTAATCAATAACGATTTTTAATCGATATAACGATTTTTAATCGATATAACGATTTTTAATCGATAACGATTTTTAATCAATAACGATTTTTAATCGATATAACGATTTTTGTCAATAACGAATTTTAATCGATAACGATTCTTATCGATAACGATTTTTAATCGATAACGATTTTTATCGATAACGATTTTTAAACGATAACGATTTTTAAACGATAACGATTTTTATCGAGAACGATTCCTATCGAGAACGATTTTTAATTGAGAACGATTTTTATCGGTAACGATTTTTATCGATTGAGTGGATTTATATTTTGGAGCTACGTACATACCTTTTTGCTGGAGTTATTCGGTTTTGGTTTAATGACACGGTTTGCATCATAATCCCTGCACACAACGCCTGCTACTTTATCATCACTACAGTCGGTTTTACCCCAGTCACTTGTGGAACATAAATGTATACTAGACTCATCACCATGGCATTTCACGTTATCGAGCCAGAATGACCCTGAACCACGCCCCCACCTGTCACTGGAAGATGACAGGTTATTAGAAATGATGATGATGATGATGATGATGATGATGCTCTTTGTAATTAATTCATAAGAGCGATTTGGTACAACCCACTTTTAAAATCTAAATGAACATACACCTGATTGCAATAACATTGTCATATAAAAAAGAAAATTACAAAATAGGAATTAATTAAAAGACAAAAGAAGAAGTTCAGCTTGAGTAATCTGCTTTTGTCTTTTAATTAATTCCTATTTTTGTAATTTTCTTTTTTATATGACAATGTTATTGCAATTAGGTGTATGTGTGAAATAACATGATGCTAATTAGGTGTGCGTGTAGCTCGTCATCACGATTCACGAATCGATATTTATTATATTCACGAACACTTACAAAATGGAGTCAAATTCTCGAATTACGAATCAATTTGTAGTCACTAGATATGATATGGACCTTCTGACAGCTCATGTTTAATGGAACTTTAGCGCCTTTAGATTTTGATGTCGATTCAGCGATTTGTTTTATATTGTAGGCAAAAAGAAAAACTCGATACACACGACTTCGACACACGACACACGACTTCGGACCCGTGACGCGCGACGGAATCCCAAACTCATTTTTCACAAGGTCAAGGTCCTTTCAGACCTTTCAACAAGGCTCAAAAACTATATCACATTTCATACAATAAATTCTCAAATCCATTCTAATTTGACATCTCTCGTTGATCATGTTTATTTCAAAACATTCTAGAACAAATGATCGTGTTCCATTTTGCAGAATAAATTATAACATCGATTTTTGTTACAGTACTGCATGTAGATTTGAACAAAATATTGATATTAAAATTGTTTTCTCTTTAAAATTTATGAGCAGAAAAAATCACCTTTGAAATGTTTTGACAGGAGCAGGAGTATGAGGTTACATAACAATGTTTGAAAAAATCCTTTTTGGCCACACTTCTCCTCATTTAACGTCAAACTATGTAGCATAACCTATTATGCTCTCTTGCGTTAAAATAATATACCGGTATGTGTTTCTATGTGTCAAAGGATCAACGTTAGCACCGCTCTCCTTTTTACAATTTAATACAAATACTTTTACTCCAGTTGTTTCCTGAATTACAGACAAAGCAAAACTAGTTAGAATGTAATTCTGCTTGAGCTGCTTCCATAGTAAGAGCTCACGCTAAGTTGACTGTACATATTATCAATTTTTCGCCTGTGTGATATCAAACAATTCTTACCCAACTGTAAAGAGTTCTGCGTCAGGAAATCCCAGCATATGGCAAGCCACTCGTGCTCCATTTAGATCCCAATTTTTATCACAGACGTCCCCCCATTTACCTCTATAAAATAGTTCAATTCTGCCTTCGTAACGATGCTTACCCCTTGCTAACCGAATCTTGATCTGCTCCCTACTAGTAACACAAGCGAACCAACTTAAAACCGACACCACAACCAAATGTGCTGCAAGCATTTTGAAATTGTTAGTGTTATTTACTTGTATCGCTTAGTGTAACGCCTCTGATCTCCTTGCCTGAAGGGCTAGAGACAAAGCAAAATATCGTGATTTCAAACACGACTCCCATGCGGTTTGTAAAGGATATGTAACGCGAGATGATGTTACTGAAGACAAGGATGCACTGTCTAGCTGCTTGTCATCGTTCGTTCTCACAGGGATCACCACAGGGAACCCGGCTTTTTGTCTTTTCTTTTCAGTCTTTTTTCTTGCTGTGTATTACGCTAATATAGGGATTCCTGTGGTGTAAGATAGTTTTGTAGTATCGTGTAACATATAAAACTTACCTGAAGCAGTATACAGGTATAGGGAGCATGTAGAGATTTTGTCTGCGCATGCGTTTGTTTTGATGCTAAAATTCCTTTCCACGTCGAATGAAAGAATTTTATGCTGACATGGAACATTTAGTTTGCAATCTCATCTTGCACAACTATGTTCAAGAACCGAATTACTGAGATATCAAATGTTGACCGTCTACTAGTGCGCTGTAGTTAATTATTTCAATCGAACAAACTCCGGATGGAAAAATATCACACGTCAAAGTCTGACAAAAGTGGATAAAAGGACCAGAACTTCGAACTTTCGAATACAAGTTTGGGCGCTAATTCAATCTATTAGGTAAACATAACAGTATAAGTCATTAGCAACACGATACTGTTTGTATTTAATCATATTGAGAGATATTAGACGCCCTCGATCGTCAATAAAACTGCCTTGGTTACCTCGAGTGCCTGCGAAATCCTTAGAATTCATCTTAGAATTTTTATATCTTAAGAGCGTATGCCCACACGGATCGAGAACCTCGTGACAGTTCAAAAAAATCGAAATTCTTTTTATTTCACCAAAAGAAACCCTTTATAGGACTATTTCAAAAAATCATACTTAGAAGTCCGAAAAAAAAATTTTCGGTGAGAATTTTACAAAAGTTCGAAAACTCGCCTGGCGGGCTAGTTTTCGGCTATTCCAAGGCTCGAAAAATGCCCAACTTTAACGAAATACTGTACTCTTGAAATGAAAGGGCTTAACATGATATTTTACTCAGTTAATAAACATCTCAAAACGTTCACAGAAATCAAAAAATATTTCCTATAGAATAAATTTTAATTTTATTCTGAAGCATTTTGTACGACTCATTTTTTGAGTTAATTTATGCGTGGAAAAAAAGGTAATTTTCGCATAGTCAAAACTACTCCTGGTATACATATTTTGGACACAAAATTTAAACCATTGTAAAGCAAATTTATCCTTTTATTTCAACAAGAAATTTCAAGCTGGGGAAATAAATAGATCGGACGAAAACATTTTTTGAATATGACACTTTCGTGACCGTTTGTCACGCATCTGATAAGCAAATATCAATGAATGCTTCAATAGTAAGCGGTAATTTTTCCCCAGTTTTGGGACGAAATCATTTCTATTGTTGCAAAACATCACATTAAGCGCTGAAATAGCAATATAACTAAAAGTAGAGTTATTAATAGAGAATATTCGTGTTTTATTTTCGCGTGATCATCATTTTTATGCATAAATTAAAATGTCAAATCGAACTAGAAATTGATCTTACAAATACTGCACTTTTAGTTGTGTTCTAAATAACAAGACAGTTTTAACTTTTATACATGTAGAATGAACACTTCATTCAAATAATCAATAATTCTTTCAATTAGAACATAGGTTAACTATGGCTAAGAAGCACTAGTACAGACACCGCTAGCCGTTTGACGCTAACGTGGGTCACGCAATTTCAGTAACGCAATTTCAGTGTTTCTTGAATCTGATTCAAGATCGAATTATAACTATTTACTATATACTTTTATGTTCGATACTTTTTTCTAAAACCTTGTACAATTTTCGAACGTCTAAGTTTTGTACATACAGTCATTTGAAAAAGCATTGTCACCGACAAACTACGCGACAAGCACAAGCAGGAGTGTGGTTAAAAATCACTGAAGCAAAAAATGTTTAGCACGCACTAAAGAAATATGCTGAAATATGTAGCGAGTAAATGAATGAATGTGTACCTTCGCGTTCTGTGCAAAGAAATAAACCGTTGTATAGAGCACTGAGAGCTCAAGATGTTGATAACTCCTTCAGTGATTTCTACCCATACTCCTTTTAGGTCTAGTCGCGTAGACTGTATACATTCGCCTGACGCTAATACAGTTTGAAGTAGTTTTCCCAATATTTGTATGCTAATGAATTGATGCAAGTATTGAATATATCATATTCCTATAGCTATAGCAACTGCTTGATATAGTTCTAAAATGACTTGAATCAGAAAGCGGTATCAAATATTACACAGGTCCGTGTAATATTTAGGTCGCAGCACAACCTCGTTCCCAGAGCTTTCTTTTTTTTTTTTTTTTTTTTTTTTTTTTTCTTTTTTTTTTTTTTTTTCTTTATTTTATAAAACAATAATGTATTATAAATATATATAGTACTGTTATTTCTTATTAATATTTTTTGCAAGGTATTTTATATTGATATAAATTAGTAAATAGTAAGAACAGAGAAAATAAATAAATAAATAAATAAATAAATAAATAAACTAAATTGTATTGTGCTAAACAACAATATTATTTTCTAATCTAATTTTTAATTTGCATTTTATGCATTCAATATTTTTCCTCATTGTACTATGACTAAGAAAAACTTCCAATCGCTTGTATTAAATTTTTCCATTTCGACAAATGTTGAGGCATTTTATTTTTTTTTAAAGCAATTCTATTTTCGATTTTTTCATAATTTTTTATCATATTGACATAAATTTGTAAAGAAGGTATTTTTCCATAGTCTTTTACTCTGAATAAGCAAAGCTTAAATATTAAGATGGCAAAGTTAGTTGTAATCTTGTCAGTTCCTAATATTATATTGCAAATATTCATTTCTGGTAAAAAAATGTTGTGCTGTTTTAACCAATTACGAATTTCAAAATAAAGATTTTTGGTTTCTATACAATCTACAAAAAAATGATCTATTGTTTCTGGATGAATTTTGCAGAAAGAACAAGAGGCATTTGAAATTAATTTAAATCGACAGAGGTCATAATTGAGGTATAAACAATTGTTAAGAATCTTATATTGGAACGTACGTAGATAGGAGTCAATTGACGTTGTAAATACCCTAGTATAAACTTTGTCCCATTTGACATAAGTTTTATTATTTTCTTGAGATAATCGATTAACAATGAGCTTTCTTATCAAAGAAGAGAAGCTTATTAGTGAGTCCCGATTTTGTGTGGAGCCTCGAAATACCCTTATGCTTATTAGTGAGTCCCGATTTTCAAATCTAAATAAGAAAACGTTTTGACATGGATTAGGCAGCCCAACCATTCCTAATTGGAGCAGTTATTTATTTTTCACTTAAGGCAATATAAAAAAAATGTGCGCGATTCTTTTCCTTTTTGATTTTTTATAAATATTGGGATAAATACGTTAGTCGAGCCACAACAAGGTATTGGGCAGTGGAAAATTAGTGGAGTCAAATGAATAACAAAATATTAACAACGATGACCATAATGATGATGATAATGATGATGATAATGAAAGGCCATGGGATCCGACTAGAATTAATTATTTATCCTCCGAAAGAGATATTCTGATTGACTGCTGTCGATGCGTTTATCGCCCTTTACAGTACTTGATCTGTGCCACGATATTTCTTGAGGTATTGCGCATTTCAATTTACCGCATTTTCAACGAATGCCATATTGATCTCTATGGTTGGGACTTGTGTGATTGAGGTGTGGAATTCATGACTGTAAAGATACCTAATAAAATACAAATATGCTTAGAAAATAAACAGCAACATTTCAAAACAGAACTGAAACAAGCTGCTACAACTTACCCGCTCTAGCTAGTAATAGTTTTGCTTCACTGTCCACACTCTCGCGTCTGAACCTATTTTGAGAACTTTTAGATGCCCGGTAGCCTGAGTATCAGGCCCTCTGGGGGTGGTGGGGGGGAGGGGAAAAGGGAGGGAGCCCGGGAGAGGAGGGGAGGAGATCCCCCCCAGAGGGCCTGATACTCCTTTCCATCCTTTTCCCCCTCCCCTCCCCTCCTCTCCCCGGTCCCCCTTCCCTTTCCCCTTCCCAGAGGGCCTGATACTCAGGCTACATGCCCGGTAACATCCCTGTTGCAATCTTTTAACGTCACGCACTCATATTCATCATACTCAGAAGACTTTGCACATGAACTACTCTCATTATGAAAAAGTTTTTTGAAAGCCGCACGAAGCCATGTCCTTACTAGTACGACATCTCGTGAAAGAGGATGCAAGAACCTTATGCAAGCTAAAAGTACCAGCAAACCAGGTCAGACAAGATTGTGATGTGACCTGGTCACGCTCGCTTTTGAAACGCTTTTATAATCACATAAAATAATGTAAATTATCTTTTTCGTACAGAAAGATGTTTTATTGATAAAGTACGTGGAAATAGTACTTAGTAATACTTAATAGTATATGTTTCTGACTTTCTTCTGGCATTTCATCTAGGATAATATTTCTAGTCCGATGTGACATTTTAGTTTATGCATATAAATGATGATCACGCGAAAATAAAACACAAATATTCTCTAAAATAATGCAAGAAACACTGAAATTGCGCAATCCTGTCATGTTCTAATTGAAAGAATTATTGATTATTTGAATTAAGTTTTCATGGTATAAAAATTAAAACTTAATCGTCATTTGGAACACAACTAAAAGTGCAGTATTTGTAAGATGCTTTTTATTATCAAATTTATTTCCAGTTCGATTTGACATTTTAATTTATGCATAAAAATGATGATCACGCGAAAATAAAACACGAATATTCTCTAAAATAACTCTACTTTTAGTTATATTGCTATTTCAGAGCTTCATGTGATGTTTTGCAACATTAGAAATGATTTCGTCCCAAAACTGGGTGAAATATTATAGATGTTTATTAACTGAGTAAAATATCATGTTAAGCCCTTTCATTGCAAGAGTACCGTATTTCGTTAAAGTTGGGCATTTTTCGAGCCTTGGAATAGCCGAAAACTGGCCCGCCAGGCGAGTTTTCGAACTTTTGTAAAATTCTCACCGAAAATTTTTTTTTCGGACTTCTAAGTATGATTTTTTGAAATAGTCCTATAAAGGGTTTCTTTTGGTGAAATAAAAAGAATTTCGAATTTTTTGAACTGTCATGAGGTTCTCGATCCTTGTGGGCATACGCTCTTAAACATCGTGCCCCAAAAAAACGTTTAAAGAAATTGACATTTCCATGTTTACTTCTCGCAAAACTGAGCTATTTTGGAAGAAACTTGTTGTCCCTGGATATGATTTCAAGCAATGTTTACAACATGGTTTAGGCCCTGTTTCACTGTGATAAATTTGACGAACTTCAACAACCTGTATTTTATATATAATCTAAAAGATTTATCTAGAATGTAATTATATATTTCGATTTTATGGGAGCCATTAAGGTTTTTGCCTATAAAGCCAACTTTAATTCTTAATTCAAGAATAAAAAATTGTTCGCTAAAATTTGCATGTTGTTTTGAGCGAAAATATGCATAAAACCACGTACACAAAATCGCTTTGGATCACATTGCGGGACCGAAAGTTACTACCTAAAAAGCTTAGTTTTGCAAAATATAAACATGTAAAAAGCTATTTCTGAAGTAAATTCGCTGGGGCACGATGTTTAAGATATAAAAATTCTAAGATGAATTCTAAGGATTTCGCAGGCACTCGAGGTAACCAAGGCAGTTTTATTGACGATCGAGGGCGTCTAATATCTCTCAATATGATTAAATACAAACAGTATCGTGTTGCTAATGACTTATACTGTTATGCTTACCTAATAGATTGAATTAGCGCCCAAACTTGTATTCGAAAGTTCGAAGTTCTGGTCCTTTTATCCACTTTTGTCAGACTTTGACGTGTGATATTTTTCCATCCGGAGTTTGTTCGATTGAAATAATTAACTACAGCGCACTAGTAGACGGTCAACATTTGATATCTCAGTAATTCGGTTCTTGAACATAGTTGTGCAAGATGAGATTGCAAACTAAATGTTCCATGTCAGCATAAAATTCTTTCATTCGACGTGAAAACGAATTTTAGCATCAAAACAAACGCATGCGCAGACAAAATCTCTACATGCTGGTATAGGGGGATTTACTCTGATCAGTAACGCACTCTCTACTGGGTAACCGTTTATACAGTCAAACCAGCTCCCTATCAAGGTTAAAAGATTCAAGATTAACTTATTTATCGAACTTTTGATTTATCATCTGTTTTGAAATTTGCATATACGAATGAATCGAAAGTTGTAAATTTCAAACAACGGCCTCAAATCAAAACATTAATTTCAATGGTTATTTTAAACAAAGAAAGCTTGCTAAACCACAGGCAGCCCAAGCAATTCACTTTTACAGTAGAGATACAGAGGAGGTTGTGCAAGCTACACGTGGTTTATTTCGGCCAATCAGAACGCGCTAAATTTCGCGGTGATGGAGCACTTATTTCGAGAAAGCATTTTTCAAGTATACAAAAGAACGACTCATAAATCGGTTCAAAATTGAATTTTTTTTAAAAATTAAAAGATCAAACATGTAATCAGAAACTAAACTCTTAGTCTATGGAGGCTCAAACCAGATAAGTAATCAATTCATGTTTAATTCGTCAATCGAACTCAGTGTTATGAAAATTGAAGAGACACAAACGAACGACTAAACATACAGACAAAAGAACTGTTCGTGTGCACTTCAGTAACAAAGTTATTAAATCAAACACACATCAAATTAAAGATGATAAATAATTGAAGAAAAAACGTCGATCGAACCCGATCGAACCTCCTACCGTTTTCAAGATATACGCTTTCAAAGAAGGAATAAACAATTTTTGTTATGGCGCTGTACACATTGCGTTACGCGATCTCTTCGCCTATCTAAATATTCAAACATGCATTATTTTGGGCTAGACCTTTTTCACTAAGGCTTCAAAGAATATATTTATCTATTTGAAAGATTTTAAGAGCATACATTAAAGTTTTCGGATTCCCTGAAGGTCCTGAAGATATTCAGTCATGTCACGGCTCTTTCTAGAAATCTGTGGTTTTGGGCTACCTGTGTTATTTTAACGGCTCGTTCGAAGCTCAACTGATGGATAACGTTCAAAGTTGTCCCGTTTGAAATCTTTTCTTTAGTTAGTAATAAATTACTTTTTCGAAAATAAGAGATTATGAGTTTAGGAAGGTTTATGTGTGGTTTTCTTAGGTTTTTGGGGCCATTCAAGGAGGTCTTGAGAATGGTGAATTTTAGCAGTCATCGCCGTGTCACAAAGTACATCAATTCAGTGACCTAAAAAGCTCACAGCTTGTTAAATGAAGGAATTAAATCAAACCTATGTAATATAAGGATAGTTCTTAGATTTGGAAGCACAACTACTCTCTCTCATTGCAAAAATATCGTTTTATTTTGACTTGGAAGGTATTGGAAGGTATTGGAAGGTATTGACTTGGACCTCGACTGAATAAATTTAGATTTTGACCCATGATGCACTGCGATGATTGCTCAACCTCCTCTGGTAGAGATATGTGAGGAAAAAATCGATATTTTTTATTGAAATAAATTTGAACATATTTCAATCCTGTGTTGTTGTTAAACTTATTTAATGTCATTCTGGGTGGTTCTTGAACGTTTTAGAGCATTTTTTTCTTAATGTTTGCCCACCCACGACTGTATTCCATGGTTACCAATCATCCAATCAGAATGAGTTTTACAAAAGAAGGCCTGGTTGCGAAGTTATCGGTGTCTGTTAAGCGCTAGTCACAAATCATCTGTAGGAAAATTGTCGTTGAAAATCGTTCAATATCTATGATTTCGTAAGGTCTGACTGGGGATCCGTGAAAATTGTGCTGGTCTCTGGACAGAAGGATCATTAATCTATGTTGCTGAGGGGATTTTGAAAGCAACGGAAGGATTAAACATAATTTTTTCGACCATCGAAGACAAGCGATCTCGATCACGAGTGACCAGCCTTTCCATATTTAAGTACAGGTGGGCAAACATTAAGAAAAAATGCTCTAAAACGTTCAAAAACCACCTAGAATGACATTAAATAAGTTTAACAACAACACAGGATTGAAATATGTTCAAATTTATTTCAATAAAAAATATCGATTTTTTCCTCACATATCTCTACTGTAAAATTGAATTGCTTGGGCTGCCTGTGGCTAAACCCGGGTGCTAAACCCGGGGAGGGGGGTCTCCCTTTGTCCAAGTGGTAGGGGTGATCGACGTATCTTTTAGGGTTAAAAATATTTCCTGTGCGTACCTTTCAGGGTCCTTTTAGGGTTCTGGCTCAAAAATCAGCTCCGATATGACAAATGTTTTAGTATCATCTAGTTATAAACTGAGCATGCTCAAAAAGTGTTTGTTACTTATTATGGTATTTTCGTTTTCTTTGACGCTTATATGTTTATATAAGATCGCCATAAATACTCAACAGGAGAGAGCAAGCACAGAGGAAGGTTTGTAACACTCAAGTTTCATGTTATCTAGCACTGCCGCCTATACTATTTGGCAAAAGGTGAACTGATTTCCACGAGGATTGCCTCAATTCATTGCTTTCTATTGTTTAGCGGTAACATTTTTTCGTGCTTTGCTTGGAATATAGTAATAGCCCACGTTTAAGAACCTGAATTTTTCAATTTAGCCTAAATAGGTTCTTATAAGGTTCTTATATAAACGGAACTTATGTGGAGGGGCCTTAAAATGAAATGACAACAAATCGAGGCTTATCCCTTTGTGAAACAGTACAGCGATGCTAGACAACATGTAACTGCAGTATTCTAATACAATCTTCGTTTTGGGTTTTGGGTGAATGTTTTTGTCTTCCTAATTGTTTGGCTCAGTGTTGTTTTTTTTTTTCAGTTTATTTGAATCCAATGTACAGCGAGCTACAGCCTAAAAATTTCTTGTTTTATTTTCAGTGTCGGCCGGGGGACGAGCTCCTTTCCTGCATCTTATTATACAGTTTCCTTTATTGCAAAATGGAACTAATCTTGCTAATGATTTACAACAACGACAACACGAGTACATCGATACATTGGATAGGAACCTAAAACATTCTTTGGTAAATACACCAATTTTGAAAAAAATTCATTGTTGAAGATCTACATGTCCACCCATTCATCTTAATATCAATTTATTTAATTTTATCTAAAATAATTCATGAGGTCATCAGCCAATCAGCGAGTATAGTTTCTACCACGTGAAGTAGCTTGAAACCCCGTAGAAACACTGTACAGTACTTTGAAGTAATGTTTAAAGGCCGACAATGAGAAAAAACATACTTATAAGATTGACTTTTGATCGAATATTTAATAGCAAGAACTTTATTAGGACATTAAAAGGTATTATTATATGGCATCAAAATTCCGCGCGCTCTGATTGGTTGCTGACACATAATGACCGGTCATTATTTTCTTCGGCTGGATCGGTAGCTAACGCGAGGTGAAAAAAAAAAAAAAACTACTTATTTTTCGATAAACAATAATAAAAACTTTAATTCAAGGCTAAGTGGCAAGCATTGGTTGTTTTTGCAAACATTTTGACAAGCAAAAGTTGAGAAAATCAAATCAATATTGCAAAAACTCACGAGAGAATAAATATATTTCATAGGTTGTGAGAATACTCAAAAGCTTTTTTTTAATTCTCTAAAGAACAATATAAAGCTCGTTCACATGCCTCAATAACAGTTGAAAAGTGTACTTTTAGTTTTTATCTTTCCTTGTAAAAAAGAAAAACCAACGCCGATAATTCGACGTTTCGATGGCATCCTGCCATCAATAGCAAGAACTTTATTAGGACATTAAAAGGTATTATTATATGGCAACAAAATTCCGCGCGCTCTGATTGTTTGCTGACACATAATGACCGGTCATTATTTTCTTCGGCTGGATCGGTAGCTAACGCGAGGTGAAAAAAAAAACTACTTATTTTTCGATAAACAATAATAAAAACTTTAATTCAAGGCTAAGTGGCAAGCATTGGTTGTTTTTGCAAACATTTTGACAAGCAAAAGTTGAGAAAATCAAATCAATATTGCAAAAACTCACGAGAGAATAAATATATTTTATAGGTTGTGAGAATACTCAAAAGCTTTTTTTTAATTCTCTAAAGAACAATATAAAGCTCATTCACATACCTCAATAACAGTTGAAAAGTGTACTTTTAGTTTTTATCTTTCCTTGTAAAAAAGAAAAACCAACGCCGATAATTCGACGTTTCGATGGCATCCTGCCATCAATAGCAAGAACTTTATTAGGACAATATTTAACAATTATTCGCCGA
This sequence comes from Metridium senile, assembly GCA_949775045.1. Classification (NCBI taxonomy): domain Eukaryota; kingdom Metazoa; phylum Cnidaria; class Anthozoa; order Actiniaria; family Metridiidae; genus Metridium; species Metridium senile. Next base: position 10,606,576 of record OX459107.1, read on the forward strand.
AGGCGAAGTGATTATCGTTGAATATTTATCGAGCGGCGAGTCTTCGAGCTGCGAGGTAAATATTCACCGATAATCACTTCGCCTGAGGTGAATAATCGTTTTAGTATAAATACAAAGGTGATTATTTCAAAAAAGAAAGAAGGAAACAGCATTGAAAGTGAAAATATTTTATTTTTTAAAAGCGCGACCGTCACGCGAAAGTGTCCGGCTCGCATTGTCTCGCTTAATGACAAAAAACGTGAAAATTTACTATGATACCTTTAAATAGCTTGACACGAAACTTTGTAGCTTCTTTAGTCGATTTTGTGACAGCATTTTCTTTAAAGTTTTCAATTTCATCTTTGCTAACAGTGACAAAAGGACTACTGGCAGCCATTTTGTCCGAAAAGGTGATTATCGGCTGATAATCCGAGATAGCAAACCAATCAGCGCGCGCGATTTTCAATAATCACCTGCGTATTTATACTAAAAGCTATTATTATATGGCATCAAAATTCCGCGCGCTCTGATTGGTTGCTGACACATAATGACCGGTCATTATTTTCTTCGGCTGGATCGGTAGCTAACGCGAGGTGAAAAAAAAAACTACTTATTTTTCGATAAACAATAATAAAAACTTTAATTCAAGGCTAAGTGGCAAGCATTGGTTGTTTTTGCAAACATTTTGACAAGCAAAAGTTGAGAAAATCAAATCAATATTGCAAAAACTCACGAGAGAATAAATATATTTCATAGGTTGTGAGAATACTCAAAAGCTTTTTTTTAATTCTCTAAAGAACAATATAAAGCTCGTTCACATGCCTCAATAACAGTTGAAAAGTGTACTTTTAGTTTTTATCTTTCCTTGTAACAAAGAAAAACCAACGCCGATAATTCGACGTTTCGATGGCATCCTGCCATCAATAGCAAGAACTTTATTAGGACATTAAAAGGTATTATTATATGGCAACAAAATTCCGCGCGCTCTGATTGGTTGCTGACACATAATGACCGGTCATTATTTTCTTCGGCTGGATCGGTAGCTAACGCGAGGTGAAAAAAAAAAAACTACTTATTTTTCGATAAACAATAATAAAAACTTTAATTCAAGGCTAAGTGGCAAGCATTGGTTGTTTTTGCCAACATTTTGACAAGCAAAAGTTGAGAAAATCAAATCAATATTGCAAAAACTCACGAGAGAATAAATATATTTCATAGGTTGTGAGAATACTCAAAAGCTTTTTTTTAATTCTCTAAAGAACAATATAAAGCTCGTTCACATACCTCAATAACAGTTGAAAAGTGTACTTTTAGTTTTTATCTTTCCTTGTAAACAACACGGCGGTGATTTGAGCTATCTTTTGTCTATCCATGTCGTTGCTTTTCACTCACTTTTAAAAAGCTTCAAAATTCACGAAAAGTTTTTCTACTAAAGTTAACATAGTTTTTGAAGTCAGAAAGTGTAATTGTCTTTCTTTTTCTGCATTCAAAAGGTTCAAAAATCTTGAAAAGGACGATTTACTCGATTCAAAGTCCTGTCAGCGATCCTCATCATTTCATCTTCTTCATGAATTATGACATAGACAAATATAAATTCCCTCGGGATAAATTCCTTCAACAGTTGATGTCACAATATGTAATTGTATACTAGTGTGACGTAATTGTAATGGTATATCATCTTGACTCGGGTTCCGTCTAGTCGTAGTTATTACTTGTAGTTACTTACGGTAATAAAGCTCGTGTACTGTTATACATATTCGTACTCGTATTCCTGATAGCAATACTAAAATACAACCGATATTGTAACATGGTGGCAGCGTAATGGGAGACTCACAGAAAAAAGACAAGTCTAAACCCTCTAAATATCGCTCGATGCCTAATATACAAGGAATTCACCCGCCCGCTCCACTGGACACGAAACATAACATTGCAGACAACTGGAAAACATTCAAACAAGCAGGGGAGAATTACTCAATCATCATGAATATCGACAGTCAACCAGAAGCATACAAAGTCGCTCTATTCCTTCATTGCATTGGTTCAGAAGCCGTGAAGATATACAATGGTCTACCGTTCGACACACCGGAAGACAAGGGTACGCTTAGCGCCATTATCAATAAGTTTGCACAATTCACGATCGGGGAGATGAACGAAGCATATGAACGCTACTTATTTAATAGTAGAAACCAAAAGAATGAGGAATCTATTGATGCTTATGTTACTTCGCTACGCACACTATCCCAAACGTGTAACTTTTGTGACTGTATGAGAGATTCATTGATACGTGATCGCATCGTGTTTGGAGTAGACAACACCGCTACTAGGAAAAAGCTCTTACAGCAGAGGAAGCTCACGCTAAATGGCTGCATTGACATATGTCGAAGTATGGAAACCACCTCGTCGCAGCTTAAGGCAATTGCTGAATCTAATAGTAATATAGAAGAAGTCCATTTTTTAAACTACAAATCGAAAGCAAAACCACATCAATCTAACCGGAAATCTCAAAAATATAACAAGAATGTTAACGCCCAGAAATCAAAAGCCACGTGTAAGTTCTGCGACGGATTGCATCCTTTCCAGAAAGAAAAATGCCCGGCCTGGGGCCAAGAATGTCGAAAGTGCGGAGGAAGAAATCACTTTGCTAAATACTGTAGAAAAACCGACAAAGTTTACAGTGTAACGACAGAAAACGACTCCGACAGCGAAGTTGAGTTCATCGGTAGTGTACATGTCAACACGGAGATTATTTGTAAAGTCGATGACACAGATTATCCAAAAGAAATACATGCCAAAATGCTCGTGAAAGAGAAACCAGTCAGTTTTCAAATAGACTGTGGTGCGTCTATAAATATTCTACCGGAATTATTTATTGACGGCCATGAAGTCACGCCAACGACCAAAACGCTAATAATGTGGAACAAGACAGAGGTCAAGCCACGTGGGACCGCGAGAGTCACCATAAAGAATCCACAAAGCGGAAAGAAGTTCTCCGTAGAGTTTGTAATCGTCCGTGAAAATCTCACACCATTACTAGGAACCAAAGCAGCACAACAGATGCACTTAATAACCGTAAACAAAGGAAACTTCGTACCAACAACACGACAGTCACCCTCGTGCGTTAATCAACTTCTCACAGTTGAGCAAATCGTACAAGAATACCCAGAAGTATTTAAATCAGAGCTTGGAAGTTTCCCTGGTGTAGTACAACTCCAAGTAGACGAGAACGCCAAGCCTGTCGAGGCGCCTACACGCAGAACACCGGTCGCACTGAAGGAAAAGTTCAAACAGGAACTGGATCGACTCGAGGACCTCGGAGTAATAGCCAAGGTCGAGGAACCGACCCCGTGGGTAAGCAGTGTTGTAGTGGCGACCAAGAAGTCAGGAGCACTTAGAATATGTATCGAACCCAAGCCGCTTAACGAAGCACTTAAGAGGGAAAGATACCAGCTGCCTGTACTCGACGACCTACTACCAGAGCTTTCACAAGCTAAAATATTCTTAACTGTTGATTTTCGGTCCGGATACTGGCACTGTGTTCTAGATGACGAATCTAGTCTGCTCACCACCTTCTCGACGCCCCATGGAAGCTACAGGTGGCGAAGATTGCCCTTTGGACTGTCAGTCTCATCAGAGACCTTTCAGAAACGAGTTGACCAGGTACTCGATCGTCTAGATGGCATCCTTGACATAACCGACGACGTTCTGGTATATGGTGTCGGCGCTGCAGAGAAAGAGGCGAATGAGGACCACGACAGGAAGCTAGTGGACCTGCTCAACAGATGTAGAGAACATGGCGTCGCTCTCAACCCAGACAAAGTAAAACTGAGACGTAAGGAAGTAACATACATGGGACATGTGTTCTCATGTGGAGGTCTGAAGATCGACCCTGACATGGTAACGGCAGTACTACAGATGCCAAGACCGACTGACGTCGAAGGCGTACAGCGATTGAACTTTTTTGTCAACTATCTGGCAAAATTCCTACCCAAGATAGCCGACTGCATGGAGCCCATCCGCAAACTGACTCACAAAAGCGCGCCATGGCAGTGGGGCCAGGATCAAGATAAAGCCTTCGAAGAGGTACAGCGATTAGTGACATGCGCACCTGTCTTGAGCTACTATGACCCTGAAGGTGAGCTCGAGGTACAGTGCGATGCAAGCAACAAAGACCTAGGAGCAGCCTTACTACAGAAAGGAAGACCCATTGCATATGCAAGCCGAGCCCTGACAGAAACCGAGCAGAGATACGCAACAATAGAGAAGGAGATGCTTGCTATTATCTTCGCCCTAGAGAAATTCAACCACTACACCTTCGGTCGACACGTGTCGGTCCGCAGTGACCACAAACCACTTGAAATCATACTAAAGAAGTCTATTACTTGTGCCTCGCCACGACTGCAGCGCATGATGTTGCGTTTGCAAAAGTACGACTTCAAGGTAACTTACGAACAAGGGCGAAACATGCACCTTGCTGACACCCTCTCGCGAGCAGATCACCCGTCTGGAACAGAGTTTGAAGTAGTAAGCAACGCAAGTTGTCTACCGATGTCCAGCGAGAGAATCCAGGATCTGAGGACGGCTACAGAAGCAGATGACTCCCTGCAGATTCTGAAAGAAGTTATTTTACGTGGTTGGCCAGAAGAAAGGAACGACCTCCCAGAACAAGCTACACCTTACTTCAGTGTGCGGGACGAGCTAACGGTCCAAGACGGACTTATATTCCGAGGCCAAAGAGTAGTTGTCCCACAAAGTCTGCGCAAAGAAATGCGACAACGAGTACACTCTTCACACTTAGGCATTGGATCGTGTTTGAGGCGAGCAAGAGAAGCCTTGTTCTGGCCTGGAATGTCCAACGAAATCAAAGAGATGATTTCAACATGTGAGACTTGTCGCAAATATGAAACAAGTCCACAGAAAGAAACACTAATGCCTCATGAAATAACAACACGCCCCTGGGAACAGGTGTGCGCAGACCTCTTCATCCTCGATGGCAAAGATTACTTGGTAACCTCAGACTACTACAGCAACTTCTTCGAGATTGATCGATTACCCAACACACGGTCTGCAACTGTCATTTTGAAACTGAAGAACCACTTCTTTCGATATGGATGCCCTGAAAGAGTGATAAGCGACAATGGACCCCAGTTCTCCTCAGACGAGTTTGCTAAATTCGCTAAAGAATGGGACGTTGTCCACAGAACGAGCAGCCCTGGTAACAGCCAAGCTAACGGGAAGGCAGAGTCTGCGGTCAAGACAGCAAAGCAACTGCTACGAAAGGCTATTGACGCAGGTACAGACCCATACCTGGCATTCCTAGACTACAGGAATACGCCAACTCAAGGAATGGAGTCAAGCCCAGCCCAACGACTTCTCAACAGACGAACCAGAACCCTTCTACCAACAGCCAAAGCACTTCTTCAGCCCAGAGTTGTATACCCTGAAGCGGAGATCAAAGACCTAAAGAAGCGCAAAGACCAACAAGCCAAGTACTACAATCGTACGGCAAAGGACTTACCGTCATTAGAAGAAGGTGATACAGTCAGAATGAAGCCGTTCCAGCTAGGATGCAAAGCCTGGATGAAGGCAACAGTCGCATCTAGACTTGACGAGCGCTCATATGAACTCGAGACGCAAGAAGGCGCCACCTACCGCAGAAACAGGTGTCACCTGCAGAAGTCAGACGAGAAACCTGACCCAAACAAGGAGACAGAGATGTCTACACAGCATACCCCGACCACTGTACCTGAGGAGGCAACATATATACCACGCCCACAGCGGTCAAGGAAAGCTCCTACCTACTTGAATGATTATATCAAGTAAATGTTTAATTTAGTTATTGAACTGAATCATAAGAATTGATTTTTTTGAACTGAATAATGTGACACTGAAGTGACATTTTTTTATTGACATTCTACAATAATTATCAAAAGTTCAAGTTAGTATCCTACACCTTTTGTGAAAGGGGGGATGTCACAATATGTAATTGTATACTAGTGTGACGTAATTGTAATGGTATATCATCTTGACTCGGATTCCGTCTAGTCGTAGTTATTACTTGTAGTTACTTACGGTAATAAAGCTCGTGCACTGTTATACACATTCGTACTCGTATTCCTGATAGCAATACTAAAATACAACCGATATTGTAACAGTTGACAATGATTTCGATTTAAGTTCTTATTATTGTTTATCGAAAAATAAGCTTCCGTAGGCTCTATTTCCCGATGCAAACGTCCACCAGAGAACGACGAATTTCAACTCGATCGTTTCAACAACCATCGTTCACTTGTTTATGCCAGCTAAAATCCTTTGTAAAACTTGTTTTTTGTTTCTTGACTTTCTTTGATGTTGAGATACAAACAAAACCCTTTGTCTTTAAACGATCTTTGATTTGGAATGAAGAAAGCTCCAGTAATTTCAATATTTTTGCATTAAAATTTCTGTAGGCTTGTTGAGGCAGCCATCGCATGCTGAATGAAAACAAACCGGTTTCTGACAACCCGCTCTTTTTCAGTAAAACTACTGGGAAGCCATTTGAAAGCAACGCGCGCGCGTCGTAAAATATCAAAAAAAAATATTACTTTTTCTCGCTTTTTAAAATAGCCATATAATAAATAACTTATTAACCTCGTCCGTTCGGTAATTACAGGGAAATCTCAGACCGAGGTCTTGATGTATTGACCTCGCTATCGCTCGGTCAATACGACAAGACCTCGGTCTGAGATTTCCCTGTAATGACCGAACTCTCGGTTAATAAGTGGTATTTATACGGATAGAGAATAAACAGAGCTTCAAGTTGCATGTCTATTGTTCACTTAGGACATGTGGGAATTCAAATGAACACCTTAGCCTTAATTGAGTCTGTTTGTATATTTAGACTTGGATTGTTCTTCTTAATTAAGAGCATTTCATATATCAAACAGTCCATTTTTCCTTGGCATTTTTTCAGCACCTTGAAATTCGTAGCCTGGATGATCGACTTTGGGCTAGTATCATTTTGTTTGACTATGTTTACAAATGGATGGCGAAATGCGACAATGTTCTTCGATTCGCTGATGCATGTGCCTAGTGCTGAAGCCTATGTAATCTGCATCACACAGATAAGAGGACATTTTTAAATTGACAGACAACACTCTGTTGGCTGACCAGAGAGGATTTTAGTTCTTTCACGCTGAGAACATCACGCAATTTGTGGCTTGTGTAGACAGGCTGAAGAGATTTTCCTATATATTTTCAAAATTTCAAGGTGCTGAAAAAATGCCAAGGAAAAATGGACTGTTTGATATATGAAATGCTTTTAATTAAGAAATACAATCCAAGTCTAAATATACAAACAGACTCAATTAGGACTAACTAAAGGTGTTCATTTGAATTCCCACAATTCCTAAGGTGAACAATAGACATGCAACTTGAAGCTCTGTTAATTTTTCTGTATGCAAATTTCCTAATAAAGTTCTTGATAATGATGGCAGGATGCCATCGAAACGTCGAATTGTCCGCGTTGGTTTTTCTTTTAAATATTAAAAAACATAGTTACACAAAAGAGAGCAATTGTCCTTTTCACAGTTCCGTTCAGTGACCACAAATGATAGTTCCAAGTCGAGGTTCGCGTTGTTGCGCATCATAAATTATAGTTTTGCTATGCGCAGCAACGCGAACCTCGACTTGGAACTATTATTCGTGGTCATTGAACGGACCTGTGAAAAGGACTATTGGGAATATTTGTTACTGATAGTAAATGAACATTTCAATTGTATTTTGATTTCACGCCAAATTGTTAACTATTGTCCTGCTGATTTCAAAATCCTTCCCACTTTTAAAGATGCACTTTTAGACTAACATATACTGACTAACCAAAGACCCCGGCCGGTTATTAATAAAAAATGTGTATGGGAAGTTGTACGCCTTAGACTGGAACGAATTGCTCGGACTTTGAAATCCTGTCAAGTCCTTATTGTCGGCCATTAAACATTACTTAAAGTCATTAGGTTTTTCTAAATATCTACAACTGACCCGTGTGACTTATTTTCAGGTTCAAAAAGTGCACATACTATGTGAAAACATTCAGAGTCTGCAAGACGTCCTTAATCTATTCTCTCAGTATCACTCGAAACTTGAATTAACGAATATTGGTAAACGAATGCACTACATTGATGCATTTACTTACGCATCTACTGTTCTTGCTTCAAAGACATGTGTGATAATGAACGCGGATTGTTTTCTTGGCGAGGGATTTGAACAAATCAATGTAACGACTTTAAAAAATGGTACAATTTATTCCTTAACAAGGCACGAGACAACCGCGCAAATGGCGAAATGTGGTCTACACGATTTCTGTGGAAACACGTCTAAATACTATCACTCTATCTCACATGATGCCTTTGTCATGAATCTAATCCAACCTCTACCGCAGGAAATGCTTCAAAAATTAAGCTATAGACCTAACATCATGGGAGCAGAGAACTATGTTATATATTTGCTCCGAAAGCAAAAATTCCGTCTTAGAAACCCCTGCAAGATCTTACATATTTATCATAATCACTGTGATCAAAAACGGGGAGGTGATAGACTCGTAAATGGAAAAGCCATTACATCATTTCTGAAAGTACCTCCAGGAAGAGTTCCATTCTCAGGACTTTGAAAGGGCAAACCTATTTAGAAAAAGAAGATTATCAAATATTTTATATCAACGTTTGGGATAATTTAAACTTAGAATGATGGGGATGTCAAACGAGTGTCAAAATGATTTTCTAACATCAGCAATTTAGTCCTCCATGGCAGCAAGTGTGGCTCCTCAGTGCCAGAGGTTGTGTCCGGGGAGAATGACATATAAAGCTGGGTAACATCAACATAACAATGGACGTTTGGAAGATGTTCTTAAAATTAGTGATTTCAAACAGTTTGCTAGTTTTAAGACTGAAAATGAGAGGACCATACAAGACAAGACCCTCCATTCCATTACGAAGGTCAAATCTCTCTGAGAGGATTCATGCAGCTTTCGTCAAAACGTTTTTCATTGTTTATATTTTAGTTTTGGTTTCAGTGCAAATATATTTGAATAAAGGAAAAGCTAATGAAAGGGTTCATAATGTAATTTTATATCAATGTTTAAATGTATTATTTAGTTGTACCTTGATTATAATTCTTTTGCGTATTTATAAGATTATTTCATAGAATGCAAAAAAACAAACTTTGAAAGACATAACAAGACAAGAATTAGTAGTTTGAACTAGTTTATAATTCTGTAAATATAGTTTTAACACGTAGATACCAATTAAAGAAATAAAAATAAAAAAATGGTTTGCTATAGCTTAACCGTGATTGGGCAAAATGACTATTTTTGTAAACATTTAATTACTTCATAAGCGCATTCTTCAAATCGATAGAATTTTGGATTGAAATTTTTCTTTTTTGCCATAATTCCTTCAAATCATGCAAAACATTTACAACAAGACGCATAACTGCGTAATCTCGGGATTCTCTTTAATGTGCAAAATAATTTTAATGTATACAACTAATTTCAAAAACGTTGCCATACAAATAGAACATTTGTACATTTGGAATACATTAAAAAGACAAAGGAAGATCACAGAAGATCAACACGAAAACTTACATTTGACAAACTTATTATAACACTAATACGTTAGTTAAAGGTTTATTATCATTATTGGAGTGTTTAGGTTAAATCATAGACAGAATAACATGTGTTTTATTACGTGATTTGAATCGAAATACTGTTGTGTATGTGTTTCGTTGCTAAGCGCTTTTCCTTTCGTTATAAATTTCGTAACTCGCAAATCAACTCGGCGAAAACTTACATTTGTCAAACTTATTATAAGTCTTATAAGGCAGTGGACGCATTCAAGCATGGCAGGTCGCTTGTATTTTGCTGCTGCAATTTTTAGTTTTTACGTCGCTACTACTTATGGATGGAATATTATTCCTGGATATGATGAAAGATATCTAACTTATCCCGTCTTTGGTCTGGTTTCTCTTCATTGGAAATCATGTTCATGTCAGGAAAATATGCTTTTTGATATGGAAAAACGTCTTACGACATGGTATCCAGGAATTTGCATCCTAACAATAGCTTATCCATCGCTCAAACAAAGGATGTTCATTGATCCGCTTCATCGTAAATTTACTAAATCAAGATTCAGGTACTATTCTAATGATGATGCATCCTTTAATATTGAGCTTAATCCTGGCCCTCCTACTGGAAACCATGACTTTGCTCATTCAAAAGTTAAATTTTCATCGTTTCGTATTCCAATTCGTATAACTCAAAGACTTGATGGTCACAGTCAACTTAACCAACCGCATCACATTAACTATGCTAATCCTGCTAACTTAATCACTGTACCGCGAAAGCTGTGTTTATCTTCGCCTTTGTGTTCCATATCAAAGAATCTACATTTTTGTCTTCTCAACACAAGATCAGTGCGCAATAAAACCATGGCTGTAAAAGACTTCATTGTTGACAGTGATATTGATATACTTGCGATGACCGAGACCTGGCTTCGTCCCGGCACAGATGATTGTTTTGAAATGGGTACAATCTGTCCTACAGGATATAGACTTCTACATGTCCCAAGAGCTCATTCCGTTGGTGGTGGTGTTGGACTTATATTTAAGAACAGTATTCGTTTAAACACCTCTATCACTGATACGTATCAATCGTTTGAATTAATGGATATTTACCTGCGCACTGTGCGCTGCGTGAGAATTATGCTTGTATATCGTCCTCCTGGCTTATCAACATCGCTGTTCTTCGAAGAGTTTTCTAGGCTCTTGGAATGCATTACTGCTGAACAACATAAACACTTGCTGATCGTTGGTGACTTTAATATTCATATCAACGACCCTAGTGACACTACTGCAAGTAGATTTATTAACTTATTGGACTCTTTCAATCTCGTGCAACATGTCAGTGGGAAAACGCATGCTAGTGGCCATACCCTTGATTTGGTTATATCTAATGCAATGGATCATTTTGTAAGCGATGTTAAAATAACCGATCCTGTCATCTCTGATCACCTGGCTGTTCATTCTACACTTCACTTGAAAAAGCCCGGATATGAAAAGAAGGTTGTCACTTCTCGAAAACTACGTAATATTGATATGAGTTCTTTTAAAAAGGATATTGTAAGTTCCGTCCTCCTCAAACCTCATGATGATCTCGATGAAGTTGTTAATGATTATGATGAAGTCTTGCGATCTCTACTAGACAAACATGCACCTATGAAGGAACGAGTTGTGACAGTTCGACCATCTGCGCCCTGGTATACCGATGAAGTCACCATGGAGAAACGGAAACGTAGACAACTTGAGCGTAAATGGCGTACGTCGCGGCTTGCCAGCGACCGCGAGCTTTACGTCTACCAATGTAGCGTCGTGAACAACTTGATCAAGTCTCTGAAGTTGGAGTATTACTCATCTATTATTAAGGAAAATGCTGGCAATCAAAAAGTGTTGTTTAAAACGGTTCAAAAACTACTTCAAAAGCCAACTATCAACCAGTATCCACCATCTGACAACAACCGCGTTCTAGCTGATGAATTTGCTAATTTTTTCACCAACAAGATTAACATGCTACACAATGATCTCCTAGCTAAAAAGGATACTGTTATTGATTCTGATGACTGTGTTTCTAATGATACACCTGTTGTGTGTTCGACTGTACTTTCTACTTTTACTGAGATGACACAAGAGGATGTTAAGGAACTGACTACATCATCTTTTTCTAAGTCCTGTGTTTTGGATCCGTTGCCATCTTCCATTGTTAAACCGTGTATCGACGTGTTGTTACCAACTATTACTAACATCGTTAACATGTCTCTGCGAGAAGGCTATATTCCTGCGGGTTTGAAATCCGCAGTGTTGTCACCTTTACTCAAGAAACCTGACGCAGATGTTACGCAGTTTAATAACTTCAGACCAATCTCTAACTTAAAAGTAGTGTCTAAAATCATCGAGAAGTGTGTTGCTCTCCAGTTGAACAACTATTTGACGAAGCATAGTCTACATGAGCCCCTTCAGTCTGCATACAAAGCGCTTCATTCCACCGAAACTGCTATGGTCAAGGTCCACGATGACATACTTCAATCTATTGATAATAACAAGGCTGTTATTCTACTGATGTTGGACTTGTCTGCTGCGTTTGACACCGTGTCCAATGAAATACTTTTAAATCGACTGTCTCAACGTTATGGTCTCACTGGGTCTGTGAGGAAATGGTTTTTATCCTACCTTTCATCACGTACTCAATTTGTTCAAATTGAAGGTTCAAAATCGTCCCTGCGTCAACTTACATGTGGTGTACCACAGGGATCTGTTCTTGGGCCCATTTTGTATGTTTTATACACGTCACCAGTAGCTGAAATCATTAAAAGACACAAGCTTACATACCACCTTTATGCTGACGACACTCAGCTTTATGTGTCATTTGATCTGGGATGCGATGATCTTCTCACGTCTGCAAAGTCTACCATTGAAGCATGTGTCAAAGAAATTAACTATTGGATGATTCACAATGGACTCAAACTGAACGAAGAAAAAACCGAACTCCTACTCCTAAGCTCACGGTATCGTCCTAGTCCCACTTTGGACTTTGTCCAGGTTGGCGGCGAGACAATTCCACCGTCATTTTCAGTCCGCAATCTCGGAGTTATATTTGATCCAGGCGTTACCATGGAAGATCATGTAAGAAAAATCTGCAAGACTTGTCATTTCCATCTAAACAACATTAGTAAGATCAGAACGTACCTTGACCGTGAATCCACTGAAGCTATTATCCACGCCTTTGTTACTACTAACTTGGATTATTGTAACGCTATCCTTTACGGACTGCCTAAAGTTCTGTTAAACCGTTTACAGCTAGTTCAGAACAGAGCAGCACGTATTGTAACATTCACTAAGAAATATGATCACATAACATCTAGCTTACTTGACTTACACTGGTTACCTGTTGAATACCGTATTATTTATAAAATTTTATTAATGGACTTTCGCCAAGTTATATATGCAATATGTTAAACTTTCGGAACAGTTCTTATTCTTTGCGTTCGTGTACAAATAAGTTACTACAGGTCCCGAGATCGAAACTGAAAACATATGGGGACCGACGGTTCTCTGTAGCAGGACCAACTCTATGGAACCAACTACCACAATCCTTAAAAAATACTGTATCTTTAATTTCACTTAAGAAGAACTTGAAAACATATTTATTTAAGAAATCATATTTTTAAGTTTATATTTTTTATCATATATTCATGTTTATAAATTATCTAAATTTTTAGCTTTCATAAGTATATTTGCCTTCTTTTATAATTATTTAGACTATTTCATTTCATTATATATTATTAGCATTGTAAATTATTGATAATTTGTATTTTATAATATATATATATCTTAGCTTTGTAAAGCGCCTAGAACAAGTAGTGATATAGACGCTATAGAAATAAAATTTATTATTATTATTATTATTATTATAACACTAATACGTTAGTTAAAGGTTTATTTACATTATTGGAGTGTTTAGGTTAAACCATACACAGAATAACATGTGTTTTATTACCTGATTTGAATCGAAGCACTGTTCTGTTTGTGTTTCGGCCAGGCGGTTCTTAATATAAACGCTTTCAAAACTGATCACTTCTAGGCAATAAATTCGGCGAAAAGTTACATTTGTCAAACTTATTATCACACTAATACATTAGTTAATGGTTTATTACCATTATTGGAATGTGTTTGATTTAAGTAAACACCGAATTACCGTAATACATCAGTTTATTTCGTATATTTGTGTCTATAAGTGACATTGACCTACTGCGCTTGCGTGGCATTTTGGCAATGAAGATGAAAAAAAATAATAATAATAATAAAGGCGAAACCTATACTCGGATTCCACAGGAATCCCGAGTAATTAGTACGATTTGTATCTTGAAGCAAGATCCAGCGCGTATCTGGAAATATTCATGTTAAATCGTAAGGTATCAGGATACAAATTTCTGACCGCTTTTGACGAAATTACGTTTTTGGTATCTTTGGAAAGATAATATCGTAATCTTTTATTTCAATGCAAAAAAAAAATTAAAAATTATTTTTCCTTTGATCGAAAATTTAAAGAAAAGAAAATCTGTGACTAAATAAAGACCGGAAACTGTTACAAACAAGTGCGTTTATCTCGTCTTTTTATTGCGATCAATTCCGCAAGAGTTCGATGTCAAGACAATTTCAATGGATTTCAATGAACTTTTTAGGACTTACAGAAAAATTCATTACTTAAAAGACGGTGTCCGCGATTTTGGATTAACGCAATTTAAAACGAGTCATGATCTGTTTTGTGTCGAACAACACTCAAAAAGTCATTGCTCAACTTTGACGTTATATTAAAATTGATCTAAGGCAGAAATAGCAAAAAAACGCAGACGACGTTAAGCCCGTTAAGCCCGTTGTCTCCAGAATGTGTTGATGTAATTTTAAGTGTCATATATATTTAAATATGGTATTTCAACTTTTGGGATAATTTAAACTTAGAATGATGGGGATGTCAAACGAGTGTCAAAATGATAATCCATTTTCTAACATAAGCAATTTAGTCTGCCATGGCAGCAAGTGCGGCTCCTCAGTGCCAGAGGTTGTGTTTGACATACAGTCATTTGAAAAAACGTTGTCGCCGACCGGCTTCGCGACTACGCGACTAGACCTAAAAGGAGTATGGGTAGAAATCACTGAAGCAGTTAGCTGCATATATTATCAACATCTTGAGTTCTCAGCTCAATGTCTTTTTTCTACTAGATTTACGCTGGCGATTGATTTGGATGACACAAATCCTCTGCATGAAAACTGAAGAAGTATTTATTTACTTGTCGATATCTCCACGCTCTATACAACGGTTTATTTCTTTGCACAGAACGCGAAGGCACACATTCATTCATGCACTCGCTATTACAAATGCAATCATGCGTAACATTGGTATAAAACAATGAAATCTGAATAACTCGTGGTCAGTTGGTTAAGCTCAGCCGCTTGGACGGTTGTCCCGAGTATGGCACACCAAGTCCCAAACCAAGTCGTGGCTGTCCAAGTTCCTCCATAGCTGGCCGCTTTCCATAGCAAGTCCTCTGCAACAGGAAACTTAGGAGTCATTCGAACCTTACAATTAGGGGTAACTTTTAGTTCATTTCTCTCCTTATTCGCCACGTGTCTTTTTCGGTCGGGGCCGAATTTGTTTGTCAGTGTTTTTCAATTCCCTGTTAGGTTTTATATAAATAGCTTCACTTTTAAATTTCGTTTCTATTATATTTGTATTAATGTTTAAATTTCGTTTCTGTTTTTCGCGTTCTGAGCAGGGTTGCTATCTCTTTGCAACCGTTTATAGACTTCACGGTCACTCGGAGTTAGCCGTGCTTATTTGCATGCATGCCGTAGTCTTTCGTTTGTACTTATTTAATGGTAGTGCTGTTCCACTGAACCGTTCCACTGTACATTGGTCTCAGAATGTTTTGTATGATTTATCGGTGGAGGCCGAGATTTTTGTTTCGGTTGACGCCGAGATGATATGGCTTCGGGTCTATCGCCGCTTGTTTGCAGTGTTTGTCAGTGCTATAGATCCCGTCGCAAAGTTGTTGTAAATTGTCGCTGTTGCTGGTTGGAGGCCGAAATTATTGTTATCGGTTGAGGCCGAGATAACTTTAAATTCATCAAATAATGTTTGTTTGCAGTGTTTTTCAGTGCTATAACCCGTTGCTAAACTTCTTAAAAATTGTTACTATTGCTCGGTAGAAGCCGAGATTATTGTTATTGTTTGAGGCCGAGACAACTTTAAATTCATTGTCGTTTGTTTGCTGTGTTTCTCAGTGCTATAACCCGCTGCTAAAGTTCTTATAAATTTGTTACTATTGCTCGGTGGAGGCCGAGATTATGGTTATCGGTTGATGCCGAAATGGCTTTGAATCCATCGTCGCTTGTTTGCAGTGTTTCTCAGTACTATAACCCTTTATAAAAAGTTCTAAAAAATTGTTGCTTTTTCGCTATAGAGGCCAGATTATTGCTAATTTTGGTCGAGGCCCAAATTACAATAAATTATTTGGCATTTGTTTGTAGTGTTTCTCAGTGTTATAAATGGGCGTAGTTGTTACAAGTGTTGACATTGTTATGCTAATGTGCAACCATTTTCACTATAGTTTTTTCTTCTTCTAATTTTCTTTGTTCTAATAACAATGGTTGGCTGGCAAAACCATAGCAAAATACGTCACTGTAATTCCACCTATAGCCCGTTACGAAAGGTCTTGATACGCTTTCTCGATGGAAACAGAGATTAATGTTATCGGTCGAGGCCGAAATAACGTTAAATTTATGATTGCATGGTTACAGTGTTTCTTAGTACTATATCTTGTCACAATGTCTAAGGATAATTGTTGCTATCTTTGAGGGGAGGTCGATATATTATTGTTTTCGGTTGAGGCCAAAACAACAGTTGTTTCAACCCTTCTCTATTTATTGACGGAGGTCGATATATTATTGTTTTCGGTTGAGGCCAAAACAACAGTTGTTTCAACCCTTCTTTATTTATTGACGGAGGTCGATATATTATTGTTTTCGGTTGAGGCCAAAACAACAGTTGTTTCAACCCTTCTCTATTTATTGACGGAGGTCGATATATTATTGTTTTCGGTTGAGGCCAAAACAACAGTTGTTTCAACCCTTCTCTATTTATTGACGGAGGTCGATATATTATTGTTTTCGGTTGAGGCCAAAACAACATATTGGTGGTGGCCAATGCTGATCATGGGGATCCTTTTAAGCTTTGCAGTTGTTTCAATTTAAGGGCCGGGCTCCCTGTGGGATCTGTAGAGCTAGAAATTAAATATTCATCTTTAAATATATAAATAAACGTTGAGTACAACCTTCATATGAAATACAAAAAAAAAAGTGGTTTTGAATGATCAGAAGTTCGATCAACATCAACTTACAGTTATGCAGAGACCAGAATTTGGTGACATGAAAATAAAGTTTGCTATAGCCACGCCCAACATATGGTCACTGTTCAATTAATTTCATAGGCAATAATAGTAACCACAGGTGGTAGTTTGAAAATATGAAGTATTATAGATATCTACCGCTCAATTCAACAATTTGTTTTTTTTGTTTTCATTTATTTATTTTTGTTTTCTGTTGTTTTTGTCTTTTGCTTATCCTATATTAAACGCAAAACACTGGTATCCTGTTCATTCTTTTTAAATAAGATAAAGTTCACTGTGTGTAATATGTTCAGGAGTTTGATTTTTCTTTAAGCCTTTCATTTTGCTGAACCTAGGTGCGGGCGTCTAATGCCTTTTATGCCCTTAGGGGTTGCCTAGGGCCAACAATACGGTGGGCACTTTTGTTTATTTTATAACTTTTTGCCGATTTTATGTATTTGTCTATTTATTTTGTATGATATTTTCCCCTTCCGTTTCGGTTTGCTCTGGCAGTCAAATATGACTCTCGATATACTGAGCGTTGGTGCATTCGGAAGGGTTTTGCCCATCGTTTTTGCTGGCTCTAGGCCACCTCTTATTATGGTTTCCGATCGAGAGGCGGATGTTTGCAAGTCCTAGAGAGGTGATGTTTATGGACTCAACTTCCATAATCTAACAGGTTGCAATTTAGCACACTGTCGCGATACGGCACGACCTTGAAAAAACTTACTCAAACGAGTAATGCTGCGTTGTTATGTTAACTTCCACAGATAGAGAATGCTGCGTTTTGGAATAACGTAACTTACTCCATATTAAGCGCTCCACAAACAAACAAACAAAGCACCGTGAGCTGTGTAGTGGTTATCTAGGTATATACGTACATTATGGAACGCTGACCGTAAACTAGCATCACCAAGTCATTGTTTATCAACAACTTCCCCCAAAACGAGACTGATCTCGCTATATTCAGTCCAGGCCCTCTCTTTCGTTCCAATCCGCAGGGAGTCCGTCACAAATAGTTGTTTTGAACTTTTCCACGCTATATATATATACCAAGGACATCCCTGAACCGTGTGTTTTACGACGCAAATGTTACTTCATCGTTACTGAGCATGCGCGAATGCTCTTTTAACAAAATGGAGTTGATGTTTATAAAGAAATGTATGGCGGGAAACAGATATCGGAAAACAAAACATGGTTATCCATTAGACAATGTATTTGCCTAGTTTATTGTGGCTCTTAGCAGTCATTTCGTTATAGAGAGTGCATTTTGTTTTGTATCCAGAAAATAAAAAATTAGCTTACATTGTTTATCTTTAAATAGCAGTGCGATACTCAAACGCTTAATCCAAGCGTGAAAGCTGCATTATTCGTTAGCTTTAATCTTAAAAAGAGAAGCTATTACAAGTCTGATAAGATTTACTTGGTTCTTGTGTACTTGTGTTTACAAGTTAGCTAGCGTATTTATAGCTAGATTAACGGCATAAAAGCGTACTGCATGACATTGTGGTTGTAAACATACATATCAATTTGCTATAAGATCCTTCTTTGTTTCAGCCTGATTGTATACTTTATCGCTATATTCGCATATTTGCGAATCCCTTTGTATTTTAGTAGTAAATAGAGAGAAGAAAAAAAAAAAACCTGCATAAAAATATACTGAAGTACGGGCTAAACTGTCCGCAATTTCTGGCCATATGGCTTTTACTTTCCCCGATGAAACAAAAGAAAAGTTTTCGTTTACTAAGAAATCCATTATAGCTCCAAAAGAGGTGGATCTTGAGTGTTTTGAGGGAAAACCACGTCGATTGCCAATGAAGTCCCTGCTGCTCTTCTTTTTCACGCGCATGGTTTACAGCACGTTAAAGCGACAGAGAGAAACCCTTATGAACCCACCATAACTTTAGGGAGGAAATTGCTTGTTGAAGGTCCCTTGGCAACTGGGAAAGCCTTCTCCCTTGGGTTTCAGAAAAGGCACTGGTCACTAAGATTTACACCAGTACTGACTCTTCCAATTTGGGTTAGAAATGGGTTGGGGTCTCCCCTAATCGATCCAACTCACTATTAACCGATCGAGCATTCCGTTGTCAAGGGGGCTGTTTTCGCCCAATTGATATGATTTTTCTATAAATTTCTGCGCAGGGCGACCAGTAGAAAAACCATTTTGGCAATTTTCTCCGTGGCCGACACCCCACCTCAATGGGATCAAGGTTTCCTCTCAGACGATTCGTCCCCCAGAGAACGCCTACGTCTGTCCAAATCCGGTGCTGGGCAGTCCAAAACGTTTCTTGTTCTCATCACGTTGCGCCTTTACCGTTTTTGTTTTTTTCATACTGCATGTATTCCCAAGGCGTGTGGGAGTTTTTTATCAGGCCGTCGGTGATCTCATTCAATTCTGTTTGTAATGATGATATACTCCTCCTACGTACACTTAACAACAAGGAGCACTCGCATCTATCAAAGGCTTTACACTGGAATATCTAGGCATTCAGAATGTCAACTGATATATTTCTGCATAATATGATGTTTATTAACAAAAATGTTTCCTATTAGCATTATTATGTATGCTTGCGTAGTGCGTCCAGCACCCGTCTAAATTTAGGTTTGAATATCATTATTCTAATTAAAATTACGTTAAGTTTGGCGACAATGTGTAAGCGCCCAATTGCAAAGTGCAAAGTATTTTGATGCACATTCTCTTTCACCCAAGGGGACAAACGTGGACAGCCTTAAGTCTCCACCTTAAAATCTCACACAAAAAGGAGAATTGTCTTCAAACTTTGGAAAACAAAACACTCCATAATTTATTTCCCTTCCCAAGACTCTTTTCTCGTGTGTCCCCAAGGAGATAAAACTCCTTGTGTGGGAAAAGTTGGAGAGGGTGAACAATTAAAGATTCATGTCAGTAACTGTAATTTTGTAGGTTCTATTTCTAGGAGAATAAGACCGTACGTTTTGTACAAAAATGGTTGTTATTGTCGTTTTCTGGGGATTTTTTGTGTAATAAGTAAATGTCATTCTTTTTGGTTATTTCAATTTATATAAAATGGAATATGGCAGTCACCGTATTAGCTTTTGAATTATTATACTACAAACATTGAAATTGGGCTCGCCTTCTCTTTTTTAAAGAAACAAAAGAATACATGAATTATTCGTCGTGCGCAGACGTTTACAGACTTTGGATAGTATGTTGTCCACGAGCGACTCATTCAGCAAGCGTACTCGGTTATAAGTTCCAGGACTTGCACTTCTCAGTCAATTTGCTTCGATTATGACCTTTAGTTTCAGTTAAGTTCTGGGAGTGTTAAGTTTCGGGATGGATGAGTTACGGGTAGAGGGAATCATCCTTAGGCCGGTACAAATAATACCCTCGGAGCTTTAGGGTTTTTAGTTATGGGTATTGGTTTTGGGGTAAGAGCATGCAGCTAAATATACAGTTCGCGTGGCCCTGGCGGTAGGACTTACTTTCCCATAACTCATCTCTTCTGTATGCCAAAGTGGAGCAGAGTGCAATTAGAATAGATTACTATTCCAAATGCAATCATGCGTAACATTGGTATAAAACAATGAAATCTGAATAACTCGTGGTCAGTTGGTTAAGCGGGACGTCGGCAGGTAGTTTAAGAGTTTCACTCTAGTA
The DNA here is from genome assembly GCA_949775045.1 of Metridium senile. Lineage (NCBI taxonomy): Eukaryota > Metazoa > Cnidaria > Anthozoa > Actiniaria > Metridiidae > Metridium > Metridium senile. Next base: position 10,627,159 of record OX459107.1, read on the forward strand.
AACTTATTATTAGACATTATTGGTAGCCCGGCATTTTTCCCTCCCTCCCAACCCTGTAACCTTTCCTTTTACTGGCTCTCTCTCCTTTGGCTTACGGACTTACTTTCCCATAACTCATCTCTCCTGCTAGTCGCGGAGCCGGTCGGCGACAATAAGCACTTTAAGATCGGAGACTACGAACTACGGACTACGAAGGAATACGTAATATTTCAGGACGTTGTAAGCTGGGCCGAGTACGAGTGTACGGCGCGAAATTCGCATGGTTTGTTTACATTAAGATTCTCACAACGCAACGGCGAACGGTACGAGCTTTCGAGCATGAAAATAATGTAAAAATGTTATTTGAAGAAGTCAGAAATGCTCTTGTATACGCTTATATCGAAGGATATATTGATGACGGCGAATTTTTGTCACTATATGAATACTATGAACCAAGCAATACTTCGTATCCGTACTGGGAATTTGACACGTTTTGCCTAGACGATTTTACTTCAAGCGAATGTGAATCAAACTTCCGAGTGGCTAAAGATGAATTACAGTTTCCAGACAAGTTAACATGCCCTCAAGGGACCGTCTGTGATGGACTAGAAGGACTTTGTTTGTTGCTCAAACGACTGGCCTACCCATGCCGATACTTTGATTTGACGTACGTTTTCGCTCTTCCACTGCCAGAACTTTGTATGATATTCAACACAGCACTTGACTAGATCTATAATGAGCATGGGTTTCGCTTAACCTCCTGGAACCAGCCAATTCTATCACCTGTTGCTCTTCAAGAGTACTGTCAAGCTATAGCTAGACAAGGAAGTCCGCTTACAAACTGTTTTGGCTTTGTCGATGGTACTGTTCGCCCTATATGCCGCCCTGGAGAAAACCAAAGAGTAGTGTACAACGGACATAAAAGAGTACGTGCTCTAAAATTTCAATCTGTAGCAATTCCAAATGGGCTCATAGCAAATCGTTACGGGCCTGTGGAAGGCAGTAGACATGATGCACGAATGCTGAAAGACTCTGGGCTGTTGGGGATTCTCGAAAGACAAGCTGTTATCCCTAGAGGAGATATCCCGTGTATTTATGGAGATCCAGCTTACCCATTACGTCCCCGATTAATGGCCCCTTATCGGTTAGGAGAAGTCCCAGTATTTTCTCAAGATATGCATGCCTTTAATGAAGCGCTAGCAATGAGCTAAGTTAGAGTGTCTGTGGAATGGTTGTTCGGTGATGTGTCAAACTACTTTAAGTTTATTGACTTCAAAAAGAACTTAAAGTTTGGGTTAAGCGCAGTAGGAAAGTTCTACATAGCTTCTGCCCTTTTCAGCAATATCCTCACCTGCCTTTATGGGAACTTAACTTCAAGTGAGTTCCAGCCGGATCCACCAACTGTCCAAAACTATTTGGCTTAAGCACTTTTAATTATGTTTTATTTCAGATATGAAAAAAATAGCAAGGCTGCTTGTATCAGACTGTAAGACTGTTTTGCTTCACATCAACTAAAACTGAAAGGAAAAAATCCAAGAAACAAAATCTAATGGCCAAGAGTGTAATATTCAGACACAATAGAAAACAATACAAATACATTGTGTACATATAGAGTAGAGTGCATTCAGTAAAAGCGTGAAACACTAATTTCAAATTTGTGCAAAATAGTGCTAGTTGAACAATAGAAAACAATAGAATTAGCATAAAATAGTGCAAAATAGTATTACTAATGTTTCACGCTTTTAGAGTAGACGTACTAAATCCGTGAAACAAATGTTACTAATTACTGCTAAAAAGTGTTGATGAGACAATAGAGAACAAAGGAATTAGCATAATTTAGCACCTATTTTTTACTATTTATGTTTCATGATTAAGTGCGTTTACTCTACTGAATGCACTCTACATTATAGAGTACAAACATTAAAAGCGTGAAACATAAATAGTACTAATTAGTGATATTTTAATAATATGTTTTGTCCAAGTTAGGTCACTTGTGACGGTGACGCCAAGATCTTTAGTGTGCGCAACTTGATGAAGATCTTCATTACAAGGTTTTATTGATTTAAAAGAATAGATCTACCTCCTTTTTTGGACATATTTAATACCTTGCACTTTACTTCAGTCGGGCTGCGAAACATGTCTGAATCCGACGAAGAGGTTGTTGTAGGAATTCAAACATGTTTCGCAACCCGACTGAAGTAAAAACAAAATGCGTCTTGTAAACATAGTTTGATTGACGTCTACCAACTTTACGTTTTATAGCGGTGTTTTTTATGCGAGCGGTGCACGTGTGACTGAGAACCGCTCTAAGCGGCGTTTACACAAGCAATTTTTCCTTGACAAGTATCCTTGACAATTTTTATTGCTCGTGTAGACGATCAGCAAAATTTCCTTGACAATTTTATATTGACAAGGTTTCCTTGCTCGTGTAGATGATGAACAAGTTTTCCTTGACAAGTTTAGGTTGTGCCCGCAATGCCTTGCAATCAGCGGAGTACTAACATAATATTGGTTCCAGTCCCTTCTACAGTAAAAAACAAAAGGGTGTTTATTTTTACTGATCGTGCGAAAATACTGGGAACTAAGCTCATTAATGTTCCTTGCCACATTTTCCTTGTTGTCCGTCTACACGAGCAAATTTCATCCTTGACAATTTTTCCTTGTCAAGGAAAAGCCAACTTGCTAACTTGCTATTGTTCATTTTACTCCATCTACACGAGCAATTTTTCCTTGTCAAGGAAAACTTGTCAAGGAAAAATTGCTCGTGTAAACGCCGCTTTAAAGTGCTTAATGTTTTTTCAAATGACTGTAAACAATTTCTCCGTTTGTCCGCGCACGAGCGCACACGTTAGAAATTCAAACAGACATCCTCGCTCGTGCATGTCTGCGAAGAAAACGAATGCATGGAACGAAGTATGCATGGAATGATTGGAATGATTAGAATGCATGGAATGTGGAAAGAATACGCATGCGCGTGCAGTTTGTTTATTTAAAACAATCACCTTCCGCGCGCCAATCAATGTACGTTAGGTTTTCTATCAGGAATTCTCAGGGGCACTTATATAGTATCTGTCCATTTGTTTTGTATTTCGCCTTACTCAATGGACGTAGCCAGTCAATCGTTTGATTCAAGAAACAACTAATTTAATACATTGTTTCAATCCCAACCACCGGGTTTAGGTTAATTTAAAGAAAAATTGCCTATTTGCCTCCAAATAATTTTATTAGAAAATATAATATTAATCATTAATTTAAACTTTTCACTAGCGTTTTCGAGTATTTCCTTCTTTTCAAATTAAACACTGTTTTTGATAATAATAATAATAATAATAATAATTTATTTCTAGTGCATCCCAATAATTCTCGATGCCCTTACAATTGATATAAAAATACATGTTGATATAAATTAGGAAGATATAAATTGATATAAATAGATATTTACAAATAAGTAATGCTCATACAGATGTACCAGTTATTAATTTCAAAGGATGTTTGAGTTGAATAAATAGGTTTTCAGTTGATTTTTAAAATGTTCTGTGTTGGCAAAATGTGTTGTTTAAAATGTTCTGTGTTGATAACGATAAGATTACAACTTATAAACTTATTTAATCAAGAAACTTATTTGGGTTATACAAATGCCGTATAGGACAAACTCTTTTTCTACGCACCAGTGTTAATTTATTTATAGATACATCTTAAATTGATATAAGTACGTCTCAAGTACATTAAGGCCTGGGATAACAAGAGGACTAACTAAAAACTAAAAAATAACCTTTAACTGCCTTAATGTTTCTCGATAAATTTTATATTTGGTTATATGATGGAACTCAACGACCTTAACTTTTCTATGGCCTTTTTGATAATTAGTGACGTCACAGGCTAGGTCACATGACTAAACATAAAAAGCTCTCTCCGGTGGTAAATTTTCGGCAAAAAAGGATAGTTCTCAATAATAAACATAAGAAACTGTCTTAGCTGGCGACCTTTGACTTTTAGGTAACGAGATAAATGGGCATCTATGAAGTCACGTGACCTTTTTTGCATAACAACCCCTTAAAGCAGTTTACTTTTTCAACTGGATAAGATACTTTTGAAAAGCAATGCAGAAGAGAAATAACTTTAAGTATTTACTTCTCCGATACGTTTTGAACTCACTACCGGAGGAATATTTGAAAATTTGAATATCAAAAAAGTCACGTGACCCACCATGTAATCAGTGGTTCTGCCCAAAAGCAACACAAAAAGATCCCACTAAATGGAATCAAGGTTGTCTGAAAGTTTTGTTGCCTTTTGGATTGTTTTCACGAAAAAATAGAAAATATTTCGTTTTATCTGATATTAGGCCTGCATGTCCCAGGCCTTAATGTACTCTAGCTTGAGGCCAGGTACAATATTTTTATTGATTGTTATTATAATTACTATTAGTGTTGTTCTTATAGGTTTCTGGGGTTGGTTCAGCTTTCTTACTCGTGCTTTGGCTTGGTGGCTAATCCTTTTAGTGGGACATTGAGTCCTAGTGTTTGTTAGTCATGTATACTTGTTTGTATACTTGATCTTTAATAGATACACTTAATTGCAAGAATGTTGTCACATGAAAAAGGAACATTAGTAATTTGGTTAGAAAGAAATAACAGAAGAAAGAGTTCAGCTAGAGTGATCTTTATTTGGCATTATATAAATTCCTTTCTCACTAAATTACAAAAAAACAGGACAATGTTCTTGCAGCTAGGTGTACATAAATTAATAATTCAACAATTTCTTGGTTTGTGCGCGCACGAGGGCGCACATTTGAAATTCAAACAGACATCCTCGCTCTAGCATGTCTGCGAACAAATCGAATGCATGGAACAACGAATGAATGGAATGATTAGAATGCATGGAATGTGCAAAGAATACGCATGCGCGTCCAGTTTGGTTATTTACAGCAATCGTCGTCCGCGCGCCAATCAATGTACGTTAGGTTTTCTATCAGGAATTCTCAGGGGCACTTTTTGCCGTATATAAAGTGAGCTGATTCATCGCCTTATATAGTATCTGTCCATTTGTTTTGTATTTCACCTTACTCAATGGGCGTAGCCAGTCAATCGTTTGATTCAAGAAACAACTACAACAAATTTAACATCCTTGTACGTGGGAATCATAATTAACAATAAGTCGTTTCTTCCACGTTAAATTAAATGTAATTTTATTCCTAGCTTTCGTATTTACAATCCATCATCAGGGAAAACAAACGGTTATATTTTTTTTACAAACGTCAAGGAAATTAAACAAAACAGCGCGCACAATTTTCATCGCGCGCTATGTACATCGCACGCTCTAATTTTAACATTTCTAAATTTTAACATTGTTTAAATCCCAAACAACGATTGTAAGGCTACTTTAATGTTAAATTGCTTATTTGCCTCCAAATAATATCAAATCAATAAAAATCAATAAAAATCCAAATAATATCTATAGAAAATCAGATAATAATATAACAATAATTTAAACTATCACTAAACGGTTCTCCTTTTAAGTTTGACCTACGGGATGGTGGATGCTATTTTCGATTAGACCTCTCGCCCTCATTGGCTACCGGTCAAATAGCCCACTTTGCCCGCGGCACCGTGGGCTATTGACCGGTTAACCATTAGGTCTTCGGGTCTAATCGTTGCTGTTAACTTGACCTCCAGGCTCAAACAAAAATACTAATTTCTATTTATCCTTTTTCCACTTAGTACCAGGTAATATAGATAGAAATTAGTTCAACATTTCATTTTTCTTATTCAATGTATTAATTAATTATAATAATATAACAAAAATTGTTAAAAAGATGTAAAATATATATTTATATATATGAGTAAAATAAAAAAATCAAATCAAATCAAATCGTTAAATTGACTATTATTAATTTATAAGTTTCTGCATAGCATCGCCGCTGATACTCATAAATGACTTATCATATTCTACCGTTGCACCAATTCGTTTATAGGAATCAGCGATACGTGTGTTGGTAGAATCAATATCCCAGCAGATGCAGCAACAATCTTTACTGGCGGCTTTCTGTGAAAATAATAAAACATCGATTTGTAAAGCGCCTTGAATCCCAGACATGTGCGCTATATAAATATATATCATCATCATCATCATCATCGTCGTCATCATCATCATCGTCATCATCGTCGTCGTCGTCGTCGTCGTCGTCGTCGTCGTCGTCATCATCATCATCATTGTTATAATATTATTATTATTAATATTATTATTATTAACATTATTATTATTATTATTATTATTATTGATTTGTAGAATGCAAAGTAGTGCTACTTTTACGCGCTAACTCCGACGAGACGCATTCAAGTTATATGCCCGTGGGGTGACTTACGGGTAAAAATATCAATGGAAACTAGCGAGTAAACTAGTATAGTCTGCGTCGGTGTTTGATATAAACGATAGGTAATATAATGAAATTTGAAAAAAATATCCGGTGTGCTCTTCGACACCGCGCGAGGAAGGCCGCCCGCGAATAACAAAAAACTTTTGTTCAATATAGCGCGGGAGATGCGTGGTAAAAAAATGATTTTATCCGCTTTAAAAAATCCTCAGATCGAGTAGTTGGGTTGCCTGTGGGTTATTGTGTCAATTTTCCTACTCAGTTGCGAAAAACACAACCGGATCTTTTACGTCCACCTCATAGTATATAGGATTAGTGCCACAAAAACTGTGTGTTCCCGTCTGCTTTCACTCTGAGTGATTATGGCAGCTAAAAGTCGACTGAAGCCCGTTTATGTAATTATACCAACTTTTTGCTTGTATAATAATTAGTTCCTAACAACGTTTTACTTCGATTTCATTTTGGACAACGTTTATAAAACGGGTGTAAATGCAATATGTATCGTATCGATACATGTCCAGTATTACAACTAGACTCAAGTTGTAAAATAAGTTTACAAGTTGAGTCTATTGGTGAACAACCACAGGGTTCCCAGTGAGGGGAGGGGAAGGAAGATATAATTAACCTCATGTTTGGTAACCCTGTCTTCCTTATCAATATAATTCATATTATGGGTTTCCTGTGTCGTTACTGGATGTGATTTACAATGCATTTGGGTACCCTGTATTTGCTTGCGAGGCAGGTCGCTTACCAGTTGAACAAGTTGTACTAGTAGTAAACGCGGTTTTCAACTTGTATACTAGTGGTATAATATCTTATCTCGCTGTCAAACGATCAAGGAGCCTGTCTATGTTAAGCCGTTCTCAAAACGCAACCCTTCAATATCGAGCACTAGGCATACAAGCACTGATAGCAATATCTATGGCAAGGATGTTGTTTTAAGAAATGCACATGCAATAATAACCATTACACAATACCTTTGCTAGCTCCTTCGTAAGGGCTCCTCCTAATCCTTTACCTACATAGAAATATATAATAGAAAATGTCAAAATTCCTAATGAACAAAATAAGGATATAGAGGACACCATGTCCACACACCATTTCCACTACTATGTAAAGAACTCACATGTTTTTGGGGAGGATGGGGGAGGAACAGGATTACAAAGAAAACAATATGTACAGTGTCGTGGTAGAGAACACATCAAACAAACACAGTTCACATGTGATCTATTACCTAAGCTCAAAATACGGATTACCCCCTTACACTGTTCTCTCTGCAATCTTATACGGTATCCGTGCTTTTGAATCGAATTGAAACAAAAAGTGAGATAGTGATGATGGACTTAATTCATGTCTTGATGGACAAATGTCTTTATCACTGCACGTTCACTTTTTATCTCACTTCGATGCAAAGGCATGGCGGCCTTTCAAAATGACACAGAGAACAATAAAAGGGACTACAGTAAAACCCCGCGTATAAGAACCTATATTTTTCCAAGTCAGCCTCAACAGGTTCTCATATAAATGGTGCTTAACTTGAAATCGGGCTATGTAGGTTCTATTAGCATCACTCACTTCATCATTACAACGCCTTTCTTCCTATTTTATTTACATACAGGTGAATATTTTTGCACATGGCTCTCTTTTTACAAAAAAAAAATAAAACAAGTGAAAATTTCAGTCTGACAGGTTCTTAAATTTTAGGTTCTTATACGCGGGGTTTTACAGTATTGAGCAATAAGTTTCTTTCACTTACCTCTTTCTGTTGGGACAACAAACAAATCTATCATATACATTGATCTTCCTTGTCTAGGTGTGTATGTATAATGGTAGGCGCTGTATCCTATATATAAGGTTTTTACTTTGATCTTTACATGATTCTATTTCTAGCGACTCAGCTACAATACAGTACACCCATGGGTCGGCTCCAAAACAATCCTCAGTGAATTCTAAAGGAGTATCACATTAGTATTAATAAGTAGATGTTTAAAGTACAACAAGTTATAAATAGTAAGGATATACACCGAATCGAAATATGGCATCCAATTTTAATAACTATTGTTCTTGACTGACTAGCCTCGTATACATGTGCAAACTCCATTGTGTTTCAACGAGAACACGAGGCTAGCCAGACATAAACAATAGTTATTAAAATTGAACGCCATATTTCGATTCGGTGTACAAATGCCATGTTTTGATCTACGTCTGACACCATTTTCAATTTCCATGGGTGACCAAGCAGTGAGAGTGCTGGCCTTTCACCACTGTGATCTGAGTTGGATTCCCAGCTCAGGCGACAAGTGAACAAAGTTTGTTTGATGTGTTGTTCTCTCTCATGCCACGAGGGTTTTTATCCGGGTTATCCGGTTTTCCTCCTGCTACAAAAAATCAACATGTGAGTTTGAATGTAGTGTGCTTGTAAATACAGAATGTAGTTTGGAGTGTATGTAAGAGACAGCAGGCCCCCACCAGCTAAGCTAAAAAATACGGCCCGATGGGTCCATGTGGCTACTGCTTCATTATTGAAACAATTTGAAGTTTTATTTCCTTTCATAGAGCTAAATACCCATGAAATAAAAATAAAATTGCTACTGTATTAATATCGGAAATAGCAGATGAAAGCTGTAATAAGTAATGTGCTAAAACTCACTAAAAACAGCACTTACAAAACTAGCGTACTCCAATCAAAAGAGAACTGGAAGAATGGTGGTCACATTTGGTTGTGACTATGGGCACACTTTCTTTATTTGAGTGCTGATTGGTTCCGATTGTAATAAGTGAATTTGGTGAGGTCTTCTGATTGGGTCCAAAATTTTGTTGAATACTTTTTGATTTCCGACTCGATTGCAGTGAACCTTTGAGTGCTGATTGGTTACGATTTAATTTCCGAAAACCTTACACTCTTACAATTCGATAGCATTGTAGGCTTTGCTTCTGTTGAAGCAAAGCCACAAAAACAAAGCCTGCTTAAACAAATAAAACATTTTTTTAATGATAAGCTTGAAAATGGTGTCAGACATACACCGAAACGTCACATTTATATCCCTACTATTTATAACACATTAATATCATTTTAAATGTTATTATAATTGATGTTGCTAAAAAGTAGTTTCATCAACATCTGCATTACCATAGTCATAATCTTATAATAATTCATGAGAAAGTTACAAAGTAATTCATAACCATTGAGAAGGTTGTATATCACATACAGATTCGTCCTGATTTGCATAATTTTTCACTCAAAATTTTAGCTTGAACACTTTAGTCAAATATCAAACTAGCTTTGCAGTTTCAAAAGTACTATACATTATCCGTCAACCTGTATGAGATATACAATGGCTCATCCTGAACACATCCTTGTATATCCCATACAGAGCGGCTGCTCATATTGTATAATATGGTACTTACCATCATGGTAATCACTATAATCATCAACATCATCATTGTAATCAACACCATCAATGTAATCACCACCATCATTATCATCATAATGATTGTAATCACCACCACCACCACAATCATCATCATTGTAATCAACATCAACAAGGTAATCACCACCACCATTATCATCATCATTGGAATCACCACCACCATCATCATCATTGAAATCACCACCACCACCACCACCACCACCATCATCATCATTGGAATCACCACCATCATCATCATTGGAATCACCACCACCACCACCACCACCACCATCATCATTGGAATCACCACCACCACCACCACCATCATCATCATTGGAATCACCACCATCATCATCATTGGAATCACCACCACCACCACCACCATCATCATCATCATTGGAATCACCACCACCACCACCATCATCATCATTGGAATCACCACCACCACCACCATTATCATCATCATTGAAATCACCACCACCACCACCATCATCATCATTGGAATCACCACCACCACCACCATCATCATCATTGGAATCACCACCACCACCATCATCATCATCATCATTGGAATCACCACCACCACCACCATCATCATTGGAATCACCACCACCAACATCATCATCATTGGAATCACCACCACCAACATCATCATCATTGGACTCACCACCACCACCATCATCATCATTGGAATCACCACCACCACCACCATCATCTCTGGAATCACCACCGCCATCGCCATCATTGGAATCACCACCACCACCACCATCATCATCATTGGAATCACCACCGCCACCACCATCATCATTGGAATCACCACCGCCACCACCATCATCATTGGAATCACCACCACCATCATCATCATTGCAATTACCACCACCACCACCACCATCATCATCATTGGAATCACCACCACCATCATCATCATCATCATCATTGGAATCACCACCGCCACCACCATCATCATTGGAATCACCACCGCCACCACCATCATTATTGGAATCACCACCACCATCATCATCATTGGAATCACCACCACCACCACCATCATCATCATCATTGGAATCTCCACCACCACCACCACCATCATCATCATTGGAATCACCACCACCACCACCATCATCATCATTGAAATCACCACCACCACCACCATCATCATCATCATTGGAATCTCCACCACCACCACCACCACCACCATCATCATCATCATTGGAATCTCCACCACCACCACCACCACCACCATCATCATCATCATTGGAATCTCCACCACCACCACCACCACCACCATTATCATCATCATTGGAATCTCCACCACCACCACCATCATCATCATCCTTGGAATCACCACCACCAACATCATCATCATTGAAATCACCACCACAATAAGCCATGATTGTAATGACCTTCACCACCACCATCATCATCGTCGTCATAATCATCCCCATCATCAACCTCATCAAAAAAGTGATGCATTAGAACAAAGCATATTGATCACCCCTATAGATAAAGTATTGATAGCATTGTCAGTACAAACCACTATGTACCTGCAACTACCAACCTTCTAAAGGAACTCCTTTGTACTTGAGTGACATACCATGGTATGCTATCATGTCCTGGAAAAAAAAATTCTGAATTGATTTACATTTACATATAATGATAATCAGGGGCAGATCCAGAGTGTCCAGTCCCTAAATATCTTTCAAATAAAACAGGGGTAATTACGGCCGTAAGGTGATGTCCAGTGCTTGAAGGGAAACCCCCTAGATCAACCCCTGATAATAATAATAATATTAAGTAATTTTTATCTAGGCCCTAAATGATAAACATATAAAATAGACAATTAAGATAAAAAAATATACATAAACATTCAATAAGAAATATGTACAAGTAAATTAAAAAGAAAAAAATGCAAAAGCTATCTAAATGTAAATAATTATATAGAAAATTATAATCATAATTTGAAGATCCAGAATGTGCTAATTTGAAATTAACCTAGTCCTAAGAATTGAAAAATACAATCTAGGTTGAGCTCATGCATTTAAGCTTTTTTCATGCTTTCAAGCTCTTTGTATGCAAATGCTGCAAATGCAATAGATAAGAGTACTACTGTGTTATGATGCTACTGTGGGCTACTTTTACTTAAGGCAGGATTCGTACGGATGTCAGTAAACAAAATCTAAAGAGTTTTCAAGGAGTTTTCAAGGACCAAAAAGTAATTTTTAAGCACTTTTTGGGGCTGATGCATTCTGGGCTGGTTGTTCCCAGTACCCCTCAATAGATGCAAGGTGGCCTGGCAGATAATTCCTTGTTGAACTTATTTTTGACGAAAAAGATGTACAATACTAGAATTTCTACTTAACTTTAATTTGAAATACTAGGATTTTTACCCTACTTTAGCTAGAATTAAGGAGTTTTTAAGGAGTTTTTGCTGATTTTCTAAAATTCAAGGGCTTTTCAAGTGCACTTAAAAAAGTAAATCAAATTTAAGGAGTTTTCAAGGAGTTTAAGGAGTAGCACGAACCCTGTTAAGTGCTGCAATAGTAGTAGAGACATACATCTAGGGACAGACCATCTCCCAAGCTGATATACCGTATCTTGGAATGTCTGACTATATATTAGGCTTCTTAACTAACCAGGGCTAACCACTAAGCCACAAAGTGAATTCACTTCGTTGTTCTCATTTTTTTCCATATTTATCCTAACAAGGTCCATTTTCAGCTTGGCAGACGCACTGTCCCTAGTTGAAAGTGTAATACAGCATAACAGGAAATAAAAGCAACTAAAGTAATAACTGAATTGAAATGCTTTCAGTGTATAAGTGAAATGCAGATACATGAGAAAAATATCATATGCCCTTGCCAGGAATTGAACCCCACAGTTTCGGCTTTCTAGTCCGACGTGTTACCACTACACCACAAGGACCAACCACGCTAAATACACAGCTGAACAATGTAGTATAGGGCAACTGCGGGGTCCCAGGGTGATATTACAACATAAATGGAAAGGCATAAGTGAAGTGATTAATATTGCCCTGGTAACACGTCTGACTAGAAAGCCGAAACTGTGGGGTTCAATTCCTGCCAAGGGCATATGATATTTTTCTCATGCATCAAGTAATAATGTTTTCATCATTATCCCCTTACATATGGCCAACTCATCGTATCATCATTATTGCTAATATTAGAAAATGGAATATATGTGAGCCAATGTTGTTCAGTGAGCGTCTTTATTCTCTCCCTTACCACAAGGGTTTTACGGGTCTCTGGTTTTCCTCATGAGTGAAATTATATGTTGTAAATATTAAAGTAGTGGTGGTGAGCGTCAAGCACAAAAGATCCCAGATTGGATAAGATGGTAATAAAATATATGTTTTTAATATATACTCTGGTGCCTTCAACATTTTTTACCAGTGAAGAAGCTTTAATTAGAACGGGTTTTATCTTATGGATAAGTGGTTAACCCAGAAAATATCTTGATCTTCTAAATAAAAGTTACGTTCTGTGATTATAATGTTTATGGGTTGTATCTTATGACGCCCTGTTAGGGGGGTCTGAATAATCTATAATCCTGATTGAAGTTCATAAATAATCGGTAATCCTAAATTGTAAATAATGATTTACCAAAAATAAATTACAAACGAGTAATCCTAAATCCTCAATTGGTCCTAAATGTTGCAAAAATAGTCCATAATCCTGAAACTTTTGGGTCAATAATCCATATCCCTGCTCTAAAAACCCCTAATAATCCATAATCCTAAAACCCTAACAGGGCCTCTCTTATGGATAAAGATTTATGGGCTCCATTATCCATTTTATCTTCTGGATAAACATTCATGCAATTGTAAACGATAGCGCTGTAAAGCCTTTGTACAACAAGCACAGGATAAATCAATGTTCTTCAAGAATTGGCATACATTTAATCAGTATCATTTGTGTAATCGTGTGCTGGGTGATAATTCTTAGCAAAGGCATTAGATAATAAAGACGTAGATGTCAAATTATAGTTTTACACCATTGAGTTCTCGAAAATAGTAATCGGTGTGGCTTCCATCAAACTTCGAAAGGTCGGGAAAGGGGTATTTGTCTTTTATCTATCTAAAATCAATCTTACTTGATGAACTATTACGTCATATGACGCAAGACGTCCTGTTATGTGATGTTTTCGCACTGATATATATCAGACATGTCCAGGCCTCACCGGCCAATGTCTTAGGTCGGACATCCAAATATACATGTATTTCAAAAATCGTTGTCGCCGTATCAAACATCCAGTCTACACTCAAAGAGGGTCCTGAAGGTGCAAAATGGGAGCTGGAATTGGCCTTATTTTTGACTGGGAAAATGGGATTGGATGCACTGGGACTGGGATTTACAAATAAAAGAACAATAGAAAATGGGAATGGGAATGGGATTGAAAACTTGAGCAACACTGATGGGATTGTTTTGACTGGGATTTGGTCCAAATATAAACTGGGAAATGGGATTGGGACCCCCCCCCCCCCCCCCCCCTTCAGGACCCTCCTCAAAGGATGACGGTACAATTTTCTTTTATTATCGATTCATTCATAGCATATTTTGGTTGTACGTGTTTGTGGGTTATATGACCAAATGAGTTGTTGCAGTGGCATGACATTATGTTCATATTACAGACTTCCTTTGCAGGCTTAAGAATATTAACTATAGTTTCGGCTGCGACAACGATTTGTATTTGTCAGTACACTATCTTTATATACTGGTTCATCAATTTTAACATGGCTCAAAGCTCTTCTTAGGTACTTTAGAACATTTTAAGATCGGTTCATCTTGTTAAAAATGTTTAACAACTTTTTAATGTATGACAAGTTTGCAAATTCAAAACTATTAGAAATTCTTGAAATTAGTGAACTAAAAGTGAATGAAGAAGTTAATAAACGAAACTAGTTTTCACTGAGTTTACAGTTTAATTGTTAAGTACGTGAAAGATTGTATAGTAATAAACATTTTTGCTTTAGTTATATAAAACATCAAGAATATTAATGCATAGTGAAATTAAATAGGGAAATTCATTTGACCCCAGAAGCGTCATATGACTCAATTCGTTCATTGCTGTACAATATGGATAAGAAAGTCTCGTTCGAAACGAAAAGCTTTAAAGACGTTTGTGAAAGCGTTTGTGATGGAGAAATCTACTATCACAGACACAAAGCTTATCTAAAGAATTGCCAACAAACCGAGTCTTTTCTAAAACTTCTAAGAGGTTCTTCATGGCCTGGCACCAGCTTATCTGATTGATCTTGTGCATATCAAGACTCCGGGTCATTACGCGCTGCGTAATAATCAACAACTTCTGTTGGAGGTACCCCGCACAAAGTGCAAGACTTTCGGAGATCGGGCCTTTGCTGCTGCGGTCCCGAGAGTATGGAATGACCTTTCCCTGGCTGTTCGTCAAAGTAACAATATAGAACAATTTAAGACTAGACTCAAAACATTTCTTTTTAATTTAGCATTTAAGTAGTATAAAATTATTATTAGTTCCTTTTTGTTATCTTTCCGGCATAATTAATTTTTTTATTTTAAAACAAAACACTATCTTTCAAATATATTTATATCAGACATTTTTGATATATTATACATTTTACTATTTTATATATATATATATTTATCAATTTTATAATTGTAAAGCGCTTAAGAATATCTAATAATTTAGGCGCTATACAAAACTATTAAATTATTATTATTATTATTATTATTATTATTATTATTATTATTATTATTATTATTATTATTATTATTATTATTATTATTATTATTATTATTATTATTATTATTATTATTATTATTAAGATTCCATTTACTATCAGCAATTGAAAGCGTTTCTATCCGAGATGTGTGCAAAGTGTTAAGCGTTGGATCAGGCGATGGTGAAGTTGATTTCAAGTAGTGAAAGTCCTCAAAGATGTCTCCAAGAAGAGGATCTTCACCAGACTCCTCGAGCCCAACAAGTATTCCTTAAACAAATACAGAGAAACCATCATGACCAAACTCCCACACGAGCTGAGCAGCGATCAGGTAACCTTCGACGTCACCAAACCACAGACACTTCAAGAATACATGATGGAAGAGAAAGCTGACCCTGTCAAGTTTGACATCGTCCATTTTGTCCATACTCTGTACTTTGTGGATGTAGAAGAAGCACTGGCTCACTGCTATAGAGTACCGAAGTGATGACGTCACAATTTTTTTTTTTTTTTATCTTTTCGTATTCAGACTACTTTCATCATAGAATGCTAGTCAAAATATCTCATATCACAGCCGTTTCACACTCAAATGATCCCAAATTTTCGGTCAGCCTATTTTATGACTAGCATTCTATGATGAAAATTATTTGAATAGGAAAAGCCAAAGTGTGACGTCACACTTCGTACTCTATTACAAAGTGCTGTGAGAAAAAGGGGTGATGTTCTCTCTTTTAAGTATCTATAAATTATTAAATTAAAGCCTAGTTTTCACTAGCGACGCAAGCACAAGCGCAAACACAAGCGCAAGCGCAAGAGACCTTATTTCGTCGTGAAAACCGTTTGACGCAGTGATAACGCAAGCGCAAGTGCAAGATATCAAAAATGTTCCTTTTTTCTTGCGTTTGCGCTTGTGCTTGCGCGTGGCACTAGTGAATACTTTGTTTGCGCTTGCGCTTATTCACGTCTCGTTTTCACATGCTTGTGCTTGCGCTTGCGTTTGCGCTTGCGTTGCGTCGCTAGTGAAAACCAGGCTTAAGCCTTCTTACGGATTCTTGTAGCGCCTTCTGTAATTTTGTTTTTCAAACGTTCAGAGCTTTCAACTTATTAAAATTTAAACTTATTAAAAACGGTTAGTTCAGCAAGAATTTGTGCTTGTCTTTTCTTTGTTGTTCTATTAAACATTTTCTAAAGTAATGGAATAAAAAGCGAGATGGCAATATATACATTTATTTATTATAAGTGTATGTCCTAGTTTCTTAGTTATTTACAATTAGTTGTATCGTTATTTACAATTTGTCAATATTGATATATGTATTTTATTGTTATTACAATGGGGTTGCGCTTCGCATGGGACCTGCGTCCCGTTTGCGCAAATCACATTGGGCTCGTTTAATTAAACGTTTGTATGCATTGTCATTTAGTCTGTTTTGATAGTTTATTTTGTAAATCTGTTTTTTAAGTCTAATTTGTAACTCATACGTGCCCAATAAAAAAAATCCGTAAGAAGGCCCAAGGCTTTATTTTTAAACTCGGGCTTTTCCGTACACGGAAGCCCGAGTAATTAGTTCTGGTAATTGTGTGATATAAATAAAATACAACTGTCTGCAAGACCTGCTTCCCCCGCAGAGGTCTCGTAGATTACGTGACCAAGGGCACAATTATATCTTACTTAACGTTTTAAAGATCATTTAAAAACCAGCCACACCCCAATATTGTTTTATGTAGGTTTTGAGATCCAGAGTAAGACCTATCGGGACTGAAATCAAAACCAGGACAGGTTTGAATTTGAAATTCAAGACTTGTCCCCGGTTTTGAATTCAGTTCCACTGTTATTGCGAAACTGAAGAAGAAGAAAAAACAAACAATTTGCAACAGTTTTAATCAACTGGAAGGACAAACAACAACTTGGTAATTCACAATACTTGAATAAGAATTTTTAATTTTGTAGTTATGCACTTCGCCCTATAGTTTGAACCTTTATTTGTAAATGGATGTGTTTTTAAATTTTTGAAAATTCTTTCGTACCATTTTAATCATAGTTTAAAAAATATTGTAATTATTGTAAATATTGTAAATAGTCAAACCATTGCTCATGTTAACCTACACGTCTGCTGTAGGGACGATTATTCTATTAAAGACTTATCATTATTATTTAAATGTGGTAAACAGGGTACCAGTCCAACAGCATGATCTCCCGCTGATAAAAGCGCGATGCGGTCAAGATTTGAGCAAAAAACCAGACTGACATTCTTCATTTAAATCAGACTCAAGTTTCATTGAAGACAACATGGTATCACTTTCAAACGTCTTGTTTCCACTGTGTTGGATAATAATGGCTTACAGAGGTAATGTGACTTAATTACTGCATGTTCTATAAAGAAGGATAGTGAAGTTTTCAAGTGTGTTTTCAAAACATCGAAAAACAAACTAATTTTTACTCTGCTTGAATGAAAATGAACCAAATTGAAAACAATAATCAACCCAGAACAAAAGCTATTCTTACAAACTAATTTTTACTCTGCTTGAATGATGATAAACCAGTTTCAGATTGAAAACAATAATGGACCCAGAACAAAAGCTGATTTTAAAAAACTAATTTTTACTCTGCTTGAATGATGATAAACCAGTTTCAGATTGAAAACAATAATGGACCCAGAACAAAAGCTGATTTAAAAAAACTAATTTTTACTCTGCTTGAATGATGATAAACCAGTATCAGATTGAAAACAATATTGAACCCAGAACAAAAAATAGTAAAAAATAGGCGTTTTATGGATAAGATAATTTTAGTATCTTAAAATAATGACTGGGTTTAGAAGGGTATTTTCGCATAGAGGACGGTGTTTTTCAATCCTGACGAACGGTGATTCAAGCTACTTGTAAACAAAACAATGGGTTTAGAGTGAACTATACTATAGACCTGTTTTCAATAACCCGTGAAACACTCTTTGATAGTGTATCACTCTTTAATATTCAAACTTCATGCACAGTACAAAATCCTGGAATCTAATTGGCTCATGAGCGCCCTGTAACGGGATTTACAGAATAATTTTTATGTTGTAATGACATTACTGCACGATTTTCATTCTGTAATAAGCTAACATCTTCCCTCACACTCAGAACACAAATATTTATAAAAAGTAAGCATTTTTGAGTCATTTACAATGCATTTACAATTACGACGCTTTGCTTTTAAATGGCTTCCCAGTAATTTTACTGAACAAGCGCGGGTTGAAACCGATGGCTGTTTTCAACAAACTTACCAACATTGTAAGACCAAAATACATACAATTGTTGAAGTTTTCTCCATCATTTCAAATTGAAATGTAAAGACAAAACGTTTTATTGATATATCTCAACGTCGAAGAAACGAAAATGAGCTTTTAGAAAGGAATATAGACACAAACAAGTGAATCCAGCTCAACTCAATGCCATGTTGTTTACAAATTAGAAAGAGAAAAACACAGCATTTTTGAACAGCTATATTGAGGTATGTTAAAGTTATTTTACATTCATGTTGGGCTGAAAAGGATTTCGTTTGCTTAGTTTCTTGTCAGGTTTTGGAAATATACTTACATTTCCTTACTTTTTGCTCGTTAACATGTTTGTCAAAACCAACGCTCGCGCTTAATCTAGCATTTGAAACTCTCTCTTCGGCGGCTGTTTTTGATTGTTTATCGCATTTCGTAATCGTCTATTCAATGCTGTACACTCAGTTTGAATATTAAAAGGGTTAGAGACTTCTAGTTCGTGCTTTACCGTCAAATACACGCACTTGCTGGCTGTAGAATGAACTCGAAATCTTCATACAGCACTCGGCTATCACCTCGTGCTGTATTTGATTTCTCGTTCATTCTACAGCCAGCGCGTGCGTGTATTTGCCGGTAAAGCACTCACATCAGTCTCTAACCCATATTTAATGCACCTTTATTCTATTGTGTTCTTTTGTTGTTATTTGACTATCATGCTTTAACTAATACAATTTGCTTCACGGGTTAATGAGAACAACTCTGAACAGCCCGAAAAATTTAGTAGATTATTTTCTTCGTCCTATTGTTCTAATAAACAATTGAGTGCTATACTTTTGATGATTTATATTTTCTTTATGTTTTAATGAATCGTTTTGCTATGTTTCTATTTATATTTTCATTAATTTGTTTTTCAGTTTTACAGTGCGACTTCTTCAACCGAGGCCATGTACCGCCGCGAAAATGATCCCCGCCGCAATATTGATCCCCGCCGCAATAATGATTCCCAAGTCGCCGCAATATTGATCCCCGCCGCAATAATGATTCCCAAGTCGCCGCAATATTGATTCCCACCGCAATAATGACTCCCAAGTCGCCGCAAAAATGATCCCCAAGGAATTATGAACTTGGACAACTCGTGATCGATGGAGCATGGACTATTTCTATATTTTCCCATGCATTTAAACACATATATGTGAACGTTTTAATATTCGTTTCTCTTTTCTTTTTGTTTGCTTTTTTTTGTGTCATGAAGTGTTAAATATAACGCGTTTTAGCTATCATTTCAAAAGTTATTTTATATATTGAAACTCATTATCTATATACTGCCTTTCATCTTCGTTATCTATGTAGTGCTGTATTTTATCTTTTTTGTACTATTTTTGAAGTCTCAATAATTTCTGTGTAGCTCATGTAATCAACTACAAAGTTGGAGTTTCAATTTTATATTCAAATGATATCAGGGTGATCTGTTAAGGTCAAGCTAGTAAAAGAGATAAACGAGATTAACTTCGCTTCAACAATATGTGAGATCAAATTTAAGTTTGACCGAGTTAGATTTTTAAAGCGGTCTCGTCATAGAAATATTAAATTAAAATCAATTATTTGTAGTAAAGCCAGTTTTTATCAAGCAATCCCCATTGTCGCACAGTAGTTAGAAGCGATGATATAATAGGAGATTTGTGGAATTTTATGAGAACCTCAACAACTATGATTGTTCTATAAACATATCCTGGTCATCTTTGTCCAAAGTACTTTGCTCATTTAACTCCCAGTGATAATATCAACATGAGCGAACAGCAGAAGAATGGAAATGTAATATAGTTTAAAGAAGTCCATACTACAAGGCCTCCTACAACGATGTCCAGAAAGGAATCCACGAGGTAGAGAATGAAATTTGATATGTTTGTTTTAAATGTGACATGCTCCATCGATCCCGAGTTGTCCAGGTTTGTCATTTCCATGGGGATCATTATTGCGGCGACTTGGGAATCATTATTGAGGCGGGAATCATTATTGCGGCGACTTGGGAATCATTATTGCGGCGGGGATCAATATTGCGGCGACTTGGGAATCATTATTGCGGCGGGATCAATATTGCGGCGGGGATCACTTTCGCGGCGGTACAGGGCATACAAACAGATTTCAAAATTTGCGAAGGTTTCTCGCAGGCTAAAAAGTTTCCTATTAATTCAAACTAGCCTGATTTTCAGAGCAGGCCTGGGTCCTACGCTATCGCTTTCTTCCCAAAAGAAAGCGATAGCATAGGACCCAGGCCCGATCTGACAATCAGGCTAATTCAAACTTGATGTATTTTGAATTATAAGCATCATATTTTTTTGAAAAAAAAAAACATTTGTAGTGTTTCTATTGTCCATACTCTCGATCGTGATAGATTATAAATTCTGTTTCGGTGGCCTCGGCCTCAGAGTCTTTGCATTTGTTTCATTATTTAGCTTTATTGTCTATTTTTGAATAACCATTTTTTTGTGGAGGAGAAGGGGGGAGGGAGATGTTGTATTTCAAAATTTGTTTGATTTGAATTACAATAACCCCCCCCCCCCCCCCCCAATAAAAAAAAACCGAAGTCATTGTGAAAGTAGTGTATTTTTATTATAATGTTTCATGTTTTATCTGCAGCCAGCGTGGATGGGTCAAGCGTTATCCTGCCATACTGGCAAAATGAGTGCATTGTGAAACACAACAACTACCGGGCTGAACATAAAGTAAATATAACATAGATATAACGTAAATATAACATAGATATAACGTAAATATAACATAGATATAACATAGATATAACGTAAATATAACATAGATATAACGTAAATATAACATAGATATAACGTAAATATAACATAGATATAACGTAAATATAACATAGATATAACATAGATATTGAAGGAATAGAAAACGAGGCAGCGTGCTCTATCGAGTCATAGAGCACGCGGGAATTTTAAGAAGACGAGAGAAGCGTTAGGAGAAGCACGACGCGTAGCGGAGTGCTTCTCAGCGCTTCTCAAGTCTTCTTAAAATTCCCAAGTGCTCTATGACTCAATAGAGCACTGCTGTCGAGTTTTCTATTTCTTTTATAAAATATTCAGTAGTTAAAATCAAACGAATCGACGCTCCGTGCACTGTTGAGTTATAGAGAACGCTTCTCAGCCAATCAGAGCGCGCGATTTATATCAAATATTTTATAAAACGTAAATATAACATAGATATAACGTAAATATAACATAGATATAACATAGATATAACGTAAATATAACATAGATATAACGTAAATATAACATAGATATAACGTAAATATAACATAGATATAACGTAAATATAACATAGATATAACGTAAATATAACATAGATATAACGTATATATAACATAGATATAACATAGATATAACGTAAATATGATTTCATGTTTCAACTATAGAGTTTATATCATTTATCAGTCATCATCATTATCATCGTCATCATATCTAAATCAATTTCCAATAATCATCACCGTCATTTCCCCCAGCATGCATGAATCAGAAGGACCCATGAGCAATCATGACCATCATAGCCGCCTTCACAGTTTCCTGCGCCATCTTGAAAGGCAGCCAGGCCTTTGCATCAAGGCGAGACGAACATGGAGCTTGCAATGATAGAGACCTTTTAACACCTTGCCTGCAGTGAGCAGAGTTGTGTGCTAAAATATTCATGGTAGTGAGTGTGAGTGAGAGTTACACCAATTAGCCAATGGCTAAATACATTGAGACGTTAAAAAAGTGATTTATTTTTTATTTTATTTTTTGCCAGACAATTACTCAAGTGTCTCTATCATTGCAGAGAACCGTGAAGGGGAATATTATCATCATTTCTCCCAGCATGAATAAGGATCCATGAGCAATCATGATCATAATTCAATCATCACACTAGAAATCCCTGTATTCTTTTAACCTAGGTCCACTCCGGGTCTTTAAATAGCCGTTATAATTTTAGCGATCTTACGATTTAGGCCTAGTCTGGAACCTAAACTCGCCTTAACTCGCAGCGAGTTTGGGCGAGTTAAGGCGAGTTAAGGCGAGTTAAGGGAAATCAAAATTTCAATGCTGCGAGTTAAGGCGAGTTAAGGCGAGTTAAAGAAAAATCCCATAATTTGGAGTGACACTAAAAGAACATGACTTATATGTGTATATTTCAGCTTTGTGAGATGAGGTTAAGGCAATTCCCTGTGCATTATGACATTGAGTAATTTACTGCGAGCTTGTGCGAGTTAATGCGAGTTTGTGCGAGTTAAGGCGAGTTTGCGCGAGTCAAGGCGAGTTAAGGTCCCAGACTAGGCCTCGATTTTGAGCGATCATGTCTGTTCTTCTGACCCGGAGTAGGCCTTTAAAACATGTGGTTCTTACTTTAGACAGGAGGTTTAGTATGGTCGAGTGATCTCGAACAAAAAGCTAAATCGTGGGCCGACTATTTGGCTACTTCTCAACTCGTCAGCCGTGGAGAGAAAGGAGAAAACCTGTTTCTAACCAGTGGACAACAATTACCAAACTGTACAGATATTGTCGATGTATTCTACAACGAGATTAATAACTATGACTACAACAATCCTGGTTTGTCTAAAAACACTGAAAGATTCTCTCAGGTAAGGACGGTCGTATCAAAGATATGCCTATTGTTCTGTTGCAATCTCAACCTGTTAAAAAATAGAAAAAATCTCGCGCGCTAATCAATGTCTTTTGTTACTTCTCACCTACAATACATATATGGTAATGGCATTGTTTTCAAGATTGCATACGGTTCTGATACGATAGCTTTATTATATGATTTAATATTCTTCAGTATTCAAAGCAGGGGCAGATCCAGAAATGTGTCAGGGGCTGTCCCAATTGCACATAAAGGGTTCTTGTGGTATTAGGAGGTGTCTGGTCTCTAAATGTCTTAAAAATAGGGGTAATTGCGGCGCTAGGGGGTGTCTGGTGTCACTAGGGACAACTCCTAGATCCACCCCTGTAAAATAGAGTATATTCTTTATCTTTTCTTGTTTATTTGACAGCTTTAAAGTTCTTTATTGCATAGCTTTAGTATATGATTGATTATTTAGTATTTTATACAGCCCGCAATAAGGTGTAGAACATAAAATACACCTATAAGTTATAACAAAATGAAGAATTGTATTGATGTACTTGTGTCTTATCGCCGAAAGTATGAAACAGACTGACATCAGCATAATCACATTCTCTTTTATCCCTTATTGAGAAGCAGTGAACTTTTTTAAAAAAAAATGCTTCTGATTGGCTTATACTAACCGGGAGTGCGCGTGCGAAATCACCAGGAAGTGCATCTTGAAGAATCCTTCATCTGGTCGATCGCAGTGACTGTGGTCATTGGTGAAAAACTCAACTGCTGTTTCAATAAATCTTACATTATAAACATTTTGCACATGTTTTCTCTTTTCTCACTCATAGGTTCTCTGGAAAAACACGGTCAAATTAGGCGTGGGATATTCAAAACGACAAGATGGCAAGTACATCGTGGTGTTCCGTTACAAACCTCCTGGAAACTATAACACCAAAAGTGCCTACCAGGAAAACGTCCTGCCTCCTCCTGTGAAAGTAGCAGGAGCCGGAGCGCTTGGCTATCAAATAACGATAACAACTCTAGCAATGGTGATCGCATCGGGGCTTGTCATTTAACTGGCGGATGTATAAAGCGCATTAGAAAACTCTAGCTCCCCCCTTTGTACGCACAGGAACTATTTCCAACCCTAAAAGGAGCACCGATCACCCCTACCTCTTGAACAAAGGAAGTACCCCCGGGGCTCCCGACCACCCGAAGGGAAGTCAGTGGTAGAAATACCGGGTATGTTTGTCGATACCATGCGGCTTTGTATACGAAATTCGATAGGCTCTTCCCTTTTCGATACCATAAAAGATACCAGGATATATCGAAATATTAAATGTCCATGATTTTTACCCCTGACAGATACGACGAGCATACACGATACTTTTACCCCTGAAAACACCCCACCCCCGACCCCATTCGAAGGCTCGATTTTGTTTAGCTGAACTATAATCAAAGTGAATGATATTTTTTTGAAATTATCAAAAATTACAGGAGTTTATTTTGATAGTTGACTGGCAAGTTCCTGTAAAAGGCATATTCTTCTCGGGCACGAAGCTAGTCATCACACTAGTTTTCTCATGTATTGCATTAAGAGATGAGATGACATAACATGATATGACATGAAATGAAATGACACGACATGACATGAGATGTAAAACTAGTAAATACAGTTTTTCCAATATATAGGGGCTTGACCACCACCTTTATTAAAGAAATATTAAAACAATATATCTATCGACCTATTACATTGGTATGCATATATAATTATTGTATTGAATAGTCAGTTTCCCTTAAATAAACATAAAAGACTTGGCCCTGTCCAATTATTCGCGTCAATGTACCGCCTATTATTCCCAGTCGTATTACAGCATAACGCACCTTACCGTGGCCACCCAATTTAAGTTCTGTACAAGTTAGCTTAGCGTTCAAAAGTTTCTCACCTTTTCAAATTTAAACATCCTGGGAGGTTTTTCAGGCACTTATAAACTTCACTCTTGTCTTCGCTTTGAACATTTCAAAGTGTTTACCGTTTGACACTCGGTGTGTCTTTTATATTAAGGTCAAATTCTCGCTTTCCGATTGGTTAACTTGTACAAAACTTAATTAGGTGGCCACGTTAAGGTGCGTCGCGCTGTAATTAGTACCTATTGCAATATTCTATCCCTAATTCAAAGAAGACATTCACAACAAGTACGTATTTCTTGCGTCTTTTGACTCCAGACTTGTTTGTAAATGGTGGTTGTTCCATCTGAATTGACTAGCTCGTAATCCTCATCCTTTTTAGTCAACAAGTCGATAAGCATAGATTTCTGATAACAGCCACCGAACTTAATGTCATCGGAATACCTGCATTTCTCAGCTGACAACACTGAGTAGCCGAGAGGGGAGCTATCACATGTTATCTCGTTGATATAGCGGGGAAATACATCTTTAGCTAGTTTTGTTGTTCGCTGGCAGATAGGGCACATGAGTCGCTTTAATTGTTGGTTCCGTTTGATGGAATCTCCTGCTTTAAGGCAGTGTATGAATTCCGTGGCTCTTTTGTGTGGTTTGAAGTGAGGATGGCCTAAAATAATAAAAATGGATATATATATATATATATAGGATAATAGACCAAATCAGCTAACACGTTGCTATGTACGTTTCCAACCAATTCAAAACCTCTGGGATCGATAAAAACTTTTGTTCCAAATATTTTCCACGTGACATTGAAATACATAAGACAAAGAATCTTATTCCCAAAAGACTTGAATTGGGTGGAAACGTACATAGCAAAGTATTCTGTATTTTACTTTAAATAATATTATGCGACCCAAAATACATTTCGGTCTTGCAATGTTCAGTATGCAGTATTCAGTATTCTACGTTTTTTTAAATAACAGTATATCACTTGTGAGCCTTATAATATATAATATGCCTCATTTATATAGCGCTATATCTCTAGAATAGCTCATAGCGCTTTACAATCTACTAATGTGTATATGGAGGACTTATCGGACTGCTGAAAACCAGCAGTTTACAATCATGAGTGTTGTTAGTTAATGCCTCCGAGGCCTGACTGTTGTACCGGGAGACAATCCCCTACTCTTTGCGAACATAGCACAACAGGATCTTTAACGTCCACCTTATATAGGATTAGAGTGAAAGCAGACAGGACCTCCGGCTTTACGTCCTTATCCGAGAAGACGAGGCACATAGAGAGTAAAGTGTCTTGCCCAAGGACACAACGCAATCGCCCGGGCCGGGAATCGAACCCAGACCAGTAGGCCCAGAATCCGATCCACTGACCACTAGACCATCACGCCTTACCTATTCGATGGTGCCCGATCTTCTTCCCCGGGTGTGCTTTAGAGCCGGTTGAAGGTATGACCTCGGGTAGTAGATTATCAAAGTTTGAGGATGCCTCCTCCTCGGTTAAGGCCACGTAATGACGGTTATATCCTCCCATTTGATTGAGCCGGTCTAAGAGTTCTTCTGTTGATGGGACAAGGCAAACAACCTAGTGATAGAAAGAACAGTCAGAATTATCATAACGAACTGACAACAATGATAGTGATGGTGATGATGATCTTGATTATGATGATGATTATGAGATTATGATGATCCGATGATGATGATATGGTGATAGTAATAATGATGATAATGATCTAATGATGAATGATGATAATGATATGATGATGATGATGATGATGATATAAGGATATGATGATGATAATAATGATGATATTATTTAATGATAATGATGGTAATAATGATACGAAGATGATGATATAATGATATGATGATGATCTGATGATGATAATAATGATGATGATATATGCATGTGGAGATCATCACAACCACTAACATTACCTTAATCCGTTGCAAGCTTCATTTTAACCACGTATAATATATCATTATCATCATCATCATCATCATCATCATCATCATCATCATCATCATCATCATCACCATCATTACTTATCATCATCACTCATCATCATTATCATCATCATCTTCATCATCATCAGTATAATCATCATTATCACCATCATTATGAGCATTAATGCTATCATCGTCATCACCATCTTCATCACCATCAGCATGAACAATAAATGATTTCATCATCATCATCACAATCATCATCTTTATCACCTGATAAGCATTAACATTAATGATATCATTATCATCATAACACCATCATCATCATCGTCATCACAATAATCATTATCATCATCATGCAATCACCATCTTCATTATACCTTCTTTCCACACCCAACGTCAATAGTCATGTTACGAACGGTTCCTATACACACTCTATAGCCATGTTCTTTATCAAAGTCTGGTACACATTCTGGTGTTGGCTCGGTGGTAGGGAGGGTTGGGAGGGTTGGGAGGGTATGGTGTTTTGGATTTCCATAGCTTTTGCCATAGTACGTTTGTCCATAATTTTCTTCACGTTTGTTCTCAATGGGATCTTGTTGTTTTTTGGCAGATGAAATGGCGATGATCAGGGCAACATAAATAATGGCGATGGTCTGAAAAATAGAGATGAATTAGCCAGCAAGCCAGAAAATGAATAAATAAGTATAGTCAGAAAGTAAGTATGTAGGTAGGCCAAGGAAGTAAGTAAATGTAATTTAAGTAAGTAGGTAAGGTACCATATAGGTAATAGGTGCGAGTGATGTTGTGTCGAGGGTAAAAACAACGATGAATCACATACAGTGTTGTAGTGTATTAGTCATCTTGACCAAACAACATCAATCACAAAGAAATCAGTAACACAGACAGTACTAGCAAAGGAAAGGTGTGATGTTGATGCAACATTATTGGGCAGGAAGAAACTGCTCAACCTTGGGGGATGGCACGGCTTCATAAATCAACTTCAAACCGAAATTCCTAATGTTTACAATGTCAAATTAGCCGCTGTGAAAATTTTGCCACGCATGCGCATGTGTTTAAATAAAACGATACTATGTCAACCTAGTTCCCAGGGCTATCCCTTCGCTTGTGAGTAAAAAGGTGAAGGTAAAAGCCCCGGATGCGAGGTTGGGTAACGTGACGTATCAATTTTAATTAAAATGTGTCTAGGACTCATCTCATGGTAAAAAAGCAGAACAATACCACATTATTGTTTTTTTTTGACTGCCCCCTCCTGATGATTTCAGTTCTGGTTGCTTTGAATTAGCCGCTTAGGGCTGATAAATTAGCTTTTCAATACCATTTACCAAATAGTACCCAGAGCGTATCGGCTGTCATGGTTACCTTTAAAGACGTCATTGCAAGATCTCTTTATGAAGAAAATCTGGTGACTTTTAGCCTAACAAAAGAGAACATTTTAGATTATACTGCATGGTTAATGATGAAATAATACAAGGAATACATATTCATTTAGCCATATATATATACATACATTCATTAAATCCACCCATCCACCCATCATCCATCCATCCACCCACCCATCCACCCATCCATCCATTGATTGATTGATTCATTAATCCTTCCTTCCTTCCATCCACCCATCCATCCATCGATCTACCATATTCATTCATTCATCCATCTTTTTATTCATTCATTTATAGATTCATCCATCCATCCATTCATTTCAGTATTAAATTCCCCCACCCATTCATCCATTTATTCATCCATCCATCCATCCATCCATCCATCCATCCATCCATCCATCCATCCATCCATTCATCCATCCATCCATCCATCCATCCATCCATCCATCCATCCATTCATTTATTCATTAATCATTCCATCCATCTATTCATCTACCATTCATCCATCCATCCATCCATCCATCCATCCATCCATCCATCCATCCATCCATCCATCCATCCATCCATTCATTTATTAAATTCCCCCACCCATTCATCCATTTATTCACCCATCCATCCATCCATCCATCCATCCATCCATCCATCCATCCATCCATCCATTCATTTATTAAATTCCCCCACCCATTCATCCATTTATTCACCCATCCATCCATCCATCCATCACCATCCATCCATCCATTCATTTATTAAATTCCCCCACCCATTCATCCATTTATTCACCCATCCATCCATCCATCCATCCATTCATTTATTCATTAATCATTCCATCCATCTATTCATCTACCATTCATCCATCCATCCATCCATCCATCCATCCATCCATCCATCCATCCATCCATCCATCCATTCATTTATTAAATTCCCCCACCCATTCATCCATTTATTCACCCATCCATCCATCCATCCATCCATCCATCCATCCATCCATCCATCCATCCATTCATTTATTAAATTCCCCCACCCATTCATCCATTTATTCACCCATCCATCCATCCATCCATCACCATCCATCCATCCATTCATTTATTAAATTCCCCCACCCATTCATCCATTTATTCACCCATCCATCCATCCATCCATCCATTCATTTATTCATTAATCATTCCATCCATCTATTCATCTACCATTCATCCATCCATCCATTCATTTATTCATTAATCATTCCATCCATCTATTCATCTACCATTCATCCATCCATCCATCCATCCATCCATCCATTCATTTATTCATTAATCATTCCATCCATCTATTCATCTACCATTCATCCATCCATCCATCCATCCATCCATCCATCCATCCATCCATTCATTTATTCATTAATCATTCCATCCATCTATTCATCTACCATCCATCTATCCATCCATTCATTTATTCATTAATCATTCCATCCATCTATTCATCTACCATTCATCCATCCATCCATCCATCCATCCATCCATCCATCCATTCATTTATTCATTAATCATTCCATCCATCTATTCATCTACCATTCATCCATCCATCCATTCATTTATTCATTAATCATTCCATCCATCTATTCATCTACCATTCATCCATCCATCCATTCATTTATTCATTAATCATTCCATCCATCTATTCATCTACCATTCATCCATCCATCCATTCATTTATTCATTAATCATTCCATCCATCTATTCATCTACCTTTCATCCATCCATCCATTCATTCCTTTTTGTTTTTATCCATCCATCCTTCTATTGAATGGATTTAGCCGAACGATTTGCAGATGTTTTTTTGAACGTTCACCAAATATGACCATGGTAACATGGGCCTGTATAGTGATTAACTGAATATCATGCCCCAGGCCAAGAGTTGAAATTTTAAAGTTAACGTCTATCCCTCAACTTTGTTGAAGCGACTTTTTATATTAAAAATCATATATGCAAAAACTTGGGATAATACCAGGTTTTTATTAAAAAAATACGTATAAAAATTGTACGTCCCCCACTCCCCAGAATCTTTTTGGAATGTAAAAGTGTTCTCATAAAAAAGACCAATCAACAAGGGGGTTGCCAAAACTACTTTGTGTATCAAATTTGTCTCTTTTTTAAAGTTTTAACGAAAACGATCATAAAACGTGGTAATGTCCCAACAATTTTGAACATGATTAAAGATGATTGAAATCTTAGCTAGACGAGGGGGACATGGGGAGCTATTGAAATCCGCAAATCCGCAAGAAAAATCGTTTAAATCCGCGAATCCGCATTCGAAATTAACGAAAATCCGCAAATGTATTAACAAAATCAACGCAAACTTTAGAACTATATTATTTGAACACGGACTTCAAAAAATAAAAAAACAACTAACAATTACGATGTTACGCAAAGTATAAGGTCGCGTCACGACTAAGATCAGTTTCTCTAAGGGGTCTAAGTATTGATAGGGCTCAAACCCGCAATTCTAACCACTTCTGACGAATCCGTAAATCCGCAAAAAAAATACCGAGAATCCGAATATCCGCACTAAATAATGGTCTAATCCGCCTATCCGCAAACCCCCATGTCCCCCTCCTAGAGGTTTTATTTAGTTATGAATAACGTATACACAAAAATGCATAAATCATTTCAGAGCGTCCCTTAGCAACAATAAACGCGCTACGTGATTGCTAATCTGCCGTAATGGCCCTTTTACTAAGAGATCATTCAAGTGCCTTCTAAAGAGCTCGATCATAATTACGGTCTTGACAAAGTTTAATAAAGTCTGAATTATCATTATAATTGTAACTATCGCATTTAACAGCGAGTATATGACGACAATTACACATTTTACGATCGATTATTTCCCATTTAGAGTTGTAAAAGGGCGAAAAACTTAAATTCAGCACCGCGTGTAACTACTCCAACTGAGCCTAACCTAAACACAATTTTCCAATTACGATCAGGGCGATTCATTGTAAAGCTCATTGAGACGTATGTGAAATACTGTATAATTTCCTTTTTTGGACAAGAGTACTCAACAAAACCGCAGTATACCTTGCTGTACACACAAAGCAAATCGAAATATTTACTCCGGCTTTTTATATGTCAAGTCTACTAAATCAAAAATGCAATTCTCGACCTTGGAATGCACTATTCAGTTTTCACAATCCAACCTTTTTTAATGTAATGTATGCATTATACACTATAATACATGAGTTTTTAGTAGCATTTTCTTGGATAGATCGATTGTAAGATAATGTAGCGCTTTGCACAAGGCAATACACAACGCCATAACAGAAAGCTAAGCACAGTGGGCCAGGAAACAAACAAAACCTATACCCCCAAAACGTACGTTTTTTCCGAGCAACTTTAGGTTGCCTGGTTTTTGCCAAACAAAAACAGTAGCAGATGATAGAATAGCTAAACATTGAAGAAACAAGACAGCACTAATCGTAAAAGAAATAAAAAGAAACAGATAGAAAAATGTGAAGAGATTAGCAAATGGAAAGAAAACTTAAAATGAATAAAAGGAAAACGTTTTAAAAGAGAAATACATAAAACTAGTGAGAGTTAGTGAAAATAATCAAAATGGAAGAATTGAGCTGCCATCTAGATTTAATTGTAGCCATTGAAAGTCTAAATTACTCTAAACTGATTCACATTCGAGAAACAGAGCATTTTAGTCACTCTGAAAAGTCTCACGATTGCCGTAACCACTGAAGCCGGCTTTTTTTTATCTCAATCACTGATTACAATCTATGCTATTACTATATATAAAGATCGTTGATGTCTTGGTAATGGCGAAGCTAAGTGTGCTGCTAAGATGAGCGGCAAAATTGTTGATATAAATTGCTCACTTTAGCTATAGTTTATAATTAGTTTTTTTTGCGTGAACGAAATTTCCTTATAGAAATAGGCATGAACGAACTGCAGGCTCAGATCTTTTCCGAGAATAACGTCAGAAGCATCAGTAAGTGTGATAGCCCCTTTTTTACTCCGACGAAGGGCTAAAGCTCGAAACGTCAGTAAAGTTAAGTTAACATTTTTACGGTGTTACACATGACATTGATTACTTATTGATGATAGCTTTGTAAAGCTATAATAACATTTTTATTTTCAATAATCATGTTTTTAAAAACATGCTGTGTTCTATATAGCTCTAAAATTGTGTTTTTGACTATTACACGTACAATGGTCTTCTGTTGTAGAATGCTCGATGTATTTTTCACCAGTAAACTTTTTTGACACTGCACAGCTACATATTTTTACTTAAATAATTTGTGAACCGTGTAGGCTTTTATATATTACTATTTAATATATCTCATAGAAAGTCGACAATACTGGAACGTTGAGTGTGAATGACATAACAAAGGAATTACGAAATAATCACAGAAATGATTGATAGCATTGCTAGTCATGTTGCAGTAATTTCTGCCATGATTTATATCTCTTACAGAACTTCGCTTGATCGCTTTGTCCCGCGTTTCTTTGTCATGTCTTTTTGTGTTCTTTTGCCTTTACTTTTCTATTCTTCTGATCTCTTCTGTTCTGTTCTGTTCTGTTCTGTTCTGTTCTGTTCTGTTCTGTTCTGTTCTGTTCTGTTCTGTTCTGTTCTGTTCTGTTCTGTTCTGTTCTGTTCTGTTCTGTTCTGTTCTGTTCTGTTCTGTTCTGTTCTGTTCTGTTCTGTTCTGTTCTGTTCCCTTCTCTTGTCTTCATTTTTCTTTTCTAATCTTTCCCTTTTTTCTCCACTTTCCTTTTCTTCTTCTTTTCTTTTCTTTTCTTTTCTTTCGTTCCTGTGTTTACGCTTTCAACTTTTTCCCCCGTCCCTTCCATTTTCATTCCTTTCATTCTTTTGGTCAATTAATATTTTCAATTTTTTTATCATTTTTTGTAAGAGCTGCTTTTCGTTTTGGAAGTGCACAAGTTAGCATTAAATGTTGCTCAAAATCTTTCCCCGAAACATCGGAACGTATAAGCCTTGAATTTGAAACCATTTAACGTAAACCTCGAATTTGCGCAAAAAACCCTTTGTATAAAAAAGTGATGTGAAATAAAAAACTACTAAAACAGATACGATTTCCATGGGAAATAAAACGTTTTTGTTGTAGGAAGTCTTCAGAAAGACTGTTGGTGTTGGTGTCAGACGTTTCGAGAATCTGAACGAAAGTCATCTTCAGAGTAAAGGAACAAAAAGACGGTGGTGGAATCATGATATGCCTTGGTTCAGTCGATGATGTTGTTTGAAAATAATTCACTTACAGTGCGAATCAAAAAACCGTGGGCACTTAGAAATATTTTAGAAATCGTTTATTGTTCGTTGAACAACTCTAAAAGAACTCTAACTATAAAAGTTTTATCATACCACACATCAGTCAATCTTTTTGCGGTGATAAAGATGTTTCTGCTCAACAAACAATACACGATTTCTAAAATATTTCTGGATGCCCACGGTTTTTTGATTCGCACTGTAATAGTTAATAGCTTACCTTGCGAAGTGCTGATTGTTAGTGCCAAATAAATAACAGTGTAGACGATATTTAACTATTGTCTAGTGACATGCAGACGAATGATATAACTTGTGGGCAGGGCGGCGCTCTGATTGGTCAAAAATGGTACCATAATAAATGGTAAGATATAGACCAGAGCCTGCGGTCCTCTTATCCAGCGCAGTTTCAAACTAATCCTAGCCTGCATAGCTGGCCCTGGGGGATTGGGGAAAGAGGGGGAGGGATTGGGGAGAGGAGCGAGGGGAGGGGAAGAGAAGGAAAAGAGGGCCTGCCCTCCCTTCCTCCCCCCCCCTCCCCTCTCCCCCTTTCCCCCAGAGAGCCAGGCTACGCAGGCTAAACTAATCCGAACAGCCGAAACATGTCTAAATTAAAAATATTTTTAATATTTTTTAAAATCTTTCGAATATACGAACGAACGAACGAACGAACGAACGAACGAACGAACGAATGAATGAATGAATGAATGAATGAACGAACGAACGAACAAACGAACGAACGAACGAACGAATGCATGAATGAATTAGGGAATGAATGGACGAATAAATGAATTAGCGAATGGATGGATGAATAAATGAATTAGGGAATGAATGGACAAATAAATGAATTAGCGAATGGATGAATGGATGAGTAAATGAATGAATGAAATCACGGACGATTGAATGAATGAATTCAAATAAAATAAAACGTTTCTATATTTTTACTTTAAGTAAAAGCTTTTAAGTATAAAATATTTTCCAGTATCCTGTGCTTCAATTTTATCACAGCGAAATAAAGAAATTATACGATTATTTAAGGTATTAAAGGTAAAAGGAACTAGCATGTAAAAAAAGAAGGATCGATATTAAAATGGGAAAAAGTCAAACTGGAAGTGAGGTCAAAAAAATTACCATTGACATTACTGTTGTCCGCGCTAGCCTGGTTCCTAGTCATCAGCGGCCATCGATCACCTGCAGTTTTGCCTTGAGCTTGATACAAACAGTTTCTTTGACAATTATTTCGATTCCTGTTGCTCCTACACGTAAAAAATGTACGTTAAAGATGCACCAGTATCTCTAAAGGGAAGTGCTTCGTTGTTGTGTAATAATCTAGCTATTCTAAAGCCCAAGGACAAAGAAACAATATCGTACGCCGTCGTCCACAAGGCTCTTGTTTGCCTTTCGAATGTGGCCAAAGGAGGAGGAATTCCTACTTTAAAGCAAGTTTCTTGTAAGGGAGAAGGCGCTCACAGCAGCTCTGCTGTACAACAGGTAGCTATTTATACGTTTATCTAAATAACTTTACCCTGTTTCATATCTGAAGGCGTTGAGTTCACACTTTAAACGATAAAACTTACCATAGTTACCGGTTGCGATGCATACAAATCGCGGTACCGAAATCTTATTACCGTTGCTTATGTTTAATTGTATTAACAAATTTACTTGTAGCGCTGTGATTATTAATTCATGATAAAAAATTTCATAGATTACATGATAATTATTATTCAAAATAATTTGGGCCTATTGTTTTGGATGCATGAAGGATTAAGTTATCTTGGTGCATTAGTCAGGTGGAACGTTCACATTATAAGCTCAACAATGGATTCCTGACACTATATCGGTGGGAAAACATTTCGTCCACGAATGCTATGGGCTGGGCGTTGCTCCTTTACTTTTGTATTTTGTTTTCAACAATATTTATACAGGGCATCTAATTAGCATATCTAGTTTAAATAGAGCCCTGCTATTTGATGATCTGTGTATTTCTGTTGTATACCAACTTGTGGTATCACAAATCCTGAAGTCTCATTGGCTACGCTACTCGTCTATAGGGGATAGCACATTGTTGAGAACAGCTCTGGTTTTGAAAAGAAAACAAATGGCGACAGAATCACATTTTTGTCATTTATTTTCCTATTTTAAGTTTGACTTTAAAATGGTATACACTAAAGCAATAATTATTGGGCCTGTCTGACCATCATGGGCTATGGATACAGCCCACTTTAATAGCCTATGACCTGGTGTTGTATTGACCTATAGCCTTTTATTGACCCATATATACCCCAGGGTCCCTTTCAGTCTCAACATTTGGTATTTATATGTTTTAGCATCAGTGTTAGTACATTTATTTGTTATATGTTATTTTGTTATTTTCCAGTCCAAATGGTGTGTTTTAGCAGATAGAACAGTGTTGGTAATAGCCTCTATCAAGGGTGTCCAGGTATGGTACAAACATATTCTTGTGGTACTAGAGCAAATGCAGTTAAACCATGAAATACAATCTAAGAAAGTACTAACAAATAGTTCAATATTTTGTCACTATTGCTCAACCAGAACATCTTGAGACAAAAGAGTAATACACAAGAAACCTCATTATCCTTTGTTTTATTATTTATTCTGGGTGAATAGTAGCAACAATTAGTCACTAAATTTGTTAGAATTTACTTGATATCATTTCATGGTTTAACAGTATTTGCTCTATGTCCATTAATACATTTAGTTTTTTTTACCACATGACCATTTTCTAGCAAAATGATGGACATAAAAAAATCATAATGTGATAAAGAAAATTTTGTTCTGGCATATATTCGAATTGTGAAAATGAGATTTTTTAAACATTTTACTAGTATAGTGATATTTCAATAGGTAATATAATGAAATTTGATAAAAATGTTGACTTAACTTTACTGACGTTTCGTGCTTTAGTAAAAGGATAGTGATAGGGATATTTTAGTCATCATCTGAAATATTGATTATGTGTTCACATGCAAATATATCATATTATAAAGAAACATGACAAAATTCAATTCGCTTTGTGTAACTGGGCCCTGCCCAGGTTAAGCATTTTGAAGATCTTGTAAGACAAGTACATTTTTGTTGTGACCGTTAACAGGTAGATGCAGGCAATGGTACATAGCAGAATGATACCAGTACACATGTGATAATGATATGTTTTTTTTTTAATTTCAGATGTTTGATCCTGATGGTATGATAATGATCTTCTGGCAATCTCTACCGCCCTGTGAAGCAACAGAAGGTATAAAAACCATTACCAACATTCAGGCAATCTCACTACTAAGCGTGCAAAGGATTGTTTGTCAAAACAAATAGTTCCAAAATGGTGCTTGAGAAAAAACAATTTTGGTTACTTTTAGGCATTTGCCTTTTGTTTTTATTTTTTTTTATCACTGATAGAGCAGCAGTGAACTTTTTTTCTTGAATTATTCTTGCAGCGTACTCCCAGTTTGCAAGAGGGATATGTGCTGTAGGAGACAAATACATCTGTGTAGGTGAGTGGGGAAGTTAAAGCTTAGGTTGACCACTTTATGACAATATGGTAAAATGCTTGTTTGAATTCTGTCTTGTTTTTGTGCCTTCTGGCCAATGACTTTGTTCAAAAATGATAGTGATCTTCAAAGTAATTACTACCATTTTCATTAAAGTGTGACCTCCAAAGTTTGATGTTTTGTTTGCAAACTAGCATTTTGTCAGTTGCAATCACATTACTAGTACAAGTTTGACAGAGTAAACCAAAATGGGGCTTGATCGTTTGATCGCTGAATACCAGTAAATCCAACGGTAAGTCTTATTCCCTGCTAGCAGAGGTTACTTTTTTCACCGTGCTGTGCTGTGGTTTGTGCCTGTACAGTGAAAAAAGAAGCCACTGCTAGCATAAAATTCGATTTTCGATACTAGTATTTTGATTTAGGGCTGGTCACAAAATGCCAGTTAGCAAATGAGAAAACAAACTTTGGGGTGGCACTTCAACGATAATGGTAGTAAATAAGCTATATTATAATATGACCTGTACTTTGCCTGGCGCGCGCTCTTATTACTTGAGAAAACCTGCGGAAAATGTCATGTGATGGGGTCCGTATGGCTTTTCTCACCTGGTTGGTACAAACACATACAGACCCGCCACTCGGAACATCACAAAAATATGGCCTTTAAATTAAAAAGAGTGGGTCATTTGATAAAAAACTTATTGACTGAGTTGGGGTTGGGCTGTACGGGAAAATATTTGGCTCTTGGTCATTTTTACGGACCTTTCTGCGCTTGGTCCCTACATCATGTCTGCGAGCCTAATATTTTCCTGTACTGCCCTCCCACCCAGTCAATAAGTACTTAAACTGAGCCATTGTACTGTGATGTGGTGAATTATGTTTTGATACTCTTATATAATTGATATGCTGTTGATGTCATTGGCATGCTTCTGTCATAAATGATAATGCAAGGCCTTTTCATGCTGTAGGTTCATCTGATGGTGGTATAATGGTATTTGATGTACCATCCCGTGGTACTGGAGTCAAGCTACAAGAAACATTAACTAGTCATTCAGAACCAATCTGTGACTTGGTTGGTAAAGATTCTAGAATGATATCAACAGATGATACTGGTCACATTATTGTATGGCAGGCAGGAGGACATTTTACACAGTTATCAAAGATAGATGGCTTTGGGTGAGTATTATGTACACAAATTGAAACTAGCAAGTAAACTAGTATAGGCTGTGCCAGTTTTTAATATAAGTGATCAATAGGCAATAAAATGAACTTTGTAACACTGTAAAAAATCAGTTAACTTTACTGATTTTTCAAGCTTTAGCCCTTTGTTGTTGCACTGCCTAGCATCATTTCTTAAAAAAATGTCATTATAATTATTGCCTGTCATAGTACACAGGTACCAATATTAAAAAACCCCTGATATAAACTTTTCAAATGTTGAGGAAGGGTAAAGACAAAATATACACATTATGATAAGTAATAATATTTAATCTGAAAAATTTGATTCTAGTATATCGTTCCTCAATCAACATGCATTTCATCAACCATTTTTATTGCTTTATTTGTGTCTATCTTGTGTTGTAGATTTCCTTGTTCCTCACTAGCGTTCTTTAATGACTGTGTTGTGGGTGGCTATGGTACTGGACATATTAGAATATTTAATATTGCAACTGGAAAAGTTTTATTTGAGATCTGTGCTCATGCGCGGTGGATTAATGCTATTGATGTTGCAGAAAACTCTGGCCTGGTAAGTAATGTTGATAAGAACGTCAGACACTTAGCAAAAGACAGGCAGACATATGGACAGACAGACAGACTAATGGACAGACAGACAGACACACAAATGGACAGACAGACAGAGTTGGACAGACAAACAAACTAATGGACAGACAAACAGATACACAAATGGACAGACAGACAGAGGTGGACAGACAAACAAACTAATGGACAGACAAACAGACACACAAATGGACAGACAGACAGAGTTGGACAGACAAACAAACTAATGGACAGACAAACAGACACACAAATGGACAGACAGACAGAGGCGGACAGACAAACAAACTAATGGGCAGACAGACTAATGGATAGACAGACAGACTAATGGACAGACAGACACACTAATGGACAGACAGACAGACACACTAATGGATAGACAGACAGAGGTGGACAGACAAACAAACTAATGGACAGACAGGCAGACAGACTAATGGACAGACAGACAGACTAATGGACAGACAGACAGACACACTAATGGACAGACAAACAGACAAACTAATGGACAGACAGACAGTGGTGGAAAGACAAAAAAGTTAATGGAAAGACAGACAAACTAATGGACAGACAGACAGACAGACTAATGGATAGACAGACAGAGGTGGACAGAAAGACAAACTAGTGGACAGACAAACAAACTAATGGACAGACAAACAGACAGACAAATGGACAGACAGACAGACACACAAATGGACAGACAGACAGAGTTGGACAGACAAACAAACTAATGGACAGACAAACAGACGCACAAATGGACAGACAGACAGAGGTGGACAGACAAACAAACTAATGGGCAGACAGACTAATGGACAGACAGACAGACTAATGGACAGACAGACAGACACACTAATGGACAGACAGACAGACACACTAATGGATAGACAGACAGAGGTGGTCAGACAAACAAACTAATGGACAGACAGACTAATGGACAGACAGACAGACACACTAATGGACAGACAGACAGACAAACTAATGGACAGACAGACAGCGGTGGAAAGACAAAAAAGTTAATGGACAGACAGACAAACTAATGGACAGACAGACTAATGGATAGACAGACAGAGGTGGACAGACAGACAAACTAGTGGACAGACAGACAGACTAATGGACAGTTATGGACAATTTGATTTTCATTCAAACACTAAAGTTATTCAAATTGCACACCATATTGTGATTTGGTGTATGATCTGGTAGAATGTTTTGTGAATTCTCAAAATAATGACTTGTTTTTGTCTTATAGTTGTTATCTGTGTCAGAAGATACATATGTGCGTGTCTGGCAGATGAATGCTAGTGATAGTCCTAAGGTCAGTAACACATACTTTGTAAAGATCATAATCACTGTGTGAAAATGTTGAAAAAAAACATTGTCATTTGCAAATAGAAGATGTAGATCATGTTTTAGTTGAGTATTGGGATTGTATGGTCACTCATGGTCATTCAAGACAGGGAGCCCAATTTTAGATAACAAACAAAAAAGATAATGACAAACAGATGCCTGTGCAGGAGGCTATCCCTTGCCATATTCAAAAAATCAAGTATCCATATCTTCTTTTTAATACTAGTCCTGCTCTGTGAACTCTTTACACAGGAAGCCCAAATCAAAGGATATACACTTCTAAGAGGAATCTTTTGATTCTGATTAGTGTGCACATCATATATCCCTGAACCAAAACTAACAATGTATCTAATTGTACTATTTTGTAAAAAACTTGTAACTATCACTTGAGCAGAACAGTGCAACTATTGTACCTATCATTGTTAATAAAAATATAATACGTATGAAGTTGTTCTCATCAACCTGCCAAACAGCAAAAGAACATGATGAAGGTGATTAAGGTGCATTAAGGAGTGATACACTGAAGAATTTTCCACAGGCTAATGAGAACTGCTCTATAACTAAATAGTTAATAATTATTTCACAGATTCATGGTATGTATTTGTCTGTATTTTCCAGGTTGAAATGAAATTCCAGCAAAGTATTACTGATACACAATTATGTGGTGCAAAATTCCTTGACCAGGAAGGCAGCAGTTTTGGAGTCACAGGATATGATCTAACCGAAGTGTCAGTCTTCTCCAAAAAATAAGAAAAACATATGAATACAAGCTCAAAAGGGGCTTCTTTGAGTACAGTCTACATAATTCAATAGAAACAACAAAAGAACGAAGCTAACAAAGAATACAATAGGTTTCCAGTACATGCAGGACCCCTTAAAGGCCTTGAAATAGAACTAAACCTACCTAAATGCCCTTGGTCACTTACCAGCATGCTTTGCGTTGTTTATTTTGATTTAAATATTATAATCCATTTGCAGTCAGTCGTATGATGAGAAAACCAACAAAACAAAACAATTTAACAAGAGAGTAAATACCCACTCATATTGTAAAAGATTTGAAAACAATTGTCTGAATGTGTGGTTTTCATGCCCCAACAAAATTTAGTCTTTCACACAATGCATGCTGGTAATGACCATGGGCGATATACTGTTATTTATTTGACATGAAACATGACAAAATAGTTAGTATTATCTAAATTGGTCATCACTTGTATAGACCTTTCTGACATAGCAGCTTATTGAATGTTTAGCTGTTTTGTGAGAAAGGTATTGGAAAATATACTAGTGATAAGTATTATCAATGAAATAGCATTACTAGAACTATTTGTTTTTGACCATCAATAATTTCAGTACTTATACAGCATGGTGGTAAAAAACAACCTTTTAATATTTTTACTTGCCTGTGATTTAGGACAACTAAACCTAAATGTTTTGTTGTAGCAAAGTTGCAGCAATAAACAGCAAATAAATGATGATTTGGGAGATACTAAGTCAGATTATAAATTTAGAAAACATGAATAAATAGAAAAATGAAAGCAGGAAGTACACATTGTCAAAAAACTACATATGAAAATGTCTTACTTTGAATACCACAACTAGAGTATTATGGGTAGCCAATATTTCAATATTGGCCTTCATGGCCGTTGTTTATACTGCCCATTCTCCCACGGTCAATAGACAATAAAAAAAACAGCTTCAAGAGGGCCTATTTCAAGTTCTCCGTTGCTCAGGCAAAGCCACTATACCATGTGATGTACACCTCTGTCAAAAAATGGAAGTTGTATGTGTGGCTTAAGCATCAAGCTAAGATTGAAATGAATGCTGGTTATGTCTTGAAATTACACTCGCTATCAGCAAAATTGATTGTAAGGGACTGGTCATAAAGTTTAGGGGGGAATTCAGAATTCCCAATGAATGACTTTTATTGGCCCACCCTTTAGTCTATGCATAGTTACAAGTGGCCCACCCCTATATAATGCAGAGCAATTACCCCCAATGTATTGCTTGATTTTTCTTGGCCCACCCCGTTTTTCATGCTCAAAAGTTATGGCCCACCCCACCTTTTTTCCATCCCTTCTATACTTTGACCATAATACAATATTATAAACAAGTGTGTGAAAATACTCACATTTTTTTATTGCATCAAACTCTATAGAAAACAAGTATGATACATAACAAGCACTAAACAGTATTCATTTTGGTCTTGGCTTGATGCAACATTTTGAAATAAGTGTATAAGATTCTTTTGCATTTAGTACAGCCAGTGGTAAGGTGAGGAATGCAAAATGAACAAAAAAAAGAGAAATACTACAGGTTTTATCATTTCGCTTCGACTAATAGACCTCTTTATTTTCTTTGTTTGTTGTCCCATTTCAGATCATGTGATGCTACCCTTGGGAATTGTTTCTTTCACATGTAAATGATATAACATGTTCATCATAAAAGAACAATTCTCAAGTTAGTGACACTTGGTCTGAAATGGGCAATTTGCATTCAGAAGTCTATTTACCTACAATCGCTACTAGAGTGAGCAACAAAGAACTTGAACCAAGTCAATTGAAGTTTGAAAGTATTAAATTAAGTTAACCATATTTGGGGAAGATGCGAGTCAATCAAGAACCTATGCATACATTGACCAAACCATAGAAAAGGAATTCTGTCATAATGTAATTGATATGGTGATTAAAAAGTGCCATTACTTATGTTATGATTTGTGTACTTCTATTTATTCTGGATATTTTTTATTCTAAAAGACACAAACACAAGAGTGCAAATTTACATTTGTGAAACAAGTAAATACTAATTAGTACTAA
Source organism: Metridium senile (assembly GCA_949775045.1). Lineage (NCBI taxonomy): Eukaryota > Metazoa > Cnidaria > Anthozoa > Actiniaria > Metridiidae > Metridium > Metridium senile. The sequence continues at coordinate 10,670,452 of OX459107.1, forward strand.
ATAGTGGATTATCATAGAGTGAAGTCATTAGAGTGAAGATATTTAACCTGTGAAACAAAACTTAATAGTCGAGGTGTAATAGTCAAATAGACACAAAAGAAAACAATGGAATTAGAGACTGCTAAGGTGTATTAGTCTAATATCTATTTCACGGGTTAAATGACTTCACTCTAAACCCATGAAATAGATATTAGACCAACACTCCTTAGTAGACCCTAATACTCATTGTTTTCTTTTGAGTCGATTTGACTATTACACTAGCTTTAGCAAGCAATTTCTATTTCACGGGTTAAATGCCTTCACTCTAAATTATGACCATTTTTAGTACTAATCGTGTTTCACACTCTTAAAGTCTGTACTCTTGCATTCTGACGTATGAATACTCCTTTGCAAGCTGTATTTGAAAAGTCAATTTCAACTACAATAAGTTTTCAGATCTCGGAATTTAGGGAATGGAAAGAACATCTCGACACTAATGATAGTGGTAATATTTGGTTTATTTATAAATGAAGAAATGAAGGTTAGTGTGCAGCCCTCGGTGTAAGAAGAGCTATTAAATTCCCAGCAACCTTGTTTTAACTTCTCGGGTCAAAACATGGTATTTTGTTATCTCTGTTCCCATCCGTAACACTTGACATTTTTTATTATTACCAAGATACAGATGTTTGTATATTTGTTTACTCTCATGTGCCTGTAGTATTGGTAGGTATCTGTGATGTTAACATGCAATTATGGTAAAATATTCTATAGTTAAGTAACCACAGGTAAAGAAAAAGTTTTGTCTTCCCCTCCGTAACATTCCAAATACCATGTTTTGACCCTCTCTCCTTTAAGTCTCAGACAAGCCCAGTCATCACTTACATATTCAAATTACCAATGTTTATATTATCCACGGTTGCAATGATGATTGAACGCAAAGGCTTGTAGCATACAACTCTGCTCATACTTTTACAGAGGGAGGGAAAACTTAGCCTGCTGTGCAGACTCTTTTGTTTGCGCTTAAAATATTCGCCATATTTTGAGCACAAGAAAGAGTCTACACAGCTCAGCAAGCTAAAAAAACACTACGCCACACATGCCAATAATCAATAATTAAATACAACAAGACAATAGAACAGAAACTCTTGATTATAATATTAAGATCATCATGTAAAATACAGCTTTGACAATCATAGACAGCTTGTTTGTGAATGAAATAAATGTTTGTTTTGATGTATTCAATGAGAGTGTTATTTACAGCAATGTGATATCTCTTTAAAACTATATGGTGATAAGACTGGTTGCCTTACAGCAACTTAGCAATAGTGTTGCTCTTCAAACATCAACTCTATTATTTGCTTTAGTTTTTTTGCATTGTTTATAGTGAGTACAGCTGATGTCTTTCATTGCTGCATTAACAGCACAACAGCCTGTATACACTTGGGGATCCATGGGAGTCACTGTGAAGGATAGTTCATCCAGTTGTTCTCCAGCCAACATTGATGAAATTCAGGTTTCTGTTTTAGGCTTCTTATCTTGTGACCATATTCTGTTATGTGGGCTGCCTCTCATAGGACTGTTACCACCACAATCCCTATCTTCTCTTAAACCATTGGCTGCGTCAAATTGGACATTCTCAAGGCTAAAACACACAAGTAATTTTATTGAGCATGGGAACTAACAAACAATATATAAATGGAAATGTATGTCCCAGTGGCTCAGAAGGTTGGTTAGCATGTGAGAGGGCCATTGGCTAGATTCTGAAAGTGTTTCTTTTTCTGTGAAAAAAATTGCCTGGTTTACAATAGCGACAAAACAACATACACAGACTAAGTGAAGTATTTCTTGACTAAGTGTGAGAAAAGACAAGAGCGGCTAATGAGCAAATCCCAACTGTGTCTGCATATGCTGCTTATGCTTATGTCACTTGTGTGAACCAGGCTTTACACTTGCAGAAGCATACATTTCCATTTCCATACATTTCCATTTACTAATTTCTGAGAGACAAACAACTAAAATAACTTACAATTTGTTGCTACCCTTTCTGAAAAACAGTGTCCTTAGTAGCACATATGCTTGAGGTATGGAGTTTGTGCAAAGCTGTGTACTATTTACGGATTTAAATTGCCTGGGATTTGTTTGGTCATTTTTTAAGGCAATAATATTATAGACCGAATTGAAGTATGGCGTCCAATTTTAATAACTGTTGTTCTTGACTGGCTAGCCTTGTGTTCATGTTGAAGCACAAAGGACTTTTCACATGTATACAGGGTTAACCAGTCAAGAACAATAGTTCTTAAAATTGGACACCATATTTTGATTTGATGTATACATTGCAAAAAAGAGTGTTACTTCTTAACACTTAGTAACTGAGTCTCTTATTTACAGTGTAGAGCAAAAGAACAAAACCCGTAAAACAAAATAGTCAAGTAGACACAAACATCAAAATCCAATGCAGGTCAAAACACCATGAAATAGGAAGTACTGTACCCCTTCAAAGACCAAACAAGACTCAAGGTTTTCAGAAATGGTAAACAACTAGTAGTAAGTATATCAGATTTAGAGAGATGAAAGAATTATTAGTGATTAGTTGGTGAAGGATGTGATCACATGACTGCAAATATTTACCAGTGTAAAACCTAGTGCTGATTTATTTGGATTGGGATGGCAAAATCTGCATGTAGCTATCATTAAAGAGAACTCAGGTTAGGGAGAAATTAACAGGAGATATTTATTGTTATGTTTAACAACTGGTAAATTTAGATGAGGGAAGATAGGAAAAGCTTAGCGTTGACCTCAATGTTTGTTACATACATGCCAACCTTGTGAAGTTTTAAATCTGGAGAATTTGTAGCCAAGGCTCCAGGGAAACGAAGAACCAAAACAAAAAACAACAACGAAAAAAACAGTCATCAATCATGTTTATCTGCAAGATTTGAAGCTCTATACCGTCGCTTGCATCTACCCGTCAAAGGTCGCAACAAAAACATGTTCTGTCTCGCAGTCGAACTCCAAAGATTGTTGCCCCAAACTTCTCAAGTTTGTAAACCACTGCTGTATATTTATAGATATGTACCATCACTTGCATCTCCCGTTGAAAGATGTGACATAATATGCATAATTTACCTTCAAATTGAACTTATTTAGAGAATCACATTGGGAGATTACGAAGTTTGGTGCCAAACTTTGGAGGTTTACGTCAAGAAAGAACATGTTTTTCCCCTGACCGTTAATGGGCAGCTGCAAACGATGGTAAGGGAGACCAGAAGATAACATCCCAAATCTTGAGACTTCTGGATATGAACTGGTAGATTTGGCATGTATGTTGTTATCAAGTGATCACATAGAGAAGGTTATGTTTTCATGCTTTAGGATTAATATTAAGGTTATATTAATCATTAATCATTATTTGTACTGTTCATTGCTGTTTTAATAAATTCATGGTTTGTACTTACTCTCACTGCCCCCACTTTACTCACAGGTCTGTCAGCCTAATAGTATGGGAACAAATAGATTGTCTCAATACAGTTCACCAAGTATATCAATCACTGATTTACATATTTAATTGTACAAGTCATGGAAAACATGGCCATTACTTTTGGAGGGGGACATGGAGGATTGTAGTGTTGGTGAGTAAATTTTTGGCAGTGTTGTGGTGAGAAAATTCTCTAAGTGGGGTGTTGCGGTGATGTAAATGCCTTTGGTATGTGGTGTTTGCTGTTCCAAGGCTGTGGTGTGCAGTGAATTTTAAAGCTGTAGTGTTTGGTGAGCTCTATTGTGATGAGGTGTTGTTGCAGTGTTGCGGAACCCCCATGCCTCCCCCTTTGACAGTTATCCATGTTTAGATTTAAACTGTAAACTTTTGTAAACTTTAAAATACAAAATTGATTTCTTATTAGTCATTCACCTTTGATATTAAATTTGAATCATATTTAACAGGCAATATAGTTTTGTAATGGCTGCACATTTATTTATTGCATAATTATATTTTAATTTAATTTTGTGTAACACCGTTCAAAAGTACAATCCCTTTTGTTAAAATGTTTTCTGAATTACACTCATTGCAACTCTCCACAGTGCATAGTGATGCACAGTTTTTAAAATTTGATTCTCCATGCATAATGCAATATTTCAGGTCAACTGGTTAAAGCATCTGCAACGCTTTTAGAATGGATAGGAGAATAAGTTAGAGGGAATGACCACTACATGCAGTGTTGCCTTGGAATTATCAACATTTAGCAGGCAAAAGATATTATCAAAGCTTTAGGTGCAGTGCTTATCGTGCTTAAGAACAGTGAAATGTGAAAGACGTGCATGGAGTGAATTTTGGAAAGTTGTAAACACAAACAGGCAGATAATTGATAAATCTGAGCAAGAACATAAGAAACTTAAACACCATTTAATGAAAATGGTTTTATAGTTTTTGTTTTATAACTGATCAATTTAGGAACAGAAATGCTTACACATATGCAACAGTATTTAACCCATGGCTTGAACCAACAATCAGTAATTGAAAGGAACATGTAACATATCACCCATTCAATAACAAAGGTAAATATAGGCCCTTTGCATTATATACTACTACCAGAATGCTTTGTCCACTTTCTTTTGCTAAATAATCACTGCCAATAGACCTTTCACTAATTCGCTTCACTGATCAAGAAACAATAGATTTAAGTTGAGGCTGGAGTAGATAAAATACAGTGCATGCATTGATCCATCCACACCAGCCTCCACTTGAATCTCTCGTTTTGTGGTCCTACAAATAGTCCTTTTCACAGTTCTGTTCCGTGACCACGAATGATAGTTCCAAGTAAGTCCAGCTTCGCATTGTTGCGCATGATAAATAATAGATTTGCTATGCACAACAACGCGAACCTCGACTTGGAACTATTATTTGTGGTCACTGAACAGAACTGTGAAAAGGACTATTCATGAGAGGTCTATCATTCTAAGTGTTCTCAAGAGGCAATACAAATCTGTAAGCCATATGAAAGACGTCAAGCATTCTGGTACTGGTAGTAAAACGACATCATTATGAAAATGGTCTATTGCAATTATCCATTTCTCTGTATTTGTTGGGCAGTCATCTGAATGGTCACATTTCACCATCATTGCATGCAATTGGGTTCACCATTATTGGGTTCACCATTATTGGGTCCACCATTATTGGGTCCACCATTATTGGGTTCACCATTATTGGGTTCACCATTATTGGGTTCACCATTATTGGGTTCACCATTATTGGGTTCACCATTATTGGGTTTACCACTATTGGGTTTACCACTATTGGGTTTACCACTATTGGGTTCACCACTATTGGGTTCACCATTATTGGGTTCACCATTATTGGGTTCACCATTATTGGGTTCACCATTATTGGGTTTACCATTATTCCCTCTAAGCCATTCAATATATGTACATCAGACCACTCCCTACCAAATCATTTTCCTTTTTTTGACATCATAGTGAATCCCTCCCAATAAACCAAAAGTTAGAGATGTTTAGCAGCTATAATTCAGGCAGGTTTATCATTGATCTTTGTTTATCTTGTATATCAATTGACCTTATTTGTTTTATTGACATCACACAATTGCATTTTTTGCTTCAGTTTTGTATTAAATTCTTATAAAAAAAAGGAACAAAATCAAATTAAGTATACTCTGTCTGGTAATTGGAATAAATGAAAGGCACGCCAGATTACCAAAGTAAATCCAATGCTTTCTTAATCATCTAACACAACTGGATATTCACAATAGCAACAGACTTTCAAAGAGAAACTTCCGACACAAATATACAAAAATAAATAAAAATTAGTGATAAAATTACCGTGTTATAAGCCTTTCGTCTTCATCACCAAACTCTCCTCCCATGAGAGATGGTTCACCAACAACCATGACATCTTGACTGGCTAGAGGAAAGTTTGATGTTGTACTAGGCGATTTCTTCTTGGACGAGCTATTACCTGTTGGTGTAGATGCGTTGGGCGTTGATGATGATTTTCTTTTTCTTCTTTGTCTGGAAGGTCTTGTTGTTTCTAAAACAATAAATGAAACATTACTTTTCTAGTCGGTTATGGATAATCCTTATTCTCTTGCAAAGTTGTTTCCCAATAACATTATACAACCAAGTTTTGAAATAAAATGGCTAAGAAAACTACTAAATGTACAGAGTATTCACACAAGGAAAGGGTAGGGCCAGGGAAGGATTCACTTGCTCTAACTAAAAAAGCTGAAACTTAAACATAGTAACTAATGCTAATACTTCATTATTGTAAGCTGTATGGCTGTAAAGTGTGCCTTAAATAGTTGTCCATACCCATGATAATTGTTGTAGGGCACCTTGAGACATGTGAAAAGCGCTATATATAAAGCACAGAGGTGGATCTAGAGCCATTGCTAAGGGGGATTTCATTGATAAGTGTATAGGGGGGTGGACAAAATCACCTGTTGTCTTTTCCAATTATTACCCAGCCCCCCTTTCCTGGTTGGCAAAAATATCATAACCCCCCTATATTTCGTTTTCACTAAGCTCCTATAGGACAGCATACAATTAGCAACAATCCTCCCTATATAGCTTTTGAAAATAATGTGACCCCTCCCCCCATAAATTAATAAATGAAAGCTCTGTTACATAACAATAAATATATCTTTCAAGGCAGCGTGCTCTATTGAGTCATAGAGCACGCAGGAATTTGAGAGACTTGAGAAGACTTGAGAAGAGCAGAGAAGCACTCCGCTACGTGTCGTGCTTCTCCTAACGCTTCTCTCATCTTCTTAAAATTCCTGAGTGCTCTATGACTCGATAGAGCACGCTGCCTCGTTTTCTATTCCTTCACTACATTCAAACTCACATGTTGATTTTTGTGGGGGGATAGCCCAGAAAAAAACCCTTGTGTCATTAGAGAGAACAACACATTGAACAAACTCTGTTCACTTGTTGCCTGATTCAGATATCAAACCCAGGTCACAGTGGTGAAAGGTCAGCGCTCTGACCACTAGGTCACCTATACTGTTGACTCGAAAGGCATCAATAATCTTTTCTAGTTCTTATTTTCTGTATTAAATATTTTTCAACTACTGGAGGGTGACTAGTCACTCAATTCACACCCCCTTGATCTTCTCTTGCAGCACCACAATTTAATTTATATTATAAAACTCATGAATAATTAATGAGAGTTTTACAAAGAAACCACGTCCATGACAAGTTCTGTAAGATTTCGTCATGATTTGCATAAGTTTCAACTTGAATTTTCTCGGCCAGATTTACTTTTATCTCAATTGACAATTTTAGTAAAATATGAAAGAACTAACATTGGACTTATAAATACTACACAATATTTGTGTCCGATCTGTAAACGATATATATTGTACATATTGTATATCACATACAGATCAGCCACTCATATTGTATGCCATATACATTGTACATATTGTATATCACATACAGATAGGCCAATCATATTGTATGCCATGTACATTGTATGTATTGTATATCACATGCAGATAGGCCAATCATATTGTATGCCATGTACATTGTACATATTGTATATCACATACAGACAGGCCAATCATATTGTATGCCATGTACATTGTATGTATTGTATATCACATGCAGATAGGCCAATCATATTGTATGCCATATACATTAGTACGTATTGTATATCACATACAGATCGGCCACTCATATTGTATATATTACTTATTACATACTGTATGCCATATACATTGTACGTATTGTATATCACATACAGATAGGCCAATCATATTGTATGCCATATACATTGTACAAATTGTATATCACATGCAGATCGGCCACTCATATTGTATTTCATGTACATTGTATGTATTGTATATCACATGCAGATATGCCACTCATATTGTATGCCATGTACATTGTATGTATTGTATATCACATACAGATCGGCCACTCATATTGTATGCCATGTACATTGTATGTATTGTATATCACATACAGATCGGCCACTCATATTGTATGCCATGTACATTGTATGTATTGTATATCACATACAGATCGGCCACTCATATTGTATGCCATGTACATTGTATGTATTGTATATTACATGCAGATTGGCCACTCATATTGTATATATTACATTGTACATATTGTATATCACATGCAGATTGGCCACTCATATTGTATATATTACATTGTACGTATTGTATATCACATGCAGATAGGCCAATCATATTGTATGCCATATACATTGTACGTATTGTATATCACATACAGATCGGCCACTCATATTGTATATATTAGTTATTACATATTGTATGCCATATACATTGTATGTATTGTATATCACATACAAATTGGCCACTCATATTGTATATATTACATTAGTACGTATTGTATATCACATACAGATCGGCCACTCATTTGTATGCCATGTACATTGTATGTATTGTATATCACATGCAGATAGGCCAATCATATTGTATGCCATATACATTGTATGTATTGTATATCACATACAAATTGGCCACTCATATTGTATATATTACATTAGTACGTATTGTATATCACATACAGATCGGCCACTCATTTGTATGCCATTTACATTGTATGTATTGTATATCACATGCAGATAGGCCAATCATATTGTATGCCATATACATTGTATGTATTGTACATCACATACAAATTGGCCACTCAAATTGTATATATTACATTGTAAAAATGTCTACAATCTTGGACAAAAGTGTTGAGACACTTTCGGTTTTTATAGACCTAGTCAGCATTTCTCAGCTGTTCCTTCCCCATCCCCCATCCAATCAATGTTGTATGTATTGATAGATAATGCCAGTGGTCCAGACAATCCCAAAAATCCAACATTGAATGGATGGGGGAGGGGAGGGCGATCAAATTACTGTCAGTTAGCAAGATGGACAGTTATTTACATTATTCATACAAAGCGTGCAAATGTCTCAACTACTTTTGTCCAAGATTGTAGCTAATTCTGTACATTTAATTTAACTATAGCAATGGTTAATATTAGCTTGCCTTTTTTTATACCTTTTGTAGGTGTTCCTGGGGTTGTTGCATTTGGTGGCCACATCATTTCTGTTTGATTACCATAATCTACAATAATACAATAATAGACATAATCGTCAAACAAATATTCATTTATAGATTATCAAATTCATTAATAATTCATAAGAAGTTTGTAATAGCAATAGATCACATTGGCTAATGCCTTTAGACCCAATTCAAATCTTTTGGGTGTATGATTATTTGTCTTGTGTATTTCAATGTCACATGAGAAATTTTTTGACAAAAAAAAAAAAAAAATTATTTCCAGAATTGGGCCGAAATGTACATAGCAACATGTTAGCAGATTAGAACTATAATAGCTGTGCAAAAGTACAAACGTTTTAATTTATTCCCAGAGGTTTTAAATTGGGTGGAAATGTAAATTGGCAGATGTTAGCCACTTAGGTCTTCGAAAACTAAGTATCTTTAAATATTTGATAAAGCTTCATCCTAATTGAATTTTCTGATTTACAGGCTTTGGCACTAATAGTACCAGACATTGATTGGCATACATGTGCACTAGTGCGTAAAGCTGTAGTTCACCAACACATACTACATTTGAGTTTTTATGAATGTTTTTATGTGTATTTATTATTGATATATCCATACAATAGAGGGTATTCGTATAACCCAGTTTTAAAATGCAAATGAGAATGTGTAAAATAATATGCTAATTAGGTGTGCATGTTATAGAATGCTTCAGTGAGTTGCGCTCTCGGCTTCAAATAACCAAAATAAAACATGATTGACAATGAAAACGTTTAAAGATTTACTCGAAACCACTTTTATCAATGTTTTCCATAGTCGCTTGTGGCTCAAAGAAAAAAATGAATGCAAATAGCTATACGCACACCTCATTAGCATGTTATTTCACACATATTCTCATTTGCATTTTAAAAGTGGGTTATACGAATACACCCTAATAATTATCTATTGATATTTACATTACATTTCATAATGAATTTGAACGTTGGCACTAATGCCTGGCACTATTAGTGCCATTTTCGAATTTGTGCCAGTAAATCGGAAAACTCTAATTTACATTAAATTTAACCTGGAATGTTCTCTGACAAAACTTCATAAAAAAGTTACTCAAAGGGCTTGACTGTATATTCTGATCTAAAGATCCTTAACCTTCAGCTCTGATTGCTTTATCCTGATAGGGTTTGCCCTCTTTACACATACACCAAATCAAAACATGGTAAACACCTATAACCATTATTATTTTTGACTGAACAGCCTCTCAAACATGTGAAAACTATTTTGTTTTCCAATGTGAACATGGCACAAGACAGTCATGAACAGTAGGTCACCATATTTTGATTTGGTCTTAAAACAAAACAGTAATGACAGTAAGCTTTTACTAAGCAATTTTTATGGACATTTTTATGAATAAGTTTAGAAACCAACCTGGTGGGGCACACATTCTTTGCCATCTTTGAAAAAGAGTTGACTTTAAACAATCTACAGAACATATAACAAATAATAGTGAGTATGACAAATTGCAGGGTATTTTCTTTATCTATTTTAGTACTTGTAATTGGGCTGCTTTGGCATTTTTGAATGACCAGGTTTTAACAATCTGTAGAATATTCCTGACTCCATATTTCAACTGCCCAATAATAACTGATAATAAAATTGCAGTCAAAATTAACTTGAAATCATCTTTCACTGTTCCTTTATTTGATAGTGGTAGGCCAAATTGTTGTCCTATTTTGAACAGTGGAAAAGTAATATTAAACCCTTAAGCCTGGTTCACATAGCATCATAATCATAACCATGTTTACAACTAAGATTGTACGGGTCACACGTACAACATAATGTCATAATCATAGTTATAATCATAACAAAATGGAAACTTCTCCATTTTTTATGACAAGGCTTATGATTATGATTATGACGCCGTGTGAACCAGGCTTAATAATAGTGTAGAATTGATGAATCCCCCTACCTCTTGGGCTCATGTTATATGTCTTATGTCTTGACATTAGTTCTTGCATTGGTTCTAATATAACACAAAGCTACAAAACAAACACACAGTGATTATGCTTGGTTGACAATAAATCATCCCTATTGTGATACTTAGCCTTTAGTTTCTAAAGAATTGTACCGTATTACTTTGTGTACATTTTATGCAATCCTACACTTCTCTCCAATATTAGATAATGCAATATTCAGTCACTTACTCTTAAGTAATTGAGAGTGAAGTTTGTCATGCCATTTCTTGTTATATTTTTGGAGACCTGCTCCAGTATTGCAGGGTCTTGCATTACTACCACGTTACGGGAGACCATTTCCCTATGTGTCCGTACTGTGAAATGCCAGTTGCGTATTCTCATAATATCATCAAAAGTAAACTCTAATATTAATCGTCCTTCTGTACAGACCTAAAGTAAAAAAAGAACAAATTATTAGTATAGGAAATCCCAGGTTGAGCATGTTGTTAAGATCTTGTAAGGTCTGGTAAGATCATCTAAGATCTTACTAAAACCTTGGCAAGTAAATTTCTTGCAAGGATCTTGGGAAGATCTTGGCAGAAACTTGAAAGTTCATGCAAGTTCTTGCCGATTTTAAGGATCAAGGATGGCACAGTTGCCTAGTGTGCTGCTTTTGGTGCGAGAGGTCTCAAGTTCAATTCCCAGTGACCTAGCATTCTTGTTTCAACTTCTCTTCTTCCTGTGTAGCTTTAACCCTTTGGTGCCTGCCTTTGCAAATGTCGTTCCATATGGAACGATGACCTCAAAAATTCTAGCTCTCTGGCTTTGAAAGTCATGGCTCTAAAATGTAATTATCTGTGTTGCCTGGTAAGTTCCACAATATCTGACACTAAATTGATCATCTGAGATCCGAATTTGTAAAATATAGAGTCCTTTGTGTTAAGGTGAACGTTGAAATGTGCATTTTGGCGAAATAGAACAACCATGATAAAAGTCATTTTTCATCTCTGATTTTAATGCAAATAATATCATTTAAAAAACAAAAATCGGCATTCTCAGAACACATCAGCCCCAGTTCTTTTGATTTCTTAACTTTTTATGATCAAACATTTTCTACGAGCCACACATCAGCCTTGTTTATTTAGCCTACTAACGCAAAACTCGTTTCTTCATTTAATAACGAAAAGCATTGTGGGTAATTATGCAAATTTTCGACAGCACATGGCCCAGATCCCAATTCTTTATGGATTTTTTATAAGTGCCCAGTCACTCGCACCAACCGGACAAAAATTGCACCGATTGCCATCTTTACAAGGCAAAACTCACTAAAATTGCCTTGGTTGGTACTGGTGTCTACCACAAGACGACCAGGAAAGCGATTTTACTCCAACGACGCCATTGTCAATAGACACAACGACCTGCGCTATTTTCTTTGTAAAATCGTTTTCCACCTTTGAATTCGTCCAAAAGTGCGTCTCCACCACCTAGACAAACTTAATGATGCATGACTAGGGGCTCTTGTAGTAGCAAATGACTGAAAAAAACACTTATAAACTGGATTTTAGCTCAATTCAGGGTCAAAGTGTTGACTCGGAATTGAACGAGCTAAAATCCGCAAGGCGTTCCTGGAATCCTTGAGCCATCGGTAGTTCGAAACAGCAACAGTTTCCCTAGCAACGCCTTATTTTGAATTGAAATCGATTTTTTAACTTTTCGCACCAAAAATAGTCAAAAATCCAATAATCATCGGCAGGCACCAAAGGGTTAAGTAGCTTCAAATACCCGTCAAACGGAGCACTGATGGAGAGAGGGAAGTAAAATGAAAGCACTGTCAGCTCTCTGGAAGACTAGTTTCTGCTAAGAGGACTTCCAACGTAAAATACAGTTCTTTCCTTTTTTTATTGAGGGTTACATGCTAAGATCTTGCCTGATCTTACCTGGGACACCACCATTCCAGAAAAATTAATGAAAAATACCACAAGCATTTAAAGGAAGTTGCTTAATTTATAACTTGTTGTCTAAATCAAAACTGCAGTCCACACTCTGAAGCGTGCAAAGGATGTGGGTATTTCTTGTCTTGTTATGGATTCATTCATAGTATATTTTGGTTGTATGGGTTTGTGTTATACATGTATGCCAATAACAAGTTGTGATGTTGAAACAAATATTTCCATCATGTAATAAATTACAAATTATGTTGACTTCATATATTACTGACATCCCTTGCAGGCTTCAAGGTGTGTGAACTGTAGCTTCAGCTGTGATAATGATTTTGAAATAGGTGTATATCTACCTTTGTATCAACTGGTTTGATATGACTGGTAATCATTGTAGTATTTTCACAGTCTAATGTTATTGTAGCATTGTGATATGCCTCTTTTGGCTGGACAAGATGGTAATATAACTCTGCAACACCCCCTTCAAAAATACTTCTGAAATATCGAGGTATAAGGGTTCTACCAATTGCTGTGGAGAAAACAAGGTATTGTTAGAAAGAAAGTGATTTACAACATCTTGTTGAGGCTGACATGATATTATCTATCTTATTAGACAGTTTCTTTGCCTTATTACAGAATACACAAGTACTAAACACATTAGAATATATAACATGCTATCAAGGTTAAGACTCTACAGTTAGGAACTTGAAACTAGAGTATTGCAGTAGAAGATGTTAAAAATGTACTTTCTGCAATTTTTCATTCACAAATCTTACAGGAAATGGAAAATAATAGTGCTATTGGATGCAATTTTACAACAAAAGTATGACATCATCATCCTACCCTCACACTCTACTAAGATCTCTGACTAAAAACACTGAAATTGATGAACGGTTTTAAAATGTTATCATGATGGAAATAGCTTACTGTATCGTTTAGGGCCATCTTCTTGGAAGAAGTTTAACGTCAATGTTGCATCCTCTTCAAAAAACTCTGTTACAAAACTATCCCACCAAAGGTTGTCACTTTCCTGAAGAAATAACAAACAAAACATTGAGTTTGTATTAAGCTTGACTTATACATTTAATGGTAAACTAGAAGCTAAGTCAAATATAGAGGATATTAAGTTAAACAGGTGTGCAGAGATACAAATTTTATTTTCAAGGGTTGAAAGGGTATTTTCAAGAGTGAGAGATTTTCAACACGAGAAGATAAAACCATGTCTCGAAGCGCCCATGTAATATTCTGTATATTCTGTAATATCGGTATAAAAGAAAACTTTTTCTAACATGAGAAGCTGTCGTAAAGCTGTGTAACCATAGTGATTTTGTGAAAATATCAATTATTTAAATAAAGAAATAAAAGCATTTCATTGGTAATTATATAATAAGTGACATTTGTGAACAAGAAATTATATCTTTTATGGCTACTGGAGTGCCGAAATATTTAAACAAGAACAAAACATTTTATTTTAACAATTCAAATTTAATAGAATGCTTGAAAATGATCTCCAATCTGACAATGAAACCTTTTCACAGAAGAGGAAAGGCAAATCATCTTCACAGCATAAAGTTTGCAAATTTGTTGGTCATACTACAATTAACCATGTCAGAAAGTTGTTCCCTTTTACTCTCTTTGTTCAAGTGGTAGGGGTGATTGCCTGACAATTTTGAAAATGACCCATCAAAGGTACGCATAAGTTAAAAGGACTGTAAAAGCCATGTTGATTTCAACCCTTAAAAGGTTCGACTGTGCAATGCTCACCTAAGCAGCTAAGCTTATTTCTTAAACAAACAGTTTTATATTAGTTTTAAATTTATAAAAGTTATATTATTTCAAATTGATAGTTGTTAATATTAAATTTTTCTTAGATTTTAAAATTTGTACATTGTAAAGCGTTGTTGAAACTAGTGATATTGACGCTATATAAAATATTACATTATTATTATTAGTTACAAAGCCAAGTAGGTCCTTACAGGTACCGAGTCACGTAAAATAATGATGTTTGAGCCAGATCCTAAAATGCTACACAGGAAATGTTTTCAACCCTTAAATGATCACCGATCACCGATCACCCCTAAGACTTGGACAAAGTGAGTCCTTCCGGGGTGTTTTGGCCATACAAATCACAGGCCTTGCACCTTTGGTCGCACCTATTAACCTGGTACAGTTAGAGTAATAGACATTAACTGATATCAGATCACTGACTGATAATGCTTTTCTACATGTAGCTAATCTAAACTCAACTTTTTTTCTCCTTTTATATTGTAGCTACTCCACTCAACAGATACTACATGCATGACACTACAAAATGCACTACAAAATAATAACAATGTTATGTTATATATTCATACAAATTAAAGTATATTTCAAAACAGCCAACCTTCTTGAGTTCAGCAATAAAATTTTTCTAAAATTTCACTGTTGTTATATATGGGCTAAACTTTACAAGACCTTTTGCTTGAATATCATTGTTCCTTTAAAAATTCTCAGTACTTAATAGATTAGCGACATTAAACAAGTTTGACTTATTCAAGCATTTGATTAAAGATACACACACAACACAAGCTTCTTTCAAAGTGAATCTTCAGAAAACTGAATTTCAGAAGTACATTGAAATAAAAAAATAAAAAATCAATGCTGAAAGAGAGCTGCTTTAGACATGACTCACAAAAAATAGTTTGAAATATAAGTTCAAAGTTAATATTCACATATACAACTTTTGTTCCAAATGTAAAGGGGTTTTTCTTTTGTGGGGAAAGAAATGGTCAGGGCTGTTGTTTCCCCTATAGGGGCAGCTGCTTTCTTGTTTTGAACAAGACCAGTCATTAAAATGCAAAGGAAGAATTCTAAGAGTCTTTAATTCATACAGATGTTTGATTGTCATTTCAAACATAGATAAGTCACCACCACAGCACCTTACTTTTAATATTAGTGAATAGAATCAAATGAACACTACTCATCACTGTGTGTGAAACTCAAAATGACATCCTTTTTTCTGTCACAGTTTCAGACGTTCACGCACTCATCACGAAATGAAGAATCACTCACAATGGGTGCTACCATAGAATGTCAAAAACACAGCAAAATATCACCCCTGACTCAAGACATGGATAAAACAAACATTTATCTGTGTAAATCACTGATCTGTTCAGTCTCAAGCCAATTTTTATAGAGTTAATAGTTATAATGAAGCGAAACAGTCCAGTATCAGAAAATTCATCATGATACACCTGTCCTAGTTGGTTGGTTGTGTGCATCGTAAATATTACTAACTCAGCTGATAGATTATTTTCCATGTCTTTGCTACTAGCTGGGAATTTACAAAGAATGTATACATCAAAAGAATTCGAACAGTTACAATCACAGGCAATAGCCAACAACAGGTGAAAACGCCAGTTCTAGTCCTTCGGAGCATTCAACTGGCTTTCTTTCTTTGAAAGAATAGTCTCCAAACGAATAAATACCCCGAAATACAAAATTTCTGCATCTAAATGAGTTTATCTAAGGGATTATAACGTAAGATTATGCCCAATAACGTTAACTTGATAATAAAACTTGGTCATTTTGGTCACCAGAACGAAATTCCCCAGAGACTTGAATCTAAACATAAACAACAAATATCGCAAGCTGAGAACGATTCGCGGTTACAAGTCACTAAGATCTCATCTAAACGAGCAAATGATCTACCTACCTCAGACCTCTGCTGTAAGCGCCGGTTCAGCTCATATATTCGAATATCTGGGTTAGTATAATATGGTGTGTGACGCCTAAAAAATAAAATAGAAACAAAAATAATTTGTAAGATCGCTAGAAATTGACAACTCGAAGTGTGTCCACATCTCCAAGTTGGTCGATAAAGCGTCTAAATTAGAAGCAAAACATTTCTTTCTTAGGCATAAGTTAGAGACTAAGAAACAAAGAGGTGGAAATAATTTGTCCATAAAGAGTTAAAGAAAGAACCGAATCTTACAAGGTATCCATAATATATTACCCAGTCGAAAAACTCGGGCTTGGGAGAGGAATACTTGGCATTCTCCAAGGCCTGGCCGTTTTGGTTTCCACAATGCCTGCTCCTGGAAGCTTTGAAACTTCCAAGGAATACTCTTCGTTCTTGTATTGGTAGTCTTTAAAGCGGTTCGGAGTCAACCAAGGATCTTTCTTGAATCTGAATAAAGCGAGTGGCAGGAAAGACAACAAAAGACTCATTAGAATGACAAAGAGCTGGCCCCACGCATATAATTTGTCGAGAACTGCGCATTCAAGTTTTAATGTCCCAACTAAGCTAGCCACAATCGCTCCAACCCATATAATTATCATGATAATTCCCTTATAACCTGAACTTGGGATCCCCAAAAAATATCCTCTCTCTAGGCCAGTTTCTGTAATAGGACATGTCGCCAAACAAGCAAGTATGTAGAATCGATCAAATGTGTAACACAAGCCAGAGTCGGTCATAGCATGGACGAATAGGCCTTTCAATATTCACCAAAATACACGGCACAAAACCCCCAAATTATACCCGCAGCCAAGCATATTTGTTGTGTAGTTGTAATGTACGTTCAAAATGAACCACGAGGGTAATAATCCCCCAGAAAACAGTGCAAAGACAAGACCTTTCGATCGCAGCGAACTCGGATTTCGACATAAGCTATCAACAAGTTGAGACCAGTTAACCAATCGCTTGGCGCCAATTGAAAGGCTATCACACTCAATACTCAGCAGATCTCACCTTTGAGTGGCACCATTCAAACTCTGCTAATCAATATAGGAGTTTTTTTCTCATTTCTGTGTAAAAATTGCCTCACAAGACCAAGAAATACTGGCGTCCTCGAGCGGCAAGGACTCAACGTACAGCCCACCCGCGTCGTGACAAACCGATGTTTGCTGTTTACTCAATTCTGATTGGTGCAGACTAAACCAATAGGAGGTAAGCGGGAAAATAAAATATTCCATGGGGGGAGGTCGACATGAGCACTCTCTTCCGTTTTGTTTTGTTTCTAAATTTTAACGAAAACGAAGCAAAAAAAGGCATCGAGCGACATTCGGAAACGCTTGAATGCTATTTTGAGAGTCTACTTTTGTTTGTTTGTTGTTATAACGAAGCGAACTATATAAAGAATGCGAATCATTTCAAGAATTATGCTCATGCTCATGGCCCCTTCGTGACCTTTCATTTTTTTCTAGCCACAGTTGAAAACGGTGCCATATCGCACGCCAAAATTCTTATTGTTAGCTGCAAATGAACAATAAAAGAACGACCAACATTCAGCCTGTACAAGGCATAAACTACCTTTTTCTTGAGGTCTGGAGATTTCTTCTAAGATATTTGATGCAATTTAATAAATGAATATTAAAATATAAGAACAAAATAAACTAATAAATATATTAAAGTTAAATAAAAAATGAATAATAATATTAAACTGACCGAACAAATAAATAATAAACATAAATAAATAAATAAATAAACAAGCAAACAAATAAATAAACAAACAAATAAACAATTAAGTGATTTTCTGTTTAGGACATTGCTTTTTGCCCTGAAGGCATCCCTGAAGGCTGTGAAGGGATTTTTTTTCGCTTTGCACGATACATATTAATTATATGTTTATATTTTTGTTGCCCGCGATATTTAAAAAAATATTTTTTAAAGCTGTGCTCAAATTTTTTGCAATATCTAATTGTCCATCCCTGGGTTCGTTCTTAAACAAAATAAATAAATAAATAAATAAATAAATAAATAAACAAACAAACAAATAAATAAATAAATAGATAAATAAATAAAAATAAATAAATAAGTAAATAAATAAATATAATAATAAAAAAAAAAATAAAACAAAGAGGTGTGAAAATAATAAAAAATAAACAAGAAAAACAGCTAACAAAGAAGAATTATATAATCATACATAAACACAAAATTTATAATATATGATATTTATGTAATATAAGGCTTTAGTCCAATCAGTTGGACCAATTTGGTCACATGCATGAGGTTTTAAACCTAATAAAGCCCTCTCATTAGTATTCTATAAAGACACATGTACCTTTATCATAATGGCACATGTCAAAAATATATAGAAACTAATAAAAGGCTTTATCAGGTATAAAGCCTCTAGTCGATCATGTGACCTCCACTGGTCCAACTAATTGGACCAATATGACCCAGAGAGGCTCTTTCTACTGACAACTACAAGTTTGTTTTAAATGTGGGACGTAAATTAGAGAATCTTACGCATGATCGGCTATGAGCGGTTATTTATCACATTTTTGTGTATTATTCAATGTTTTATTGAATTTTTTGTTTTATATTGATGGATTTTTTAAGCCATTTAAAGAAACTCGCAGGAAGTGTTTTATCAAGTATGAAAAACCTTTGCTATGCCTTGGGTTTTTATACTTGATAAAACACTCCTGCTCATTTTTTAAATATTACATAATATTTATGTAATATATAATATTTATGAAAGGAATATGAAATGGAGTGCATGTCTATGTAGTTTGACATACATATGTAAACACGCTGGGAGTTGTAGAGCAAAGGAGAAGTTGGAAAGGAACATGAGGCATAGCCAAGCATAACCTAGTGCTCTACAGCTCCCAGAGTGTTATAAAATATTACATAAAAACTAAAGGCTGCTATGAAAGTAAAAAAATACCATAAATATTAATATTATTCAAAAACTCATAAATGATTCATGAGAAATTGACAAAAGAAATCGTAACCGTGACGAGTGTTTTAACTGAAGATATAGATTCACCCTAATTTAAATAAACTTTAACCTGAATTTTCTCTAATAAACTTTCATAAATCCTTGATTTTTTTTTACAAAAACACAAAATATATGTTGGAGTTTTTGAAGCTGTTTAATAAACTCGCAAATCGTGTTTTATCAGGTCTAAAACCACTTGGCTTCGCCTCGTGGTTTTAAATCCTGATAAAACACTCCTGCTCGATTATTAAACATTACTTAGAAGTATATCATCAAGTTGGATATCATTGATTTCTATTTTTTTATTACAGTGTTAGAAGCAGTACTGGTAAGCCACCTGAATTATGTACATTGCACTAAATGGACTGCCTGATGCTCCAACACCATTATTATTATTATCACAATCATTATCATCATTGCTGTAATCATCATCACCACAATCATCACATCACCTTTGTCAACAAGACTATCATTATCAAGCTATCCTCAAAACTATTACCATCACCAGCACCATGCATAATCACTATCATCATCATCATCATCACATGACTATCATCACCAGCATCTTTATCACTATCATCATCATTATTTTATCATCATCATCACCTTACCTTTATCATCATCATCATCATCATCATCATCATTGTCAATAGGTAATAATAATGGAATTTGTAGCACTGTAAAAAATGTTCACTTTACTTTACTGACATTTTGAGCTTTAGCCCTTCGTCGGAGTAAATGAAGCGCTAAAGCTTGAAACATCAGTAAAGTTAAGTCAACATTTTTTACGGTGTTACAAATTTCGGCGACATTATCAGGTAAATGAATAACAAGAACGATATGCAAATATATTTCTTTCTTTGCATATAGTTCTTGTTATTCATTTTCCTGATGATGTTGTTGAGATGACAATGAAATGCTGTCTTTTACAATTAGTTTTCCTTCTAAATCGTTTGTCAAAAAGTACCTTTATCAAGTTACAAATTTCATTATAATATTATCTATCATTTATATCAAACACTGACGCAGCCTATACAAGTTTACTTGCTAATTTCATCTATATCATCATTGTCACGTTACTATCATCACCAGCATTTATCATCATCATCACCTTACCTTTTTCATCATTACCATTATCATTGTCACATCACTATCATCACCAGCACCTTTATCACTATCATCAGCATTTATCATCATCATCACCTTACCTTTTTCATCATTATCATTGTCACATCACTATCATCACCAGGACTTTTATCACTATCATCAGCATTTCATCATTATCATCAACATCATCATCACTATCACCATTTATCACTATCATCATCATTATCACCATTATAATCAACATAATCATCATCTTCAGCATTGTCATCTTTAGCAAGCTCAGCTATTGACTAACGTTAAGGACAAAGACGAACCCATTAACAGACAAGGAGCTATTTACAAAATAGCTTGTTCCGACTGTAACGCTACCTACATCGGTGAGACCGGCAGAAATTTAAACACGAGACTAACTGAACATAAACGTGCCACGAAAAACAAAGACCCTAACAACCACATTGCGGAACATCACAAACATACTGGCCACTCCATTAACTGGGACTCTGCCGCTTCCATTACACATTGCACCAACTATCACCAACGCCGACTACTTGAAAGCTGGTACACCGGCTTAGAACAAAAGCCACTTAACCGTTGCATAACACTACCGGCTTCCTACAATAGACTCATTAACGACTTCAAGCTTTCCGCTAACACAATGACTAACACCTACCCACGCATCAACAACAACATTACCGATGAACCAGACACATAAATAACACCACTGTCTTTTCATTTTCTTTACTCTGAAGATGACTTCCGCTCAGGTTGTCGAAACGTCAGACATCAACACCATCAGTCTTTCTCAAGACTACACCACCCCGGACGATCATGCCTCATCTACAAGCTCAGCTCACTAGTCTACATATCCGCTACTAATCGTTTGATCTCATCTCTAGTCTGACTGTCTAAGGCTCCTTTTATATGAACATCAATAGCCAAAGAATCCTGACATTGACCGATAAACTTGGACATCTTTGTCTGATCTTTCTTGCTGCTTAAATTAGCTGATGCATTGTAATGAAAACCCAGTCTTCGCAAATTGTCCATCCCCATTCTTACCAAGTCTTTCAATGCTCGAATTGTCATTGGCGTAAGATGGCCATTTGTTGGGAGGGTATGTGATCTCTCACTTGTCTCATTGTAGTCATTTTGAAAGTGCCTGACAGCCAAAAGAAGAACATTGGAGTAAAATGGGGCAAATGTTTCAACCAAGGGGTTTAGGTAGCCAAGAGTAAGCAATAAATGAATCACAGTTGTAATTAACTGATTGGGAGACTGACCATCTTCACTGTAAACACTTTGCACAAGTTGTTGCTTCTGCGCAGCTGCATTACTAACAAATTCAATTGACAGAAACTGCAAATTTTCCAAATTTGATGTCTGAGCAAGTGAATCTGTAGAACCAGTAGTTGTATTTAACTCTGAGTTAGTAAATACTGAAGCAGATGTTTGGACTTCGTCGTCTAATGCTACAGGGGTGTCTACAACGTTTTTTCCCTCTTTTGTATTTAATTCTGGCACCATCTGAATTTCAAGAAGACTGTTTCGATGTTGATCATATCTTGTTGGCTGGAGACAGCTTAATCTTCCTAGCGTGCAATACCACTTAATATCATCCTTTACCAGGTCATATTGACCACTTGGTATGGGGATAAGGGTGAGATTCCTTTCCATGCTACTGGGATCAAGAACTATTGCCCTGCCAAAAGATGTTTTGATAGATGCTAATCCATGCAATTTAGATGGCTCTATAAATACACTATTCAAATACTCCATCTGGGAAGATGAAACTATAGCTTTATTGACTCTTACAACAGTAACTTGTACTTTGGCTTGTGGGTTGGAACTTGGCAGTAGGACAGTCCTGTAGAACCTGAAGATAAAATGTTTGCAAACGTCAGCAACATGAAATAGCATAATGATCAACTTGGTATCTATTGCATTAGGAGGCACATTTAAGGTAGTACCGGATACTTGCTACTGCGCATCCATTTCGCGCATCTCGTTTTCCATCATTTATTTGCGTTTTTTTGAAAATTTATCTAAATAATATTTTAATTTGAATCCTTATCTATAACTTAAGAAAGTATTATGTCATTTCCTGCAACTTTGGAGGTAAAATGGGACATTTTTCGAAACATGCTCAGATTTTCACTACCTGACAAGGTCGCTGTTTTGTCTCAAAACAACAAATTTACAACTTTGTAAAAATGAATAGATAAAATATGATTTTGACGTCTTTAGTCGTAAAACTAATACAAAATAGGTTTTAGGGTTTCTGGAGATGACAATGATAATTTGACAAGTTTTAAGCAGATGTTTAAAGTACTAGAACCCAGTCCCGTGCGGACCGTTGCCGTGTTTTTTTTTAACAAAAAAATGGATTTGGTCGCTTATAACTCGCCTATTAGTACGGGGACCATGCCCCCGAAGGTATATAAGATACCAGGGTACGCAGCTAGCCCTAATCCTATTGTTCTCTATCTGCTCAAATCCGTACTAGGTAAACGTCACTGCTATGGACAGTGATGATAGATTGGCTAGTTCGGCCTCTGTTCGCTTGCTTCCGAAAACACAACTATTCGTTCGGTCGATAATCAGCACTACCCGAAGTGAAGTACCGGTATTTATAACATTAAACCTGCGTTATAAAATTAATCATTCATTTGAGTACGGTTTCATGATTTTAAGTAAAAGAGATTTAGAAAACGTATTTAAAATTAAAACTAACGCAACGTTTAAAAAACTAACGTACGGTGATTTACTATTTCATAATAAGTCGCTACTTTCAAGATGAAGAAAGGTTTCAAGTAAACAAATAAGTCGCTACTAGCGTTCAAACCGTAATGAATTGCCCATCTTTGGGAACCATCAACTTGTCTCAATCTGTATTTTGGTACATTGGTGAAAACCTTCTTTATAAACTTCCCCAAACCGGTCTTTCGACAGCAGTGGTTGCCACCTTGCATTCCGGCACATGACAATGAAATTCTTATGCTTTGCTCCGTTTCTATTAAAGCACAAGGTTTATAATAAAATATTCTTGTGAATGCGTTCTCCATATGTGTCAAAATAACGGCCGGACTATTCAAAAACTAATACGGTAACGCAATCTTTATTCCTAGTCAAACGGTTTCGGAAGCAAGCGAACAGAGGCCGAACTAGCCAATCTATCATCACTGTCCATAGCAGTGACGTTTACCTAGTACGGATTTGAGCAGATAGAGAACAATAGGATTAGGGCTAGCTGCGTACCCTGGTATCTTATATACCTTCGGGGGCAGTTAAAGAAGTTACCGATTAGTAACCGAGTGACACACGATCGCTTTTAATACTAGATAGACCAATATCACGAGATTGAAATAGGAGCTAGACATATAATGACGAAGGTCAAGGGAATAACAAAGCAAGCAAATAAGCGACCGTTGGTAACTATAAATACACGGAGATTGCAAGCGAATACAAACGCGAATGATACTCTGCTGCCCATGCGGGGACCCCCATTTTTTTTCTTTTTATTCAAGACTGCATTTACTACTCTTACGATTTAGAATAAAAAATAAAATATTCATTGATTGGATTTTCTGAAATTTTACAAATGGTACAACTCTATACACATGTAGTGTGCGTAATTGGCGTATAATTGTGCTTCTATGGCTCACTTATACCCATATTTGGAAATGATTCAATGATTTTTATGACAGGAAATGTTAGATAACCCTTAGATCTATCGTTTGATATAATATTATGCTTTTCCTAGCAGAATACGTTCGCATTCTCTTGACTGCTTTGATTAGGTACTTTTGAGCAAATCACCGCAAATTATTGCAAAAACCTACTTTTACTATATCTTATAACTCTATAACCAATACAGTGACCCCAATTTTTTTTCACGTTTTTTGACTTGCCTAACAATGATCTATAAATGACAGGATTTATAAAAAAATTCATTGAAGAAATCCAAGTATCCGGTACTACAGGTTCCCGGCTCGGGCATGGATTATATTGAGTTGAGTTTGTTTGATGTGTTCTTCTCTCCTACGCATCAGGGTTTTTTCTCTGGATTATCTGGTTTTCCTCCCTCAGCATAAATGAACATGTGAGCCAAGTTTAGTTGTGTGCAAAATACTAAAACGAGGGAGTGAGTCTCTCCGATTAGTGGGGGCACTGTGTTTTTTTTTATTTTATTTAATAGCATGAGGGAAATTTAGCTCTCATTGCTGTCTCTCACCCATGAAAATATGGGGAAAAAAAGTTGTTCTGTTTCCTCACACAACATTTACAGTGTGACTATTGAAACCAGAGCCAATAGATATTTTTTGAGATCAAACAAAAAACTTGCAGAGGAATGAATGAATTATTCAAATAAATAATTACCTCAATGTATCCAATTGCCATTCTTTTACTGCATAGAGCTCATAGCCACTTAACCATTTATTCACAGAGACAACCTCAAATACAGGGTCTTCCTCTGAAGCAAGCTGCTTGTAATGATGCTGCTCACAAACCACTATATTATCTGCAATTCCGTCTTTCTGGCTGACTGGAAAGTCATGTTCATTAAGTCTTAGGATGTACTGGCATGCAAACTCAATGCTTGAAAGATAGTATCCTGCTTCAGAGAAAGCTAGATTAGGGCTGGAGTAATGCTTGAGGTATGCCACAGTTGAGGCAAATTGAGGGATGTTTGCCTTGAGTACCACGTACACCCATACATCCATGAACTCATCTGGTAATGAAGAGTGCACAATATGTTATTTAACAACATATTTCCCATTATACATATGGAAACATAGGTTGTAAAAGTAAATGTGGTCGTACCTTTTAGGGTCTGAAATTAGTATCTGAGTTAAATTATGCGTACCTTTTTGGGGTTATTATCAAAACCGTCAGTCGAGCACCCCTTTCATTTTGTCCCCCATTGTTTAACCAACCAAATCACACTACAGTAAACACCCGCATAAAATAACAAGTGATTTTGAGATTCAGGCTGATGCATTTCTTATATATCAGGTGCTTAGAAATTGTTTCTGGAAATGAAGTCAGATTTATTCTAGCAACTCCAATTCCTTCTGCAAAATACTGTGTGTCTGTAATGGTAAGCACACATATTTTTTTCTTACATAAGAACAAGGTTCATTTGTCAGGCTGAATTGGTTTTATATATATGGTGCTTTATTCACCAACTTTCAGCCTGAAGGTTCTTAATCTACTTGTTCTTTTATGCAGGTGTTTACTTCATTTTGTACTTCAAATGCTTCACAGATATGTTTGCACTCTAATAACATTGATGATGATAATGATTCATGTAATATTTTATACAAACTGGGTTTTATATTTTTTTAAGACTAACTAGAGACACCACCATTGACATCAAGAAGCCAAACAGACAACACTGATGATAATCATAATGATAAAATTGTCATCTCATCTTATTAGCTCTGATTATCTCACCCCATCCCATTTCATTATGACATCTCATTGGCTTGTCTCATCTGATGTCATGTCATTATCTAATCTTATCTGTCATCTATCCCACCTCATCTCATCTCATCCAAACCCCAGGAGATGTTTTATGGGGTTGACAATTTTCGTTCTGGGTATTTTTTGGGTCAAGAGATCTACCACATTTTTTTTAGGTCTTAAAAAGCCACCCGTATTTTTTTTTTTGTGTGTATCAGAAAATTATTTCACTAAATCATTTAAATTTTTTTCAGCAAGGCGTGAGTTCCATAAAGAAGACAATTTTGAGGTATTTAAGTCTTGTATTTTTTTGGGTTTGAAATTGGCATGCCATGTATTTTTTTAAGTGTAAAATTTCTAGCCTGCGTGGTCGGCTCTTGGGTAATTGGGGAAGAGGAGGGAAGGGGAGGGGGTGGGGGGTGGGGGGTGGAAGGAAAGGGAAAGGAGAGCCTGCTAGCAAACCCCACTTTTTCGTGTACCCGCCTACTTCAAGACACTTCAAAACATCAAATTATTCAGCCAATCCAAGCATACAACAGAGTTTACAGGAAGTGATCTGGAAGTTGTCACTTTTACGTGTCGACCGTTGAGTTTGTAAACAAGAGCCAGCGACTTCATATTATCAAATCTTTTATTATTTTAATACCTATATCATTTGAAATAAAACTATGTTATACAATGCCTCAAACACTACAGTTTACGTTGCGTTAGAAACTATCTGAACTCATTCTATCGCATTGATCTTTCACAATGCTTTTGCGGCAACCAAAACAACAGCTCAATTTTCTTCTTGATCTTTGACCTTTGAAAAGCTTGAAATACTTTTAAAATAAAAATATATACGACTTTCATTAAATGACTGTAGTGGGAAACAAAGCCAGAACATCTTTACCTTCAAGTAAATCGTCAGCAGCTTTTTTTTTCTGCGGTCTGTTTTCAAGTCTCCGAAGAAGTCTTAATTGAACAAGCACGCGAAGACGCTAAGTTAGTAACATTGCGTCAAATTACAAATACTATGATTGACAGCGTCATGCTTCATTTTGACCAATAGGAGCGTGCGGCCTCTGGCGGCCGCAGGTACACGAAAAAGTGGGGTTTGCTAGCAGGCTCTCCTTTCCCTTTCCTTCCTCCTCCACCCCCTCCCCTCCTCGTCCCCAATTCCCCAAGAGCCGGCCACGCAGGCTATAAAATTTCAGGTTTGAGTATTTTTTTTGGGCTGCAATATGAAGCTCCTTGAACCCCCCGTCATTTTACCCCCAAGTACATTGCTGGGGATCTAAACTCTTCTCATTTGTACAATCTTATCTCATGTCATGTCTCATACACCATAAACACCCAACTTATCATTTCATCACATCTTCTCTCATTATCACATCACATCTCATTATCTCACCTACTCTAACCTATTCAAAACTGCAATAAATATATCAACTTTACCTGCGCCTGGGGGACAACTATGCTCCCTGGTTGCAACCTCATTCAGAATCTCAAATACAAGCTTGGCTGCTTTCACAATCTGTGAGATTTTTCCACTTGGGGTTAAATATAATGAGCATGTGTTCAATGCAGAAATGGCGGCTGAGTAAGGTGATAAACTAGCATCTTGGCATTCTTCTTTAATACCAAACTGTGTCTGACTTAGATAGGATAGCTTGTTACTGAGTCTTGCTAATCTGTCATCATCATCTGGTTTCTTCATGTACTGTTTAATGCGAGGGTATATGGCTGGCATTAGATGATGCTCTAATTTGCCCTGAAACAAAACAGTTTTATTCTCATTTGATATCAATTATTTCATTTCAAGATATATTGTCACATCTGAAACCAAAGGTGTAGCATTCTTATCAAGTGTACAATAAAGTACCTTATTGTTACATATATTTTCGTGGGGACTTTATTTCATGAAAATGGAACAGGAATATTTCGCAGGTCTTAAATTTTGAGATATGGTCAAAATATTTATGATAATTTTGTAATAAAACAATAATAACGGTTTTAACCGTAATTATTATTAAAATAATAACAATGCGCACATGCACACATAAGTAGAGAATTATGCACACACATGTAAGCATACTTTTTGATGATTGATGGTTTCTTCTTTTTTGATACACTAAGAGATACTCTGAAGTTCCGAATAATCATATAGAGCAAAATAATAGTATAGAGTGGAAATATCCAAGTTAACAAGTATAGAGCGGAATACAGGGTTCGTGCTGATGTCAGTAAACAAATTCTAAGGAGTTTTCAAGGAGTTTTCAAGGACCAAAAAGTAATTTTTAAGCACTTTTTGCGACAACTTTAAGTGCCCTTAAAAACGTAAATCAAATCTAAGGAGTTTTCAAGGAGTTTAAGGAGTAGCACGAACCCTGGGAATAATAGTAACAGGTTCCCATTTAAATCTGTACTTTCCCATTTAAATCTGTACTTATGCAAATTTTGTTGATGTACAATAATATACTCTGATTTGTTGATCTGTGTGTTTAGCACACATCAACACAATTTGCATAAGTACAGATTTAAATGGGAAAGTACAGATTTAAATAGGAACCTGTTTAGTATAGAGTGGAAATATCCAAGCTAACCAATAAAAGTACAGAGCAGAATAATAGTATAGAGTGTAAATAACCAAAAAAACATCACGCATGTGCACAAGTGATCTTTCGAAAAGCAATCCAAGATGTCGCACTCAAATAAACAAAGTATGTGCATAATGTGTACATAATAAATAATAATAATAATAATTAATAAATACTAATAATAAATAATAATAATAAATACTACTTACAAATACAAAATCATAAGATAAGGCACCAAAGAACTGCTTGTCTATGATATATTGACACATGCCACCAACAAACTCTTGGTATCTATCGGGATGGACTCCAGTTGGAAAGTCATCTTCAATATGTTCAACCTCCCAACATTCCCGGATGTACCCCTTCAGTTTCAAAGCTTCAAAACTTTGATTTTTAGCACAAACTTGTATAAGTTTAGTCAGTGTAGTTTCATTTCTAGTTGGGGTATTGGCAATTTTTACTTCTTCAATACCCTGGCTGAGAAGGCTGGAGTCTGTGGCTTTTCCTGGATGTCCATCTAATACAGATGCAAATGAGTGCTTTGTTGTTACTGATGATATTGACAATCTTCTTTCCTTGTCAATTCGGTTGCTTTTATGCAATCTGGTAACAAAAAATTGCAAACTTCATTGAAAATTTGATTCTTGATAAATGATAAAAGATAATGCTGATGAAATGGAAACTATGGAAACTATTATGTTAGTGTTGACATAAGTGATAGTTAATAGAATGAAATTAGTAACATGGTAAACTAGACGCTCTAAGAGCGTTTACTCGGGCTGCTGAACAGAAGGGATTCTGAGGGATTGAATGAATCATGATGTATTATAGATCATACACAATACACATACACCTATTTCAATTAACGTTGTCCATCTGGAATGGTTGATCTGAGACCGATAGGAATTGTGGGAGCTCGTTAAACTGCAAATGCACTATTATAATCACGCTCGAATATTAATGTTCACTTCTGAAATACTGTTATCCATAATTCAGCACCATTCAAGTGTGATTTAAACAATGTATTTGGAATTTAACGAGCTCCCAATTTCTATCGGTCTCAGATCAACCATTCCAGATGGACAACGTTAATTGAAATAGGAGTATATACATTATATACACCAGCTGAAGCAAATTCTGTTAGTCATGAGCAAACTGATACAGGCATATTATTATGACGTACAGAAACCTATCCTGAGACACAAATAGGAAAAATGTTATTAACCTAAGCCTAAGGAGATGACAAAGCCAGATTTGCC
Source organism: Metridium senile (assembly GCA_949775045.1). NCBI lineage: Eukaryota > Metazoa > Cnidaria > Anthozoa > Actiniaria > Metridiidae > Metridium > Metridium senile. Next base: position 10,700,477 of record OX459107.1, read on the forward strand.
TTTATTTTAGACATTCTAGCCCGCTTGGTTTTTTGATTTATTGGTTGGTATTTTAAAACAGCATATTAAAAATGTTTCATATTTTCATATTACACAAAGCTATCCTGAGACACTAATAGGAAAATGTGAAGAACTAAATTGGTTGATTAATGCTAACAAAATGTGCACAAAAATAAACAAGTAATCACTTAGGAGTTATTTAAGGTTATTTTAATGAGAAATTATAAATCTATTAGCAAATATTATAATGATAATAATAATAATAAACTTTTTCAACAGTTTTTTTTACAGTACTTCTACATACATTACATACATACATTGACTTTATTTAAACACGATATGTATTAAAGCTTACGCTTTAATGTGTCGACATGGCTTTCTTCCCGGCTTTCTTTCTTGTTTCTTAAGTTGCAGAAAATGACTTCAACTCTTCTTCATGTGACAGATTATTCTTTTGTCTTTCCACTGGTTTTGATTTTCGATCATCATGAAGTCGTTTTAAGCACGTTTTTTATCAAAATATGATAAAGTTCGCAACGATGCGAACACAATCAAAGCGGCTAATTTGACCAAACTCGAGCAGATGCCAGTGTATGCCGTCCAAAAAAGATACTATAAAACTTCCAATAGCTTTCATTGTTGAAATAATGATTCAATGTGATGGCTAACAAGCCTAAATGTTCACAAAATAGATTAAATTTCGTAGATTTCGGGGTCAGAGCGAGCGATCAACACAATCGGAAATATGAGCTACCAACTTTTCAGCGGTTATCCCCACCTTTTGGCTTTTTGGGCTGCCTGTGCTTTCCAAAACGCGACATGATACATAGATAGATACATAGATACATAGATAGATAGGCAAAAAGGTAAACCTAGACTCGGGCCCCCTGTGGGGGTAGCCCGAGTAAAAATGTTAACTTAACTTTACTGACGTTTCAAGCTTTAGCCAGGATTTGCTGAATTAATCATCCGATGAAGGGCTAAAGGTCAAACTTCAGTAAAGTTAAGTTAACATATTTTTACGGCGTCACAAATTTCACTAGTGCTTTTAACTATTGCTGATGAAAATGATGATAAGGATAAGGAAGACAGGGTTTGTGTGGATGATTATGATGTTGATGACCTGTTGTGCAAATTGTGTATTTGTAGCCCAATAGCAACAATTTTGCAAATGATTTTACAAGAGCCACAAATAAACAATATGCACAACAAAAGTAATTACATATCATTCAGAAACATACAAAGTTTTCATCAAAATCAAAAGCTAATGCTAAGTCAAACCAAGGAGGTAAATGCATTTAATTTGCAGGCTGGGTGCTTTTTGGCAGAAAGTTTTAGAGAGGAAAGTGTAGTATTCTGCCTTGTATGTTAATTAAAATAATAAATACAATTATGATAATAATGACAAAAACAATGGTGATGTCAGATGTTGTTGATTATGATGATAACAATAATGATAGTATAATGAATATGATAGTGCTGACAATGATGATAATACATGTGTTAAGTGCTTGGTTTGTCTATTGTTCTAACCTGACTTTGGTAGCCTCTAGATCTAGTATATAGGATTGTAGATTATAAATCTTCTCATTTGACTGGACCCATTCATCAAACTTTTGAAAACAAAGCTCAGAAGGTGTGGACAGCTTTGATCCACCAGTAGCCTCTAATTCCTACAAAAATAATATTGGAGGTTTTCAACTGATAGCACTGACAAGTACTATTACTAGTAAGTGACTTGTGGGATATTCCATGGTATGCCCATTCAAACCATTGTATAACTAGAATTTATCATATGTTTCTATAGCAGTCTTCATCAAAATTATATGGATGAACAATTTCTAACTACCTTATTATAGGAAATTAACGCTCAGACATATTTATCTAACATAATTTAAATTAACATGACCTAAATCAATGCGATTCAGAGGGGAAAATGCTTTCCAATGAAGAAAATTAATGAGAAAAGGAGCTAAAGATTTTTAAAGGAAGGAAAATAATGGGATCGAGCTAAATAACAAATCAAAACAAAACTTTATTAACAGCTGCAAAGTTCTTTGACATGGCATAATAAACGACAAACATGATGATAACCTAAAGTCAATAAATATCAAAATCCTAAAGGATGCATCTGATGTCCAGAGATATTTATCAGAAGTAGTGACGATTGTCCTATAATAAGGTATGTTAGTATATAACACCTCACATGAAAGTCTGGAGTCTACTATAAAGCCACTTCAAACAAGGTTAGAAGGTTTTGTTGCTTGCTGCATGTCACATATTAGCCTGAAAAGCACTATGGATGATATGAATTCAAGCAGCAAAAGGTCACAACATGTACAATATGGAGTTTTTCCAAACTTTGTCTGCAGGGTTTTCCAGCATATTTTATTGTGTGCTGATATCATTCAGGGGCCAATCTATAGGGGTGTCCCTAGTGGCACTGGACCCCCCTAGCACCGCAATTACCCCTATCTTATTTGAGACATTTAGTGACTGAACACCCCCTAACACCTTAAGAGCCCTTCATTTGCAATTGGGACCCCCTCCTGACAAATTTCTGGAGCCACCCGTTATTTACATGACTATAACAAGCTTACAAGCAACAACACCTTCACCAACCTTTTTATATATATACCTATGTGTTGTAATAATATAAATATACCTGCAATTGCTTGATTGCTCCATTTAGTCGTGAGATTTTCAAATACAATACACTAATTTTAAGTGACAATATTTGCTTATTTAGATCACAGATCTGTCTAGCATAGTCCTGTGACTCTTCTCTCCTGTCATCCAGCGAGTCCAAAGCACCCCACGAACCCATAACTAGAATAGTAGCAGTATCCCTCGAACGACTTTCACCCAGTTGTTCTTGTTGCGAACTCAAATGATCGCATTGATTTTTTAGTTCTGCTTTGAAATTGCGATAGTTAAACAAAGAACGTGCAATTGTTTCACCTTTATCGGTCATCAAGGAATCAAGCTCCCAGTCTACAAGTTTTGAGGACTCTGCGGCTTCGAGGAAAGACCTCGAGGGAGGCCTGATAGAAAAGGTAGAAAGTGAAGTAGCCATTTTGGATGTTTGACACCTCCTACACAGGAAGCCCGAGTACTTTATCAATTATATACAACCGCTGAATATAAGTAGTGCTGGCTAATGAATGAGAATTACCAAAAGGTTAGTGGTTTGAAAATAGAAATTAATGAGTGAATTAAAGTTATCATGGTATTTTACAAATTAGTTACATTTCTAACCAAAGCTAGACAGTTTTTAAAAAATGTAGGTACGGCAGCTAGGGAGAGTTTCCTGCCTCTTTGAGGATTGGACTACCTGTGGTTTACCCATCGTGCATTTGAGCGCGAAACCAGGCAGAAATGGCGCCGAGTTCGGGGGTGATTTTGTGTTTCGTCTTCGCCAAAATGCTGCTTCCTAACAGAGTAAAAGATATCCTGAAGTGATATTTTATAATCTTCGTAGGTTCAGAAAAGGGGCTTTTTCAATTATGAACAGTTTGAGAGCAAGAGTGCTAATTCAAGTCACCCAAAGACCAAATTGTGATTGGAGAGGTCGGTTGGCTAGTTTGCACACGCGGTCATGTTGTTGGACAAAAGACGGCGCTTTCCTATTTAAAGGCTCAAATATAAACGAAAACATTACTAATTGTGCAAGATATTCGACATTTTTGAGCAGAAGAGAAACTTTTTCATCAAATTTGAGTTGCAACGCCGTCTTTCGGAATGGAGCAAAACTAACGACTTTTTTACATGGACAAGATTTGAACTTCAAACAATCATCATATTTACATTCTTTTACAACTTTAAATAGTTTTTATCGAGGTAAAAATAGACAAACAAGGAGAGACAGTAGCAAATCATTCAAAGGCAAAAGTGGCGCTTACAGCTCGAGATTCACGAGGTACAAAAATGCAGGATTAGATTCTGGTTATGATAAATATAGGGAAACAGAAACCAGGAATGATGGCGAGAAGCAGTTTTTACCATATCGACTGCAAAAAGGTAGGACTGACTACACTAATTTCCAAGAAGTTTGACAGAGTGAATGGCAATTGCACGACCCAAAGAAATTGTGGTTACACATACACCATATCCAATTGTTTTTCTGGATTACTGCGCAAAGTTTCATAAATACTATAAGCTACTTCACTAAATAAGGCTTGTTTTGTGCAGAAAAATAATTTTTTGCCTCAAAGGAGGCATATTAATAATCAATATCAAAGACCAACAGTTCCTTGCCAATTATCACTGTTCACCATTCTCACTGTCAGTCTTTTTTAATATAAAGAAGCACAAATATAATTTTACCTATGGTTACTGATATAATGTGCCAAGCAGATACTTATTGTCTTCCCAAGGAAAAATAATATATATTTTACAGTGTGACGCACCTTACTGTGGCCACCTAATTAAAGTTTTGTACAAGTTAACCAATCAGAAAGCGAGAATTCGACCTTAATATAAAAGACACGCCGAGTGTCAAACAGTAAACACTTTGAAATGTTCAAAGCGAAGACAGGAGTGAAGTTTATAAGTGTCTGTAAAACCTCTCAAGATGTTTAAGTTTGAATAGGTGTAGCAAATAATTTGAAAAGAGAAACTTTTGAATGCTAAGCTAACTTGTACAACACTTTAATTGGGTGACCACGGTAAGGTGCGTCGCGCTGTAATGGTTGGCTAGTCTGAATGAGAAAAGATTCCTGAAGTCAATGATTGTATTGTGTGCCGATAGAGTTTTGATTGTATTTTATTATATCGTAGCTGAGATAAACAGTATTTTGTGGAAACTACAAGCAGACAACAGAATTAGGGAAGCTGCAAAACAGGAAGGTTTGAATGGTTGGTATAATGATTCCTATTATTGACTCGTTTCATATAATTAACAAATTGCACGTGATTTTGTGATGTCTGTTCTCTTATTGACAAGCTCTTGACAACATGAAATGTTCAAAACTCAAGTGGAATCTCAAGCGTAGCGAGAAAAGTGATTTCAGTACAGAAATATGATGAATATCCTTTTATATTGATAAAAACGTTCCCTTAACTCCACACAATTTGCTTGACATGATGGTGTAAGGACCAGGTGTATTTAATCACTGTTAATCAACCTATCAGTGCTTGAGAATTCACAAAAGTGTTGTAAAATGTAATGTAATGTTAATATCATGAATTTCAAATCATTTCAATGTGAATTTGCAACCAACTATATTTTGTTTTATTTTTAAAATTTGATTCTAAAATGATTGTTTATATCATTTTCTAAAATAGTATGTATTCTTTTCAGATGAACAGCTTAAAAAGTCCATACATTCATTAAGAAAAAACTTGAGAAAGGAATTTGGTGAAAGTGCACCACTTCAAAGTGTTATATATGCTGTAAATAACAACGAAGGTAAATTGATTACAGATTGATGTCACCAAATGGTCACTGACATATATGAACTTCAACACAAACTATCAGTTGCTAAATATAATATACCTTGCTGAAGAAAGTAATCTATAACATCTCTGCTTTTTCAGCTCATTTACATGACCTCTTCCCATTTATCTTGAAACAAGCAAATGAGTTATATCCAATGAGAAACTGTAATGTGGAAAATGTTATGAAAATATCTGATCTGAGAGGACCACCAGACTTGTAAGTACTTGTAGCATTTATTGAAACTTTGACTTTTTCTCTTTTTTTAAACAGAAACATAGTATTACATATCATGATAATATAATCAGGTTATGTTGTGAGGGGGACCAAAAAAAAAACACCAATTATTAGCTTTGACTGTGTGTTCACATTAGCAATATTGTATAGAATAATGTTTACAGTAGTTAGTCAAGTGTTTTGTTTGTTTAGGGGGATGCACCAAAATAATTCTTAGCTTGCATTTGTTCACCTTACCGTATAAACAGTGCAATGTGTAGGGAGGATGGATAAAAGAGAAATGATGTTGAAAAATTTTTTTTTTTCAAATTTCATGTCTATATTTAGCAGTAGCACTATTACAACTGGCATTTGTGTTATTACTTGGTTATCATATTGAACTAAAATTAGCTAACTAAAATTTACTTTTCCAGATTTCCTAGAGCTCGCAAACTAAAGAGAAAAATCATCTATCATGCTGGTCCCACCAATAGTGGTAAAACACATGCAGCATTGGAGAGATTTAAACAGTCAGAATCAGGGATGTATTGTGCACCTCTAAGATTGCTAGCTGCAGAAGTGTATAGAAGAACTAATGAAGCAGTAAGTAGTTCTTCTTTAATTAGTCTAACACATTCCTTTTTTGAGAATCAAAAAGAAAGTTAGTTTCATACAAATGATATACACAAAAACTTCTTGATGCCCAAAAATGGATTATTTGAAAAACAGCAAACTCGTGCAAATTAAGTTAAATGGAAATTATATTATTACCTATACAAAATTAAGTTATTTTCACATCTCGAATTATGGCATTACAATGATTCTACATATTTCTCGGACTCAAATGTTTTTGAAGACTGTTGTAAAATAATGTTTTTCACTGTACATAGTAATATCAAAACAAAATAGTTAGTGCATGTATTATTAGTGATTTGGATTAATGGAATACCAAATTTCATGTTCAACCACAAAGTTTACAGAATATTAAAAATATTATTGCTATAAATGATCATCCACATAGCTACATCACAATAAAGCTCAAACCAAGGGCACAGATCACATGATTACAAGTTGTTGAAAGAAGCAGCCCCTCACAAATATTTTAAAATATTTTTATCAGGGTGTACTTTGTGATCTGTTGACTGGCGAAGAAAGATTATGGGCTGTTTCTCCTGAAGAACCTTCCTCTCATGTTGCCTGTACAGTGGAAATGTGTAGCACAAAGAATCAATGTAAGTGGATTCAGATAAGCAAAACCAAAGTGTAAGAGGTCTAAGTAAAGGAGGAAATATTGCAGTCAACAATAAGTCATTACAAAGTTCTCGACTAAGTACAGTTGAAACATTAGGCAATTAAGGAGGCTTCCTACAGTTTTTCTAGTGCTTGACCGGTCAACTTTAAACGGCTGTAGATCTGATATGCAAACACCCACAGCTTTTACACTTTGCCCATTTTTTAACTCATGGATCGAAGATCCTCGAGTTATTGGGATGGGGCTTTTGAACCGGAAGTGTCACTCACTCACTCACTCGCTCACTCACTAGACCGTCAGTGTAAACTTTTGAGCCCCAAGATTTTGGTCAGCGTACCTCACTATATGCATTGCATCATCTTTCAAGCAACCACTCTCCCAATTGGGTTTCCTGTGTAATGATGTAATCAAGACTACCCCTCCCCCCACTTTGGGCTTCCTGTGTAAATATGTCACGACCTACCCCACCCCACTTGTAACTTACCCCACCCTAGGGGTAACGTTCTAACCTCACAAAGCCATTCTCACTATGTAGTCTATGTGTAAGTTTAAAATTTATACCCCAAATAATCGCTCTAACCTCCCATGTGGGACACTTCACTATATAATCGCAAATAAAAGTGATCACCAACAACGAGTGCATACTTATTATTAACAACGTAAAAAAATGGTGTATCTTTTCTAATTTTAAGTTTTTAAGCGAAATTATTTATATGCGAGAGGTCACTAAATCAGATATTCGATCTTTCGCGCATGCTCAGAATGATTGAGGAATCTAACAACTCAAAAAAAGACACGTAAAAACAACAAAAACAAACATACTGCATTGTAAATAATTTTTTATGAATTTGTTTACGTTGAATTTTAAAACGTGCACCCAGACACGGCTTAAAAACGGCTGACTCGTTCAAAGCACGAGGTATTGCACCACAGGAAGCCCAAATACCACAGGAAGCCCAAGCAAATCGCCATCTTGGATTTGAACACGAATTTTTTCGGATTTCTTGTACTTCTACATCGATTTACTCTTCCAAATCAGCGTTCGCTTTGGGTAAATTGTTTGCTCAAGACATAATACAATTGCTAGCTGTTATTTTCTAACGTTTTTACGGAAAGAGGTTTTCTAAAAAATGTCAATATCAGACCGTTTTTGATACTCGAGCCAACTCGATCCTCGAATTCTCAGAAAGCAGATTGATCAGCAAGGCCAGGAGCCCAAGGTAGATAAAAACAACGACATGAAAGCTGGATTATTCCAATACAAACTGCCATCAAAGCGAAGAAACAAGTAACTTTTATATAATTATACTTTTTTTGATAAATATCAATATTTTCAAAACATAATTCATCTTTTTAGTAGTTAATCTACATGTGCAATCGGCCTTCTCCGGTTCATAACATCGCCCAGAACGCCTTAAATCGCCTAACATCGTCTAAGAATTTAAGAGCTTTTTGCCAAAATCGCCTAACATCGCCAAAGATCTCCATTAAAATCGCATTAAATCGCCTAATATTACGGCGATTTTAGGCCCCCGAGTAGGCCTGACAATTAAGATTTATACATCAATTTTAAATCTATTATGAATAAAGTTATTTGTTTGAAATCAATGCCTTGTCTTTTCAATATGCTAACATTCATTATTTTCATAATGTTCTGAGATTTTTTAAATTATATCCAACAAAGTCGACATTAAAAGTGGTCTAAAAACTAAACGCTTTCAAAATGTTCTAACAGTGATCCACGAGTTGGCCATAGGGCCTTTGATTTTACGCAGTGTAAAACAGTTGAAATTTTTTTACACAAGACAGACGTACGGCAGCGCAGTGGAGTGAAAAGCATGACACCATGGCAACGCCATGCCTCTAATTAGCATACTGAAGCATGCCTTCACGCTGGAATATGAGCTTGCAAACATCAACATGAACCTAGAATCTTGAGCGCAGAGTCACACAGCATATGCCCAACTTTGAAATTTTATTTGAGTACCTTAAAAAGCTTCAATCAAGTAGGCGCTTGGACAGTGTATTGAAAATATCCTCAAATTTAACTCACAGAAGTTAGAAAAAAATGTAGGGACGGGTTTTTCTTAAAGTTCATTGAGCGTTATTTTCATGATTTTTGCTAAAAATCAGCCCTATTTTGTTTGTCTACGTTGAAGCACACTGATGATCCAAAGCACCTTCTGACAAGTAGTCTAAAGATTTGTGCAGTCGAAGGGATTGTTAGGGTGTTTTCTTTGCAAAGTTATTGAATGGCAAATAAGAAAGAGTGAATTTGTAGCTTAAAAAATTGCCTCTCAAATTATTCAAAGTCGGCTTTTACGATTTTCTTCAAACTACGTATACTTCTAGGCAAACAGCTATATATTAGCACTGTGAAGGTCGTTTTAAAAGTTTAGATCAAAAACGTATAAAATCGCTGCTAATCAAAAACCGTGATGTCATTGTTTCGTCGCTATGGTAACGCCGATGTAAACAAAAGACACACCCTCACCCTCACAAACTTCAATCTTTATGTAACAAGTGGGCAAAGTGTAAAAGCTGTGGGTGTTTGCATATCAGATCTACAGCCGTTTAAAATTGACCGGTCAAGCACTAGAAAAACTGTAGGAAGCCTCCTTAAAGGTCTTGGAGATATCCCAATGAACTGGCCCTGCGCACGGTGTTGGTGTACACGAGCGTTTCAAAAAATGTAATGCTACGTTTTGTGCTGTAATTTTGTTATACAATCGTCTTTAAGCTCAAAACTTTGAGAAATTATTGTTTGAAGCATGGACATACTAAAAATCATAATTGTTTTCTATGGAAATGTACATGCTTTGTGTAAAACGATAATTCTGAGGTAGTGGTAGAAAAAATGCGTTATTTTGCGTAGTTTTTCGGCTGACCTCTTTGTGCTTTTTGCTCTATAATTTTCACGCCTTTTTTATTTAAATCAAATGTGCTACATTATCAAATTGTCCATAAAATTATCTTCAAATTGATGTCATTTTTGTCTGTATTAAAGTCGCCTGTTTAAAGAAATCAAACGAAAACCAGCATTACATGAAAAACGTGATAAACGTTTTACCGTGTTTTTTTGCCTTCTTTGCCCTTTTTGCCCTTTTTGCCTTTTCTTTTTTGCCCTTTTTGCCTTTTCCTTTTCTGCGTCCTTTGCCGTTTTTGCCTTCTTTGCCTTTGACCTTTTTGCCTTCTTTGCCTTTGCCCTTTTTGCCTTCTTTGCCCTTTTTGCCTTCTTTGCCATTTTTGCCGTCTTTGCCTATGTCACGCAAGTGTTGTATAGTTCTTAACACGTGGAACTGGCTTATAATTAATTGCAAAGTTTTGCCCTTTTTAAACTCAAGCTATGTTATTCAAAAAAATATATGGTTTATAAACGACAGTTAGAAATCGTAAATGTTTCATGTTTTTTCATGTACCGTATTTAATGCACTTTTTTCTTAAAAAGTCAATGAATTTTTCTATTTTTGATTCTACTGTTTAATTAAGGGCATTTTAAATGTCCGTTAAATTAATTATTTGATAGATATTTAGTATTCACAAGAAATATTGCACAAAATGTTTTTTAAAAAGTCTGAAGGTGTTTTTTTTTAGGTTACTAGACGCAAAGCGCCCGAGTCTAGACTACACAAGACGGGTGTAGACGGTCTGTCTGACTTCGTGTGTAACTCGTGAGAACCCTTTCAAACGTACGCTACAAAATGTACATGTTTAAAAACAATCCATTGGCATTGCTATGCTTTATTGCTCCTATATTGCCTAAATTAATCGCGCTTATTAAGCCTAAATCGCGCCAATTTTGCCTAAATCGCGCCAATTTTGCCTAAATCGCGCCAATTTTGCCTAAATCGCGCCAATTTTCCCTAAATCGCGCCTATTTTGCTAAATAAATCGCGCGCATATACCCTAATTCGACCCAAATTTGCATTTTCTCTTTTCCGTGTATATAGTTGTATAAGTCCACCAAAGAAATCTAAAACTGATACATATAACGGAATGGAGTACCAGAAAACTTTGGACTACATAAGAGAGAATAGACTTTTCCATATCGATACTCTCAGGCAACTGAGAAAAATGATGATCAATTCTGTGGCAAACTGGAATTTGTCCGTTACGACTAGATCTCAAGAGCAGCTTCAAGAGCTACATACAATTTTAAGAAACTACAGAAGCTACGAAGGAAGGATGCTACCGATCCTGGCTAAATGGGATGAACTTGAAGAAGAACTTTTGTCCAAACTGTGATAAACAATGAAAAAAAAAACTGAACGTAATTTCCAGATGCAAGGTTAATCATCCTACTCCTATACCCGAACAAAGCATGGGATTTCAGAACCGTTAAATAAGGAGGCTTTCTTAATCATCATTCTTCGTGATACTGGCAGAACTGGTTGTTATCCAAAAGGACAGTTGTATAAAGAACAATTGTACCACATTTCTTACCAATATTTTTAGTAAACATTTGTAGGCTAAAGCAGTAGGCGTGGCATGGGTTGTGTTACAACACAGTGTTTATCATATATTCCGTAAATAAAATGTTCAGATCACTTTAATTTGTTTGTTCGTAACTTGCCTTTTTTTTTAATTCTGAATAGTTTCTGCCCAGTTTTTGCGTAGTTTCTGCCTATTCTGCCTAGTTTCTGCCTATTCTGTTTACATTCTGTTTAAATTCTGCCTATTCTGTTTACATTCTGCCTAGTTTCTGCCTAGTATTCTGTTTGAATTCTGCCTAGTTTCTGCCTATTCTGTTTACATTCTGTCTAGTTTCTGCCTATTCTGTTTAAATTCTGCCTAGTTTCTGCCTAGTTTCTGCCTATTCTGTTTGAATTCTGTCTAGTTTCTGCCTATTCTGTTTAAATTCTGCCTAGTTTCTGCCTAGTTTCTGCCTAGTTTCTGCCTATTCTGTTTGAATTCTGTCTAGTTTCTGCCTATTCTGTTTAAATTCTGCCTAGTTTCTGCCTAGTTTCTGCCTAGTTTCTGCCTAGTTTCTGCCTAGTTTCTGCCTATTCTGTCTTTGTGGTGCGTTTGTTTGCAGCTGCAATGCCGGATTCTTACTACTGAAAATAAACAATCATGGATAACGAAAAAGACAAGGAAAGAGAACGACTTAAAAGGTCAAAAGAGTGCGAAAAAGAGCGCAAGCGTCAGCTGAATTGCGAACGGGTGAGGAGACATCGAATGAAAAAGGCGGAGTCAACAACTGGAAATGGAGAATTTAGTAGTCGTGCAACTTTCTCTTAAACTCAGCTGACAATCTAGAAGTGAAAAATGATCAATATGAATGGTTGAAATAGGCAGACAACAACAACAACAAAATTAATAACACTAAAAGTTTGCTATACTATTAAATCATTTTCACAAGTATAATAACAGTATAATTGACAAGCATTGGTATAGTTATAAAAAATACATGAGACATGAGAGGCTCAAGGTAAAAGGAGGGGTACTGTGGGGAGATACTTGTAGTATAGAGTGCTCAAGGTAAGAACTTGATTAATACATAAATAGTAATATTAACAAAAATGATAGTAATTATGACAAAAACGTAGAAGATATCACGTACGTTTTTACGTAGATAAAGCTGCTTTTACTTAATAATAATTATTGTAATTAGTATTATTTGTTAAGAATTGTTTTGATTGCCTTCAAATTAATCATTTGACATGAATAAAATCTTTAAGCGTATTACTAACCTCCAACATCCAACACTCGGGCTTGAAACAATTCCCCATCCCAATTTACTGCAACGTAGTTTCCCTTTTTCATCTCTTGTTTATATCCATCAGCTACTTGACTCGCCTTTATTATACCGATTTCATCAGTACTTGTAAAGTACACTAGAGCGTATTTCCAAGCTTTCAAAGTTGTACGGCTAGTCATTCTAAAAAATACATTTTGAATCATTGACTGTTAAAATGTCTGAGCTCATATCAACTAAAACATGCTAATAAATTGTTTCAAAATAAACGTGTCAACTGTCTCTTCAATGCGTACCTTATACTGAAGGACTATTCTCAAAATTCCAGTGCAGATGGGCTTAGCCTCGAGTCCATGTGTAACTTTATTGGTTATTTAATATTTTCTATCCTAGGAACGAGGGTATTCCCGCCTGTACTGGAGTTTTAAGAACAAATTATAAAAATAGCTAAAAATAGCATTAAAAGGTTGTTTAAAATTGCTTAACAGCTACAAAGATGGCGCTAAATTAAGTATACAGAAACTTAGAACCAAGACATGGGTAAACTTATTAGTTTGCCTCGTGAAACATTCTATTTGGGTTACCTGTGTTATAATGACGTGAGCAGTGCACACGTGTGCTAAGTAAGGATTCCATAAAACGTTTGAAATCTCAGCAATTTAGTAATACGAATGTGGCTTCGAATTCGGAAGGACCACTGATGCATTTGTGATATAATATCAGTATTATTGACATAAATTTCCTCATTGGGATTTACTGATGGCTCAGGTAATCATGAGTACTACCAGGAGGGACTTACAATGGAAAAAGAGTTGGAAAATACTTCGTAAACGCGAAATTCGATCTTCACGTGGTTTTCGTTCTCATTAAGGCAGGACTTTGATGTAAGTCTAACGTTTGTCAAAATATACTACTTATTAACCGAGAGTGAAAAGTCAAAGACAAAAGTAGAAAAGTTGATGTTTTTGATATTATTGACAGTAAAGAATCGCAAACTTGATTCCAAAAAAGAATTAGTGAGAGAACCGATAAGCGACGAAAAGTACCGTTGTGCACGTGTGTTTACTCAAAAATATAACTTATTGTGCAGATATGGCTTGATAGCTTTTGTCTCAACAAATGATTACAGCTGATGACTGAATTCCATCAAGAGAAAGAAGATCAATAAAAAAGAGATGTCAGAAGGCTAATACTGAAGGTAAAAGCAAAGTAAAAACTATTTTTCCTTTAGTGATTAGTGAAAAGTCATCACTAATACTGCTCCGTCGTTCTTGTAGCTTAATTTACTTACAGTTTCGTTTGAATATGAATATAACTTTTAAATTTTACTGTTAACTCGTTTTCAAGTATAGTTTTATCGACTTTCTATCCTATATGTACAAATATGAAGATGAAAAAACTTGTAGAAGAAGATAAATTATAGTCATTCTCTTCAGCTGCTTTTAGCGGGTGACGTTTTGTTTTGCAATATTCTTCTCGAGTAATTTTGTTTTTCCGCAAAGAAACGCTAAATATATACAGTTTATTTAAATTGTTGATTGATATTTTTTTTGCCCTCAACAAGTTTTTACGAAGACTTTTTTTTCTCTTGTTTGTATTGTGTGCTTTGGGCGTTATTTCAGCGCTTTTGGTTTTAACTTTGAGGATAAAATTGTTCGTTCTCAAAGTAAGCTTAAGTTAAGATAGCGACTGGTCCGGACAAAATCTTATAATACATTTTTACTTTTTGAAATTGGAAAAAATCAAACTGAGGTCCGGCCACGTACAACTTATTAACCTTTTTTTCGAATTTTAATTTTTAAGCTTTTATAACTGAACTTTTGCAAACGAATCTTCGACATTCAAATCGAGCTCGAGAGTAATTCAGTGGAATCCTCTGCAAATTCGTATAAGAAATTTAAGTGTATAGGACGTTTCTCTGTTAGAAATATAGTGATAAATGCATAAGTTTGCTCTTTTTTTCAATAACGAAGTCAAACTTAGAAAAAACAAATTTGTTGATGGCCACTATTGGGGTAGTTTTGACCAATAAAAACAAATCAAAATTGAAGCTCTCTTAGCGGATATATCTGGGATGAAAAGAAAGAGCTAACCTCAAATTAGAATGATTGTGTTTGATATTTTTTTACAACAAATTTGACAGGTGTAGCTTATTAAATCAGTCTTGAACTCGGCCGGTACTGCAGTTCGTTCAAATGGATGTGACAGCTTTGTGCCTTCGCGGTCGGACTACAAAACCGGCTTTTATAATTTCCACATAGATTGCGATTGTTTTACTGGGAATTCTTAAACAGATGAAGTCTTCAAAACTTTTATTTCCTTTTTCTATTTTATCTTCACTTAACCGGCTTAAATTTACAGGCATTTTCAAAATCAGAACGATCCATTAATAACTTAAGCTTTAATTTTGGTCAGTCAAACCTTTCGACAAAAAATAAAATATTATTGCCATGAGAATAGTGATTTGACATCATGCAATCGCTTGTAAGCTATAGATTCGAATCAAAGTGATCGATAATCAACCTTTAGATATGTGATATGATAACAAATTTGAATTCAAACTATGTAAAAAAAAGTACTTATCTTGATATCTAAGAACGTTTTTTATAAGATCTAAGCTTAAATACAACTTTTAGTTTAAAATATTAATAACAATAATAATCAATCTATCTATTCTTTGGCAATACTATAATTTATTCGTAGTACTTTGGCAATATTTCATAAATATTGTTTGATAAACTCACCTTGTTCTTTTTCTTGCGGAAACGGTAACTTGGAAATGCACCGGCCTGCGTGACAACTCGGTTGGAGGTTCGACTTCCGGTTGGCAAAAAAGGCAAAGAACGCAAAGAACGCACAAAGGGCAAAGGACGCAAAAAGGCAAAAACGGCAAAGGAAAAAGGGCAAAAACGGCAAAGAAGGCAAAAATAGCAAAGGCAAAAAGGGCAAAAAGGGCAGAAAGGGCAAAGGCAAAAACGGCAAAAACGGCAAGAAGGCAAAAAACGTGCGATCAATTTTGAAGCCGATGTGTAACGCGTTGCTCTCAAATTTTTTATAGACCTTGTTGACATCTTTCAAGAATTCTTCATCTTTTCCTTCGAACTGAAAAATAACTAAACACCTGTTTGAAAGACCATGAAATTTCCTTTAAGATAGTGTAAAAAAGGACACAAACAAGTTATTAATTTTCGAGTAGTTGCAAATCTAAAACAAATTTTATTTTATTTCGAGCGTTTTAGCCGTGTACACCAACATCGTGCGCAGGGCCAACTAAATAACCAACATCTGTGACAAGAACGTTTCAATCATACCACTTAGAAAATGAGGATTTGTATTTTGCTTCAAAGTATTGATTTTGACTTTTTGCCTTCAAAGATGAATGTGCAGTAATTGATGAAATCCAGATGATGAGTGATGTCAAACGAGGTTGGGCTTGGACAAGAGCTTTGTTAGGTATGGACACAAATAAGTATCAAATTTTAAACTAGAAATAGTTGAAAAAGTACATAGATGCTATTGACCAAAAGTTGTGCTACAATCATTTACAAGATACCTCGGGACATTATGGGAAATTTTACAGCCTATCCCACCACCCCTTAGCAATGTTTATATTGGAAGTCGGGAATGTTTTACATGTTTTACATTGTGAAGGCAACCAACATTGACAGATATGCACGTGTGCTCTATGTTTGAATACTGGTAATCAAGAAGAAACGTGTGGCACATCTTTGTATTGCATAACTGAACAGACTTCTAACGTTAAAATTGCTAGTTTATCCAAGGAAATATGAGGAATATTTGATTTGTCTCTCTAACCCATTTCCTTTGAAACTAAAAAAAAGAACAGAAATTCTCTTGAAAATAGATCTAAAACTTAAATATACATTCACTACTTTAAACAGGTCTTACCTGCAAAGAAATCCATGTTTGTGGTGAAGATACAGCCATTGATATGATCCAGGCAATTGCAGAATCTTGTGGGGATGAAGTTGAGGTATTTATGTATTATGTGTTTTTCCTAAGCAGTATTTCCCTAAGCAGTGTATGCAATAGGTTACTGAACTGCTTGCATTACAATGAGATGTATTTTAAACTCATCTCAGACATGATGTTTTGCTCAGGTTTTGAAGTACCAGAGACTAGGACCTTTAACAGTGTCACCTCATTTGGGTAAGTTGTTGAAGATTAGCTTAAAAGCTTTGCCCATGTTGTTGGTTAGCACATCTTAAATTAAATGTTTAATAATTAGCCCTTTATTGTACTTTTTGGCTGCTTGTGCAATAACAACATTGGGTATTTTACTCTACTTTCTTAAAAAGAATTGTCACCTCAAAGGGCTCCTTCTTTTAATGGGAATCTATTTTATTATTTGTTGGCGTTGTTCTTTGTAACTTGTTGTCTTGTGATGTTTCTATTGAATAATGTAAACGAATTTTAATTACTATTCATTGATATTGTGCCGGCTTTTCCCCAATTTCCTATCTTTGTACAATTCAAATTATTCCTGTTTTATTATTGACATTAATATCATTTTCAAGGTGCTGATCTATCCAATGTTGAGCCAGGAGACTGTGTAGTTGCCTTCTCACAAAGAGAACTGTTTGCAGTTCGTCAAAAGATTGAGAAAACAACAGGCAGCAAGTGTGCTATTGTATATGGAGGCCTTCCACCAGGTAATGATCTGAAATGATATGTTAAGAACAGTTAATAAAGAATAGATAAGATTCCTCATCTTCTTTTTATGTTTTATTTTGTTTGATCCTTGTCAAATTGTACAAATAATTGACTGTGGTTAATAATTTGTTTGTACCTTTCCTCTCATAGCTACAAGAATAGAACAAGCAGCTAAATTTAATAACCCTAAAGATGAACATGACATCTTGGTAGCTTCTGATGCTATTGGCATGGGGCTTAACTTGTAAGTGCAAATATGTGTATATTTTTTCATTCTCCTATCAATATCTTGTTAATTCATTTTTTTCATTTTTGGTCTATTTTCTACTTACATTGACATAACTTTTACTCAAGAAAAAAGTTTTGGTTCTCACTGTTTAAAGTGATCCTGATTATGCTATTTTCTGTTGCTTTTAGCAGCAGTGACATTAGTAAAAAGCAGGGCTCGAAATAAGGAAAAAAAATTGAAATATGATTTTTGGCAACATTTGGTTGCAATTTCATTATCCATTTGTCAGTTTATAATTATTTTCCCTGACAAACTTTAAATATGGCCTGGCATTTGGACATTGGCAGGTCATATATGGCAGGTAGCTATTTCGAGACCTGAAAGGGAGGCTACTGCACTTCTTTATTTCCTCCTCTTTTCTGTCTTTGCCTTTCTCCTATTCTTTTCTATTCATGTCATTGTTACCTGTTTGTTATCTTTACTACTGTTGTTAAGTTTGGTACATTTGTTTTTGCCTGTTTCTCTGTAGGAACATAAAGCGCATTGTCTTCAAAGCCCTAGAGAAATATGATGGTTATTCTATGGAACAGCTCACCCCTTCACACACAAAACAGATAGCTGGTAGAGCTGGACGATATGGATCTGACCATCCTGAAGGAGAAGTCACAACGTAAGTAATATCACAAAATATTTATGAGTTGTGAAAAGTCATTGTGTATAAAATGCATTAAAGTTGTAAAGTTTACTGAATCGAAGAAACATTTGGTGTTCTTTTCATGCTCCCTGGATACAGTTGCACTATCAGTACAAAATACATTGCAACAATCTGCTGATATTATACTAATATTCATTAATAAATAGAAATATATAATAAGATTAATTATTAGATTATTAGATATACCTAGTTTAGTTAATTCAATTGTATAGGTAGATCAAAATCAGCATATATGTAAATATTTTAATGGGCCAGATTGGAAAAAACTCTGCTTTATTTGATACCCAATACAGATTTTTTTTTTTAAAATATTGGTATCCTAAAAATGCTGTCCCGCAACAAATTTGACTATACAAAATTTCTTAAGGTTGATTACTACAAAAAAAACCACCATATTAGTCTCCATAAGATTTTTGAGAGGAAAAACTACATGTCAATGTTTTATCAAATATGATTGCTAAACATCGAAGGCAATGTTTCACATCTGAGATTCATTTGACTGTTTTCAGATTAAGAATACCTTTCATTAATTAGGCACAATTTAGATTTTCTTGTTTTCAGATGAAAGGAAAAAGTACACAATAGCTTTGCTCTCATGAATTCTCACTGAACTCTTGTTTCGTTTGACATGTTGAGCTCACACTTTGTTATTCCTCCATGTTTTCATTGTCCAAAACCTCATTCTCCCTCTCATTGACCTGCCTTGATATATAAGAGTTAAGGCTCTGCCAATGCTGGATATACTCTAGCTCAGATAGTTGATATGACCTATCATTTCTGTTATCACTGTGTTCACCTTGTATACATCTTTCATGTATATGGTTCTTTCTCTTCCAATGCAGTTAGAGTAACAAAGTAACTTAATTCACCTTTCATTCAGGAAAGGTTTTCAGAACTATTTTTCAGCATCTTTGTTGGACAGAAATTGTCTTAAAAACTTTCTCCATTTTGTCCAAATGTGTAATGATTAACTCTCTTATACTTTTCTGACTACTTAATACTACTTAAGACTACTTACAATAACAACATAGGACATTTAACTCTACTTTCTTAGAAAGAATTGTCACCTAAAAGGGCTCCTTCTTTTAGTGAGAACCTATTGTGATAAGTACATGTAGAATGAAAGTTTATTATAATATGTATGTTAGGAGTATCATGTGTAAACAAGTCATGCCCATTTGTTAAAATGGGGTTTTCCCATCAAAATTGGGGTGTCTGAGCATGTAATTCTGAAAGGTCATAACTCAAAAAGCTCATAACTCAAGCATATAACTAAAGTTTTCTCTCCACACCTTTGGAGCTAAATCAATGTGTTATATTAAATAATTAAACAGGTTGATTAAACTTTATACTTGAACATGGTGCGTTAGTTTTTAAAATAACGTTACAAAAACGTAAGAATATACTGTTTACAAGAAAAATAACGTGAAATCATTACAATTATATTCTTGCACAACATGACTCAAGACTGTACGTGAAGGGACACTACTCCTCCAAAACGTATGGATTAGTAAGACAAACTTACTAAATGGAACCTGAACAATACTGAATAGAAAATTCAAATAACTCAAAAAAAATATAATGAAACAGAATAAATTATAACAATGTGTGTCTTGGGAATAAAACTAACTTAGCATAAAAAGAGTGACAAAAACAAAATGTTTTTAACAGAATGTTGTAGGGAATAGTTGTCACATAAAAATAACAACAACTGCAGTTGAAGCATTGAGGTATCAGAGTGGACACCGTATTCAATTGTGGCTATGAAGCACAAAAACTGGCTTTTGTTGGATGGAATAATCAATTTTCGAAAATGTTTAAATTTTCAAAACGGAGGAATAATACTCCAAGACCTTCAAAGTCTTGACCACACGCCTCTGTCACTTGCAATTGCTACTGTTTCTTCAAAGAAGGAGTGTCCTTTCAGTTCTCTAATAGCGATGTGTTCACTTCATTTTTTAAATATTTTTACTTCTACTATACTGGCTGTAGTATTTCTATACAATTCCTTCCCGAATTCTCATTGTCATTGAATTTCATCAATTTCGAATGCTTTGATGCATGATGTGCCACTATGGGAATATTTATGAAAAAGTGAATTTCATGGAAAGCGTGAAGTGGTCACCTTAACCAATTTTTCTAAAATTTAATTCTCCATTAATGTCCACTCACTCTTGGTTTCAATTGAAAAGATATAATCTTGAAGTAACACTTCAAAACAACTTCTTTGGGAAAATACATGGTTGGGTTTTAATCTTGACATGATGAGTGAAATGTGAGTCAGGCTTTGTTGTGTTAATTTTGTTCTTCTACAAAATAGTTTATATGGACGTGATTTCAAGACTCTGAAACATCTGTTAAAAAGACCATCCGTAACTGTGCAGGTTTGTTGAAATATACTCAGATAATTCTTTCTGCTGTCATTTCTTTGGTGAAATTGTTACATTTCTTTTCTATACCTTTCAGACGGCAGGGCTGGCCCCTACTATTGAGCAAATACAAATGCTCTCACATCAATTGCCTGATGCAAACCTTGCAAGTCTCTTAGTAAGTGACTATTTGCATGCATACAGCTAAGACCTCATGCTGTCAAAGGATTGACCTTTCTCTACTTTCCTTTTTGTTAGGACGTGTTTCTTAAAGTGGTACAGTTAGATGGCGATAACTACTTTATGTGCGATCTTGAAAGTGTCCAGGTTAGTGACTGGAATGAAATGTTAAAGAAAGAAACAAAGAATATCATGCTAAAAATACCATTTGTTCATTTCAGTATATTGCCAGTCTGATAGATGAAATCCCTTTATCAATATGGGAACAGTACACAATAGCACAGACTCCAATTAGTCAAAACAAACCAATGTCTGCTTCTGCCATTGTGGAGGTAATATCAAATTGTCTTATTCTCCATTTAATGAGTAAGAGTTTAATGACTGCTCTTCACATTTACAGTTTGCCCAATGCATTAGTCACCACAAAGAACTCACCAATGAAAAGCTAAAGGATATTATTCCATGGCCTCCTAAGATGCCTAAGACATTAAAAGGTCTTAAAGAAACTGAAACATTACATGAAATATGTGATGCCTACCTATGGTTAAGGTACATAATGCATTATTACTGTGTCTGAATCATTTTAAAGACGTTTTCAACTCACACTCTTCTCATAGTAGTCATAACAAAGTAACAGTTTGAAGTCAGAAGATATCATGTATACTTATGTGGTAAATTGTGGTTTTCCTACCACGTTCAATGCACTGTTGTTGTGCATACTGCACAACTACAAACTTTTGCTGAAAATTATTGTTTACATTCTCCTTTTCTTTTTTAACCTTTTACAGCTACCGGTTTCCTGAAATATTCAACCATCAAGTTGAAGTACGTGCAATGCAAAAGTTTATAGAAAATGTAATTGGTGCAGCTGTTACATCAAATCTTAAACAAAGACGTATTCTTGAAGACTCAAAGCAAATAAATACAGAAGAAGCTTCAGACTAATCACAAACAGTTGTTATATGTAAAGAGATTGGGCTAAAGTTCATGATACTGTGTCAGATTTTCTAATAAAATCATTAACTGTGAAATACTGGAATGACTTTCACTTTGTTCACAAATATACCTTGCTGATAGGGTGACCCTACCTTGGGTGACCGTACCGTACCGTACCTGACATGTAAACTTGACCACACAAAAAAAAAATTGAGGAGGGTGACCCTACCACTAGGGTGACCCTTCTAGGAGGGTGACCCTTTCTCCATTTAAACAGGCCCTAACACATCGACAATGCACCAAACTAGGCCATACTTTGTTTAAAAAAACAAAAACAAAAACACTTTTGATCTTGGTTCTGGATATTGAGTACAGCCCTTTTATCGTATATCCTTTTAGGTAATGGTATATAACTGGCGCCTTTTAATGGTTCATAGGTCACCATACCTAGCTCTAATTTCAATACCTGTAAAACAAAATACCATCTTTAAAATTCTGTTCAACCTTACCAACTGAGAAACTCAATAATGACTCACCTCATCCAATCGCCAGCCAGAACCCTCTCTCTGATACTCAAGGAAGAAACTTTTCACTTTTTTCACAGCATCATTGCATTTGGCTTCCAAGTCAGTAGTATTGGTTGTTGTATTACATTTGCTTCTAAAGTGACAACACTGTTCTTTTCCTTCTGGGCTAGATTTTACCATCTTTGTTTTTGTACATGGGAACCATTTTTAAAACCACAACGTTTACTCAACTTTTGTTTTAATTTTTTGAGAATGGTTTTCTTCTTACCATTGGGAGTTAGAAGAAGTTTGTACATTTGACGCTTGTTAGGAGAATACTTCACCATAGTAGCATTATCTCCTAACACGCAATCTTCATTTATCTATCCACCACCTTCTTGGATCTACATAAAATCATGATTATGGATTATTATATTTTGTAACCTGTTACAAGTTTACATAAATAAATAAGTTACCTTATAATATTTATTACCTCAGCGGCAGTTATCTTCTTTCGATCTTTGTTTTTTATCTGGTGAAGGCGAGTTTGAATTGGAGTCGTCATTATTTTGCTCCGATGATCCACTTTTACAGGTAAGATTATGTCTGCTTAGGTCATGGTTTCTAACAAACGTTTTTTGGACAGGGTATTTTTTCTTTATTTGTGTGCTTATCTGGCTGATGTCATAAGTTTCTTCTGTTCGTAAATGTTTTATTGCATTCTGCACAATTGAATAAAGCTGGATGCTACAAATCAAGAATAGTGAAGATAGGAAACGAATTCATAAGTTTTAGAAAACGTTTGTCAAGTTGTTGAACAAAAACCTAGCCTTTAGTCGTGATGGAAATCATTGGCGCTATTTAAGGGGATTATTTTTAATAGCTTCATCCCTAATCAATAAGTTTTTTTTTTTTAGAAAGTTTTAACTTTAAGGTTATTAAACAGGCCCTAACACATCGACAATGCACCAAACTAGGGCATACTTTGTTTAAGGGATTTAAGGTATTCAAAAGTTGCCCTGTTAGATGCGCCATACTGTTAGCTACACCGAAATGAATACTTTTCAAGTAGTTCAGCTTTGATACAAATGGGAGACTTTCGGGACTGGCTGCTGGTTGACTCAAACGTATGTCTGCAAACCTTTGAAGGAATGTCTTCCACGTGTCCCTGAGTACAACCCAATTATTCATCTGAGTCAAAAAGAACCCAAGTTCTCATTCAAGACAGGCCTAAGTGGTCCAGGTAGTTCTTGCCTGTCGGATATCTCATGATCGATCATCAACGATTGCTAGATCGTGATACAGCATCATTGTTCGTTTTTAATTTCAAAGATTGGAAAACCAGCAGTGAATAAGGAACTTGATGATCGAGTCGCTATATATCGTTCGCTGCAAGAGCTAGCTTCTGTTTGCGCTAGAGATGCTTTTTTATTATCGAGAATCAAAGTCGACATGGATACGTGGTTTCCTGCTCGTGATTAGTATCAGAGAAGCATTCATCTCGCTGCGATGGACGGTAACACTCGGTTGGTGCAATTTCTTGTTAATGCTGGGGCTCTTATCAATGAGCGCGATGGAATTTTCCAGACTCGACTCACGCTAGCGATGCACAAGGAACACTTAAACACCGCAAAGGTTTTGGTAGAAAATGGTGCTTCGGTAGATGAAGATGATTACGTGAACACCCAGTCACCAATTACCATTTCAAATGTTATGGGACAAACTGCTGGGAAATATCATTCACAGCATGAAAGAAAAGCAAGATCGAATAAAAGATCATTTAGTCCAATGTTGTACGCAAGCAAATGCTAGTTGCGAAAACGAAGACTCAAACAAGGACACGACGTGTGAAACTTCGCACGTCATCTCAACATTAACGTTGGCGATCAAAAAAACACAGCAAACATTGAGGGATGCATTAATAGATGTCCAGACATACACTCTTGTCACACTCCAGGTGGAGGAGATTTTCAAAATCGCGGTTATGTTAATGAATGCATAACAAGGGTGGGTGGAACAGGAGGGTTGTGGCATGTAGCTAATAACATAATGAAAAGGCCAACAGTTAATCCAATGTCATACAAAAACAAATTTAAAGATAACAATTGTAACAATAATGAGGAAGCTCTGTTAGACTATGACGACGGTATTTCATTAGCAATGCTGAAAGAATTTCAGGCTTCTGAGTATTTTCCTTCAGAAGAAGATCTTGAGAGCTGCCTTGACCAGACTGGTTCCCATAATACCATCTTACTGGACAAATACAAACAATGGTGGTCAGTATTGGACAAAGACTGCCATTTTCATTTTCATTATCAGTTTGTTAATGATCTAATGCCAATCACAAGATGGTATAAAGAATCGATAAGGTATGGCAATGGAGAAGCTGTTGAGGGAGTTTGGTTATGTCCTCAGCTTTATTCTACTTTGAATAAAGTGAAATATAGAGATGAAACTTCACAATGATAATCAATGCAATTGCTAAGTGGCCTTTGGCACAACCGGAAAATGTACCAACAAAACCGATCTGTTAGTATATCTGGAAACAGGCAAGAACCTTGCTGGAGATGAATGGGTTGAGAGTTATCTGGTCGCACCTGTTAAAAGATACACTTCAGCTCAGACATCATTACAAATCATTTCAGCTCAGACATCATTTCTTCCTTGTGTTCTAAGGCAAACTTTCCTAAATCATCATAAAAGTGGTTGCCTGTTTCCATAACATTTAATACAAAATTGTCTCTGTAAACGGTGTGTGAAATAACCTCCCAGCAATGTTTGCCAAATATATTTCTTAGTTCATCTTGTATTCTTACTGGAAGAGTAGCACTCAGTAGGAGCTTTGCTGCATCCATTGATGCAAGTCTTTCTGCCACGTCTTTATACACTGGTCTAAACGTGGAGCCCCAGGTAGAAATTGTGTGTGCCTCATCGAAAACTATCCTTTCAAGCTGTCCTTCATTATCGAGCTTCGAGACGGTTTCCATCAACTGGCTACCATACAGCATTTCTGGAGTAACATACACCAGTTTATAACTTTTTAGATCTCTCAACTGTTGTTTCTCTGTTTCTTCTGGCATTCCACCGATAAACATACACGATGGAATACCAACTTGAAGAGAACGATCAAGAAGATGTGCGAAACGCCAACGGTCGGTTTCGACGAAACAGCAGATGGCAGCATAAATGTTAAGCTTTTTCCGCCGCCGGTTCCCATGATTGCCAGGAAAGTCTTTACTGATACGGTTTTGACAATGGTTTCTCTCTGCAAAGGTTTGAAGGATTCATGTCCAAAAACATGATTCAAAATTGAGTCGATTTCGAAATTTGCATGGCTTTCAATGGCGGGACTTTTCCCAGAGACAAACTATCAGTTGTTGTACTCTCTACAGAATCCTGAACGTCGCCATAAACACACTTTCTAATTAGAATAACTCTCGGCAGCAAGCAACCACGGTAGTAGGAATGTTTTATCTCATACTCGAAAGTAGTTCGAGTTGAATCCAAGGATTCAACAACCACACACAAGCACTTGATTTTGTATTCATTCAGGATAAATGCCGTCCTGAGTGCGGCCTCATAACTTGAAAATTGCCTTCAAAGATGTTTGTATTTCATTGGTTTGTATTCTAAAGTCCTTCAAATCGCCTTCTACTGGAGGAGTCTCGTTTAAAGATTGTAAAATAGCTAAATTTGTATCGTTAACCGCCATTTTAAAACACGATATGTGATACATATGTTTTTGGGGAGCTCCCCTGGGAAAATTGGTCTCAAAAATTCATCTTACCCCTTCCCTGTAAGTAGCATTAGGTGCGCACTTCGATATGCGCAGATGAGACTAACTATGTCGAGTTTTGGCAGGCATCTCTCCTTTCTTCTCTTTCCCCTCCCCTCTCCTTAGTCCCCCTCTTCTTCTTAATACAGGAAGCCACAGGAAGCCCAAAAAGCCAAAAATGAAAGAAAGAAGAGATGCCTGCAGAGGAGGCTATACTTACATATCGGTCCCCCTTGTCTCTAAAGGCCAAAAAATGACGACAAAGTTTTCCAAAGCGAAGTTTCAATGTTACACCCAAAAAGAGCAACTACAATATCCTAAAAAAGGACGCTAAACTAGCCTTTTATATGCGCGTTGTGACGCTGAAGGGTTCGGTTTTGCGGTTAACAAACAGGAACAAACAAATTGTAGCTAAGAATTGTAACTACGTTAAACTAAGATGAACTAACTAAGTGAATCAATCAACACGAATTGTGAGGGATTTTCTTGACTGGTTGCAGCCTTCAATTATGAAGCAGTTACTCTTCCAGCCTTTTTTCAAATGATTCCTTGGAAGAAGACTAAGATATTGTAGAGGACGCAATAGCTGCTGCTTCATCACAAGATATCTTAAGTTCTTTATTGCAATTTTCAAGCAGTTCTTGAAAATTCAGTTCCATATTGTCTTTGTTAAACAAATGGGTCAAGGGTACTGGCAATGTGGGGTTTTGTTTTGATACATAGTTCTCATTGAAAGGAGGAACCAAGGACAGAATTGCAGGCTTTATTCCACATATAGCGCTGTTTATTACATCTGTCAAGGAAATTGTGAATACAATAAAGTTCCGGGTGGCGATGTCCCATAAACGAAAAGACTATAACTAATCCTAGATACAATTAAAGCATTAAATAACGTATCTACCTCCTTTTGGATTTTACCCTCCTTCCGTAACGATCTAATTAAATAAAGAGCTTTGTTGGATTTAGTTAATACCTCCTTTTAGGATATGATCCCGAATCTGGAGTTGTCTTGGAAAATGACTCCTAGTATGTTAAGACTGGTAGATTGTGGTATGCCCCCAAGTATGAACCCACTACTTGGTAATGTACGTTGGTTTTCACAACTAAAAAGAACAATGGCAAGGAGTAGCGGGTTGTTTTGTACGTTGCGTCCTGAAGACACATCTCATTGCCATAGCGTGATAACAGCCTCTTTTGTTATTCTGTTTGATGTATTAAAAGAAGTGAGTCTGCTGAAATTGTGTCATTGAGCTTAACATCTTCTGTATTTTCATCCCTTTCATCCACATCTGTACTCTCATTTATTGACCTGTCTGGTTTGACGCCTGCATACTTCCAGAAGAAAAAAGGTTTGCGACTCATTTTCTTTTAGCCTCTCCTTGATTTTCTCTTCTACGTTGACCTTATCAATTTTTGAATACCTCAGCTTAACTGTCGCAGTGTAAATGTGGTTCCTGATGTCTTTCATGCAAGGAAAGAAATGGCGGTTGTCACTTGAGGGCACAGACTCGCCATTGAAAAGCTCTTTTTTAAGTGCCTTTTCATCTCTTTAGGGTTTCACACACCTTCCGACACTAACTCATGGATTATACGATAATTAATTCTTTTCTGGCTTTCAAGTGGCTTTAAGGTATCAGGAGGTGTTGGCTTTGTAAAATATTCCAGTAAAAGTATATATTTTTGAAAGCTGAATAAATGTAGTTTTTGAAAATCACAGAAAACGCTTTTGATCTTGGTTCTGGATATTGAGTATGGCCCTTTTATCGTATATCCTTTTAGGTAATGGAATATAACTGGCGCCTTTTAATGGTTCATAGTTCACCATACTTAGCTCTAATTTCAATACCTGTAAAACAAAATACCATCTTTAAAATTCTGTTCAACCTTACCAACTGAAAAACTCAATAATCACTCACCTCATGCAATTGCCAGCCAGAACCCTCTCTCTGATACTCAAGGAAGGAACGTTTCACTTTTGTTCACAGCATCATTGCATTTGGCTTCCAAGTCTAGTTTTAGTTGATGTATTACATTTGCTTCTAATTGAGGTGACAAAACCTGTTCTTTTCCTTCCGGACTAGATTTAACCATTCTTGGTTTTGTACATAGAAACCATTTTAAACCACACCGTTTACTCAACTCTTGTTTTAATTTTGAGAATGGTTGTCTTCTTAACATTGAGAGTTAGAAGAAGGTCGTACATTTGACGCTTGTTAGGAGAATACGTCACCATAGTAGCATTATCTCCTAACAAGCTATCTTCATTTACCTCTCCACCACCTTCTTGGATCTACATAAAAACAGAAATTATGATTATGGATTATTATATTTTGTAACCTGTTACAAGTTTACATAAATAAATAAGTTACCTTTGTTGAATCATTGCTTAACAATTCTCCATTGAACTCCTTCTCCATCTCTTCAGGCGTAGTAGTCATCTAATACGAAAAGTCAGGGATTTTTTTCACTTTAAAAACGAATAGAAAAGATAAACGTTCATTGTTTAGTGTTTGGGACTCCTGTGTTCTGATTATTCATGAGTTCAACAATACCCATAATGCTTTACGCATTGAAACTCTCTTAGTTTGGATACCTTTGTAGTAATGTTAGGATTGACTGATTCTCACCATGCTTGTATATTGTAAACAGCTCAGCGATTAAAAAATCAACCAAATTTAAGGATATTTTTACATCAGCTGCTGTTAGCTTCTTCGGATCTTTGTTTTATAACTGGTGAAGGCAAGTTTGAATGGGAGTCATCTTTATTTAGCTTCGATAATCCACCTTTACAAGTAATTTACAGGTTTTATTAATAGCTACATCCCTAATTAATAAGTTCTTTTTGATAAAGTTTTATCTTTAAGGTTAGTTGACAGGCCCTAACACATCGACAATACACCAAACTAGGCCTTACTTTGTTTAAGGGATTTATCCTAAAGATGTCCTGTAAGATGCGCCATACTGTTAGCTACACCGAAATGAATACTTTTCAAGTAGTTCAGCTTTGATACAAATGGGAGACTTTCGGGACTGGCTGCAGGTTGACTCAAAAGGGTCAAAATGGGTCCCTGAGTACAACCCAATTATTCATCTGAGTCAAAAAGAACCCAAGTTCTTCATTCAAGACTGGCCTAAGTGGTCCAGGTAGGTCTTGACTGTCGGATATCTCATGATCATCTACGGTTGCTAGATCGTGATAGAGCATCGTTGTTCGTTTTGGTGGTTTGGTAACACCTAGTCTGGATTGGATATCCAATACAATGTTACTAAACAATTGAAACAAACAGAAAACGTTAGAAATTTTTTTGCGCACACTGCAAAAAGTAATTTAAATTCCTTAAATTAAAAGTAAAAGTAAATTAAAAGTCCAAGTTGATTGTTTTTTTAATCAACTTCTTGGTTTAAGTAGGCATCTCACTAGTTTTAAGGGATTCCAACTACTTAAAACAAAAAAGTGAACTTGGACTTGAATTAATAGTTATCGTATGAGAGTATTTCCCGGCTCGCGAGCCCCTTATAAAAACCATGCAGACAAGTCACATGATGGGATCCGTATGATCGCTTACAGAGGGTTAAACAATAACTTCAACTTACCCGGATGGTTGTGTTTGTTCGTGAGCAATTGCTTTTTGCTTTCTTCTTCTTTTTTTTTAGAGGGTCTGATTGAGGAAGAGTGAGGGCTTCTTCATATTGACTGCTACCAAATCTTCAGAGAAGATGCAAATAGTGGATTACCAGATTTCATTTGCTCTCTTGTGAAGTTTATCCATTGTCTTCCCGAACATACTGTTATTCATAATTTTGAAAAAATCTTTTCCAAAATCATTTCTAGCATGTTTTCTTTTATCAGTATTAAAATCAATGTACGTCTTGAGCCACAGTGATTGATCAAAGCCCAGTACACGATGTTTTTTGGTAACACCCATACCCAGAGAGAGATAGAGTTGTAAGTTTCGGTAATGGAGAATGTAGTGTTCCTCTACGTTGAGCTTGCTCTCATACCTTGTGTAGTGGTTGACACAGTAAGGATGGTTTTCTCCCGGGACATGATATTTCTTGACTTATACCGATCACAGAAAACACTTTTGATCTTGGTTCTGGATATTGAGTATGGCCATTTTATCGTATATCCTTTTAGGTAATGGTAATTATGTCAATGTTAATTTCCTCAGAAACATCAAATTGATGTGTTTCATGTTCAACAAAATCATCAAAATGCTCTTCCTAATAAAATAAAAAAAGATACGAAAATATATATTAAAATGATTAAGTAATCTAAAATAACTCACGAATCAATCACGAATTATTTTGATACATACAAAAACTAAATAATACTATCCAAACAAATAATAACGACTAAAAAGAGTGCCTTCTAATATGAAACAACGGTAACGATAAGTACTTAATATAGGTAAATGAATCAAGTGTAACAAGTTTTAAAAAGAGATTATACAAAGTTATGAAACAAAATCACGATTCCTTAACCAGTTATCCTGCGGTGAATTAACCAAATAATCAGTGATCTCTTTTTCAGGCTCAGAGTTGGACTAAACACAGAAGAAAAGAATCACGATTAAAACTTGTGTTTGTAAACATACTTAGAGTTTAGGATTATTCGTTTTGAAACCTGAATATCTCTATAACACTGCAAAAGGTCTTGTGCATTAGATACTGCCTCCCCACATGACTTGAAACAGGCCTTGGGTGTATACTCAAACACCTGGTAGATATGAGTGACCTCAAAACCATGTTCCAGGTTTCACTTGAGGAGGGGTGTGGCTAGGAGGATCTTGGTACCGTATAGAATACCAATGAAACTACGGCGAGGTTGAGGCATGATATCGTTATCTTCTGGAAACTCGCGCATTAAATAAAATATAAATAAAATAGAATAAAAATAGAATATAAAATACAATAAAATACTTACCATAAAACTGAAAAACGGTTTGGTTTTCAGCATCAAAACCATCTACAGGTAACAGGCGAGCCCCAATTTTTTTTCTGTGTTGTTCAATCGAATTCTGATTTGAATTCTATGTTGAGCTGACTCCCAAGCTAACCATTCATCTGCCATTTTAACCAAGCTTTCTCTTTGAAAGTTTGTACTGTCTTTTCTTCTCGTAAAGGAACCAGTCGGCATATCTTCCATGATAGCCCATACGTATAAAGTGTTCGCATCGTAACCAGCTATCTTCTCACACTGCTTTGAAGCTTGATTTGACAGTTCTTTCTCTCGGATCAATAAATGAGTGAATGAATTAAATGAATGAATAAATGAATGAATAAATATAAGTAGGCAAACAGAAAATAAATGAATATACGAATAGATAGATAAATGAAAGAGAAGAAATAAATAAATATTGAATAAATTAACACTGATTAATGAAAGAAATAAAGTTAGAAGGAATGAGTAAAAACAAATCAAATAAATTATTCACTTACTGTTGAAAAGCATGGTATCTCTCCATAGATTTTTCGCATGACAACCTTGATAAATGGCCAAACATCTGAAAAAGCTCAGCTAATCCTGATAAACCATTCCAGTTTGATGGTCGCAATCCAAGGAAACGATGGCTTTGTTATTCTTGATAAATGGTGGCAAGAGAGTAGCTTTGCCAATAGGATGACCACGAATCTTGGTAACAAAGAAGGTTACATTTGTTACCCAGTCCACGATCCATTTGGTGTTGGGTCTTTGATGTCTGATCCATTCCATGAAGTCCATGTTGCGAACTATTTCGATAAGTTGAAGTTGTCTTCATGGTTAACCAAGAAGGGCTCGTCAAGTACTCTATGATAGTTCGCCAAGTCAGTTGACTGGTTTCATTATTTCTTAATATGTAGCCAAAAGAGAAGTTGATTTTGTAAGATGTTGACTGGTCAGCAAGGATTTGATGCAGATATTTGGAAAACACTTTGTGACCTTCAGGTGTAGTCCGCCAATTGTAGTAATCCTGTGTTGCCTTGCGACGACTTTGATGTGTTCTAATTTGTCTTCAATTCTTTCCCGAATATCTGTGCAGGGTTCGTGCTACTCCTTAAACTCCTTGAAAACTCCTTAGATTTGATTTACGTTTTTAAGGGCACTTGAAAAGCCCTTGAATTCTAGAAAATCAGCAAAAACTCCTTAAAAACTCCTTAATTCTAGCTAAAATTCCAGAATTGCAAATTAAAGTTAAATAAAAATTCTAGTATTGTACATCCTCGTAAATTCGTAAATTTTGGTATATCGAAGTTGTCGCAAAAAGTGCTTAAAAATTACTTTTTGGTCCTTGAAAACTCCTTGAATACTCCTTAGATTTTGTTTACTAACGTCAGCACGAACCCTGTCTGTGTCAACATGGGCATAGAGTGAAGGAGGTATGGTAGTTGGATCAGATGAGAATGGTTGTTGTGGTTGGTTGGTAGTTTCTAAAAAAGTTAGTTGAGAAAAAGAACAAGATAAAAATAAATATGATTATCCAAAACAGTAAATCATTGCTAACTAGAGTTATATAATACAATAGCTAACAAACCCTAACAAATTATTATATTAGCATAATTATAAGTCAATTATTCATGGAGTTTGATTTGAATAATATAACCGTTAGAGTTTATTTTAAACTAACATAGCCCAGTTAAAGATTAATTACGTGTAATCTTTTAAAATTTTTTCGAATTTGCTGGTTCTTCCTGTGCTTTCCGTTGCAGCACGGCTGGTTGATGGCTTTGGGTGATCTGTTGTCTTGTGAAGTCTTAGCTTGTTGACCGAAGGAAATACAAGTGTACCGATGATTTCTTTTTTCTTTATGTTTGTGGCTTTTAAGATGGGTTAGGTTGTTTTCCGTGCTGAACGCTTTCGTACAGTGGCTACAGGAGGGAGCGACTTTAGAATACATTATGGAAGGACATTATGCAGAGACTAAGTGGTCCGTAGTCCTGCAGTCGATTAAGTGATACTCCTAAGTATATAAGTCACTGGCACCGTGGTCCGCAGTGCCGCAGTCGATTAAGTTATACTCCTAAGTGCATAAGCCACTGGCACCGCGGTCCGCAGTGCGGCAGTCTATTCCAAAACAAAAACAGAAAATACAGAAAAAACAATATATTTTTTAGCGTTACACACACAAATAGTTCGATTGCCATGATCTTCTGAGAACGACGCATATCCTACAAAATTAATGTAGTCCTTCAATTGCTAAATTGTAATTAAAGAATAGCTATAGTGTAATATACTTTTCAAATAGTTAAAATGGTTATTCTACATTGATCACGAGAAAAAAATATTTCATACTTAAAATATAAGTGTTCTAATTTGTAAGGTATCCGTTGTATCTTCTGAGAACGACCCATATACTACTACACAATGTTGTCCTAAACAAAAAAAACAGAAATCAAATCAAATACAATCGGTGCTTTAAAGGTTATTTATTTGTTATTTGTCATAAATCGAAGTCCTCGTCTTTTACATCGTTTATTCGCAACTACTAACTTACAATGATAGTTGATACTAGATGTATATGACATAAAGTAATTAATTACACGTGACTATGATATCTATGGCGTGACATAACACGTGCGTCTATGTACTATGTATCGTATATCGTTTTTGGTTCATCACGTTATTTATAGACATCAATAATAACAAAGAAGTGATTTGATATAATATTCTTAGCTCTGTAACATGAACAATAACGAAGAAAAACAAGAATAAAATGTTTGGGTACAAATTACAACTGAGGAAGACCGCAACAATATAATCAATTGTGTTTTTCCAAGTATGAATACTATATACACTGCATGAGTAATTTAATTGATGAAATATTTGATGTTAAAATATAAGTGTTCTAATTTGGAAGGTATCCGTTGTCTTTAAGGTAGGTGCGCATAGCTAGTGTGAAGTATTAGTGTAGAGGCATACATCCTGATATGCATTCTTGTTAACATCGGAAATGGAATCTGGCCATTGCTACGGTACTGACTTTACTCAAGTCATCCCAAATAAACTATTTGTATGTTTTAGGAAGCTCGACCTTGGCGCCTCTATCGAGACGTTCTACTATAAGGCCATTGATCTTTGAAACGTTAATCACTTCTCAACCCTGCATAGTTCTGAAGCTTAATCTTGTTTCGACTCCTTCGATTCCTAGTGTTCTTTGTACCTTTTCAGTGACGAACGTTTCGCTTGCGTCAACTTACAGGGCATACACCTTAACCTCTTGCTCTGGGCTGTCTTTATGGTGGAAAATTACTGGGACGATCTTTGAGTTAGTGACTGTGATTCTTGGTTTCTTGTCTACAGAATGTATAGACACGCTTAATGATGCGTTAGTGTTGGCAGACTGTTACTGTTGAGTTGGAATTACTTGTAGAGATGTCAGGTTGAGTGTTGTCTAAACGAAAGGACTGGGTGTCAGAATTGGAATTTTTTTCTGCTCTTGGTGTTGGTTTAGTCCCATGCAGTAGGGTGTGGTGACGTTTTCCACACTCGCCACATGACGACTTATATGGACAGTTAGCAGATAAGTGTCCACTTCGAAAGCATCGGAAACACAGTCTGTTCTTGCGAATGTCTTTTCTTTCTTCTAGTGAGCTCTTGACAAACGTGTTACACTAAGCAATGTCGTGTCTACCATTGCACAATGGACATGGCTGATCTGTTGGCGCTGAAGTAGGACGTGTAGAGCCTGCATTTACACTTGCATTTCTTGCTGTGGCGAAGGACTGTCCAGATTGAGTCTTGTTACTGACTCTGTTTCTATAGTTATCTCTGTGATGGTTCAGCTTTGTTATATCGGCGTTCTTCCTGCGTTTCTTCCTGAGAGCTTCAGGTGAAAACACTGGATCATTCGCTAATTCAGCCTCTTTCTTGACAATTGGACAAAGTCGCTGTAAGATGCCGGCTTTCCTGACTTGGTTTGGCGGTCATGGGCGTGGCGACACCAGTTTACCCCCGAGTACGAAGTTATCTTGGCAGAAATTTGCATAAGAGTGTCCGTTGAGTCGAGAGCTGTGCTTGGAGTCGAGCTCTGACATCGATTGCATGGTTTCCATTGTAGTTTTAGCTTTGACGAGAAAATCAGAGAAATCGAGAATTTCAGCGCTGTCTCCATCACGTATCTGTGGCCAACTCCTTATGCGAGATTTGTACGATTCAGGGACATTGCCATAAAGACTGTCTAGCAACTTACGAGCTTCTCCATAGGCTTTGTCAGAATTGATCATAGAGGAGATTATAGTTTCGAAGGCGGTGACGAATGCCGTGAAAATAGAAAGGATCGCCAGAGAACACTGGTGGTTCTTTAACTGGTAGATGTACAATTCTTTGTTTACTTATGATTTGTGAACTTAGTTCTGTTTGTTTAGCTTGTATGTTTACTATTTCTCGCAGGGTCGTGTTCATGTCTGAATTGTCAGAAGACTAAACCTTTGGATTTAATTGCAATTTTATTTCTGGTTGCTTTTCGAGTTCCTCTGGCTTTGGTTTTATGTCTTTCTTATCATCCGAAACTACCTCTAGTTTTGGTTTTATATCCTCTTTATAATCCAAAACTTCCCTTTCATCTTGTTTAATTTTTTTTCAATGGTTTTGTCTAAAACATCACTTAAGGCCTGTTCTTTTGCTTTGGCTCTGGCAATTTCTTTTTGTAATTGTAAACGTTTAAGTTCACTTTCTTGTTCAATAAAACTATCTCGACTTTAAATTCAGCTGTTTTTCAAATACAACTTTTAACAATTCTAAATGAGCTAATCTAGGATAACAACTTTCATAAATACATACATGCGTATAATAACAATCAAATTATCAATAGAAGATATCCAACTTAACTAAAGTATAGCATTCATTTTAAGCATGATGTGTGCGAGGAGTCGAAGGATAGGCTCGTAAATCAATGTTACACCCAAAAAGAGTAACTACAATATCCTAAAAAAGGACGCTAAACTAGCCTTTTATATGCGCGTGGTGATGCTGAAGGGTTCGATTTTGCGGTTAACAAACAGGAACAAACAAATTGTAGCTAAGAATTTTAACTATGTTAAACTAAGATAAACTAACTAATTGAATCAATCAACACGAATTAAGAAGATGCCTTTTACAAGAATATTAATACGTTTTTTACTTACCACTGCCTAATAACATGTGACTCATCAATGGCCAATGCTAAGAGTTCTTGGAAAATACTCCGCTTCAGGAGTTTTGAAAAATGGAATATTTGCCTACGTCCTCTTCACAACGCTGATCTTTGTTTTCAAAGTCACTTAGACTTATTGCATTGATTTCCAAACTATTAAAATAACAAATTTAATCATTGCTCAGTTTTAACAATGTTGAAACGGCCACCACAATACTGCCTAAACTAGCCAATATTTAGTCAAAACTTTAGAGGCAGAGGTTGAAAAATCAATGATTTTCCATAAGCTGTCTTTGCCTCCGGTTTCATTGCTACGCTTTGGCAGACCAAAAGTTAAACAAAAAACGTTACTCAAACAATTTGTTTACACAACTTTTTGAAATTGTATTGTACATAGAAAACTGAGACCAAAAATACCAAAGAAGAATGCTTGAACTCTTTTTGAGATTTAGCCAATAATTTACAGGGTACGTGCTACTCCTTAAACTCCTTGAAAACTCCTTAGATTTGATTTAGGTTTTTAAGGGCACTTGAAAATCCCTTGAATTTTAGAAATTCAGCAAAAACTCCTTAAAAACTCCTTAATTCTAGCTAAAGTAGGGTAAAAATTATAGTAATGCAAATTAAAGTTAAGTACAAATTGTAGTATTATACATCATTTTCGTAAAATAAGTTCAACAAGATTAATTATAATCGCAAAGGAATTATCCGACAGGCATCCCTGCATTTATTGAGGGGTACTTGAAAACTCCTTAGATTTTGGCTGTTGTAAGGCTTTTTCCACGTGACTAAGCAGGACCGCATGGTCATCAGATATGATATCGGATTTATCAAAATCTTTGTCGCTAGCTTCTTCATCTCCTATAATTACGAGTAATCTTTGTATTTCGATATCCAGTTGCTTGATTTCGGTTTTCTCTTTGAGTAACTGTCGTTGACAAAGCTTCAGTAACTGAAACTTCCCCTCATTTCATAACTTGGGTAAACAATAAAGTATCAGTTTCCGATTGATAGATTAGAATGACAACTTCTGTGGGGCAAACGATAAACATGGGAAAAGCATCCGAGTCATCCGGGTGGCGAGATCTTTGAATTTTGGAGAACATTAACAGTGATGCAATGGACTGAAAGAAATGCGATAATGATCGCTCTCCGAAAGTCTTAAGCTTTCCCTCGATGATTGATTTGCCAGGTGAGCTCTTATTCTCACCGGTCTTTGCCTTTTTGTCTTTAGGTTGTTCCAGTATCTCAGGCTCGTTTCGATCGTCTGGTTTCTCTCCCTCTGATGGTTCTTCTAGCATATCTTCTTCATTTGTCGGATAAGATACTGGAACTGTTTTTGATTCCTTAATTACATCCTTCGATCCTGGTGGAACGACAACCATGTCTAACTCTCCATGATAGGATTTGGGGGAGCCTATTACTTGTTCCTGTACTCCACACTCCTCTGGCAGTTTTAAGTTTTAGTGCTGCTCCATGTTCTTAGGCTTCAACTTGATAATGCAGGTAGAACTCGTGAGAGGTATAATTACATTATTTGCAAAGATGGCATTAAATTCTTTTTCGGTGGAGGCCGTTGCCCCAGGACAGTTCCCTACATCACTTTCCAGGAACTTGTTGAGACGCTCGGAAGCGTTCTTCTGTAATACTTTCGATTTAAGGCAAGTAAGGGCATTTTTGAAAATGATTTCCGATGACAGAACTGGCTTGGTGCCTCTGCCTTCTAGAGTTACCACTTTGGCGTTACCAAATTTTGTTCGTGAGAATGAAGAACTTGCGGTAGGAAACCCATCTCCCAAGTTTACATACAAACCGTAAGGAAAGACCTGATTATCTTAAAAGAGGTAATCTGCCATTCAGGATCCTTTTATTCGGCACGAAAACGTAGTCTAAAATGTAAGTGTAAGTTAGCAAAAGAGTCAACAAGCTCTATGGGCAGTAGAGTTCTCTGTTCTCAGTTCTTTCTCAGTTGCCTGATGATTGCTTCGGCATGAAACTCTGAGTAGCAATAAATGGTTTTTTAAATCAACTCTAATGTGGTACTTATATATATAGAAAAATATGAGTTTATGTTTTAGATTTTTATTGTTTTATTGCTACAAATCTGTTTCGTATGGAGATTTTGAAAATTGACCACACTCATATGCCCCATGGGGAATTGTGTTTACATGGTCCCCTATTTCCAAGGGTCATTGGCTTTCTTAATGCAATATTGAGTATGCCTTAGATTATGCCTTATAACTCTTGAACAAGCCAAGGTAGAGAATTACAATCCAAAAAAACTTTAAAGTTCTAATGACAAACTTTATTTTTATCTATCATAAAGTAGTAAATAAATATAATCTGATGAGATTTTACTACTTAAAATCCTAGGACTTAGAATGTGCTCACACAGCCATTTTGTTCTAGTCTTGAAAACTGAACACATGAATTCAATTTATTATAATACATCTTCTAGATCAAAAAAAAGAAATTTACATTACAAATACGTATATCAAGAAATACAGCTAAAGAATCAGCTAGTTATCTATAGTCAAAGTCAAGTAGTATTTACAAAAATGAATTATAAAGTTTAGGCATTTTTGAATTTCGCGCCTTCGAAGTTTGTCCAATCAAGCTAGGTCACTAGCGGTGTGGTTCTTGAAGCACTTCAAGCAAACTCGCTTTCCACAAAGTTCACATTGTTGTCTACACCAACTTTTTTCTTTACGTTTCAGGCATCTCATGCACAATCCTTTTAAGGAGGGAATAGGCCAGTGGACACCCTCTACAGACCCAGAAACACAAGATAATTTACGGCCACTAAATTCGCCGATCAACTCCTTCGCAAGTTCCAGTCTGAACTAAAGCTGTGTTCTTGTGCTGTGATTAGGCGCTTGAATCTCTAAAATATGAGCATTTACAATGCTCAAATCAACGAGAAACCAAAAAAGTGTTGAGAAAGTTGACCAGTCTTTTGTCCTTCCAGACAGTGGCGACTAAGTTGCCCTTTCTTTTGAAAAGCGACTGTCCTTGCTTTAGTCGTTTGACTTCGGCTTGCTCCTTGCCGAGTTCTTTCGGATAACCCGAAGAGTTCGCTTTTATTGTTCCATACAAGTAGAGTTGATCTTTCAATAGATCTTCAGCCAAACAGACAGATGTGAAATTATCACTGAAGACGTGGTGGTTTTTTCCTGTGATTGTCCGTGTCAAATCATGGACAACGCGGGAGCCTAAGCCATGTTCGACGTCGCCAACTTGCTTCTTCCCTGTATACACTTGGAAGTCTATCACGTACGCATTTGAGGAATCCGCGCATTCCCAGACCTTGATTCCGCTTTTAATTGGCTTGTTTGGCATGTACTGTTTCATACCAAGCCTGCTTTTATATTTTATCATGGCTTCAACAGCAACATTCTTTGTTGGTAAGTATTCTTTGCGGCATTGCTCTAACACACGGTCGAGAACAGTTCGCACTTTGTAAAGTTTGTCATGACGTGGATCTTCTCTTGGCAATGCTTCAGTACTGTCGTTGAGATGGAAATATTGCAAAAGCTTGTCGAATCGGTTTCTCGAAATTATTTTCTTTACTTCTGGGACTCCAAGAAGAGGATTATTTGAACAATATAGTCGTGACGAAGGTAGCGTTTTGATGCCGAAAACAACATGGAGGCCAAGAAACGCTTTGTTGCTGTCCGCCTTCACGGCAATGCACTGTTCTGCATAACGGTTGGTTTCTTCGACAATTACTTCTATTAAGTCTTCAGGAAATAATAAATAAAAGAAGTCTAATGCAGTTCCATCTTCTGCAACCCCAGAGACAGAGACAGGGCCAGAGCGAGAAACAAATGGCGCGACATTCACGGCTTCACGGCCGTTTCCCCAAGTATTTACGGCTGCTTGTGGTGCAGTTTCTTCGTCATCTGAGACAGAAAAGTCAGATAAATCTTCTGTGTTCACGGTGGAAACGGAAATATCTGATTCTGAAGCATAATTTGTGTTGTTAAACCCTTCTACATCGCTGTTGCTGAATCCTAAAAAGTCTTCCGAGTCGCTATCGCTCTCCATTTTCAAACGTGTATTTTCAACTATAATTTTCACTGTGAACTTGTGTGACAACCTATGCCATATTTGACATCAAAATAATTGTAAACTCATTTCCTATTGGTTGAAATACTTAGAGCATAAAAAACAATGATATAACAATGCTTTTCATTGGCTGGAAGTTGTCACGGTCTACGTGAGCCATTTGGCTCACTTGGGAATTGGGGTCGTTTACATACGTGAGCCATATGGCTCACTTGGGGCATAAAGGGTTAAGTGAAAATTCGTCAAGTCAAGTCGTAAATTACCTCGGCGTTTGACTACTATTTTTAAAGATTCATCAATCTCTTTCATTTCAGGCATCTCAGTTTTGGTCATGGCACCAATTTTGTGGAATATTTAAACGAAATATGATCACAAGTTTGTCGTTTGTAAGTTTACTCGAATTGCCCTCGAATTGCTTGCTGGCAAAAGCACCATGATCCATCATCCTCACTTGATGACTGTGCTGCAACTACTGCTCTTGAATAATACTTGCTTAATAATTCAGGTAAAACTCCCCTCAGAAAGAATTGCTTTACCTTTTCAAGACAGCTCTCCCATAAGTCACTATCTGGCAACATTCTTTCAATAAAAATGGCCTTAATCGTCCACACAACAAAGTCACAATATGCTACTCCGGTGACAAAAATTTGGCACTGTACTTGGAGGTAATAGGCATGTTTTTTGTCCATGTTTATCTTGTCAGTTTCTTTATCAATCTTCAGTTAAAATTGTAGGTCTGACGAAACTGCTTCTGTGATTTTTGGCATTCCTGTGTTTGTGTGGGCATTCTATTTCACATATGCCATTCCCACAGCACTCGCAGAAGACCAAGCCATCTGGCGAAGCACCTATTTATGGCCACTGTTCATTAGTGTGTAGCCCACACTCATTTGCCACAGCATGGTAGGCGTCTCTTGCAACTCCCTCCTTGTTCACTCACTCCCCATTTTGTAGCAGGGTTGGAAAATCTGTGGGCCTCTGGGTAGCATACACCTTCAATCAGACTTTGTGAGGGATTTTCTTGACTCCGTTACTCTTCCAGCCTTTTTTTCAAATCATTCCTTGGAAGAAGACTAATATATTGTAGAGGACGCAATAGCTGCTGCTTCATCACAAGATATCTTAAACTCTTTTAGTGCTCTATTGCAATTTTCAAGCAGTTCTTGAAAATTCAGTTCCATATTGTCTTTGTTAAACAAATGGGTCAAGGGTACTGGCAATGTGGGGTTTTGTTTTGATACATAGTTCTCATTGAAAGGAGGAACCAAGGACAGAATTGCAGGCTTTATTCCACATATAGCGCTGTTTATTACATCTGTCAAGGAAATTATGAATACAATTAAGTTCCGGGTGGCGATGCCCCATAAACGAAAAGACTATAACTAATCCTAGATACAATTAAAGCATTAAATAACGTATCTACCTCCTTTTGGATTTTACCCTCCTTCCGTAACGATCTAATTAAATAAAGAGCTTTGTTGGATTTAGTTAATACCTCCTTTTAGAATATGATCCCGAATCTGGAGTTGTCTTGGAAAATGACTCCTAGTATGTTAAGACTGGTAGATTGTGGTATGCCCCCAAGTATGAACCCACTACTTGGTAATCTACGTTGGTTTTCACAACTAAAAAGAACAATGGCAAGGAGTAGCGGGTTGTTTTGTAGGTTGGGTCCAGAAGACACAACTCATTGCCATAGCGTGATAACAGCCTCTTTTGTTATTCTGTTTGATGTATTAAAAGAAGTGAGTCTGCTGAAATTGTGTCATTGAGCTTAACATCTTCCGTATTTTCATCCCTTTCATCCACATCTGTACTCTCATTTATTGACCTGTCTGATTCGACTCCTGCGTACTTCCGGAAGAAAAAAGGTTTGCGACTCATTTTCTTTTAGCCTTTTTTTTATTTTCTCTTCTACGTTGACCTGATCAATTTTTGAATACCTCAGCTTCACTGTCGCAGTGTAAATGTGGTTCCTGATGTCTTTCATGCGAGAAAAGAAATGTCGGTTGTCACTTGAGGGCACAGCCTCGCCATTGAAAAGCTCTTTTTTAAGTGCCTTTTCATCTCTTTAGGGTTTCTCACACTTTCCGACACCTACTCGTGGATTATACGATAATAAATAATTTCTGGCTTTCATGTGGCTTTAAGAGCAGCCTTCAGAAAAAGCGACCATACGTGTGCAAAGTAAAAAAAATCCAAAATTCTCAAAAAATTCCCAAACGTAGGCCTATGTGAGCTAAACATGGGAAAAATACTAAAAAGTTAATAGGATTTTTAGGATTATTTTAGGAGAAAAATGCAATTTCGTGTTTTCCGCTAAACAAGGACGATTTGAGGCCGTTTCAACATACATCAGAAAAAAGTTCATAAAATATTTTCGTTTTAACCCACGCTAAAACAATTTACATCGCATAAAAGAGTGCTAAATTTGCGGCTCCACCAATGTTAAGGTTTTGAATTAAGAATGATTTTGGATATTTTACAGAATTTTAAATTTTGACAATTTTTCGCATGTCAAAAATATGGTCTACAACGTCAAATATCGTACCGTGCGACATGGATTCAGATAAAATGACACTCACACAATGAATCTACTATGTTTCAACTTCCGGAAACTGCTTTCGTAGAGCTATCCACGAACGTGTCTATCCAAGTAGACCACTACAACTTCGTTTTGCGTCAAACCTTTTATTCCCTTGTCACTGGTACATTTGCGTTTCTTACAATTCGCAATCCAACTTTTTACTGCCTATACATCGATTTTCTACCTATATTTATATCAAAACTCTAACAGGAACAACATACCTAAGTTTACAGTCATTCATACCTAGGTTTACAATCATTTCTCTTACGTACGAGAAGTTTATTCACTATTCATTATGTATCCTGTTTTTACATGCTTGTCGTGTGACTAATAGTTGTATATTCTCCGATATACGTGCTAATCCCTTAAATTGTTATCTCTAATCTTGTTATTGAATGTCCCACCCGACATATGACGAATGACACTATCAATACCGGTATAACGTGACTAATACTTCTAAGTTATGTTATATGTTATGCTAAATCTTTGGTTTCAAAGGCTAAATAAATGCTAAATAATCGACTAAATTAATACTGTAAAAATGCCTAATTTTACTCCTCGACACACTCCCCCCCTTGACTCGTCTACGAGTCAAGCATTAAACGAGTTTTCCAACCAGCGTCTAAAGCTGCATTGCGTCTAGGTAAGGTTCTGCGCGCTTGCTGCACACGCGGAACTCGCATCGCTGCGGCATCATCTTCATCAGCTCTGACTTCAATGGGATAAAGTCTTTGGACAGGTCGAGATATGCGTACTATCTTACCCTTAGTGATTACTCGTATCTTAGCGCCACGCACTACTCCATCCCTGCCTCTAACTAGTTCTTCTATAACTGCTAGTTTCCACTCGTTTCTCTTTTTTCCCTCTTCATACACAGTCACTACATCTCCTACTTGTATAACTGCTTTACTCTGTCTTGCTCGCTTAGTTTTATGAAACTCTCTGAGATTGGCTAAATATTCCTTTCTCCATCTCCCCCAAAAATGTGCTAACGTAGAACTCAAATACTTAAACCTAGTACTACATTCTGGCTCTTCTCTAACATCGTCTGGCTCTACCACTGCGTCTGGTAAACTATTGATTCTCCTACCGTAAATTAGATGAGATGGCGTCAACACTTCTTCTCCGACCTCATCATATTCGTAAGTTAATGGTCTGCAATTAAGTGTTGACTCTACCTCGGTTAAAACTGTAACTAACTCATCATGTGTTAGTCTAGCATTACCTAACACCTTCCTTAAACTCTGTTTTACATTACCAACCATTCTTTCGAAGAACCCTCCCCACCACGGGGCCTTTGCTAAATTGAACCTCCATACTATCTTGTAATTGTTAAGATAAGTCCTTACCTCTGGATGTTCAAACAGACTATTTAACGTCCTGTTAGCTGCTTGAAATGTCTTTGCGTTGTCTGATACTATTAATGTAGGCATACCTCGTCTAGCACTGAACTTCCTCAAACATCTCATGAAGGTTGGTGCTTCTAAATTTTCCACTAACTCTAAATGTACTGCTCTAGTCACGCAACATGTAAACAATGCAATGTAAACCTTGTCCATTTCTGAACTTTGCGATCCCTTAACATATAATGGACCTGCAAAATCCACACCTACCTTAGAGAATGGAGGCGACTCTTTAACTCTAAACTCTGGCAGTGCCGCTTCCGTTGGTGTTCCATAAGGTTTCCCTATCAACTTCTTACATGTCACGCAACCACCTATAATATTCTTGACTATTTGTCTACCTCTTGGTACCCAGAACTTTGCTCTTAACTCCGCTAACGTTGCTCTAAGTCCACTATGCAATACTCTATTGTGACACTGTTCTATGATTAATCTTGTTAGTCTATGCTCCTTAGGAAGTATAATTGGTGCTCTAGCCTCTACACTCAAGTCTGAATGTTCTAATCTGCCTCGGCATACTATTATCTTGTTACTATCATCTAGTCTCAACTCACTAGCTAATTGCTTATAATTGCCTTGTTGCTTTAATTCTACTTGCGCTGCTACTATCCAGCGTTGCTCTGCCTCGCTGATTTCCTGGGCTTCTAACTTTCC
This sequence comes from Metridium senile, assembly GCA_949775045.1. Classification (NCBI taxonomy): domain Eukaryota; kingdom Metazoa; phylum Cnidaria; class Anthozoa; order Actiniaria; family Metridiidae; genus Metridium; species Metridium senile. Next base: position 10,745,288 of record OX459107.1, read on the forward strand.
ATTCACTCGCTCCCCCCGTTTTTCTCTAGACACTCGGAGGTTGTTTACAAATCTTGACACCCAAGCTGTCACTCTCACTAACCTATTATAGTCACTATACTTGCTTACGTCTATGACTTTGTTCAAACTAGGCGATTCCCTTACCTCGTTTACTGCTAAGAGAGTGGCTGATTTCTTCTCTTCTTCTTTACACTCTTGGGTTTCACTCACCTCTTCGAGTTTAGATGGCCACTCACTGTCAGGTAACTTCAACCATGATGGGCCTTCCCACCACAGTTTATTCTTCTTTAGGGCATCTGCTGATGTGCCCCTTGAACCGATATCTGCTGGGTTATACTCACCTGGACAATGTCTCCAGTACTTCATCTCTGTTTTACCTAGTATGCTATTAACTCTATGACGAACGAACTGCTTCCATTCGCCTCTATTCTGTATCCAACATAAAGCTGTCTTACTGTCTAACCAATACGTTACTCCCTTTATGTCTAATTGTGCACTCAATGCATTCTTCACTGTCTCAACTAGCTGTGTTAAGATAACTGCTGACATAAGCTCTAACCTCGGTATGGTAAGCTGTTTCAAAGGCGCTACTCTGGTCTTACTTGCTAGCAACTTAACATGACGTGAACCATCGTCAAGTACATATACTAAATATACCACTGCGCAGTAAGCCTTTGTACTCGCGTCCCCAAACCCGTGTAAATAACACTCAGTCACGCGATCCTCTGGATGATCATACACACACCTGTCAATCACTATCTCTTTTGTCTCACATAACTCATCAACCCACTTGTTCCATCTTACCTTATACTCGTCGTTGATTGGTTCGTCCCAACCTACCTTATCAGTACAAAGCTCTTGAAACATAATTTTCATACTTACTGACATTGGGCTGAAGATTCCCAAAGGGTCAAATAATCCAGATATTACACTCAAGACACTGCGTTTTGTTAACTCTCCTTGCTTTGCCCTTTCTGCTGTGCGCTCAAAGTTAAAATGGATCGAATCTCTCTCACAATCCCACGATAGGCCTAGTATTTTGTCTCTCTTTGGACCACTCTGTTGTGTTGACAACACTGTTTTTGCATACGACTCGTCTCCATTGTCTTCTTTTCCTTTCTCTACGCATTCAATTTTCTCTCTCAGCTCACGACTGTTTGTTAGCCATTTTCTCAATCTAAACCCTGCTTCCGACATTCTACTCACAGACTTCTCAAACAACTCAAATGCTTTACTTACCGTGTGTTCTCCGGTCACCAAATCGTCTACGTAGAAGCTCTTTGCTAACTTACTTGTAAATCTCGGATCACTCTCACTGTATCTAGCTAAGTGATGTCTAATTGTTGCGTTTAAAAGGAACGGTGATGCATTTAAACCAAACACTACCCTAGTAAAACGGTATGTTTCTATCTTGAAATCTTCCTTGTTAACATCCTCTACCCAATAGAACCTTACAACGTCTCTATCTGCGTCATCAATGTCAACATTTAAAAATGCCTTTTCTATGTCTCCTGCTAAGGCTACTCTATTCTCTCTAAATCTTAATAATATATCTAGGAGCAATGGATTCAACGACGGACCGGTGTGTAAACAATCATTCAATGACACGCCATGCTTACCGTCCTTCGATGAACCATTGTAAACTATACGTACCTTGGTGGTTAAGGCGTCCTCCCGTACGACAGCATGATGGGGCAAGTAATGAACCTTACGTGCTAAGTCGACTGCGGGCACTTTCTCTACAATACCTGCGGCCAACTGCTCTCTCATTATTCTATCGTACTCTTTTAGTAAGGCGGGCGTCTTTTGCAGTTTTTTGACTTGGTTGCGTAAACAAGCAAGTCCTGCATGTTGATTAGTAGGCAACCGTCTGTGACCTGTTTTCCATGGTAATTTCACAGAATAACGCTTACCTGTGAACTCGATATTATCTGAAAACTCTTCATGTACTTCATTTACTGGCCTAATACCTAGGCTATCTAAGTCCCACAGTCTATCTAACTGACTGTCTATGCTATTTCTTTCTTGCATTACTACAGTGTTGACAGTCACTATGTTTGCACTATCTGATCTCTCACACTCTATTGCTAATGGGCCTGACAATACCCAGCCTAACTCTGTCTCTATGGCAACTGGCTCGTCCTGTTTTCCTCTAACTGCGCTACCTTTCTGAAACTGCCACAAATAATCTGCTCCTACTAAAACATCTATTTCTAATTTGTCTTGGCTACGATTAACATCAGAAAACCATAGCCCTCTAAGGTGCAAATACCTAGTTCTTGCTATCTCTACGTGATTGTTTGGGATGTGCGCTATCTCTGGTACTACAAATGCTTCTATTCTAACACTGTTCTTCCCTTTAACTGGACTAACTGTTAACTCTACAACATTTCTTAGTTCACTCTTCTTACCACTCTCCCCAAACGCGTTGATGCTTAACCACTCGCGCCTTACTACTGGAAGTCTAGCTTCGCGTGCTGCTGATGAAGTGATAAAAGAGCGATGACTGCCTCCGTCAAAGAGCACTCTCGCGCGAACGCTCAAATCACTCTCCCCCTCACTCCTAAGAATCCCTTGCGCAGTTTGCAATGCAACTTTAGTACTGGCGTGTACGTAATAATTTCCTGACTCGATATTAGGTGCGCTTTTACCCTGGTTATTATTATTAACTACTATGTTATTACTTGATATTTCCGATAAATGCGTGGTTTGATTACCTAATTGCGGGGTTTTCCCTGAGGCCTGACCCTCACAAATACTGACGTGGTGATTCCTCCCACACCCCTTACAACTTAGGTTAGATCTACATTCTACCACTCTATGGTTCCTTTTTAAACATTTAAAGCATCTGTTATACTTAACTAACAGTTCCCTTCTTTCTTTCGCTGTATTCATGTTGGCACAGTCCTCTTCTTCGTGGTGTCCCCAACAGTACACACATTTCTTCGTAAATGGCTTGTTTGATGACAGCAGGGCACTCGCTGATGCACGTGGCTGTCCGTACTGTCGCTTGTTTTCCGGTTTTATCTGTTTCATGGCATCGTGGTCTTCCCTCAGTTCAATCTCGTTCTTGAGTTGGTGTATTAGGTCTTTCATCTTCCACAGGCGGAATTTCTGTCCTCTCGTAATGGTCAGTCGCAGCTGTGAAGGAAGCTTTTCTAGTAGTCGCGGTACTACTATACAAGAATAAGTGTTCTCATTCACTTCCAGCGCTTGTAAGCCACGGTAATGTGACTCACAAGCCTGAAAAAACCTTCTTAATCTTGTGGAATCAGCGTCGTTGTACACTGGCTCAATTTCCATCAAATCCTTGATGTGGCTTTGTTGTATCGCCTCGTCTCGACCATATCGTTCAAGTAACGTCTTTACTGCTGCGTCGTAGTTGGCCGAGGTGAGCGCGAAACCTGCCACTGTTGCCTTCGCAGGTCCGTCCAATAATCCCTTTAAATATTTAAACTTATCTACGTTTGCGAGGGCCTCATTTTTGTGGATAGTACTTTCGTAACTATCCCAGAACTCTTGCCATTCTTGCAGTTTGCCATTGAACCGCAACATCTGCAGTTTCGGTAATCTTGCGGTGATTTGTTTTTGGGTTGTGGATTCTGTGCTTGTCGTTGAGGTGTTTAGCGGTGTTTCTTGATTTGTTTTCAGCTCCTTTTCCAGTTTAAGTGTTACGGCAAGAAGATCGCTGCGCAGCTTCTCTCCCTCCGTTATCACCCTCTCGATGTCGTCCTCAGTGGTCTCCTCGATTGCGACGAGGAGATCGACTACTTCATCATCAAGCTCTTGTAGCTTCTTTCCCTTTTGTTGAAGAGCGGTGATCTGTTGTCGTGCCCACAACTCCTCTAGTTCTTCACCGTCTTCGTTTAGTTTCTCGTTAGTCTTGTTGATCAGCTTACAGGCAGCTCCGCGGTGAGCTGACCGTACTTTCTTTCTCTTTGCGATTTCGTCCGCCATCTTCGAGATTTTTCTTCTTCTCGGCTGATCCGGCTCGAAGGACCAAGTTTCGTAGAGCTATCCACGAACGTGTCTATCCAAGTAGACCACTACAACTTCGTTTTGCGTCAAACCTTTTATTCCCTTGTCACTGGTACATTTGCGTTTCTTACAATTCGCAATCCAACTTTTTACTGCCTATACATCGATTTTCTACCTATATTTATATCAAAACTCTAACAGGAACAACATACCTAAGTTTACAGTCATTCATACCTAGGTTTACAATCATTTCTCTTACGTACGAGAAGTTTATTCACTATTCATTATGTATCCTGTTTTTACATGCTTGTCGTGTGACTAATAGTTGTATATTCTCCGATATACGTGCTAATCCCTTAAATTGTTATCTCTAATCTTGTTATTGAATGTCCCACCCGACATATGACGAATGACACTATCAATACCGGTATAACGTGACTAATACTTCTAAGTTATGTTATATGTTATGCTAAATCTTTGGTTTCAAAGGCTAAATAAATGCTAAATAATCGACTAAATTAATACTGTAAAAATGCCTAATTTTACTCCTCGACAACTGCAATAAAATTCTTGGGCTATTGAAAAGATGTAATTTTAGAGCCCTCGTAAAATCCACTTGAAGGGTCAAAAAGGTCGTTTGGTAATAACCGCTCAACTCACGTGTTGACTAGTTTAAAAATAACCACACATTGAAATCGACACAAAATACTCTTTACTTTAGATACACAAACCCGTATCACCTAAGCATAGAAAAAACATCGCTTAACAGCATGATTGTGCCAGTATTTGGTCAACACATTACAACTTGCTGACATTGTCATTGAATCAATTTATGACATCAAACAGTTCTCCTCGCTAAAATACCAATAAATAATCGCGATTTACCTGATGTACTTGTACTTCCTTTGAACGAGGCCAGATACTGACAAATCACAGCATTAAGCTGATTTACAGATATATTCCCCACTAAATTACCCATTGGTCTGTTAGTTTGAACAATGTCGCTTTGCAAACAAATTGTAAAGTATGTTGTGTGACACACAAGGAACCCGAAAGTGAATTTTTTAACTTAAAATATTAGGAAATAATTGCCTATAATTTTAAAATTTGTTTTGGCTAATAATATAATTTTTCATTATAGTTTTCTTAGTTTTCTTTTCATTTGTAATACAGTTTCAAAAAAATAAAAATATCATCATTCAAACAGTACAAATACAGTAAAAACCTGTATATAAGAACACCTATTTTTGGAGTTCAGGCTGATTTTGTTCTTATTTAACGGGTGGTTACTGAAAAATCAGCCTTAAGGTGTTCTTAAAATAAATGTTTCTAAAACATATATAACTATATAGACTACCAATACATGTAGATGATATCAATGTGTTAGTTCAAAAATGTTATTAAAAAAATATTGACTGCAAAAATAGTATCAAAACAGTAGGAAAATATTGATCTTATTTTTTTTAAGAACACTTTTTAATTTTTCAGGCTGATTGTGTTCTTATTTACATGGTACTTAAAACGCCAAAATTCAGGCTGGGTGTTCTTAACCCACTTGTTCTTATATGCGGGTTTTACTGTATTACACATGAGTAACAACAAAACTTGTACAATTATTCTGCTCAGCTAGCCTTCACAGCATGTACATGATTGGACTAATGCGTTGATTAAAGATATGTACGGTGCTTTGCGATGAACAGTCAGACTTTCAACGTCCATGTTAAAGAAATCGGAGATGTGAGAGAGAAGCGCAACACTAAGTGTAGATAGCCTTTCCTCGGCATAGAGCTTACACACATATGTATCAAACATAATAGGATGTACTAGCTCGCATTCTTGTATAATCATCTCACGAGCCTCCGAGGACGCTTTAGCATCTTTTGCGGCCACAGCATTCTCGCTCTGCTCTTTGATTGAAGCTTTCCTATTTTTAGCAGCCTTACGTGAAAAGTAAGATTTGATCTGCTGAGTGGATAGGAACTCGTCGATTTTAAATCTTTGATCACCGCTATCATTTCTTGCGTGGCGGAGATCACGAGCAACCTGTGCTGGATCAGCTTTGATTCCACTCGTCACACCAAGTTGGTGTTTGAAACTTTGTATTCTATTCATATTAGCCATAGTTCGTTTCTTTTGAAATAAACACTCTTTATAATGCGCATGTTTTATTTCACGCTTCGTGATATTTTTTGCAATCCTGGAAATTTTTTTCTCTACCACTCTCCCACTTTCTTCATAAATTAGACTATACATTTTAGGTCGTATACCGATAAACTCTCTTACAGCTATCCCATGTGTCTCATCTTTTATTTTTCCTAATGCTTTTTTGTTCCTAACACTATAGAGGGGGTGATCCCGAGCATATTCCGAAGTGTCAAAGATGTGGTTATCCTCATCCATATCATGATAGATGTCCTCAGTTTGTATATCATACATCAAACTATCCGTGTCAGTAAACAATAACGCTGCCTTATTAGCGTATTTTTGTTTAATATAATTATAATGAAAGTTATACATTAATACCTTTGACAAATCTAAGATACAAAAGCCTATGAAAACAGGTCTGTTTAAATACAGTGTGGGCATTTTTATGTTAACAGCGACTAAATCTTCATCCAAGATTCGGAAATACTGAAATAATGGTGATGATGTCAGTTTTTTTCAACTGTTTTGGGTTATTAACCAACTTAACATTAACACGGTGTCTTAAGTTCTCGCAGCATTGAGAGCAAAAATTACGACCCCCCCACCTCCTGCAATACCAAATATACAGAAATATACATGCGCCACTTTACCATGCATGCATGCATGCATGCATGCATTACAGATTTCTATGCAAGCCATTTCGATGACTGGTAGCGAGAGCTACCTACGGACTGCCTTCCTGGTCGTGAAACGCACTGAACAGGAGGAGCAACATCCGTTTCCATTTCATCCTCACACAGTAGCACATTTGTTTATTATACATTGCTTGAAGTGGAGGCAAAAGGGACTTTTTCTTGTTACTAAATTTTGTCATTCCCTCCAAAAATCCTCTGCCTCCCCTGTAGCATACATAATGAATGCAGCCTAAGATATTCATGAGTTTGCTCTTGGCAACACAATGGCGCAGGCTTCCATCAGAGGTAAAGAGGGATCTGGGGTACTCAGCTAGCTCAAACTTGCCGTTGCTGTACTCCACATCAAGGTCTGGCCTCAGCAGAACGACTACAAGAAAGTGCAAACAATGCCCTGACATCCCTCAAAGCAGTAACAACACTGGCTGTGTTGGTCTTCTTCTTTGATCTGGCAGTCTTCCATGTTTTGAGATTTACTTTTTTCATGGGACTCCAACCACTTAAGGTACAACCAGCTCCTATTCTTTCTTTGACAAATTTGTGTTCTTCACCAGTTTAGTCACGCTTGAGAATATTGTACTGGATGGGTGCTGGCATGACAGCGTTCGTGTTTATATTCACAAGATCACTCCTCCTGTCTGGAAAGGGTGGTTTGCCTTCAGGACTTCCTTGAGTTTCATAATATTTTCATTATAGCGATTAATCAATGCATTAGTTAAGCTGTGGTGACTCTTTGGCATTGATCTTTGTATACCAACCATTACTTCTGCTTTAGCTGCAAGTCGACTTAATTCTGGTGCAATGAGGAACCATCTAGTCTAGGCTGCTGGCTGCTGGCTGCTGTGTGATTCCTTTCAAACCGCCTCGGATCTTCATCATCTTATTCACATGTTCTATTGCATGGTCTGGACCAAAAGCACAAAAAGGAATTTCATTTTTGTTTACACAAAGTTCCCTTGCATTAATTCTTCGTAACTATCAGGGTCATCCACCTTTATCTTTTGCATCTTTTATCTTTAGCACCTCTATCTTGTGCCAGATAGATTAGGACCAAGCGTGCGTAATTACGATGATTGTGTGCAAAGAAATACTTAGTCAAGCCCTTAAGGTCTGAAAGGAGGCATGTGCATCAAAAACTTTTCAATGTTTTGAAAAGTCAGAATTGTTTTTTAAGTCATTGTCAACTTAAACTAAAAAAACGGTTCGATTTTTAAATAATTCAATAAGAAAATAGACCCGAAAACCGATGCATAATAACTCAAAATCGTCCTTTTTCGGAAGAATTTCGAACAGTTATTGATTCGACCGTGAAGATATTGACTTGTCTTCTGCCGAGAATCAAAATGGCGACCAAAAAGCGTGAATTTTGCTCGATATGTCATGAAGTAGCTCAAAACGAATTTAGCCACTTTAAATGCTATAGACTTTCCATATATTGAATGAAACGCTATGAAACTTTCTGACGTTAAAATATAGCCATTTTTAAAAACTTTTGACCTGGCCCCCATCAAAAGCTTCAGTATTCTTCAAAATATCACGTGTTGACTTTGTTAATAAGTAACTTATTAACTTATTAATTTTTCGATGGGGGCAAAGTCAGTTTTTTTCATTTTCCTGTTATAAATTATGTGGTGCTGTTTGATTGCTTTTATATTGAAAATTGCACTTGTCTATAGACTTTTATTGAAAAAAGTTGGTTTACTATGGAGACGTCTACAAGCAAAGTAGGGCGTGGTAACTTCTCAATACTCGCACCAAGTTGACGTACTATGTTTGACTTTCATGTACTGAAATATCATTTCATAACACCAAAATGCAAAAAAGATATCATTCTTCAAATTGTACCCCTTGCAGCCTCCTTTAAGACCTTAAGTGATTCAAGATGGATATTCCAGTCACCCTCGTTTGTTGCACAGGAAAATTTGAAGAGTGGACTCTGAGATTCCATTACTTTATCAAATCGATCAAGCTTTTCTTTTAATGATTCTTTCTCTAACGCTCTTTGAAGTGTTACTGATTAGTAGGTCAATGCCTTGTTTGACCTCTTGCGTTAATATTACAGGTACTGGCCTTCCCTGTAATGTTTACTAGATCTAGCCTGTTATAAAAGATAGAGCAAGGCAAATTGAGTAAAACATTAAGTACATTATGCATTGCACTAGCTGTTGCAGTTGTGAGTGGAGTTATCAGTTATAGATTGAGTGGTGGGTACAATTGTAATTAACAGCTTCTACATGAAGTCTGTACTTTCCAGTTTTATTCTATACTTATGAATTGTGTTTAAAAAGTCTACTCATTATTTGAGCTGTGGGATATCACACATCACCCTACCAATTAATAAGCACAGAATTAAATTGGAAATAAAGATTTAAAGTAAAAACTACCAGTTATACAATTTACCTTTGGCAGTGTTTCATTTCTAATGGCTTCAACGCATTCATTAGGTCACCTCTATGGATTTCTTTTCATTTTGGCCTCTCGGTGTAATCTTTGAAAAGCATCCTGGCAGACTCTCCTGACCGTGTCTTGTTGAATGTGATGAGCTGGCACAGGAGATGTTCTGCCAGGCGGCTTCAAGCATTGAAAGTAAGTTTGACACCCACTTCCTCCATTCCTTGTTTAATGGTTGCCAGGAGATGTTCCCTGAATATCTTCAAGTCATCTGTGACAGACAGTAGTGTTAGTTTGGTCATTCTAATTCTTTTGAGTTGTTGTAGAGAATGGTGTGTGATCTTTCTTTTCCACTCGGTTGCAATGAGTTGTTCGAAGTTCCTCAAAAGCTGCAATTGAAGGTGACTGTTTTGTGTGAGGCCTTTGACCCCTCACAACGATGATGCACTTTTTTATGGAGACACTTTTTAAGACACTGTCTAGATATATTAATGCCTAATATACAATTGATATTGATTGATATTGATATTGATTGGCAAATGGTAGTAACTTGTTTATCTAAACTAACAGTCCTATCGAAAACCACTCCAATGTTCCTGGCGTGATCAGAATGTTTAATAAGTTCATTACCAGCCAAGATACAGTCAAGTGGCGGTGATGAGCGATGCTGCGCGTGAAGTAAAATAAATTCAGTCTTGTCATTGTTAAGTTTTAAGAGGAACTGTACCAGTAGATCATGTTTCCAGCGCCAGAAACCTACGTCACCACGATCCCATTGTGCAATGCGCAAAAATAGCGTGTTTCGAGTGTCCTTCGAGTGAGACAAACGTATGATCGGAAAGCTTACTTATGCATGTGAATTGCTTTTCAAAGCTTATAGTGCTTCAACTGAAATGGTCTTGAAGAGTGTTTACCATTTACATGGAAATTCCGGAACAAACCGTTCGGATGCACCAGTGGTAAATGGAACGTCATCAAATGGAACGTTCCATTTTGGTATATTGCATAAGAATTTAACGAAATGGGTTTCCTGTGTTGTGGCAGAAATTCAAAATGGCGGGAAATTTAATCAATTTGCTGCTGTGTTTTGAAGAAGTTCTTGATGAAAATTTTGATAATTTTCTGAATGACAGCGATGAAATAGACACCCTTGGTGCAGTATCTACCTTTACACAACGTAATTTAAACCGCACTCAAGGCTTTTTTGAAATAGTTGTACCCAGATACTCTGCTGACATATTTAGCTCTCATTTTCGAATGACAAGAGGAACATTTGCAGAACTTTGCACTGTAATTGCAAAAACTGGAATTATCAATGTGAATAATGCATTTGGAAGACAACCAATCCCTCTTGAGAAGCAAGTATTAGCATTTTTGTGGTTTATGTCAAACATAGAAGTCATAACATCTGTGTCTGATAGGTTTGATATAACATTAAGCAGCCTGCATCGAATAATCAACCGTTTATCACAAGCCCGTTTATCACTAGTTCAAGTTCGCCAAGATTACATCAAATGGCCTTCAGGTTATTACTACATTTTTGTATTCACTTAATTCATTTCTTATTTCTTCCATTCATTTCTCTAATTTCATTTATTTATTCTTTCATTCATTCATTTATTAATTTGTTATTTATTCGCTCATTTTTATTATGCTTTTTAATGTAAATAAAGTTTGAATGCTATTCAACACATTCAAAATGTTTCCTCAGAAAATAATTTTTTAAAGAAATCCTATTGTTTGAAAAACTATTGTTTTATTACATACACATAACTTGTTTTTTATCTTAATTTTCTTCTTCATTCATTCATTCATTCATTTACATATTCATGCATTTTCCCACTTATTTTCCATCAAAACATGATGATAATGACTAAACAGGTTATGAATTGCACATGAAAATTTCCATGTGGTCATATAGTTTTTGCATTGCTTTACAGCAAATGAGATGGATGAGATTATGATGAACTTTGAAGCAATGGGTGGAAACCCAAGTTTTCCCGAGAATCATTGGGGTTATCGACTGCACCCATATCAAAATAAGAGCCCCAACAAAAAACCAAAGGCCTATGTGAACAGGAAAAAATACCATTCCTTAAATACACAAGTAAGCTAGTAGTATATACATATAATATATGAATGCTTTTGCAATGAAGCCCAAACATTTTGGTTTTATATTTATCACTTTTAAAGTCAATATATATATGTAGTGTTTACAACATGAGCGGCCGTGTTGTATCGCCGATACAACACGGACGCGAATGTTGTAAACTACTTAAAAAATGTCTAGGTTAGCTCTTTCATATTTAAACAAAATTTTCAAGATTAAAATAAATTTTGCCGTAAAATTACCAGTTAAAACTTATGCAAATCAGGATATACAACACTAGTGTTGTATCAGATTTACAACACTCGTCATGGTCATGATTTCTTTTGAAAATGTCTCATTAATTATTCATGAATTTTTTAAATATATATACAGTCGTTTGCAAAAATTCTGACCGCATCAAAGTATATCGGGTGCATTGTGGGTAATGTTTATTTATGCCTTTGAGTGCTTTTATGCGCTCTTGGTACTATCAGAACCATCCATGATACTTCAATGATGCCTAATTCATGTCATTGAATGAATTCTGAAAAATATTGGAGCGTTTAAAGGCAGAATTACCTACATATCTATATACCTATATACTTATATACTTGTACATATATATATACACCTACATACACCTACTTGCACTAAGGTTGTCATACAAAAATAGAACATTTGTCACAAAGAAAATAGAACATTTGTGATTTAGTGGGAAAGGAATTGTGAGGTTGTGAGGGCTTAGATGTACTTTGCTGTTCTGGGAAGTAAAGGGTTGAACTTACAGCTGCTTGTGCATGTGATGGCCCTTTATAAATTATAATAAAAAATGATTGTACAATAGACCCACAATAAAAAATAAGTCTTAACAGTTCATCGAAAGTATCATAGTTAATTTAATACTATGAAAGTATTAAAGCTGTAATAGATATATAGAAAAAACACATGTCAAAATTTAGTCCATAATAAGTTATAAACTTGTTGTAGCTTATAGTGTCTAAGCGGTTTATTTCCATGCATAAACCTTCCTATATTTTGAATTTAAATGTTTCATACCAAAAACTTTTGAAAACAAAGTCCCTAGCTTATAATTTCTCACTGTCATGAAGATACAAAATTATGGCAGGAAATATTTTGGTTACTCTTTCGAGTATCAATCGTTCAGGTGCTGATCGAGTCAGTATCTTGATTTTTTTGCTAATTTCCCACTGTGTTTTATTAATATAATGTTAAATTAACTATGATATGTAATTAATTAACCACAGTTTAATTGGATAAAACTGGATAAAATATAACAAGATACTTCTGGCCGGTGTCTTAACAATATACGTAGCAGTTATGTTGAAAAATACATGGCAATTACAAATGAACTCTAAAAATATGTCAAGAATTACATCCCTGAACATCATTTTAAACACTTCAAGGAAAATGATTCATAATAATACAAAATAAATTAAGACTGCTGAATACTCGTTTTTTCACCTACAAATCTATGAGGCTAGTTTGCATGAACAAGAACAGTATTTACGTACTGATTGAATTTATAATCAAAGACTCATATAATTTAATTATGTTATCAAAGTTAGAAATTTGAATTCATTTCTGCAATTAAATCATCATTGAAGAATATGTAAATCAACAATTTAATTCAAAAATCGAAAAAATCAACTGATTATATGCAGTCAAGACATATGCAGGCACACTTGCTTATTTGTTCAATTTAAACATTTTTTTCATAGGCGGTTCATTAATTTCATCATTATGACATTTGATTTCATTCAGTCCGTTTTCAATTTCATTTCTTTTCTGCTTTATACTTTTGAAAAAAGTCTCTTGGGCTCTTTTCAAGTTGGTATAGGCACCATCCAGTAGTGTTTTCAAGGTTGCTTGGGCTCTGTTGCTCGATCATTCTTTTTTTAGCGGTGACAGCTCTTCATCAAGACTCACTACTTCTGTATGTGACACCTTCATTCTTTCAATGTTTTTTCGAGTGTATCCTTTTTTTGTTTCCCTATTTTGGAATGTTCATCCTTATTCAGATGTTTCTCATCATTACTTATGATGTTCACCATAGACTCTAGCAAGCTAGTCTTACGTAGAGTGCATGAGACATCTATGATCCCATGGAAGACACTTTTTGATTGTTATTTTGTTGCCGGTTCTCGGCACAGCTGATTTGCCTTTTCATTCCAGAAAAGCATGTAGTTCTTTTCCATTTGTGAGGTGGCATTCTTTATTTCCATCTCTGAATAAATCTTCAAGCCTTTTATAGTTGTTTCGTTACATTTTAGTTTGTTGAAGCTTTTGCCTGTGAATGAATTAGGAAAAAAAGCACATTTCATTTTTTTTTATCTTAGAAGCTAAATTAATTGTTTATGTTGACAGAGCAATTATGTGGTGATCACTAAGTTTGTAATTCATTGTAAAACATGTGCATAAATGATACTAAATCCATCTCACTATAAATCACAAATTTGAATTTACACAATTTCCCTTCTATAATTTATTGTTTGTAATTTAAGCTTACTTTTATTGCCATCCCCAGAGATGTCGTCTCTCCCAGGCAAAGGCTTGGATGAGTGTGTCATCATTGCAAGGTTTTCTGTTACGATATAAAACAAGATTAAAGTACAATTTTTTGACATACAAACATTAAATCTAAAGGAGCTTGCAAAAAAATAACAAAATGCCTGCTCTTCATTTGGCCTTAAAAAAGCAATTTTTATTGGGTTTATAACCAACATTAAATTATTAGCTGGTATAACATTGACCTTAGCTAGACACTTGATTCGCAAAAACTGTGATAGGGTATCCTATAAGCTTTGTGGGATATGGAAAGAATTTTGTCTGGGATAGGGTAAAGATTTTGGAAGCTTAAGGGTTTTTCTTATTTCCACCATAAACACAATTTCAAATAGGTTGAAAAACTGTTCTTTTTCTGTCAGTCGCAGTCCAAGACCCCTGGGACCAAATATAAAAAAAAACTATGCTGCATGAGGACAAATTTATCCAGTGGTTAAGTTTCGATGCTCACTTTAAACTTGTATTACTCTTGTATAATTTAATTAAATGATACACCATTTTTACCTAGAGTAAATATTAAACTTACTTTCTTTCCCGGTCCTTGTACTATTATGGCTACACTTAGCTAGAGAGTCTGGATTCAATATCATGAGTTCATCATTTGCTGTAATGGTGTAGTTAATAATAGGAAGGAAGCTTAATTATAATTAATTAATATGGTTATAAACTATTAAAATATGTCTTGAGGTATTATTTACAATGTAAACATGGAATTATAAGTATTTGCCATAGGAAAAAAAATAGAAGTCAATAATTTATGAATTAAAAATGAGAAAATAACTATAAGTGTGACAATAATGCATTATAAATATGTAAACAATGATGTTTATATAAACCTACTTGCAATAAGGTTGACATACAGAAATAGAACATTTGTCATAAAGGAAATAGATCATTTGTGATTTAGTACGATAGGAATTGATTAAAAGACAAAAGAAGATCATTCCAGCTGAACTCTCTCTTTTGCCTTTTAATTAATTCCTTAGTATTTTAAACTATAATTTTTGCACTAAATCACAAAATATTTATGTTCTACTTTCTTTGTGACAAATGTTCTATTTTGTATGACAACCTTACTGCAAGTAGGTGTAGATATAAGAACATTTTAAACTTACTAATTTCTTCCCCTGATCCTGTACTGGGATGGCTACACTCAGCTGGAGAGTCTGGATTCAAAATCAGTTCATCATTTGTTGTATGGTAATTAATAAAAAGGAAGCTCAATAAGGTTATAAATTGTTAAAATATATGTCTTAAGGTATTATTTACAATTTAAACATGGAATTATAATTATTATTTGTCATAGGTAAAAAAATAAAAGTCAATATTTATTTATGAAATAAAATGAGAAAATAGCAATGAGTGTGGCAATAATGCATTTTATTATATGGCATCAAAATTCCGCGCGCTCTGATTGGCTAATCGGCTCACATACCTCAATGATAGTTGAAAAGTATACTTTTAGTTTTAATTTATCTTTCTTTCGGTAAACAACACGGCGGTGAGTTGAGCTGTTTTTGTTGATATATGCCGTTGCTTTTCAGTCACTTTTAAAAAGCTGTAAAACTCAGGATAAGTTTGTTAACAAAGTTAACAACGTTCTTGAAGTGAGGAAGTTTTCATGTCTTTCTTTTTCTGCATACAAAAGGTTTAAAAACAATCTTGAAAAAGGTCGAATTGCTTGATTCAAAGACCTGTCAGCGATCCTAGTGCTTTCAACATAATATGTAAACAATGATGTTTATATATATAATGAGAAAAAAAATAAATTGTAGCTAGTAACATTTTATTTAACTGATCCTGTACTTGGATGGCTACACTCAGCTGGAGAGTCTGGATTCAAAATCAGTTCATCATTTGCTGTATGGTTTAATATAAAAATTGTGAAAATATGTCTTAAGTATTACATACAATGTAAATTTAAGGGAGCACTTGGTCGAAAACGCCCGGATTTTGAAAAGTCCCAATAAACGAATTTGTCTAGGTTAATATACTCTAATGTGATTGCTTAAGAAAAGCTTAAGAGAAATAAGGCTTTGAAAACACGCCACTCAAATACACGGCCAAATGAAATCTGACCTGCGGTAATTGCGTGACGCGTGACTTATGACGTCAAGTACTGAACGACTGATCTTCAAGTAGTACAGTTTGTACGGCTTTGCTTGTTTCGTTGGCCAAAATATTTAATAATAATCACAACTATATAGCCAATATGGATGATATATCTACACTGCTATCCTACTCGGATGAATTAGAGCCGGTAGCGACTGCAGAGGAAATTGAAGCTTACGAGCTGAACAGGTTCGTGAAGAACAAGCAAAAGAAGCGATGCTGATTTTCTGGTGCGATTGATATTCGCAATTGGTACTATGAAGAAATGACATATTCACTGTTGTACCGACCCGTTTCAGAAAGAATTTTATAATAGAATCAGTTATGAGATTATAATGAACTTAATAATACCACTGCCGAAATAAATACGAATCGTGTTTGACAGATCTGATGATATCTATCAATTTACCGATTACGCTTTCTTTGACATTTTTATTTTGTAAATAAACTCAGTGTCCCCGCGGTTTTTCTGTCAAACATTAATAACTAACAATTTGTTTTCAACATACCGTTTTACCCGTTTGCCTAAAAATACTAGTAGTTACGCTTTTATTCAGATAGGTATTACCAATCTGAATCTGACAGAACTTTATATGATGCAATCTCGTCTAGGGAAGGTGTAAGCTACTTTTCAAGTAATACTATACCTACGTTTAAAAAACTGAGTCGATTCCTTTGTTTTTGCAGTTTCCGCAGTTTCTTTGATTTCGACACCTTTTTCAGTAACTATCAGAACCGTCCCTCTATTCAAGCAGTCAAGAGGTTTATCGTCGTCAATCTCAGTCCCATCCTCCAAGCAAACATTAATAGAACTAGTAGTCTTTAAGCCAAGTTTTGATGCACCTAAATAATATCACGGGAATTATTGACAACTACTTTCTTTTGAGTATTTAAACAATGCAAATAGCACTTCGCATCGCCCCATAATCTGATTATTACTTGTGAAACTGAGAAATCTTCAGCGCTTAACAATAAAATTTATATCTGTGCTGCGTCCATATCATGCGATATCCAAATATCCCTCGATATTTGAAGTTGTTCACTGCATAGGTTTCTTCGTATATTTTATCGGCTGGATTGTGTTAATAATATCCACCCTTCGTACAACCGGCCCCATCAGATTTACATTAGGTACATTATATACAATTCATTTAGATATTGTTAATGGGTGTTATGGATGATTGGCCACTTGCATTTATTTGAGGATGCTTATTTGTAGTATTTGTATTAAAAAATGTCTAGGTTAGCTCTTTCATATTTTACCAAAATATTCAAAATTAAAATAAATTTTTCCGTAACATTACCAGTTAAAACTTATGCAAATCAGGATATACAACACTAGTGTTGTATCAAATTTACAACACTCGTCATGGTCATGATTTCTTTTGAAAATGTCTCATTAATTATTCATGAATTTTTTAAGAGTAAATACAGTTAATGACCATCCTTTTACTTATAACATTTGTAAGGATTCACAGACATTCATATTTTTTTTATAATAGTGCAAACATATATTCATAGGACAGTATTATTTGGTGCTAAATAGCACTGATGAACAAAAAAATACCAATGGATATTCAACTACATGTATCTAAAGTAGTATCATAATTATTATTTATAGTTTTACTATATCAGTATTACATATGTTGAATACAGTGTCATGAATTAAGTGTTTGCACTCTACCAATGACTAAATGTAAAATTAACTCAATGTGTTTGATCAGCTTTAGAAATTGCTTAGAATCTTGCCTGCATGCTATTGGTTTTTAAAGGCTGGAGTAGTGTTACAGTTCTACGCATGCAATACTTTTGCAATTAGAAGCTGTAAAAATGCCTACAATTCAAGTCTTTCAGTCAGAAAGACATTGCTAAACAATTAGCAATGTTTTTGTGGATTGGCTATTTTTGCCTGAATTGCACAGAGCCATTATCAGTCAAATAACATGAGGTGTGCCCGTCTAGACTGCATTATTCATTTCATTATTCAATTTGTAATGCAATCTAGGGGGCGCGCTTTATGTCCTTTGGCTGTAAATGAAAATAATTGATCAAAATTGCACAGAACCATAACATTGGCATTCTAAAATAACACTCTAATTAGGTTCTAGAAAAAGCTTGGCCCTTAGAAAATGCGATCAAAAAGTTATCTCTGAATGCCTCTGAGGTAGACATATGACATACTGGGAAGGTGATTTCCGTCCCACATGCCCCAACACATGGAAAGCATACCCTGTGACTTGGATTTCTTTTCATGCAATCATGATCAAACTTGACATAGATTGGAATTTTCTTGTTGAAATCCCTGTGCCTTTTGGCCTGTCATCCATCCCATGACAGCAGCTGGGCGTAATTCATCGTTCATTTCCATCACTGTCATCGTCAGCATCGACATCAATAGGCATGGTCTTCCATGCTATTGCTTCTGTGTATCCAGAGGAGGTTGTTGTCTGATCTTCAAGGGCAAAGATAAAGTCTTGGAAATTTTCCATGACTACGTCTTCAACAGGACGCCGAGAGCTTTCTTGGGCAGAAAACTCTGGCTTCATAAGAGAGAACAAACAGTCAGCATCCACTGCCTTTTGCTGGCCTGACACAAACAGTGTTTTGCAATCATCAGTGTGACGGGTGACGAGATCAGCAAGGCCATACAAGGCCATGCCTCTTTTCATCTCATTCATGTCTTTTCAATATGCTAACATCATTATTTGCATATGAAATTGTGAGATTTTTTAAATATAACTTAGAAAGTCAACTTAAAAGTGGTCTAAATACTAAGCACTTTCAAAATGTTCTAACAATGATCCACGAGTTGGCCATAGGGCGCCTTTGATTTTTTCTTTCATCACTTCCTCATTAGAGTTCCATACCATGAGCCCAATTGTTATAATTACTTCTTTTTCTTCCTTTTTGGTTTTTGCCTTTAGTCTTGGCGCCCAACTGCGATTTGTTTGGTCTGCCTTGACCATTCTTAAATTGAACGAATGACTTGATGGTGGTACTTGGTCTGTTAAATGGTTTTTCAATACCTGTCTTGAGCTCTAAAAATACAGAATAAATGATAATAAAGTACAAAAACGAGTAAAAAAATATGCTGTTTATCTCGAAAACAAGCGCGCGACACCCCATTTTTCTTTTGATATTTGAAATCAGTACTTTCGAAAAATGCTACTTTGAAAAATATGACAGAAATTCCAATAATAGCAAAGAATTTAAAAATCGTCAGTTCCTATTGATTATATATTCATTCATTCATTCACCTATAAAGTTTTTGTTTGTTTGTTTGTATATTTAGTTATAATTTATTTATTAATTCATTTGAATTAATTAATTCCTTCATTCGTTTAAATTTATATTGAATTGATACATTGTTGTAATTTATTTATTTATTAATTACTGTAATTATTTTATTCATATATTTATTTATAAGTCCGAGTCCGGGTCCGAGTCCAGGTTTTACAATATGCCCTTAACACGGGACACACACATCGAGAAGTGGCTTATTGTTTTTGTAGTGCGGGAGGAATTCCAACTTTAAACTTTAAAATCAGCCCCTAATATTTTCTCGAAAATATTTAAACACTGAAAACTCATTTATAGAAGTTCGGCACAATTAGAGTTAACAAACAACTTATTGAACTTTCTGCAGTTATGCAACCCTATGTTATATATTAAGTTCTGCCAGATTTCATAAATCAGGAATTATATATACACAACCATAAATTAAACCTACCTTTTCCACATGCCCCGCAAAATACCGCTGTATTTTCGACTTTCTTACCACAATTTTGACAAAACATTTTGTAAAGCTACATCAAAGACTCCGTACTCAGTAGTTGCGATGAAACACTACACCGGCCGTAAGCACGTGGGCCAATAAACCATAAATTAACTTCCGCCGTGAGAATTCACTTCCGCCATGGCCTGTTGTCTTTGTTTTGCCGTGGCCTGGTCTGTCTATTCTGCCGTGAGTTCTGTCTTTTCTGCCGTGAGTTCTGTCTATCTTTACCGTGAAGCGCCAAAGTTAAAAATTGACTTTTTTGAACCAAAAAAATTATACTTTAAAAAATATACTTTACCGCATAAAAAGAGAAAGAGTGAAATTATAGATAAGCAAACTTTTATGATTATTGTTCTCTTTACCATGATTTTTTATCATAAAGTTAATATAAGACAAGCTTTCATTTAGATTGCTATAGGTAAGCTATTTTTACCTATTTTTTGCTATAATCGCAGTTAACGTTATTTAAGACATTATTATATGCAGTGCTGGAAAGTCACTCCTTACCATTTGAATACCAACAAAACCTATAAAAATCACATATATTTATATGTATATCCTGTAACCTTGGAAAAAAATAATGGAGACAACAATTAT
Source organism: Metridium senile (assembly GCA_949775045.1). NCBI lineage: Eukaryota > Metazoa > Cnidaria > Anthozoa > Actiniaria > Metridiidae > Metridium > Metridium senile. The sequence continues at coordinate 10,765,653 of OX459107.1, forward strand.
GGATACACGGCGTCATACTTTTAAGCTTAAGTTACCTCCGACAAATTCAATTTATTTTTTCTCTTCTACATTTTTTTATTTCATAACAGCTTACCAGCATATACAGAAAACATACCAACAAATGTTTTATTACTGATCTCAGGAAACTAGTCATTCAGCGAACTGCAATTTTATAACAATGTTTATGACATTTTTAGCTCATGCTTCGTAGTTCAATCAATCAGTTTCAAAGTCTACATTTATACGACTGATAACTTTTTTATCCGTAAATGATAAACATCGCTAGTTACATTCGTTGTTTATTTTGTAATCATGCATAAACATTGGTGTATTCTTTTTTAGATCAAATTATTTTATTGAGTGTTTTACTTACCGTCTATCTCTGAAAGGGATTCTTGATGATTTTTTTTATTTCGTTTTTCCCGCCTTTAGGACGATCCGGAGACGCGTACGTGCAGTCGGCAAATCAATATTAGTCAATATTACGCGATCTACTGGTACAGTTCCTCTTAAGTTGTTGAACACCATCCAATGATCAATGGCATTGATACATGCTTCAATCCTGCGTCTACAAGAGTCTATATCGCCTCCAATGGAGCATTTAAAAGTATAGTAAATCTGGGTATCATCTATGTAGAAGTGGAACGAAACACCATGATGCCGCATAATATCACCCAATGGTGAAGTGTACAGATTGAACATGATCAGGCCCAACACATATCCCTGTGGGACTCCACACTCAAAGTTGTTTGCGATCAGCAAGGTAAGAACGAAACCAGGAAAGGATTTTATCACTGACTCCAAAAAGGAAAGATAGTCTTGAGAGCAGAATGTGATGAACAACCGTGTCAAAAGCTGCAGACAAGTCTAATAGCAACAGGACAACACATTTATCATCATCAATAGCACGAAGAATGTCGTTTTGTAGCGGAGCTCCCGTGCGGGCCGAAGTGCGAGCACCATACTTAAGAAAAAATGGTAATGCATCGAGTCGATTTTCGATGGTTTTCACACAGGAATCCCAAGCGTACGTCCGACGTCCGACGTCCGCGCCCATCGCGATGCTGATTGGTTGTTATATTTCGGCGGGAACGAAAGTGACGCGCGCGCCAAATAGCGCTAGATCAACAAAGCAAAGTTGTTCTTTTAATTTATCGACAAAAAAGTCAAACAAACAACAACAAAATAGCAGAGCTTACATTAATACAAAATAACAACGGACAAAGATGAACTTCGAAGAACAAAAAAGTCAAACAAACAACAACAAAATAGCAGAGCTTACATTAATACAAAATAACAACGGACAAAGATGAACTTCGAAGAACAAAGAGAGTTTTGACCGAAGAAGAACATAAACTCGAAGGACACAAAAACAAAGAAATTATACTAAAGAAAAGCAGAAAAGACTGATTCCAAAAGATCAAGAAAACATATTTGTGGATACCTTCGTGGAAGAATATTAAAAGACTACAGCAATTCAAAACAAAATTGATAAAGAAGCGACCTTGTTTGTTATGAAAACTGTCTTCAAATCTTCCCTCGGCACAGTTTATTGAAGGATTTTCAAGCTTGGCAGTTGAACTATGAAGAATGTTTAAACCATCAAAATTCAAGTACATACATTTATTCGTCAAAATATGATCAATGTCATTGAAGAGAAGAAAACCTCAGGAAAATAATCACCGATAAAGTAAGTTCAAGATTATTATTTGTTTCAAGTTTTTGAGAGAAAAAAAAAAAAAAAACACCTCAAAACTTGCAATAATTAAGCCTCAAAAAGGAAAAATCCGTTCTCTGTTTTATTATAGAAAGAAAATAGAAAAGGTTTATCTCCATTTTATTTACTTTTTGAGATAAAAACCGTACATGAAACGATGTTTGTGCATGTGTAAATTGTACTTTGGTCGATTGAAAGGTGTTTATTTATGTACTTTTTAAACCTCATAAACAGAAAACATCAAAGATAAATTGAAATACAAACACAATTTAAATTGGTTGAATAACTTCTGTTTATTTAGCAATATTGACTATTTTATGCTTACTAAACGAGCTTTTTTAGTAGTTTTTACTTCAAAGTCGAAAATGATGTTTTACACAAAGTTTTTCATAATAAAATACCTTGTTTTAAAATCCTTGTCTTTTCAAATCGATCTTGTGTTGGTAGAACTTATTCTTGAGGCTTTTAATTCCACTTGAAAATAATTTTTTGTTTTGTTTTGAAGATTTGCCATGACTACTTTTTAGTAAATCCAATACGATAATTTACAAAGAAATGCTTTAAAATGTCCTTTTTTCCTTTTAATACATAGTTACCATTCTATTAAGGTCTAGTTCAAATAATGTTTTTGTCAATTTGAAGCTCAAAATCTTGATTTTTCTCAGCGTTTTGTCTTGCTTTTGAAGCAAAAAGGTGCCTTGGCATTGCTGAAACGTGCCAAAAATAGAACTTGTCACCTTGATTTGAAAAGATTGAAAAAACGCATCAAATTAAAACGACAACAACTCCATGGCCATTACAGCATAGTTACATTTACTACAATTTTCTACTTACAGAAAAGTAATATCCATTGATAGTTTATCTATAAACTTGTTTTTAAAATCCTTTTTTGATGAAAAAACTTTGTGTCGATGATAGGCATAGATTGTTGTTTTGTTTACTGCTATAACAGTTTGTATATAGATATCAGTCAACAAGCTTTACATATATTTACAACATTAATATATTGAACCGTAAACATCAACAGAGTATATTGTTGTTTTGTTTACTGCTATAATAATTTGTATATAGATATCAGTCAACAAGCTTTACATATTTACAACATTTATATTGAACCGTAAACATCTACAGAGTAGATTGTTGTTTTATTTACTGCTATAATAATTTGTATATAGATATCAGTCAACAAGCTTTACATATTTACAACATTTATATTGAACTGTAAACATCAACAGAGTAGATTGTTGTTTTGTTTACTGCTATAACAGTTTGTATATAGATATCAGTCAACAAGCTTTACATATTTACAACATTTATATTGAACTGTAAACATCAACAGAGTAGATTGTTGTTTTGTTTACTGCTATAACAGTTTGTATATAGATATCAGTCAACAAGCTTTACATATTTACAACATTTATATTGAACTGTAAACATCAACAGAGTAGATTGTTGTTTTGTTTACTGCTATAATAATTTGTATATAGATATCAGTCAACAAGCTTTACATATTTACAACATTTATATTGAACTGTAAACATCAACAGAGTAGATTGTTGTTTTGTTTACTGCTATAACAGTTTGTATATAGATATCAGTCAACAAGCTTTACATATTTACAACATTTATATTGAACTGTAAACATCAACAGAGTAGATTGTTGTTTTGTTTACTGCTATAATAATTTGTATATAGATATCAGTCAACAAGCTTTACATATTTACAACATTTATATTGAACTGTAAACATCAACAGAGTAGATTGTTGTTTTGTTTACTGCTATAATAATTTGTATATAGATATCAGTCAACAAGCTTTACATATTTACAACATTTATATTGACATATTTATAGTATTTATATTGAACCGTAAACATCAACAGAGTAGATTGTTGTTTTGTTTACTGCTATAATAATTTGTATATAGATATCAGTCAACAAGCTTTACATATTTACAACGTTTATATGGACATATTTATAGTATTTATATTGAACCGTAAACATCAACAGAGTAGATTGTTGTTTTGTTTACTGCTATAATAATTTGTATATAGATATCAGTCAACAAGCTTTACATATTTACAACAATTCTATTGAACCGTAAACATCTACAGAGTAGATTGTTGTTTTGTTTACTGCTATAATAATTTGTATATAAATATCAGTCAACAAGCTTTACATATTTACAACATTTATATTGAACTGTAAACATCAACAGAGTAGATTGTTGTTTTGTTTACTGCTATAATAATTTGTATATAGATATCAGTCAACAAGCTTTACATATTTACAACAATTCTATTGAACCGTAAACATCTACAGAGTAGATTGTTGTTTTGTTTACTGCTATAATAATTTGTATATAAATATCAGTCAACAAGCTTTACATATTTACAACATTTATATTGAACTGTAAACATCAACAGAGTAGATTGTTGTTTTGTTTACTGCTATAATAATTTGTATATAGATATCAGTCAACAAGCTTTACATATTTACAACATTTATATTGACATATTTATAGTATTTATATTGAACCGTAAACATCAACAGAGTAGATTGTTGTTTTGTTTACTGCTATTAAAGTTTGTATATAGATATCAGTCAACAAGCTTTACATATTTACAACATTTATATTGCATGAACCGTATTTCATAATCTTTAGCAAAAATCTTGATAAATATAGTTGACTTATAGTCGAATATATATGTATATATCCCAGATTAATATTTCTCGTTTTTTTCTTGAGTAACCTTGAACAGTAAGAAATAGTATTTCTTTCACATACTATCAAATACGCCTACGTCATCACGTACAGTTTTTATGACCCGTGCACAAAAACTATATACTTGCACATATTGATGTTGTAAGAAAAAATTAAACTGGGAGCTCCGCTATTAGGTATTACCTAATTTGTATATTACTCTAATAAGGGCAGTTTCAGTGCCATGGCGCTCCTTGTATGCAGACTGAAAAGGTTCAGTTAAGTTGTTGTTCAAACAGGATTTTAATTGAGAAGCCACGGCTTCTCACATCATTTAGAGACAAAGGATATTGGATATTGGTCTGTAATTCTGCTGTACTTTCTGGTCCAGAAATCTGAAATAGCAACAAGTTTTCAGTTAGATCTAGGTTTTCAACTTATCTATTGTAGTAAGTTTTAACTATTACAGAGCCTACCTTGTGCGTACGTAATGCTCGATTGTAATGATGACCCTCGAGAACACCTGGAACAGAACCTGCACCAACAACACCACTCTTTATCAAAATATCTCCCAAACCAGCATCTCCAAACCGCTTTCCAATGGCTGCCATGAATGCGCAAATAGTGTGAAACATTCCCATCCTTAGCACTAAGCGATTGAACTGTTCCTTATTTTGCCATATAACCTCGAGAGCCTTGGGGTAAATCACCTGATCAAATACTACAATAGCATCTGGCTGTCCCAGCTGACTAGCCATTTGTAAGGATTGCTGGAGTATAGTGTACACAGTGGACATTTCAGTAGGACTAGCTTCAATTACTTGACAATAGCCAACTGAGCTCTCGCGCTGGATGTTATTTTGCTGGAGCTTTATATTAAAGCCTGACCATGCTGGTATTACTTGACTTTGGTCAGTATCAAATGTAAAAATGGTGTCTTGTACTGGCTGTCTGCACCTCATCCATCCAAAGTCAATGGCTCTTGCGTATGCTCCAGTCTCGGGGTTGATCTCTACAATATCAACAATGGGGATGTTTACAGGAGAAGGTCCTTGTCGATTACCAGAGTGATATGGTAGTACATCAGTAGGGATCAAATTTAGGGAACGTTTCTTCGAGCAACGTAGTCTGTCAGGAGCCATATGTGGTGGAAGGGCACAGGTATGGGGCTTCCTCTGGATGACAATACTATTAGTACAATGGGTAGTTCCTTTACCTGTAAGATAGATGACATGAAAAATTAAGTAATATAAATGCGATTTGTTAATTAAAATTCAATACACATGAAATTTAAGGCATACCTGATACGGTTTCCTCTGATAGATCATTGTTGTCCCAACAAAACACCCCAGGAATACCATGGCACATGTACTAGGCACTAAGATGCCATTTTCCTGCCGTTCAATTTCTCTTTCAGCAAGTGCAGTTACAAGTTCTTCGACTTGAGAGTAGGAGAGACCATGACCCAACTGGTTCAGTATAGTTATTAACTCAGCGTTTCCTGTAAGGCTCTTTACTGTCAAAGGTAGAGTTACATGCTTTGGTGTTTTGATTCTACCACGACTAACTGTTTGAATAAAATCATGGGCTAGAGAGATAATGACCCGATGGACATCTGGAGCAACATCACACACTCTTGTGTTACTATACTCTGAAGTAGAACAAATCCAGGCAAGCATGTTGTACAGTAGATCTGGTACGATGATATCATCACAATCAAGGTCTTTAGCTGTTGGTGGCCATGGCATCCTAGTTTTCATCTCATTGACTGAAGTGCGAATCATCTTTGCTGTATGATAAACATTCTGGAAGTCCATTCCTTCGTTGTCACTGTCTGGTCCACAAGTATTCATCAAGGTTTCTACAACTTCGCCTGTTGTAACATGTGTACTGTAAACTATTTCTGACTGGCTTTTGTTGATTGGTTGTTGAAACGATAAACTCTCACCAAAACACTTGGTTAGGCAGCTTTTCAACTTTGAAGATCTATAATTGCGTGCATCGACTTCGTCTTCACTTAAGTAGAAGATATACTGATCTAGTAGCTCTGACATCTTAAGAGGGCGTCTCAGTAAGAACGGACCACTCGGTCTGGGATCCAAAAAACGATTTCCCTTATATTTCTACCATCGAAAGTGCTATCTATCCTTATTACAAAACTGGACTTAGAATTGTTCTAAAGAAAATATTTCGGCCGCTAGGCGAATTTTCGTACATCGACCCAAAAACCGCCGAAGGACGCTGATTTTCAAGTTCGCAGAGGCCTACTTTCAAAGTCCATTTTCTCGGCTTTTTCTTGAAATGAAAACTTATTTTTTGGGTCTAAACTATGGTTTGACGTCTCGTCTGACTAGAAAAAAGCAAAATATTTCTTTAGGATGTACAAATTACGAAAAGTTATTTAAATTTATCGAGACTACTTTATGCGTGACACGAAAAGCAAAGATTAACGGGTTTAGAAAATTGCAAATTTCTCAAAAGTGCAACCTATCCCCGATATAAAACATCATTCTATCTTGAGATGAGACGCTATTTAGTAGTTCTGTGCAATAAAATTTGTGGCACATTGCGTTTTGAAGAATTTGACGAAGCCCAAACTTGTACATTTTTCCAGATATTTCCTTGCGTGACACGACTTGCCGTTGAGTCTAGACAACGTCAATCCTTATAAAAATAAAAAAATAACAAATAATAGCTAGAAGTTTATATTCAGGTGTTACTATCCGTCATAATTAGATATTTTAGCTCCATTTAAATTTTACCACAATAATGTTTTTTTTTAATGAAAAATTTGCATAATTATATGTCAAAGTTAAGTCAAATTGTCTAACAACATTCACATTTAAACTAAGTTTTATATTTAGAAAATCTTCATCTATTAATCAATGAAGCATGATTCTTATATTAAGTTGGATAAAACCTGGATGGCTTTTAAATCTTTTCAATTTATTTATTTTAACTGAGTTGTTTTATGAGATTATACAATTGTGCACGATGCAAATATGATTCACCATGATGCATGTTTTATACTAAATATGCAAAATAGCGGTGAACTTTTTAATGTTTTAAAAGTCTGAATTAATATCTAAAGAGAATAAAGCCTTTCGATACAATAATTTGTAAATTATCAATGATTTATTAAATACAGTACATGGCTGTCTTTGCCAGACTACTTTTGTCAAGTTTGCAGTGAGTAAAACTATCTTGTGAAAGAATGGATTTTAGTCTTTGTAGTTATACAGGAGCTTGTAAAATACGCTGCTGGAGAGGAACTACAGAGTTGGTCAAGTTAAATGAATGTAATGACGATATGTCAAACCAATCAACATAGGAAGCCAAACCACGCGCTCTAAGAATAACAAAATGTTAATTTTATTGGCTCTTAAGATTCTCAGATCAACTTGTTGGGCTGCTTGTGCATAGACTATATACAAATATTTTCACTTAAAAAAATCGAAAGGGTGTTAACAAATACTCACGTGATCAAAATCGACAGTAACATTGAAAATCGACTTTCATTGCTTTTGACATGTCAACATTGATCACATGGCGGATCCTTACAATGCTTTCTTAATCCACTGTGCTGTGGATAGCGACAGGTTCTTGGTGCTCGCCAAAATCTTATTAAACTATGTCGATGACTAATACATATTTGCATATTGTTGATTTGGAGATGTCTTCTAAAACTCAACACGAGTCAGAACACAAGTAAACACGAGTGAACACGAGTAAACACAAGTGAACACGAGTAAACACGAGTGAACACGAGTAAACAAGAGTGAACACGATTAAACAAGAGTGTACACGAGTAAACACGAATGAACACCAGTGAACACGAGTCGGAACACGAGGAAACACGAGTGAACACGAGTGAACACGATTGAACATGAGTAAACACGATTGAACATGAGTAAACACGAGTGAGCACGAGTGTACACGAGTGAACGCGAGTAAACATAAGCAACGAGTGAACACGAGTAGCAAAAATGAAATGAAATAATAAATGAATATGAAAAAAAGAAATGAAAATGAGACAAATAGAAAAGAAAAAAATAAATAACCAAAAAAAATAGGCCCAACTAGACATGAATGTATCAAAGCTAGTGGTATTACTAAAATATTTGAAAAATAGAATTATAGTTTAATAAACAGAAATAAAAAGAAGAAATAATAGGATTTTAATGAATTCATATTCAAAAATTATCGTTTCACAATTAATTACGGCAGTCCATGCAAATGGACGTTAACAAATGCAGTATAATGTTAATATAATGCATCAAAAATTGAACTGAATTACATGTAATGAACTATATAAAATTTGAAATCACAATGTTTAACAAATGTTTAAGGTGACTGGCTACTTTTGAAAATATTGTTAAACTCCAAAAGGCGTTCAAAAGTAGCCAATTACCTTAACGTATATAGCTATCAAATAGCAATGCAATAAAAATCCGGCTTTGGCTGTGATACAAGACAAATCAGGTGCAGGGTGTGCCATATTACCATTATGTCATATGTGTTCTTGTTCAATCCATGGATTCTTTTAAAATAGGCGTAACACGTTTATTTATACTTTATGGAAACATTGTGATCTCAAACTTTATATAGTTAATTATAGTTAATTAAATTGCCTTTATATAGCCTGTGAACGGTTCGAGGGGATTGGGGAGGGGAAGGGAGGGGAAGGGGATAGGGAAGGAAGGGGAAAGGCCCCCTACCTTCTCAATCCCATTGAACCGTTCACGGGATAGACATTATATTGTACTTTTTTAAAATGTGCATTTGCATACATTTGATACATTCATGCCTGTTTGGACTTATTTTCGGGGTTTGTTTTCGTCTTTTTTTTTTCATTTCCATTATTTTCTCATTTCTATTTTTTTTCTTTCATTTTTTCTTTATTATCTTATTTTATTTTTATTTTATTTTTTATATTTTTATTTTATTATATATATATATTTATTTCTTATTATTTATATTATTACTATTTTTTTCTCTCTATTGATTCTAGATATATTTTATTTGTAATTTATGTTCTCTGAAAAGCCTTTTAAGGACGAGAATAAAAATGTATGTATGTATGTATGTATTTTTTCACTCGTGTTCACTCGTGTTCTTACTCGTGTAAGAATCAAGTCGCTTTCTATCAACTCTGATTTTTTTTAAAAAGAAGAAAAAGAAAAATGGCGTCACCGCTATTTAGCACATTTAGAGAAAAACATGCATCATGGTGAATCATATTTGTATCGTGCACAATTGTATAATCTCATAAAGCAAAATATATAAAAGATTTAAAAAACATCCAGGTTTTATCCAACTTAATATGACAATCATGTTTCAAGATTAATAGACGAGGATTTTCTAGATATAAATCTTTGTTTAAATGTGAATATTGTTAGACAACTTGACTTCGGCATATAATTATGCAAATTGTTCATTAAAAAAAAACATTATTGTGGTAAAATTTTAATGGAGCTAAAATATCTAATTATGACGGATAGTAACACCTGAATATAAACTTCTAGCTATTATTTGTTATTTTTTACTTTTTATATGGATTGACGTTGTCTAGACTCAACGGCAAGTCGTGTCACGCAAGGAAATATCTGGAAAAATGTACAAGTTTGGGCTTCGTCAAATTCTTCAAAACGCAATGTGCCACAAATTTTATTGCACAGAACTACTAAATAGCATCTCATCTCAAGGTAGAATGATGTTTTATAGGTTGCACTTTTGAGAAATTTGCAATTTTCTAAACCCGTTAATCTTTGCTTTTCGTGTCACGCATAATGTAGCCTCGATAAATTTAAATAACTTTTCGTAATTTGTACATCCTAAAGAAATATTTTGTTTTTTCTAGTCAGACGAGACGTCAAACCATAGTTTAGACCCAAAAAATAAGTTTTCATTTCAAGAAAAAGCCGAGAAAATGGACTTTGAAAGTAGGCCTCTGCGAACTTGAAAATCAGCGTCCTTCGGCGGTTTTTGGGTCGATGTACGAAAATTCGCCTAGCGGCCGAAATATTTTCTTTAGAACAATTCTAAGTCCAGTTTTGTAATAAGGATAGATAGTACTTTCGATGGTAGAAATATAAGGGAAATCATTTTTTGGATCCCAGACCGAGTGGTCCGTTCTTACTGAGACGCCCTCTTAATTGCTTTTGCTTTTTCTATATCTTCACCAACTCTTTTATCTTGTCAAACGCACTGTTATAACTTCTATTGGTGGCATCTTCTTCTTCGCAGTTCTGTCTCTCAATGTTCTCTAGATTGTTTGGACGGACATAGTCTCTATAATAGGTTTTATGGTCTGAACATCACAAAGCAAAACCTTATTGAACTGTTGACGATAGCGACAAAAGATCAGCTCTTCCAGTTTAACAACTGTCTTTACAAGCAGGTTGATGGTGTTGCTATGGGTTCACCATTGGGTCCACTCATGGCCAACACATTCTTGTGCTCGATTGAAGAGAAACTGGAACAAGCCAACAAATTGCCAAGATTGTACAGGCGTTACGTCGATGACACCTTTGCATTAATGCCTGATGAAAGCGCAGCTCATGCCTTTCTCGCTACACTCAACCAATGCCATAAAGCGCTACAATTTACTATGGAACAAGCATCTAACAACACACTTGCCTTCGTTGGAATTTCCATCCATAAACATGATTGTCAACTTACAACAAGTGTCCACGTCAAGCCTGCAGATACTGGTCTGCTACTACATTACCAAAGCCATGTCGATAACCGATACAAAAGATCGTTGCTCAAAACCATGTTACACCGTGCCTTCAGACTCTCCACAACACCTTAGCTATTTACCAAGTAGTGTGACCGCCTACGTGATGTCTTCAAGGGCTTAAAATATCCTGAAAGACTCATTGATTCCATAATCCAGTCATTCAACAACTCTAGAGCGTCTGCCAGTACTCCCAATAGTACAGATAAAGATCCCGAGGTCTTCCGTATCATTTTGCCGTTCAAAGACCAGAAGTGTGCTGATGTAGTCAAAACTCAGCTCAATTCTTTAAGTAACAAAATTGGCGTCGACTTACAGCCATTGTTCACAAGTGTTTTACAATCCTAAAGAAATGCAAGGACAAGCTCGACTGCTTGATCAACGAAATGTTGTTTATAAGAAACAAAGGACCTAGTCTAAACACACAATCAGACTCCTTACGTGCCAAAGTATTTGTTTAATAAGTGCATGTCACGCGTATTGATCACAAGAGGATAACTTTCATCTCTCTGTCTTATATTATCAAAATTTGCCCAAAAGCCACTCTTTTGAAAGTTATTATTATTATTAATTTTATTGTTATTATTATAATACCACCCTTATTTTGCAAAAAGTCCTCTGTCTCTAAGTCCCAGGTCTTGGGACCGAGACAGTGATGTTTCTACGCCTGGGTGGGAGTTCCAAATCCACTCGGGCTGTCTCTTAAACAGAAATTATTATTATTATTATTATTATTATTATTATTATTATTATTATTATTATTATTATTATTATTATTATTATTATTATTATTATTATTATTATTATTATTATTATTATTATTATTATTATTATTATTATTATTATTATTATTATTATTATTATTATTATTATTATTATTATTATTATTATTATTATTATTATTATTATTATTATTATTATTATTATTATTATTATTATTATTATTATTATTATTATTATTATTATTATTATTATTATTATTATTATTATTATTATTATTATTATTATTATTATTATTATTATTATTATTATTATTATTATTATTATTATTATTATTATTATTATTATTATTATTATTATTATTATTATTATTATTATTATTATTATTATTATTATTATTATTATTATTATTATTATTCAAAGTTGAAGTGAAGGAGAGGGAAAGTTGAAGTGAAGGAGAGGGAAAGTTGAAGTGAAGGAGAGGGAAAGTTGAAGTGAAGGAGAGGGAAAGTTGAAGTGAAGGAGAGGGAAAGTTGAAGTGAAGGAGAGGGAAAGTTGAAGTGAAGGAGAGGGAAAGTTGAAGTGAAGGAGAGGGAAAGTTGAAGTGAAGGAGAGGGAAAGTTGAAGTGAAGGAGAGGGAAAGTTGAAGTGAAGGAGAGGGAAAGTTGAAGTGAAGGAGAGGGAAAGTTGAAGTGAAGGAGAGGGAAAGTTGAAGTGAAGGAGAGGGAAAAGCTGAACAAATATGCTCCGTTGGCAAAGGAGATAAGAAAGTTGCACCGGGTGTCAACAAAGATAGTGCCATTAGTTGTTGGGAGTTTGGGCGTTGTTTCAAATCGGTTAGAGGGATACATAAAACAACTTGGTATCCCAGACGTGCTGGGTAGTATGCAGACGTCTGCAGTGATTGGGACCACCCTTATTTTGCAAAAAGCCCTCTGTCTCTAAGTCCCAGGTCTTGGGACCGAGACAGTGATGTTTCTACGCCTGGGTGGGAGTTCCAAATCCACTCGGGCTGTCTCTTAAACAGAAATTATTATTATTATCAATATTCAAATATTAATAGAATAATTTAGATTAAAAGCATATCATTAATTCTTATTGAAATTCTTATTAAAATTATCAAAATATCATAGATTATAAGGTATCATGAAAATGTTGAAAATTTCCCTAAAACTAAAATATCAAAATTCTCATCAATATTATCAAAATATCATTAGAATAAATCTTCAATATTATCATTATTGTCATCACCTTTTATCAACTTTAAAATCTATTACTGTAATGGCAGACAATGCGCTTGCTATCTCACACCATTTCGCACTTCGCTGTATGGTTCCCTTTTTTGTATCGAAGGGATCAATATTAATGATCTCCCGACATAGGTATTTGTCGTGTTCCTCTGTCCACACCATTGGGACTCTTTTAACAGGGGTACTAAAACATAAAATTGAAATAAGTTTAATTATATTTTCAGCTTTTAATGCTATATAAAGCTAACGTGAACCATTTCTGTTTACATGTTAACATGCAATTACGGCTTCTCGTTTAATAAATGTTGTCCCTTTTTGACAATTTACAAGATAGATACGGAATTGAATAATGTGACATCCATTTAATTAATACAGTACTAACCTTGATGGTTCTGAATTTCTTGATAAACTCATAACTGCTTGTGAAGTTTTGGCGTATTGAGTATTATAATTAGTGCAAGCTACGGGAAAAGTAATTTTTATATGCACAATCTCAGCAAAAGTTCATTTTTTATCGTTTCAACCTCAAAATCTTCAAAAATGTAAACATATCAAACGAATACACTTGAAAGAAAGGCTTACCGATTTCCTGTTGATTAAATAAGTTCTTCACTCGCTAAAAATAGTGTTTTTTTATTGAAGTTTTATCGTTTACGACAAAATCATCAAAACGACGTCGGGCACGGGAATGAAAACACTGCTGACGTGCATATCCAATGGCAACATCTCATTAATATGCAAAATATTACTTCCCGTCGATGTTGGCGTCATATTCTGACGTCCGTGTCTTCGATGCTTAAGGTCCCATTGACTGTGGGCAGCAGCCCAATAATTGTAACATCAATTTTGTGCTGCTCAGGCATGTTCCATTCTTCATGGGGGTTTCCTGGTATCCTGGTTCTGGTTTCTTGTCTTCTAGTACAAGCTCGTCCAGTTCATGCAACTAGGATGGCACTGCCAAATCAAATCTTTTGTTTGATTTAGGGATCATTCGGACTTCAGGTCTTCTTTTTCTTTTCTACGGAAAGCTGCCACTTGAGTAGCATGGAATGTACCCGTGCAACGTAGTGTTTCTTCGTTTATGTCAATGTAATCAACAGCATATCGTGTGTAAGGTAATGTACATTCATTTGAAGGTCGGGAGTTGTAGCTTTGAAGGCTTGCTTAATTTCGATGGCCAGAAATCGCTGTGATGTGACGGTTTGGAACTTGAGCATTTGACCACAGTGTAATTGCCGTGGCTCTTACAGAATAATTTGTATGCATTCTTGATAAGCCAGCCAGTTGAGATATTTCCTTCATCATACCACCGAGTCTGTTTACTCCAAGTGGTCTGTTTTCGTACCAAATGCTGTCTTCTTGGTCTTGGTTGATCGTTGTTGGCATTGATCGCTTGGGATACTGAAATAGTGATTTACACTGTGGATTCAACTTGCTGATGTACTTCTTTAAACAAGAAAGTCCATCAAAGTTGGGATCCTCAGAAGTAGAATACATGTGATTTTAGACTCACGATGATTTAGGAGGCTATATGTCTTGAATGGTCGAAACTCGTTTGAAAGTATGTCAATGTTGCTGGTTCAAAGTCTGAGCTATCAATTTTCTTCATTTCAATGAAAAACAGTCCAAGGTGTCCTTCCAATTCAGGTGAAGGAATCTCTTCAATATATCTTTTTTCTTCATTCGACACGCAGCAACGACGCCAAACATTATCGAGGTCAGTTTTTTTTCACAGTGTTGTTGTTCTTGTTTTCAACAATAAACTTGTCTACTTCACTTTTGTTTGTTTCTGTACTTTCATGTTCCCCCATCAATTTATCCATTTCATTAGCTAGTACCCCATCGTCTTCAAAACAATTTGAACAGTCTTCAATTGAAAAATTTGGGTAAAACTGCAAATTATCGTTCATGTTTGCTTTGAATTGAAGTAGCAACTTTTTTTTTCGCTTGCAACTTTTTTTTCGCTTGCAACTGTTCACGCTCAAACCTGTCAAACTGGTATAGCAGAGTAAAAATATTGCTGGATATTTTTTACTTAATCCAGTCTTCTGCTTTTTTTTTGCTTGTCTAAGACTAGTTATATAATAATGAAGAATATCATCACGTCACCGACAATATTATTAATTATTATTATTATTAATGCTTAATAATTATTATTGTTGGAATATATCATAATTCATATTCCATGTTCACTGCCACTTATGTAATTACAGTCAAAAATATAAATTTCCACTGCTGATATGTATCATTTAAATATGCATACCAGACAATGTTTTGTCCAAAACACAAATACTGGTCATGGTTAGAATGAAACGGTTAGAATATATTTATCATGAATTAGTAATGAGGGTTTTAGAAAACTTTTGCAAAATAATTTATGAAATATGCACATACCCTAACAACCTGACAAAACGCAAAACTCCACATCTAGGCCACGTCCTCCAATTTTAAAATGAAGATCCACCTCATAACCCTCTAAGATCTTTCTTTATAAAAGCAACAGAGCTTTGTAATCAACGGTGACTTAAAGCAATGGTAAGAACAAAATGAACCATGAAAGCATTTTTTGTGGAAAAAAATAACCTGGTTGCTTGTAGATTTTACAAAAATTGGCTAATGATCATGAGAGTACAAACCTGTGAATTTAAATTTATAATTAATCCCGTCCACCACAGCAATTTGTTTCTCTTTAATACCTTTCTAAGCTAGCTAGTTCATCACTGTATAGTACAATGGAATCAATTAGTCATTACACCAGTGGTTACTTATAAATGTAGGTTTAGCTTACCTTTTCTCTTCACAGTCTACTATTGCTAATGGATAGCAGCAGTCTGAACTCTCTGAATTTGCAGTCTGTATGTTTATTGGCACAACACATAGACAAACTTGATCATCGTTTCCTAAATAAAACCCCAAAATTGATTAATATTAAGATAAGAACATGTGTATCATGGAACAATTTATTATAGAACCATTATCACTATGTTGCTGGTTTTAAAGTATTTTTTGGGGTAGCAAACACCCTCTAATTTACTGGCTACTATGTTTAAATCAGAGGACAGTGACACGCTGACAGTTTATTATGATAACAATGTTCAAAAACACAATATCAATGTGTGCTGTGAAATAAACACTCTTGGTGCTGTAGAACACTTCTGAAGTCAAAGCTACACCTCATGTTTCTTAACAACTTCTCTTTTGCTCCCAGCATATTTATTTCATAGTATATAGACATTAATACTGCTAATTTATATTCCTTGATTTTATTTCACATTTACCTACATGAGCATGAACAACAGATTATTTAGAAATACCAATCTTTTCAATGGCTTGTCATTTTGTATAAAATGTTACAAATCTGACTTGATAATAATTTATTCAAAAATATAGAAAACATATCAAACCATTAAACACGCATTACATGCAAGCACGGAATTACACTTCCATTTACGGTTAGATCAAAATTATTAGATTTGAATATATGAATATCCTGATTATGCCTGCATATAAATGTTAAGCTCACGCTTGGGAAATTTTGTTTGTAACTTGGAACAAAATATCAAAGCATTTTAAAATTTATATTCAAAGCTCTACCATAAAGAGGTCGGCTATCCAGTTTTATATTGAACTCCATTACAGGCTCAGCTCACTGGTGTAAGCGAGCCTGTGGTAAGCCAACTCCTTGACATTTGGTATTTATGAAATCATACTTTTTGCATTCAAATTAGACACATAAAATTGTCAATTTTTCTAGCATTGACATTTGGTATGTATGAAATCATACTTTTTGCATTCAAATTAAATACATCAAATTGTCAATTTTTCTAAGATTGACATTTGGTATGTGTGAAATCATACATTTGAAAATAGAATTACATGTGGCCAGCAGTAGCTGCCCACAGGTCTTTTAAGAATGCTGTGAGGTTTCCTCAACTGCTTCAACGTCGTGTTTTGGACGACTGTACTTCATGTAAAACACACATAGTGGTTTCCTATATTCCTTTATATACATTTAAATAACTGCCTGAAAATTATAGAAGACAAACTTTTTCAACAGAAAAGCAGTGGAAATTAAAAGTTTTCACACTAGGTGTTGCATTTTAAGCCATATAATTACCAAAAGCATTTTTTATTTAAAATCTTAAAGAAGAATGGATAAATTATATTTATTGTGTGACTATGAATTTATTGTGTGTATGTCATACATACAGAATCTAAATGCTAAAAAACAATATGATTGTTGTCATATGAACTGGTTTAGTAAGCTCAAAATTATTTTCAATATTTATTGATTTTGGTATTGATTCTGTATTCTAAATATATGATAGAACATTTTACCTTCACATAATTCTTCTCAAGGTAAGGGAGAAGTCCAACAATTCGAAGTCCTTCTCTTATCTCATTCATTGGTCTAATCCTCTTCCTGATCACTTCCTCTGTAATAAGTCCTTAAAGTAGGTGTGGCTTATTGTAGGTTGTAACTTGAACTGTGCATGGCCAGCCAGAGCAGTTGATGATCTCCATGTAGTCTGTTTTTTTTCAAGAACTGAATCAATTCCTCTTGTGTTGTAACTTCATCCATCTTTTAAAGAATCAAGAAAAGAAAAACAAATTAATATACATTCACTCTTGGCTAATTTCATTGTAAACTATACCTAAAATGCAAATTTAAACATATTTTGGAGAAATTATACTCAGTTACATGTACCTTCTCAATGAGATCATGAAGAGTACTGGATGTCTTGTAGACTTGGTAGCATATCTAATTCTATTTGCATGCATATTCATGCATATTTGAAATGTTAAGCGCATGTGATCATATTCCTAATCGCTTCATGAACGGTGTATTACTAAAGTAATTATCATCTACATTATGGCAGTTCAAATCAAGCTATTTTATAACATTGCATTTGACAAAGACAAGTGCCAAGTGATATAGTTGAATGCAGAAAGTTTTCCTACTACTTACGAAGAGTTGTTAGAAAGAGCAAGAGAAAGAGTTGAGGTGCTTCGATTTATTCCAAACTCAGAATTGTGCAGTAGCACATCTGAAATTCACAAAAGCAATGATCTGTTGTCACTTGCTTTTAGTAATAATTGGGTGTAGAGTGTACACCCATGTCCAGTTGTTTTCCTTGTGCGTGTAGTGACAATATTTCATATTGGATGTACAACCTACACCAAATTGTCACTACACGCAAGGCACAACCAATCATCGCTTTCATGAATATCAGATATTCCACTGCACAAAGCATGGTACCATTTGTTACAGCCATCACAGCAAATCTAGCCTATAATCCCGTCATCATCTTCTGATGTTTCAGCTTCCGGGGGATCTTCCTGTCCACATTGAAGACATGTACATGTATCTTTCTTGTTGCTTTTCTTGTTGCTTGGTGATCGACGCTTACTATTTGGCTTTCCTTTACATCTAGTCTTAGTGTTGGTCTTCTTTTTCACTTCTGCATTCTTCTTTGCTCCACTGACCCATTTGCGATGAACTTGGCACAAGTGTTCACACCACATGCACAAGCTCCTGGATATTCCCTTTTCATTGGTGACTTGGAAAGACTGATCTCCATCAAAGCTCTTGACAGTCACATTGGTGCAAATTATGAACATATTTATTACCGTATCGATGTCCCTTTTCTTTGACAAGGAAATTAACTGTGATGTCATCTTCTTCATCGAAGACAAAACTTTGCCCACAACATATCTTTCCTCCATCATGAGCCTGAAAATAGAGACCTTAAGATATGACGACGATTTGTAGCTTTTGACAGAACTCTTTGAGAATTGCCAGTTTAAGAGAGCAAAATTTGTTAGAGGCGATAAGCTCACAAACATTGTGTACACCAACTGTAATGGGATGGGTCGGTGATACCATGACATTCATCACAACGGTTCTGAGGCTATCAGAATCAATTTCTGCCTCTACTGCTCTTACGTCTTCCTCTGTTACCTCCTCCTCCGTTATCCCTCTCTTGTTCTGTAAAACTTTCAGCCTAGAAAACAGATTTCGTATTTGTTTTGACGTCCTCCATTCCTCAGGTGCAAATACAAACTGCCCATCATCACTTTTTGCAAATTTCATCTCTTTCGCTAACTGGTCTGGATTGGCTTTCAGTCCACTTATCGCTCCCTCAGCAAATTTACCTTCTAAATATGTCTTCACTTTCTTTGTCATGAGTGAACGCTTCCTGGCGGACTTTAGGGCCCATCCCTGTGACCTTTGACTAGGGTGTGGATTTTCACTCTCAGTGGTAGTTGTACTTGTGGGTTGACGATGATCATCTTGGACAGCCAAATCAGTTACCTTGCTTAACCATTTCATTCGTATTTTGTCATACGTTGATTCTGACTCAAGTACTCGTTTATGTTTGCCGGTTTCCAGATGCTTGTCTAAATCTGACTGGGATGTGAAAGTCAGGATACACCCCGCTTCTATGCATGAGAATGTCTTGACGATATTTCTGGTGCTTTTGCCCACTGTACCACGATCTTGTATTGACGGACAAAAGGATTGGATCACCGTCAAACCGGTATCACCCTGTGGCTTGACATTTAGCTCTCTGTATGTGATGAGGCGTCCGGAACCAATATTAAAAGCCTTGCATACTCTTATTCCCGTTTCCTCAAACTTAAAATTATTCAGGACACTGATCCCTGGAATTTTGTTATCTTGATTTACTTCTTTTGCTGTGTCTACCTCAACAACTGCTGCTCGACATCCTTTAAGACCACCATGCGACTCCAATGCCTCCTTCATCTCTTCTGCTGTAGATACATTATGTTTCTCGGCAACCCAACGTCGAATATGTGCTTTCATTGGCGCCGTATTTCGGTCACAAATATCCTTACCAGACTGAGGCTCTGAATAATCGTAACGTATCGGTCTGATGACAGTCCTTTCTAACACT
Organism: Metridium senile; assembly: GCA_949775045.1. NCBI lineage: Eukaryota > Metazoa > Cnidaria > Anthozoa > Actiniaria > Metridiidae > Metridium > Metridium senile. The sequence goes on from OX459107.1 coordinate 10,785,702, forward strand.
TCTGGAAGGCTAAGAAGAAGAGCGCCATTGTGATAGCATCCGGCATTATCTGAGCGGAAAAATGCCTGATTAACATTGGGGTATTCCACTTTCACATTCTTTAAGAGGTCCTCTACAATAGACAATACTGCAAAACTTTCCCGAGTGCACTTTTTAAAAAGATGCACAAAGCATTCAACTTCAAACTTGTTGGCTTCATCTTTGTCTTTTCTTTGATTTGTGATAACTGCACTTACGTGCCAACTTAAGCCCCGCTTGCCAAAGAAGTCTTCCATTTTCTCGCGATATTGAATGTGTAGGAACTTCATCGCCCAGTCCATTATAATAAGACATGATTGATCATCAAGTTTGTTGAGCACGTCTTGTGTTGCTTCTTCTTGATTTGTCGTCCTTAGTAAATGAGCCTTCCAAGCTTTAATGCTTGTTTTACATTGGGAAAATTCAAATTTGAGTCGGGCTTTCTGTTCCTCTGATGCCGGCATGTCGTTCAGCATCGCCTCAACGTCATCAAAAGGCTGTTCAAGTGATTCACACTCGTACTTGTGCTCATGGTCACATTTAGTTGTTAGCTCAGGACATGCTGCATCCGATAGGGCATAGTCACTACAATGGTCACTGCATTGCTCATTCCTTCCGACATGTGATTTGTAGTCAGTCTTCAAATACCTCTTACCATCTTTAAGTAACTTCTGTACACTTTTTGTACTAATTCCGTGTTCGGCTATACTATCAACAATTGATGACATCTTATCAAAAGATTCTGCTCCTTCAGCTGTTATATTATCAAGTCCATGTAAAGATTTCTGCATGGACGCCAAACATAATTCCATGATTCTGTACAAGGAACGTTCACTTGCTGGATCAATGTTCTGTTCAATACAATACGACTTGTACTGGCTAATGATTCGTGACGGGATCATCGTCCGGATGACTGCTGGAATTGTTACCTTTTCTCCAGAGTCTAGCTTCAGAATTTTGGTGCCAAATGCCACGTCCTGGATGTATTCTGGTATGGAAATGAAATTAAGGAAATGGTCGATTTTGACGGGCTCAATTCTTGTGCGATGAATAGGCCTTTCAAGAGGTGTCTGACCTTTTCCAACTTTCGTGGCATGAAGGCGGGCCTGGTCTATCCGCCACTTTGATAGACCTGGGATGATTTCTTGCAACTCCCATTTGCTAAAGTCATTAGCAAATAATGAAAGAATCTGACGCTTGGTCTGCCAATTATCTGCTTCATTAAATGCTTCGACCAATGCCTCTACTATACTACTGTGTGGATCGAAGAATTTACGTGCGGACGATTCATGAAGTGGCTCTTTTTGGACCTCCTCCATATACTTATTTCCGCTTCGGGAACCGAGCTCTGTGTAGATTGAGAGGATTGTGAAGACTGTGACGATTGAGAGGTCTGTGAAGATTGGGACATCTGTGAAACATTGAAAATCACTTCATCTGAGTCGCTATCATTACTCTCTGCAATCATCTTTTCGCCGTCATCTCTTTCTGGTGCATTTTTTATGTTATTATCTTTTCTCTCCGATGACGGGTTCTAAAGACAGAAATTAAAATGAAAAAGGAATCTATTTTGAAAAAAGAAATGTACAGAATAAGCAATTTTCAAAACGTTTTCTACGGTATTGTCTAAGGGTTCATATTTGCGTTTTTGGACAATAATACTTATTTCATTGCTGTTTTTAACTTTTATGGAAATTGTTTACTGATAATAATGCTGCTGGGTTTGCATTATACACTTATTGCATTCATCCGAGCCCCGCCATTATGACAGAATATTTAAGTCGAGAATTAAATATTGGGTGAGACTTCAGGTCAAGTTTATTCTGCCATATTGGGCAATGGTGAATCCTATAAGTGTTTTGTTATACCAAAGCAATAATTGTTTTCAAAATATCTCGAGCAAAGAATTAAAAATTAAATCTACTAAATCTACAACCTCGTTAATGTGTAAGGTGTCTTCTGTGTCGTAAATTATTTCTTCTCCGTCAAAATCATTATTCTCTGCAGTCATTTCTTTGGTATCTTCTCTTTCTATCATTTCCACGATGTAATCTTGTCTGTGTGATGGCAGTTGCTATAGAGGAAGAAAAATTATGTCATCAAAACTGCCCGCCTAGAAAACGAAACATGTCAGAGCCAAAGTGCTTTGAAAAGTTTTCTTTGCCATTTTAATCTTTTAAATTCTTGCCATTTCGCTTCGAAAAATCCATACCAGATATCAAATGTTGCGTGACGTTCACAGTTGAGGCAAATAAGCGATATTTTCGCCCTTAATACAGCTCGTATCAAAAGAAATTTACTGCTAACATCTTATATATGTCTTTTTTCGTACTTATTATAAGCTGTTTTGTAAAGAAATAAATATATTTTGGTCGTTTTACTGATTTTTCGTATTTGATACATTCAGACAATCTCGGCAAAAACTAAGTGAGACAACTGCTTTGAAAATGGGACATTAGTCTTATAACGTAATGCGCGTGCTTTTGGGGCCTAAATTTGTTGCTAAAGCCACTCCCCCCTCCCCCTACTACACAATGTTGGCCTGGCAGTCATCAAGGAAACATGTTAACTGAAAACCAACATTGTGTGGAGGGGGAGGGGAGGATTATAGCGAAAATGTATAGGTAAAGATCAAAATAGAGAAAACCGTAAAAGTGTCTCACTAGTTTCTGCCAAGATTGTAGATGATAAAACAAACATCTCTTTTAAAAACATGCAATAGATCAGAAAATATGTTCGTATCACCTTTGCAGGTGTAAGAGTGTGTCAATTGGCTGGGACATTGATTATTGAAATAGGTTGTGTACTCACCCTCCCGCTCCATCCACTCCTGCGTCCAAATCGAGAAAAGCGGACGTTCTAGATGTGCAGAATAACAAATGATTACTCGTTAGTTTGAACGAAAGCTAGCATTTCAACGGGACAATTGATTACCTTCTTTTTTTTGCCCTCTTCTTCTTCTTGTCAACACTTACGATGGTGGTATTAAACAACAATAATAATATTAATAATGATCAAAGCGATAATAATCATGACAATGATGAAAATGATAATCACCGTTCTTCTTCTTCCTCTTCTTCGTCCTTTGCGTCTTCTCCCCTGAAAGCGGGATAATAAATTATTCGTACATTCATTTCCCATTTCGTTCACCCATTCATTCGTTTGCCAGTTTGCAACTGAACTTTTTAACTATAAACGCACCTTGTTGGCTCGTGGTTGACGTCGGCCACGACGGTTTGCTGTTGCAGTAGTCTACTCCTACTATGTTTAACTCTATGGACGAGAATCAATCAATTAATCAATGTTCGTTTAAAATCGTCTTACATTTTGAAACAAGCTTTAGTGATTAAAAATACTGTTATCATGTCTGTCTGTGAGTTTATTTTCAACAGATCTAGATGCGCATCAACGGTCGGTCCGTTTACTAGGAAAACATTGCCGTCAGTCTCGTTAGCCTCAGTCCATTCATCTAAGACATTGAGCAGTGTTTCCCTATACGGACCTTCTAACTGGTAAATAACATGATTTTAATAATGTAAAAGCTAAAACATCCATTAATTCAAGTGAGTTTTCTTTTTAATTTTGTAAAAACAAATCAGCAACACTTTAGTTTAGTTTAGTTTATTTGTCACACAAATACAATTACAAAAATAATACTAATAAAATATATATAGATGTGACGGGAGTAGGAAACTGAGCTTACGCCCCAATTGAATATCCTACTCCTACTTGAAAATATAATATAAATTGCAAAAAATACTTACGAATGCATCAAACTGAATACTGAGCTACTGTAAAAATAAACTCTTTGGAATGTATGTCCATCCACTAGAGGACACAGGCTTTGTAACATTATATGCCTGTTTTCGCAACCAGATTAAAGATACATACTCATGCATAAAAGTTTGTTCCCATCTTGAATTGAAATTTGTATTTACTTACCAATGGATACATGTTTTGATTCGCCTCCCTCCATAAAATTAAGATCCAACCCAGTACCATATTTACATTTCATTTCCCTAGTGTGAACAGGCACAACATGGCCTAGTATCCACACTCTTGGGTTAAAATTAAAATGACTAATATCCTACTTAATAACAACACTACAAATTAAAAGTTCATTTACCGGTTAATCTGAAATGTCAAGACGGTTAAAAAGTGAAACACAATTGCGTAGATTTAAGGCAAGAAATACAAGAACATTAAAATGAAATTTAGATTTAGTATTGTCCTGTACCCCTGGTCCAATTGCATCAATTAAAAACATAAGTGAAGAAAAAGTCTGGAGTCTTTTCAAGTAAACCTGTAATCAAATTTTTTGGCAACACCTGTCTCATCTTAATGTTTTATTACCTTTTTTGCCAGCCTAGATAGAGAGCAATTGGACTTGAGGACATTAACATAATGAACCAAAGGACAATTAGATTGCAACTGTGAAAAAGAAATATGATCAGAAGGAATGTTTGAGACTTTGACAACTTTTTCCAAGAAATATTTATGAACAAGAGCACAAGCATTATTTTTCAAATGTATTGGCTCTACATGAGCCACAATTTCAACAAGGGGTTTGAATTCCTGACAGCTTTTCAGACTAGAAATTAATTCAGTAACTTTGTTTCGTTGTTTTGTTGTTGTTATTTTTTTTTTCTTCTTCTTCTTCTTCAACCTTTTTGACCACTTTAAGTCTCCAAAGAGAGTTTCTCCTCTCTTACAAATGTACCATTAAGGCTTTTCCCATTGGCATTTGATACATCTGCCAAATAGGAGAAATATTTTGCACTGTTAGTAAATTCACCAGAAAGAAAGGCAAGCATGTCTTTGAACCACAAAAATCTAGTTGCATCTCTATCCTTTTTATTGAGTTCAATTTTAAGGAACGCTTTCTTGATATCGGCTGTAAACGTAATTTTGTGAAGACGCAATCTCAGAAGGATTCCTTGCAGCTTGTGCATCAGATTGGGACCTGTATATAAGCAGTCGTTTAGGCTTGGTTTGTTTGAACTTCTAGCGGATGCATTGTATACTACTCCGATTTAAAGACAGGGAAATGTGGCATGTGGTATACAATTCCTTCATGTTCGGCTCGATTTGAAACTATTTCAATGAACCCAAACTGTTTCTGTTCTTCTATGTAGGTGTTGTAACTTTGAATTAGAGCTGGGTTTTTCTTCAACAAACTGTGACGTAGGCTGTTTAATCGTCTTTTGCTCATTGCAAAGTTGCTGGGGAATTCTTGTTTGTTATTGACTTGCCCGATACTGTGGCTTGGCTGGAGTTCGTTGTTGTAGTCGACGTCATTGGTTTGTCCATTCGGGAAAGCAATAGTGAAGAAACTGAGAAAAAACTTGTGAAAAAAACCTTGCTAGCTTCGCTTGTTAATACATCACTGCCAAAGCTGCCAGTAAACAAGCCCCTGCGAATACCGTAGGTACCCCCCAAACCTGAGAGGCTAACCGCTGTGCAGCAAGATTGTCTCGGTTTTAACTTCGCCTAAATTTCATTCAGCCACATACAATCCCATTGGGACAATAGGTAACTGCTTATTGTTACTTTATTCCCAAAAGAAAACATTTGACAATGGCTTTTCACTTCTTTTCAAGTAAATGTTAACAAGCTCAATTGCATATCCATGACTTGATTTTCCGTTCATTGCTTTCCAGGAATCGAATTAGTAGTATAGTTGGGAAGTGAGGGGATTTCATTGCCGAAGGTCCGGGTTCGAATCTCAGTTATATCATAGACTTCTTTTTTCACTTAAGATTGTGACTTTGACCAAAATTTCCAAGTCTTGAAGTCTAAGTGTAAGTGATGTAAGTAGGCATTGAACTGATTAAATTAGCAGGCTATATACAGACGTACCTGGGCTATATCTGTATATAGCCCGCAAACCAGGTCAAACAAAGGTAAACAAGGGAAATATGGGATATACTACCCTATGAATAGCAAAGAAAACTGAATGGATTGGATACTAAGAACAAAAGCGGTCCTAATATAGAACCCTGAGGGACTCCAGATGTTACTTGGAGCCAATTGGATGAGGCACCGTTGAGGACAACACGTTGAAGTCTATCTGTCAGACAGTTACCAAACCATTTAAGCAATGTACCTGAGATTCCGTGACATTGTAGTTTTTGTAGTAGAAGGAGATGTGGCACCCTGTCAAAAGCGTTTGATAGGTCTAAGTGCATTGCATCTACTTCATTCCCCCCTGCACATGAGTCAAATATATCATGGTAGACTTCTAGTAACTGTGTTGCTGTTGAACGTCCCTTTAAGAACCATGTTGTAAATGGTATTGTTGAGGAGAGAAATGTGGGTAGCAGTGGTTAAAGACGCAACGTTTAGAACTTTCGAGAGGATGCAAAGTAGTGAGATGGGTCTATATACTGATAAAGTAATAACAAATTATTCACCTTGCAAAAATGTGCATTCATCAAAATCTATCCTCTAAATGTCCATAGCTTTTGCTATTAGTAGTATGACGTTGAGCCAAAATCCTGGTTGTGAAGCTGGCTGTTCTGAGCAAATGGGACTGGAGATGGTGATTGCTGCTCTAATTGTTGCATTAAAAACAAGTTGTTAATTTTTGCCTTTATAAGAACCTTACTTCTTGGATCTGCAATTAGTTTAAGCTGTTGTCGTGAATTTTACAGTTTTTTAAAAGTGACTGAAAAGCAACGACATATCTAAACAAAAAATGCTCAAATCACCGCCGTGTTGTTTACCGAAAGAAAGGTAAAAAAAACTAAAAGTATACTTTTCCACTATTATTGAGGTATGTTAACGAGCTTTGTGTTCTTTAGAGAATTAAAAAAAAAACTTTTGTAAAAAATTTTTTTTATAATTATATTGATTTGATTTTCTCAACTTTTGCTTGTCAAAATGGTTTCAAAAACAACCAATATGCTCGCCACTTAGCCTTTAATTTTTTCTCAGTCGGTTTTGGTTTATTTTACCGCATTCTATCAATGTTTTGGTCAATTCAGAATCGTACAAACGTTTCACCTGCTTTTTGCCATAATAAATGGACAAATTTGAAAATAATGAATTTGTAGGTATAATTATTATTGCTATTTTTCTGATTTCACAACACCGGTCCAGAAAAAATCTTGTAACGCCTATGGTCGTTACAGGAAAATTATGGCCCTCTCGCAACAGCTGATTAGCCAAGCAGAGCGAGCAGAATTTTGATGCCATATAATAATAGATTCTAATATTACAGTAGTTGATGTCTAAGCTGTCATTTGTTTCATTCTGCAGCAAAATAGAGTCATTATTTTTAGGCAAAATGGTGCTCTAAGCCTTCCAAGTACTGTGGTTGACTATAACTTTTTTTTTATCAAGAAACATGACATTGATTTTACTACACAGTGGCAGTGTCATACATACATACATACATTTTATTAAACTTCCTATAAAGGTTTTTCAATAATAATTTACACAAAGAATAGATATTTGCATATAAAAAAATACAAAGATAGTTTGAGCGTTAAAATATATTTTTTCGAGATATAAAATGGTAGATGTATTTATACAGTACTATTTATGGAAAAATGTCTTTGTTTTTTTAGTTCTTTTTTAAAAGAGTTCAGATTTGTTGTCTGTTTATAAGAATCGTCTAATTGGTTCCATACCTTTGTTGACATGTACAGGAACGTTCTCTGTCCTGTTGCTGTACGATATTTGGGGATGTTTAAGTCATTGTCATATCTTCCGAAAGGTGCACCATTTGCACCAACAGCTACATGAAAAACATTTTTTTTTTGCCACTGAACCAGTGAAGACAACTGACTTTGGAAGTCAAGAAAGAGGTATAGATCAACTAAACGGAGCAAAAGTGGTTGCAGAAGTCCGTACATACCAGGAACTGGCTCTAAAGAATATTCCACAGCTAGAGTCTCCAATGTCAATATTTCTTACATGACTTTTTAAAGACTTATATGGAAGTATTTTAGGTACCTCACACCCTGGCATGAATTCTGTTTTTTTTCTTTCTTATCACCAGAAGTCTTAACAGCATCTGAGCTGTTCCTTATCATTGTATACTTTCTACTGCTGATAAGCCCTTCTTCATTAAGTATCCGCATAGTCCTTGTAATGTTTCTGTCACTCTTTTCATAGTTTTTTAATTGATTCTTTTTCAACCTTTGGCAAAACTTGCTTTGTACATGTCTCTGAGTTTTGTAGATGCTGTGACAATCAAGGTAGTCTAAATACCATCCAACACAGGACTCACTTTGGATGGTGTTGTGTTGCCTCAAACCATGTAAGATCGTAGCCACTAGTTTTATTGAAATAATACTTGGCCAAATAAGTCAAAGTTTGACACAAACTTCTGTAACAACCACTCACCTTATCTTCCATCCCATGACGCAAGTCTTCAACACTTTAAAGAATACCGATTGGAATAGACTTAATGAACGACATAAGCTTATTGTATGGCACAAGTCTAGGGACCCGACAATTGGCAGTTGTTATAAGCACTATCAGTTTCCTTTATTTCCTTTGACCCGTACATCTATACCTCCCCACTATAATACAGAGCTACACTACGGTACATATTTTCATTGGAGCTCTCATATTTCTTCAGTACAGACTGGTATTTCATTTCTGCAACCTTGTTACACTTTGGGCTCTTGATCATCATTTCTGTTAAAATTTCTTTGCTGCATAAATTAAGACTCTATCAATCAATCTAATACTTGCTGACCTCTTTGTGCCCCCATGTATTTGTAAATGTAAATGTAAACTTTAATACTTCATCCCTTAACAGGGCTATTCAGAAGTTAATACAACAAGTAAATAATATAATACATAGCTAAATATGAATGACTAGGTGCTATTATATATGTATAGTTATAGAAATTAATAAGTTTCTAAATTAATGAATATAATTTGTCTAAACTAATATATATCTAATTAATATCTATCCATTGATAAATCGGAGCCATAGCTCTCTTTTCATTGAATGTTTAAAAACAGTAGCGTTTTTGCTTAATTTAATATCGTCCTCTGCTGCCTTAAATGACTCTCTTCTTCTTTTTCTACCACATGTATCCTTTAGTGTCAGATTCCCATCCTTGAATGCTGTTCTCCTCTTCTTCCTAACCCTCCTCTTCTTTCCTTTCTCCCCCAGCTCCTCAATATCATGTAACTCCTCTACCTCCCTGACTGTCTGCTCTACCTACATGTTTTGTTTAGAAAAACCTTGTAAGCTAAATATATTCTTTTGGGCATATAGTTTGATAAGAAATAGAATTACGAGAAGACCAGTTGTCATTTTTGTAATTTGTATGTTTCGGTCTTTATCCAAAGACCATCAACTGCAAACTTGTAAGCTAACTGATTTAGACCTAGTTGGAGTAATGTGGTCGTTCTTGGAGGACTGTGTGATTGTACAAGCTTTTGAATTACATATTTGGGGACATTATACAAAATAGAGTTACAGTGATCAAGCTTGGATGACACAAAAGCAGGGACGAGTATCTTGGTTGTTTTCAGTGATATGAATTTTCTTATATGGGATATGTTTCGCAGATGGTAAAAAAAAAGTCATGGTACTGATGGTTGAACAATGTCTTGACTAAAGCAAAGTGGTGGTAAAGGCTGCTGTGTGCTGTATTTGGAGTGAAGATAGAGGAGTTCTATTTTGTGTGTATTCAGTTTTAATTTATTAATAGACATCCATTTATTAAGATCATTTAGACACATCTCAAATTGTCTGAGGTAGGGCAATGTTTTTGGTGTAGACTGTTTCTTTTTTTAATTATGGAAATCAATTTTGTCCCCTGATACTTTAAATTACCTCCTTCAGCTTCTCCTCTTTGTTCTGCAGAGACTGGTTGTTTGTCTAACATAAAAACAATGATTTCCAAATATTTGTTATTCTTATAATTATCCCTTTTAGTGCAATATATTTTTCAAATGTTAATGTATTAATTGTGACATAATAATTTGCTATTTAATTGCTATATTGTCTAGTGTGTATGTATTGATCAATACAGAAAATTGGAAAGATATTGTGAATGTAATGGACAGAAAAGATTTAAAGTGTGAACAACGTTGCCACACAAACAAAATTTGCTGAATGTAATAGAGTTATTCCGTATAAGACCGCTATTTATGGAAATGAGTGGTCTTAGACCGTAAGCATGCAAACGAGCTGTTTTTATTAACACCTCAATTATCCATGATATTGCTTTTGTATTCCCTGAGCAAATTTCTAGAGTGATTTACCATTTACTAATTTAGTTTAGAACGCAGTGAAATAAATGTGTATTTTTATTCCAAAACTTTTGTTTAAATATGAGTAGTATAATTTTTTATATAGCGTAATTATAGAAAAGAGTCTTTTTCTTAGGAGGCTTTGGCACATCATCATTGTCATCCTCACTCTCATCAGAATCGACAAAGGCACTGAACTTTGCGTCCATTCTTTGTCCAGGTGTTTTCTTTTGAGCATACCGCATCTGTCTTTCTATAACTCCATTCTTTCTCTTTTGTGTTTTCTTAGTGTCTTGTGCACACTCATCTCTCTCCGGATCGTCCTCGTAAGCATCGTCAGACTTTTCCTTGGGGCTTTGTGCTAGTGTCGAAGGTTGCTGCTTCACTTCCTGCCTTTTTTGGTATATTTGGGCTTGCCTTTTCAGCTCTTCTCTGACAATTCTTTTAATTCGACGAATAATTTTTCCCTCATCTCCTTCTAGATAGAATTCCAACAGTCTGGGGTTTATTGGCACCTCGCTCATTTTCTCCCTTGTTTCTCTTAATACTGATTTCCAGTCTTGCTCACACTTACGCAGGTAGGCATCCTTGACGACCTCAATCTCTTTTTCTCCAACTCTAATGTTCATTCTTTCCACCTTCTTTCTAGAAGCAGGTTCTGATCTTATTCGGCTTTCTTCTTCATTATCCATAATGCTATCAGACTTTTCAAAATTGATACAAAGGAGCTCGATGTTGTATTGTGCAGCACTACCCCTTTTATATCCTATACATAAAGCAGAATGCCTATTGTCTTTTGGACATTGCCCTTAAGTCAATTATCACCTGTGCCGCCGACACGAAAATCTATGCATGATCGAGCAAGCACATGATTGGTTCATATCTTTTACCCAAGGGACTATGTCCTTCATTAACATGCTGTCAATCATACCTATATCTACCCCAAGGGAAATGAATCAAATTTTCCGAAGTCAGTAGATCAAAATGCACGAATTAGAGTGATTACCCTAATCATTTTAACAATACTACTTGGTTATAAAAGATTATACAATCCTTTTGTAATGTTGTTTAATTAAGACTGGTATCAATTCGTAGTGTTTTGGTGAGTTTTGCGTGCTACATCATTTAAAAATATAAATAGACAGAAAAAAAACTATCTAAGAGAAAAATCTATGGAATCAAGTGCGTTTTCACAGGCCATTGTAATAGTGCTAATTTATCGACTCATATACACTGAAATATTTGCCTCCATGAGGGTTAAGTAATAGCATTACAAAATCGTGCGAGTAGAAAGCACCTTTGTTGCTTATAGAATACTATGACATAACCACCATACAGACAAAATATTTTCATGAATAAAAGTCATTAAAATGCCTAATTATTCTTTGACTATTCTAGTTACGTCAAATACAACTTACTGGCGTTCATTTTTTAAGAACAGAGATGGATCGAGAAGAAATACGTTTGTGTGCTCAATGCCTCGTGGCTTTAACTACAGCTTTACGTTTATTGATACTTGTACCCCCACCTTTAGCAATCATGGGACCTATCGAGATATGCCGAAGAATACCCTTGTTGCTGAATTCCTTGTGTCAGCTCATTTTCTTAATTACCACTTTGGCTCCTCCAAGTGTATCAGAGTTATCGCTTAGAGATAGACTGTTTTTTGATTTCCATGGTCATAATTTTAACGGGAGAGATGTCTTTTCTCTTATCCGTCAACAGCGATACCTCTTTTGGTTAAATACAGGGAAAACTCCAGAAACGTTTATGGACGTTGTCCGTCAAACTGCCCCGCGGTTTTTCGTGAGAACAAGATGTGGCAGTCCAAGGCAAAGGGTTAAAAGATATAAGCTTAGCATTGTCAACAGAATTCTACTCATTTTTATTTGGCTTCGAAAATATCCACATACAGACACACTTGCATTGATGTTCGACGTCAGTCCTCAAACGATTTGCGCCTTACTCTACCAAGGACTGCACATACTCTGGCATCACTTTCGCTCAACAGTAACTTGGCCTAGTATTAGAGAACGGGATGCAATGCGCAATACTTGGTCAAAGTTCCCTGATGCAGTTGATTGTATAGACGTTACACAGCACGAAATCCAAGTCCCTTCAACCGAACCTCAATGCGCATTTTATGATGGGCATCGCCATTTTCACTTAAATACACAGATGATTTGCGATAACAGTGGGCATATCCGGTTTCTACAAGCTGGGTTTTTAGAGAGTACCCATGACTCTCAAAGTTATCGCTTAATGGTGCCGATAGGACCTGGACAAATACTCAACATACCACAAGGGGTGGTTTTCCTAGCCGATAAAGGATACCCCCGATGTACCACCCTTGCTTACCCCTTTCAGACAAGTCCAACTACGAAGATTAGGAAACAGAGCAAGAAGAACTGCTAGAAATTTCAATCTCGAGCATTCGCGTAGACGAGTGAAGATCGAACATATGCTTAAATATCTTAAAGATTTTAACTCTGTTGAAATCGTTGTACTCTTGGCAAAATCAGCGTAGAAGTTCTTAAATGAATAACTGCAAACCCTACAGAAATCGTTTACAGTTGAAAGACTGGCCTTCCGACCTCTCTTGTTAGGGAATTTTTGTCTTAGGCGTCTCCATGCATCATTCTTATTCGCGAAGTTTTATACTAGAAGTTTATGTAGAGAGTTGACCTTGCCAGTGACCCAGAAAACATGCTTTAATTATACTTTTTTACTGATTTCTAATTGGATAGTTTTAATTGGATCTGATTTCATGCAGTCGATAATGACGAGCCGATGATAGTTTTGACAAGCTGCGAAAAATGGGCGGTAATTCAACCTTTACAGTGTAATTGTCTGCAGTCCCTACTTTTCCTCTCCCCTCCTCCCTTCCCCAACTCGCCCCCAATCCCTGCTCGCTCGTTTTATTAAAGTTAAAATTTTCTGAATCCGGAGGGAAAAGTAGGGACTGCTCGCAGTCTAGCCTATGGCTACAAAAGTATTATAATAAAGTATCTATCTATCAATCTATCTTAAAATATCTGCTACCTGGCTAGATTATATTTGTTTTATACAACTTAGACTAGATAAAATATATAATACCTTGGGAAGTTTCCTTCCATTGGGCTTCTGTATTCCTTCGAAGTGCTCAAAATGTTTGTTTTTTCTGTCTTTGATTGTATTTGCAGTTTGATGTCTGGTACTTTAATGAGAGCTTCTGCAAATGTAGTCCCACCTGAAACTGTTTGGAATGCTGTGTTTACGGAGTTATACAGGCTGTTTGTCTGATAATCCTCTTGTTAGGAAGCTGTCCTTCTCTTAATACCTCCTTTTGAAGGCCATTAGAAACAACAAAAAGTAATGTCCTTTGCCTGGCTTTTGGGACGAGGAGATCTTACAGGAAATAAAGCTTGGGTATGGTTATAGTTGTGGTGACAGCCCTTGTGGTCAAACAAAAAATGTTCCCTTCTTTTAGCATCTGAAAGGCTTATCTAGTTATCCAATGAAAAATCCTTCATAAATTTGTCTTTTTCATGCTTTTTACGGGGACTCAACTTCTGCATCGCCTCTTGAAGAGCTTTAAATTTTAGATTAAACTGCTCAAACGTCATGAAGAAATCTGGGGCACTTTCCATTCGAAGAAAAATTCTGGGTCAAATTTCCGCTGGTCATATGGAACGGGTCACGAATCAGTATCCAGGACTCCCCCTTCACTTTCCGGTACAGAGGGACGCAGGCTAACAAAATGGCCAACTTCATGATCACATACACCACTGCGAACGTCAATGCCCCTCTTATCACGACTAATTGTCATGGTAACGGTCTGAGATGAGAAGATATCAGACCGGAAATCAGCCAATCAGAACGTGCGTACTATCATAGCCATTTTATAAGTAATATATACAATATGAGCGGCCGATCTGTATCCGATATACAACGGCGAGTCGAAGACGAGCCGTTGTATATCGGATACAGATCGGACGCGAATATTGTATAGAACTTATGAAAGTCCAACGTTAGTTCTTTCATATTTTACTAAAATTGTCAAGATAAATGTAAATCTGGGCGAGAAAATTCAAGTTGAAACTTATGCAAATCAGGACGAAATCTGTATGAGATTTACAACCTCCGTCACGGACGTGAATTCTTTTGTCAATTGCTCATTAATTATTCATGAATTTTATAAAAATAGATATTAACAATATAAAGAATTAAGTAAAGATTAAATAGATATAATTAACAATTACTTGCCAAAGGCGAAGTTATTATTTACTGAGCGGCAAGTCTTTGACTGGCGCTGAAATTGCTAGTCGGGATATGGAACTGTGAGAGCAAGTTGTGTTGTTGCCCTCAACAAAAGAATGAAGAGCCGAAGACATGTCCTTGAACTGGTTGAGCGTTGGTCTTTCACAGTAACTCTGGATGCTTGTGTCACTTCTGTGGCATATGACGGTTTGATTCTACAGGTGTCGATGTTATTAGATGACAGAACAGTGACTGTGGTGGCTCTCATCGAGTGGTTTGTTAGATATGGTAAAACTCCAGCTCTGGTTGTCATGTTTCTCAGCATATTTTCAAGTGTATTATGAAGCACTATACCAGACTGTGCAAGTCTCCGGACTAAATTTGCACTTGAATCTCGTTGTTTTTAAAAGAGACATTCATTTTCAGGATTCAGATGGAAAAGGTATGCTTTGATGAGCTCAACTAGGAATCTTTCTGTTCTTGGCTTTGAAGGAAAGATTTTTCCGTCTGAATGATTTTCAGTTGCTTCAAGTTCTCCAGCAATCACGGATGAATGCGTGATTTCACACATGAGAAAAAACGCGCCAATTTCTGCGCGGACGCGACTGTTTTCAAACTGAAACTATTGGGAAATTTGTCAAAAGTCGAATATTCGTCCCGAATACGCTTGAAAACGGATACGAATACTTGAAGTATTCAATGGTATTCGGGAGTATGCAAGCCCACATGACGTCTCGTCAGCCAAGAATCTTGCAACTCAAACTCAGACTAATTTTCCATATTCGACCATAATATTCCCGACTGACGCGACGTCAGATATTCACATATCCTTGAATACCAAGCATTGGCATCTTAACAAAACAAACAACATTGACATCTTGCAAAACAAACAGGTGTAGAGACAGTTTTGTTTTTAGTTTTGCTGCTAACAAACATTAGTGACTGCCATTCATATCAAATATTCTAAATTTCCATTAGCATATTTTTCATATTCTTGAAAATATTTTTATAATAATAATGTATGTTTTTAGACGCATCTAAAAATTTCGATGCGTTTACAATGTGTATGGAATATTTAAACTAATATTATAAAAAAATATATATATATATATAAATATTTACAACATAGAATATAAATTCATATAGATTTTATATGAAAATAATAACAATAATTACAAAGTTAATATAATTGTTAGCAGCTATAAGCGAATTTTAAAAAGTGTGTTTTCAGCTTAGATTTAAATTTAGATATTGATGTAGTAGTTTTAATTTCATGTGGTATACAATTCCGAAGTTTTGCAGCAGCATATGAGTAGGCACGTTGACCGTGGGTGGCAGTGTTGGTCCTGGGAGAAATCAGTTATTGCTTGTTGGAAGATCTAAGTGTACGGGTTGGTCGGTGAATATGGATAAAGTTTGAAAGATAGTTAAGAGCTTGGCCATTTAGAGATTTATAAACCAGTAGTAGAATCTTGAACTTGATCCTTAGTTCAACAGGAAGCCAGTGTAAATTCCTAAGTGCTTCTGTTATATGGTCGAATTTCTTTAATCCCATAACAAGTCGTGCTGCAGAGTTCCTTGCTCTTTGTAGTTTGTCGAGCTCAGTCTTAGGAGCTTTATATAGCAAACTGTTGCATAGTCAATGCGTGAGATGACGAGTGCATTGACCAATTTCGTAATGCTCTCTTGAGATAAATATTTCCTTATTCGTCCTATAGATTTTAAAGTCAATCTTATTTTCTTACATGTTTCGTTAACATGGTTAGACATGTTCATGTGCTTGTCCAATATAACTCCTAGATTATGTACTTTTTCAGAGACGTTTATAGTGGTTCCAGCAACTGAAAAATGAATAGGAGAGATATGTTTCTTTTTGAAGCGAGAGGTCAATTACTTCTGTCTTGCCTTGGGTTACATCCTGGAGTGGCGCCATGTACAAAGTGAAAAGCAGTGGTCCAAGGATTGATCCTTGAAGCACACCATATTCAAGTTCTCGGGAAGAGATATTACATCACCGATAATAACTGATTGTGAACGTTTTGTGGGATATGATTTGAACCATTGTAATACGCTACCTGTGACGCCAAAATATGAGATAAGACGTGATTGCAAAATTTTATAATTATATTTTATTGTAAATTGTTACTGCAATTCAGCCTATGGCTTCAATAGTATTATAATAAAGTATATATCTATCAATCTATCTTAAAATATCTGCTACCTGGCTAGATTATATTTGTTTTATGCAACTTAGACTAGATAAAATATATAATACCTTGCAAGGGAAGTTTCCTTCCATTGGGCTTCTGTATTTTCCTTTGAAGTCCTCAAAATGTTCCTTTTTTTCTGTCTTTAATTGTATTTGCAGGTTGATGTCTGATACTTTAGTAAGAGCTTCTACAAATGTAGTCCCACCTAAAACTGTTTGCCTACGCGCGAGATTATGAAGAAAAACTTGCGAAAACAGAAGCGATATGAAAAAAATCACAACTCATAAGAAAATAATTTTTTTCATACTATATAAAGCACAAATGCCGGGTAATGAATTATTCTAAAATACAACATGGATGGTTTTGAATAAAAGACAAAGAAATGTCTTGATCTGTGATATTTTGTTCTTTCAGTGCTTTCAAAACTCGCATGAAATCCTACGAAAATCGATTTATTTGTATGTTAGAAAAATTAACTTTTTTAAAAACTTTAATATAACAGATTTTATTAGGTTCTTTCAACTAAGCATAACGAAAGTATGGAGTCCCGTGCAAAATTCGATGGATTGCCCTGTTGAAGCTCAAACAGTGTATCGTTCCTAAATAAAATTTTGTATTTTGTTCAGAGGTTTTGTTCACGCACATCGTGGGCTCAAATCGCACGTTCAAAGGCGTTCAAAAGTAGCCAGTCACCTTAAATGTTATGTTGAAAAGCCTCAACAGGGCTCTTTTTAAGTGTTCGTCTGCTGTCTAAAATATAAATTAACAAGTTTCAATTATCTTAAGACACCTTACCCTTATCATAAAGATTTCTCTCCAGGGACCTTTTGAGCTGTTAGGGGCGATAAATGAACTGCTCTGTACAAAATGTTAGACCCGGGGTCGAGAGTATCCATAGTCCTGGTCATCACTCTCTTTAAGCCTTGAGCTGCAGCATGTTTCACGTGTAGGAATATTCGTGTATCAGCCTCCTCGTGGTTGCAGTTAGTGAGGCCCTTCTTGTTGATCATGGTTGAAGAAATGACGTCCTTGTCTTTTGGTAAGTGACCAAGAATTTGGAACTGTTTCGGAAGAGCATTGTGTGAACGAAGTCAACCATCTCAAACTACGAGATTGCGCAACACACAGGAATCCTATGCGACGAACTTTACTGTAGTCTAATCATATCATTAGATGGTTATCTGATTTGAGATGCCTGATAAAAACTATTTATTTTGTTAATTTTATGATCAAAGAGGTCTATTGGACCATTTTGATAATGGTCACTAACAAAATTATCATATATAATATCTAAATTGTCAATTTAAGGAAAGGAAAGCTATGAGATTTTTGATATTTACCATAACAATAACTTGTTAACCATGATTCAATAAATGCTTATTTAAAATAGTTTTTCAATATGACCTTGCTAAAATATTAAACATCTACTAAAAATACACCTACTTGCAAGAATGCTGTCATATGAAAACGGATTGAACATCTTTGGCGAAAGGTTTCTGCAGACTAGGTACTTGCTCGTGATGGAAATGGCTATCCAGTTTTAAGGCTATGAAAGTCGAGCTATTTCAGGGCCTGCAACCATTCAGGATTTTCTGTGAGTCCTACAGCTCCACCGTCCCCTTTGATGGCCTCGTTCTCCTGCTCATGGTTTTGATCCAGAGCAATCATTGAAAAGCTATTTCGAGACTTCTGCACTACAAACTTCCCTTAGACAAATTCTTTCAGCACTTCAGGGTGTTGTTTCTTTAGGGTCATCAAATCTCTAAATTAAGAATGAAAGTTAATTAAGAGTTGGTAATTTATTTTGCAACAGCTATCAGGAATACCCTGCCAGTGCATCTATTAAAAGGCCACCACTGTCCAATCCCATCTCTGGAGCACCTTTGCCATCAATAAAGCAGATGTTTACGGTGGAGGTTGGTATTTTACCAGTGAATGTCTTTATCATATCTTGAAGGATCCTGATGAACACAGTCCTGTAATGAGGACAGACAAGATAGTTGTTATTTTAAAACTATTTAAAAATAGTTTTACCTCTTTGAAGTCATAGGGAGCTAGATATTAACTGCCAATCTTCATTGTGCGGCACATATTAGAGAAAGAACGGAAGCCACTCTTTGTGTGTTTTATAGACCTCAAAGCAGCGTATGACTGGATACCACGTGATGCACTCTTTCGTGTTCTAGAGATCCGTCTTAAGTGCCCAAAGCTTATCTCCATTCTTAAAGCTTTGTATACAGGCACCAAGGCATGCATAAAAAACACTGGTCACTTCTTTAACACATATGTGGGTTGTCGACAAGGAGCACTTGAGAGCCCATGTATCTTCAATATATATATGGACTTCGTAATGCGGTGTGCAAAGCATGAGATCGCCAAACAGTTCCCTATGTCTGGAGCATGTGTAGAATTTGTGATACCAAATGAAGTCTCGCCGCGTACACTTCGCACCACAACAGCACATGGCATAACCAGAATAACCGAAGTCATGTATGCAGACGACATCGTAGTCTTCTCAGAAAATATCAACACACTGAAGAAAATCTTGGAGATATATGACAACACGTTCTCAAGATACGGATTACGTATGTCCTACGAAAAGACGGAGACTATGGCATTTAACGTAGATGAAGATATAAAAGATCAGAAGAGCCTACTCACTGTGAATGGAGTTGAAATAAAGAACGTCAGGCAATTCCGTTATTTAGGTCACTTAATTACAAACTCTGGCAAGTCATCTGCATTTCTCCAACTTAGGATCTCATCGGCGTTCGAAAAATGGAATGAATTGAAACACATCCTTACTGATCGTGAAATCTACCTCAGTACACGAATGAAAATCCTGACAGCATGTGTCCGCTCCCGGTTATTATATAGTGTTCAGGCATGGGAACTATCTGGTGCAGAGCTTCAAAAGATTGATGTTATATGGAACGGATTCCTTAGGAAGATGATAGCAGGAGGATATGCACGAAAGAATGCGCCACTACAAAGCCAACGAAAAAAGGGCATTGATCCGGCAACCCAAGTGAAAGGAGAACTCGATTGGGCTTTTAAGATCTCAAACACCAGACTTCATGAGATAACCAATACACAACCAATTCAGGACTTTTGTCACATCCAGTACCTAAAATATATAGCTCATGTGAGCAGAATGAAAAATGATGTAATACAAAAACAAGTACTTTTCGACAAGAGGAAGACGTGGAGGAAAATGGAAGAACTACTTGGAATAGATAGGCAACAGGCGTTAAGATCTATGTTGAATAAAAAGGACTTCACGCGGTTGTTGGAGCGTAGGTTCCCTTGCTCCAAGCAATCACGCCCCAAGGCCGATCACGCGCCGAGCGGGAAACATTGATGATGATGATGATGCCAAATTATGGCTCATGAGTAAGGTGCATCAGTTGCGTTTTCGATGCATGAACGTGAGTTGTTGCTTGAATATGAATATTAACAACACTTGCCTTGGCATTTTGTCATTGTCCCTTGGATTACTGTCTACTAGTTCCATATTTACCGGTATGTCGCCACTTGTGCTGTTGTTTTGAAGTGCACAATCAATATTCATATATATACTGTCCACTCTCATCCCATAGCCCCCAAAATACAGTTCTTACAGTACTGTATGATTGGAAGGTGTTCTAAAGGTGATCTTGGTATATGTATAATTATAATTTTACCAATTATATACATGCGATATTATTCACCTTTCCTTGTGATCATCCACCATTATTATATCTGGCAGCTCACTTGCAATTAATACATCTAGAGTGTCATCATCTTGACGATCTGCTTCATCTTGTTCATCCTTTATAGATTTTCTTTCTGAAGATGAACCAAGACGTTTACTCCCTCCTCCCAATTTTGATTCTGTTCTGGATTGCTTGATTGGAGGTTGTTCTTGCTCACCAGATGAAGAAGAATGTGATCCCAATCATAATCCAAGTCAATGGCAAATGCAGTCTTCTCCAAGGAATCATCTTCATCCATGTCAATCTCTTGAGGCAGTAGGTAGATGCGAGGCGGATACATCCCAATGTCGTTTTTGTATTTTTCTAAAGAAAAAATCTGCCATGAACATATTTTTTCGCCTCTAAAATTGCCAAGGGAGAATAAGAGTTTGTCCTTCTGAAACTCTAAGCTAGGACTGTTATCAGGGAGGAAAAGGTTTACGGCAATCTTTTTACAATCCAGAAAAGTTGCATCCCTTTCAACTGGTATCTTTCGGGTCCCACCACCTCCTCCTAGTCTCCTCAGCACATACACCTCTTTTTCCTTTGACCAATGCTTCCAAGCAAACTGAACTATTATTGGTCCCTTGCGTTTACAGGAAATTACATTTCCCTTGGTAATTGCTACTTGAGCTGTCACTGTCACTGTTTGATTGACCACTTCTTTGCTCGCCTTTTTTGATGATCTGCTTCAACTTATTCAAATGCTCTTCCCTTTGATGTTTCAAAGCTTTTTGCTGCTCATATTTTTATTTTATTTTTTTATTTTACAGATTTAGTACACACTATATATATAGCCATACATGGCGAACAAACAATAGGACACGAAGTCCCCTACAAGGTTAATCCGCCAAACCCAACCCCAATAAGAAGAATATCCAACCCCATATATAGTCCCATAAGAAAAACACTAATGATAATTAGAATAGTTATTATAAATAGTATTATGAATAGTAACTAGACGCATAACTGCGTGAACTCGGGCTTCATTACGATTATGTAATCATTTTCTTGGATTAGCTTGAGATGATTTGAAGCGAAAAAAAGTTATTTTTTTGGTCATCCTCCTTTTCTGTTTGGTCCGTTCCTTCAGTCCGTGATCCGCTTGCCTGTACTGCTTTTACCTGGATATCGATGTTCGGTTCGTGCAGTGATACATGCGAGCTCAAAGACTGTCTAGAAACAGTGTTATTAAAGTTGTTCTTGCAAAATAAACGCAAGAAAAAGCAAGATAGATACTAGTCACTAAAGCAATTGGTGTTATATTTGAGGCGATTTAATTTAGGCTGTTGGATGTAGTTTTCAGAGAGGCTGATTTCAGCTGTTTTATATTTGTTGTTGTCTAGCTTGACCTTGAGGTTTAAAATCGGTCACGTTATCTGACATATTGTAAACAAAGAAATATTACTTTCATCGTTCAACTGCTAGATAATAGGTTGAAGCGATTAAGTTTAAACTTAAAAGTGTTGCGTATAAGTTTGTTGTTCTTTGCCGAGAAGCTAAGCGCTCTGCAATCGCCAATCAATCGCGGATCTGAAGCTTGTACGAGCTAATAGTATAGTCAATAAAATTAAACTATTGACAGATAAACTCGTTATTTTAATCAAAAATATAAAATAAATAATTACAAGAAGCAAAATATTTACCCTAAACATCACTAAAGTATTATACTGTTGTTGTCTTCGCTTCTAGTGCGCTGTATCGTACTCTCTAAGAATGCTTACAATACAGTTAAATATCCAGTAGTAACAGCTTCGTCCTTTGTAACTGGTTGTGAATCAATTCCATAGCATTATGAGTTTTAAGCAGGGACGATTTCTGGATAAATTCCATCATAATAAGTTGGCTCGCTTATTTAGCCCGTAAATTGCATGATCTTTATTAAAATTCACAGTGACCGCTTTCCGAAAACATTCGACATAAACTTAAGTGTAATTCTACTGCGAATCATGTGGAGTGAGCGCATAAAATATGAGAATATTCCACCTAGAAATCAATCCTTCGACGAATCAAATATCCATGTGCTCCTATTGGCCAGTCTACGCATGCGCTGTGAGCATACGCATGCGCGGTGACGACTAGACGGCGTTTTGCGACCCAAGGGAAAAAAAAAAAAACATTGAAGCCCATTTTAAGACTCGGGTTTCCTTTGGAAAGCCCGAGTAATTATAAATATTAATTACAGGTAAATATTGAAAATTAAAGTATATTTATAAGATGTATGTACAAAATTAGCACTGGCACTTAGTATACGTGTTAGTCTTGCGACATTTAGGGCAGATAAGTTTATACGTTCTAATATTATCTTGGTCAAAAACATTATTTAACCTTAAAAAGAGAAAGGTCTTGAGTCTGTTTTTAAAAGTAGAAAGAGAATTGCTTAACTTAATATCGTTAGGTAAGGCATTCCACATATTAACAATGCGAATAAAGTATGAATCTCGAAAGCTAGATGTTTTCGGGATACAAGTTTGCTTAAAATAAAGCCCTGAGGAAGAACGTCTAGTCTTGCCTTCCAACTGACATATATAGGTAGATAGATTAACAGAGTAAATATCCGTTTTACACTTGAAAAAAAGACTAAGTCAAGGTATTCTAGCCAATAATTAATAGGTAATAAATTTAAACTGATGAGACGATCCCTATAACTTGCACTAGAATAATTGCATAGAAACTTTGTAGCTCTACGCTGAACAGACTCGATAGTTAAGATGTTTCTAATTATTGATTGTGGTGCCCATAACTGACTACAATAACCTAAGTGTGATCTAATTAGAGCTAAGTATAAAGCCTTAAGGGCATTTCTGGGCATATGTTTAGAACAGTTTCTTTTAAGGAAACCTAGCATTCTATTAGCTTTCGCTGCTATAGAGTCTATGTGATTGTTCCATGAAAGGTTACTTGTAATGCACACACCAAGATCTCTCTGTGTAGACACACTCTTTAGCTCTTTATCTTTATTTATGTAGTAGACTCCGTCAAAGCTGTGGCGTTTTCGAGAGATGCGAAGGTTTTTGCATTGCGTGGGCTGAAATCCAAGTTCGTTTTCAGTTGCCCAGTCGCTTAGTGCATCCAGATCTGATTGAAGGGCAGCGTAGTCTTCCAAAGAAGTAACGTGTTTGAAGCATTTCGAGTCATCGGCAAACATTGCAATGTTCGAGTGTTTTGTTACATTAGGTATGTCGTTGACATATATCAGGAACAATATGGGACCCAGTAAAGACCCTTGAGGAACTCCAGACTTGACCAACGCCCAGGATGAGTGACAACCTTTTATAACGACACGCTGCATTCTTCCGGTAAGATAGTTTTTAAACCAGTGAAGAAGAGGTCCGCTGATTCCATGGTGTTGCAGTTTCCAGAGTAGCTTAGCATGACAGACTGAATCGAATGCTTTGGCGAAGTCCAGGTAAATGACATCGTTTTCAAGACCCTTGTCTAAGTCCGATGCTATGTTGTGAAAAACCTCAACGAGTTGACTTGCACAGTATCGTCCTTGTTGGAAACCATACTGGGTGGGGTGTAGATATTTTGAAACATGAGGTACTAATTTTAGAGCCACGCACTTTTCTTGGATTTTGGAGACAATCTGTAAAAGAGAGATAGGTCTATAATTCTCCACTTCAGTCCGTGGTCCTTTTTGTGAACAGGTGGGATATTAGCTTGCTTCCAATCAGATATGTAGATGCCAGTTCTTAAGGAAGTGTTAATGAAGACAGACAAAGAAGGAGATAAAGAATGAGCACAGTTTTTCAAGATGAACGCAGGGAGCTTATCTGGGCCGGTAGCTTTGGACGTGTTTAGGCTAGACATGATGGATAACACTTCTTCAGTGGTGACTTCAATAATCTCTAATACATTAGGGTTGTTCGTTGTTATTGGACCCGTGCTTGGTGGTATACAACACTTGTGATCTTTATAAATAGATTTGAAGAAATCATTGAAGGAATTGGCACGCGCCATGTCGTCGGAGAAATGTATTCCTTTATACGAAATTTTGTCAGGTATTGGTTTCCTTTTGTTCTTGAATGAATAATAGGACCAAAAGCGCTTGGGATTGGTAAACGATTCGTTAGCAATGGTTTGTAGGTAGGCTTTCCTTTCTCGACGGATCCAGTTTTTGATTGACTGCCTAAGTTCCCAGAATTTTTCTTTGAGTTGATCGCTTGATGATTTTTTAACCTTCTTTCTTTCTAATTGCTTTTGCAAGATCTTTACTAATCCAAGGTGGTTTGTTTGATTTACGTCGTGGAACTTAGGGAATGTGTGTGTCAACGGCAGTTAAAACAAGGCTACACCATTGTTGCCATGCCTCATTAAGCTCGTCTTGGGATTTGATCTCGTTTACACCGGAGCTTAGAGGTAACAAAGACAGTTCATTGTTCAAGGTATTGAAATCTGCATTTTTATAATCATAACATTGATTATGTGTAGAGTCTTTGAGTTTAAGTGAGACGTTGATGTCAAAATATATTGGATAATGGTCAGATGGCAGGCCAACCTCAGCATAGGAAGGCCCAGATTCAATAGAAGAGATAGCAAAAGGAACGTTGGTTAAAACAAGATCGAGAATGTTGCCAAGTCTTGTTTGTACATCTACTAATTGAAATAGATATAAATCCATAATAAAGTCCGCAAATCCTTGTTCATCGCTAGTAATAGAGTTTGTGAAACCGGAGCCTTCGATCCAATTGATTCCAGGGTAATTCAAGTCTCCCACTACGAATACAGCCCAGTATTTATCGAGGTGCAGTGTCTGCAAGAAGGTCTTGAATTGTAGGAGAAAATCTTTATCAGAAGGAGGGCGATAGCAGGTTATAAACAGTGCAGTATGGTTAGAAAAAAGGTCGATTTCCAGCGCAATACATTCAAATGAGTCGAGAGAAGTTCCAATTTCTCTTGTAGTTAGGCAGGATTTGACTGCAATCATAACTCCACCGCCAACACGATCTCTTCTGTCCCTACGAAATATATTGTAGTCGGAAGGGAAAAGCTCCAAGTCAAATATCGAATCATTAAGCCAGGTTTCAGTTAGGCAAATTATATCAAGATCATACCCGTATGCAATGTCTTGTAGTAGTGTTATCTTGCTTTCAAAAGAGTCCCCGTCAGCTACGACCGCTTTCAAGCTCCTAACATTTTGGAGATAGCATCTAAGACAATTTGGTCCAGGATTTAAGCTGATCGCTGTGTCTCCACTTCTCACTAGTCGTTCAAGTTGGAAGCTTGCATAACTGTTGGAATAATAGCTGTTATTTACGAGTAAACGAATGTGGTTCTTGGCCTGCTTTATTACTATATGACTGATATACTAACTCTAATCATACATGTAAATCAATACCCTAAAACGTGTTTACAATCACGTGTTGTGACGTCACTGATAGACTGTCTAAATTGTACATAACACTCCCGAGGGTTATTACCTGAAGGTAATAAATCAATATAAAATAATCAATAAACGTTCGTTAAAATTGTCATCATGTTGACTTGATTTCAGGATCAAATAATTACCTTATATTCTTCTTCTTCTCAATGTTCAGTTCAATTACAATGTATTTTGTTATCTACGATGTCCATTCTAAATATTAATCACAATTTTATATATGAATCAGAGCTCTAAATGCGTAAAACAGTAACAATCGATAAAATGTTCCTTTTGCGTTGTTGAACTAAAACTTAGTTCAAAGTTCACTGAGCACAATGTACTTCTAGTGGTACAAGATGTTGTACAGGTCTTCTTAACAGCGTTGTTTTCCTTGTTTTTTCTCCCCCTAATACCTTGATGGTTGCTGCCCTGACTTTGTCATCTTTGCCTTTTAGAAGTTGTTCAATCTTTGCTACCTTCCACCAGGCTCGGGCTGGAGTGTCTTCCTTTAATAACACTATATCTCCTTCTGCTATGGCGAGAGACTTGTCTGTGCCTTTCTTGCTGCTGACTTCTAACAGGCTTGTAAGGTATTCTTTTTTCCATCGTTGAACTACTCCCTCTAGGAGACGATAATGATACTTAGCCCTCCTTGTTAAGCTCTGGTATGTACTGATGATTTCGCTTTGCCTTTGCGACGGCGTTCGACCAATCTGTCGTCCATAGATAAGATCAGATGGTGTCAGTGGCTGTGTAATTCCATTCTTATCGTCATAAATGTAAGTCAATGGACGGTTGTTGATGGTTGTTTCTACTTCTACTAACAATGTTCTCAACTCTTCAAAGTTGAGGGAAGATCTTCCAATGCACTTCTTCAGGCATCGTTTAGTGCTCCGCACTAGACGCTCCCAGAATCCTCCCCACCAGGGTGCCTTCCCTACGATGAACTTCCATGTGACGCTGTTGTTAGTGAGGTAATCTTGTACTTCTCGTGAACGTATGATCTGTTTGACTTCTGATGATGCTGATCTAAAGGTTTTCGCGTTATCAGTTAGCATCTCGATAGGTAAACCTCTTCTACTGGTGAAACGTCTGAACGCTTGTAGGAATGACTTGACTGTCAGGCGATCTGTAAGCTCTAGATGGACAGCTCGAGTTGAGGCACAAGTAAAAAGACAGCAGTACGCCTTCTTTGATTCTTTTGTTGATTCACTTCGCACGTACAATGGTCCCGCAAAGTCGATACCTGTGTATGAGAACGGCGGGGCTTCGCTTACTCTAATGTCTGGCAGATCTGGCATCGGTGGTGAGCTGTAAGGCCTGCCATCGTATCTTCGGCAAATGACGCACTTCGTTGTTATTCTTTTAACTGCTTCTCTTCCCTTGACGATCCAATGGGTCTGTCTAATGGTATTCAATGTCTCTCTGATTCCATTGTGGTGTACACTCTCATGTCGTTCCTTAATCAGAAATACTGTGTATGGATGACGGGAAGGCATCAGAATTGGATGTTTTGTTTCTTGTGTCACTGTTGACTGTTCAATGCGACCTTGACAACGTATGAGACCTTCATCATCCATCAACAGGTTCAGTTGATTATATCTGTGAGATTCTCTAGTCTTCTGGTTGATGAGCGCTTGGTACTCGTCGTCAAATGAGCTTCTCTGTATGTTTCTAGTCCATACCTTGTCTGCTAACTGTAGATCGTCTGCTGATAGGCTCTTTTGGTTGTCTTTACGCCGCAGTAGATTGATGAACTTGAAGACGAGGGCTGTTACTCTCAGGAGCTTTCTTCTAGAGCTGAAACGGTTAATGTCAAGTATCTCTTGTATCTTGACTGTGTCTTGTTGTTGTACTTGAGTTATCAGCGCATGAGTAACGACTGGAATGTGTTTCACTATTTCTTCCTCAGATTTGTCGTCGTGTACCGTTGGCATGTCAGGCCACTCCTCCTTTTCTCCTTTGAGGAAACTTGGCCCATTCCACCACAATGTGCTATCCTTTAATTCCCTTCCGGAACAAGA
The DNA here is from genome assembly GCA_949775045.1 of Metridium senile. Taxonomy (NCBI): domain Eukaryota; kingdom Metazoa; phylum Cnidaria; class Anthozoa; order Actiniaria; family Metridiidae; genus Metridium; species Metridium senile. Next base: position 10,813,516 of record OX459107.1, read on the forward strand.
ACGAGAAGGAATGTCAGCTGGGTTTTGAGTTCCCGGACAGAACCTCCAATTTTCTTTGTTGGTAGACTTACGTATCTCACTGACGCGATGCTGGACGTATTGCTTCCAAGGTTTGCTGTTCTTGATCCAGCATAGTGTAGTGTACGAATCAGTCCAGTAGTACTCTGCTGTACCTTCTTCTGATACTCCTGCGTCTCTCACCGCGACGATTAACTTCGACAGTAGGTGAGCACCTAAAAGCTCTAAACGTGGAATTGTTTGTTTCTTTATTGGTGCTACTCTTGTCTTAGATGCTACTAGTTGTACATCAATCTCTCCGTCTTCGTAGTAGATAAGTACATAGACGACAGCTGCGTAAGCTTTCTCTGACGCGTCGCTGAAACCATGGATTTCTTTAAGGGCGACTTTCTTTCCTTGCACGAAGTAGCAGCGTGGTACCTTTATCTCTGCTAGTGTGTTGATTTCATCGACGAATTTATGCCATTGACTCAACAACTCTCCTTCTAGAGGCTCATCCCACTCTACTTTTCCTTGCTTACATATATCCTGAAAGGATAATTTTAATTTCACTATGAACGGGCTGATAAGTCCTAACGGATCGAACATCTTTGCTGAGATGCGGAGTAGGGACCTTTTTGTCGCTGGCAAGGTTGTAACGTAGGATATGAGTCCCGAGAAGTCGAAACGGAACAGGTCATTCTCAACGTCCCACCTGAGTCCAAGTATCTTTGTTTCAGTGATGTCGTCCGGTTCTTTGTCTACTAGGCTTTCTATCTCTGTAGTCTTGCCGGTCTTTTGCTCTGACTCACTGTACGATTTTATCCTTTGGCGAAGTTCTGTTGAACTTGTGTTCCACTTTCGCAGATTGAAACCGCCTTCTTTCATGATCTGCTTTGACTTGACGTAGATGTCAAAGGCTGATTCGACGTCGTTGGAACCTGCAGTGAAATCATCTACATACAATGATTGTGACAATAGGTTGGCGGTTATTGGTTCTGTAACCTTGTAATTCTCCAAGTGACGTTGAATGGTGCTGTTCAAAATGGCGGGACTGGATGTCAATCCGAACACGAGCCGGCAGAAGCGATATTGCACAATTCTCGATGAATCATTCATCACATCTTCATACCAGAGGAATCTTAAAAGATCTCTGTCCGTCTCACTTACACTAATTTGATGGAAGGCCTTTTCTATATCGCCTGTCAGCGGAACGGAATAGCTTCTGAATTTCGCCAGAATGTTAAACACATGTGGTGTCAAGTTCGGACATTTGTCTAGCAGATCGTTAAATGAACTCTCGTCGTTATTTTTTCTTGCTGAGCCGTCGAATACGATGCGTAATTTAGTGGTCGTTCTATCCTGCCTAATGACGCCGTGATGCGGTAGATAGTGCACCTTTCCATCAATTACTTCACTGTCAACGTCGATTCTTTCAATTATACCAGAGTCTAATTGTTCTTTAATAACGTTGTCGTAGGCAATGGCTAATTCCTTATCCTTCTTTAGGCGTTTTCCTAACGATCGTAATCGATTTAGACTTAGTTGATAATGACTAGGTACAGGTACATCGGTTGAATTCACTAACGGTAATTGAATCTCATAACGCTCTCCGTCAAATATAATCCTGTCGGTAAACTCCTCTTGATCAGCTTGTGACTTGTTTTCTTGTATGTCGATACTTTCTGTGTTAAAGAATGCTTCAAGTGTTTCCGATAATTTGTCGTTACTTGATTCGCCAATTTCAGACTCGATGACAAGATTAGTATTGGTCAAACTTTCGTTTGTTTGATCCTTCGACTGTCCGACAACACCTGATATTATCCAGCCGAGTGTACTCTCAACAGCTACTGGTCCACTGTTACCCTTGACAACGTTCCCGGTCATGAATTGCCAATAGTAATCCGATCCTATCAATATGTCGATAGTGTCATTGTTCTCAATGTCAACATTATCCGCTAACTCTAAAAATCGTAAGTGGTCATAGTGTTGAACGTCAACCTTGGATGATACATTTGAGCAAATGACTGGAAACGTTAAAGCCTTAATGTTCACAGCGTTTTTTTCGTCCTTGCTAATACTCAATTCTACAAGATCACACTTCCGTTTCGTATATCCCTTATCTCCGAAGGTATTCAGGTTTAGTGTTTCTGATCTCACAGTAGGAGCCTTCAACTTCTTTCTTAAACCTTCAGTAACGTATGACCTTTGACTCCCGCTGTCAAACAAAATTCTAGCTTGTACACACTGACGTTCTCTAGGTGAATTTACAACTGCTTTCGCTGTTTGAAGTACAACACACAATTTTGAATTAGCAACGTTTGTAGTTGTGTTTGTTGATATGTCATCGTTGTTTGCTTTAACAAAGTTCTTTTGCGTATCTTGATTACAAATGGCATGGTGGTGCTTTTTGGAACATACACGGCAACTACGAGATCTACGGCAATTGGACATACGATGACCTGACTTTAGACATAGAAAACAACGATTCTCCTCTCGCAATATTTTCATTCGGCAGCTAACATCTTTAACGTTATCGCATTCTGCGGAATAATGCTCTCCTTTACAAAATGCACAAACTTGAGGTAATTGAACGTGTTTGTCCTTGACAAATAACGCTGAAGCGCTTGGTTGGAACGCTTTCCTTAGATTGGGTTGTTGACTCTTACATTCCTCCTTAATCCTTAACGATTCACTCATTCCTCTGGCTTCTACTTCTTTGCGTATCACTTCTAAAACTTTGTTTATGTCCCAGATTTCTCTTGCCGTCACTCGAGCTACTTGCAACGCAATCTCGCGCGGTATTCTGGACATAATGATAGGAATGAGCAAACTACCACACTTCTCGGAATCGACCCCCAAGGAATTCAGACCCCTCACATGGACATTTATCTTGTCGTAAACATATTTTAGTTGAGAAACTTTCTCGTTGCATGAAGGTAGTTTTAAGAGTTCGTCCATATGCGCGCTGACTAGTTGTTGCTTGTTTCCATATCGTTGTTTTAAAATGTCTACCGCGGGTTGATAGTTCAATTCTGTTACTGGTAATCCTTCAATCGCACGCGAAGCCTCCCCTTCAATACATGATTTTAGATAGCTAAACTTGTCTACGGTGGATAACGATGCATTGTTATGGATAGAACTTTCAAATATATCGGGGCAAAACTCGTCACTTCTCCCTTGAACTTAGGCAGAGTTAATTTAGGTAATCTAACCTTGGGTGGCGTGGCTTGACCATTTACAACGTTGATCCCCCCCCACTATTTATAGTAGAATTGGAAGAATTTACCTCGTTTGACGTTTCATCGGTGATTTCAACTTGATTAGGTACGCTTACCGATGACGATGACTCTTCTTCTCCTTGAATTTGTTCCGTGTTGTCCTGTTTCACGCTTGATGTATTAGCCAACACGAAACCATCGATTCTACTTATCACTTCGTTCAGCTGCTGTTCTAGATCACTAGAATCCAGTACCTCTTTTTCAACGTCTTCTATTTCGACATGTTCTACAATACGCTCGTCCAGCTTCACTATGATGTTAATACGTTTCGATAAGACCTCTCTTAGTTCTTTGATCTTGGGTACTCCCTGTGCATCCCCACTCTCTACGATTGCTTGGACTTCGTTCACGATCTTTGTGGAGAATCCACGGTGTACGGCTCGCTGAGCCTTTAACCTTCTCACGTCAATATCGGCCATTAGTCCGGTGGATAAGCTGGGTAATTGTGCACTTGATGATAAAAGCACGAAACTTGGTAGGAATGTTGGTTGGTGGACACTTGTCATTTTGTGATATAGAGGCATCTCCAAAAATGCATGTGACGTCATTTCCGGTGATGACGCAATCCAAGATGGCCGACTTCCAACCTTTTTTATTATTTCAAAATTAAAATCGTGCACTTGATGATAAAATAATAAAACTTAGTAGGAATGTTGTTTTACGAACACTTGTCATTTTCTGTTATAGGGGCATGGCCAATAAAGCAAGTGACGTCATTTCCGGTGATGATGTTATCCAAAATGGCCAACCAGCTTTAAAATTTGTTCTAATTACTTCAAAATTTTAATTGTGCACTTGATAATATACTTATAAAACTTGGCATGAATATTGATTTGTTCATACTTTCAATTTTCTGATATAGAGGCATAAGCAAAAATGCAGATGACGTCATTTCCTGTGCCTTTTTCCAAGATGGCCGACTTCCGGAATGTTTTCTATTACTTCAAAACTATAAGGTTAAACAATGTTGACGGATATAAATAAAAGTGATGATGCTTTTATCATGGAAAAACTATTTATTTAACTCCTAAAATACTTTTGAATTGTATTGCTTTTTAAGGTGATTTGCTGTAACAATGGATATATTTACTCTAGACAATAAAAAATCCTTAATCTTTATCAAATATCAAACTCTTTGAACTGTTGAAAATTATTTTTCTAGTAAGAGACATGCTCAATTGGGTTTATATTAAGTAATCAATGTAAATTTGTGGATTTCTAGTCAATTATAGCAGTCTCCGCTACATGCACATAGAGCAGTACACTGAAGACCTGCTTTGAAGCACTTGCATAACCCTCTACAAGCCTTCTTACAACTGCAGTGGATCAGTTCATAGCAGATTTTCTGGGCTTGTGGCAAGGTACTCCATACTGGTCTCCATTGTCCATCCAGTAACTCCCATCCCCAATCGGCTGGACTTGGAAGGTCTGGCATTGTTACATGAACCTTGCTCCAGACATGGCCGCCTTGATATGAAGCACGTAGAATATGCTGCTTGAGAGCTGATGATGATGGTGGAATTCGATCCAAGTTACGTGAATTCTTGCAAAACAGCTGCTGTCGACTCTCATCCACTGACGTGAGCTCACTTCCTCTGTCATACATTAACACAACAAATCTCTCAATCTTCCTTGTGCAGTCTTCAGAAAGCTGCTCGGGGGCAGTAGAAATCTCAAGGAACGAGCTGGTGACTTCAGGAAACACACTCCAGGTGTCCCAAGCACTTTTCTTGCTTTTTCCTGCAAAGAATGACACAGTGTCGCAGCCAGTTAACGCATGGAACACTGGTAGAGCGAGACTCTTCTGTGGACCAAGTGTTCGTGCAATTTCATGGATTGCATAAAAGCGGAACTGTTTGCCCATTCCAAATGCCAGCCAAACTTCTTTCTGTGGAATTCTCTGCATCTGGGACACAGCAAGAACGAAGACATCTGTGTCTACCGTCCTGATCATTATTTTCTGATGGGATGTTGCTGCGTCTATGGCGTGTAGAAAAAGTCGACTATCTGCTTCCTCGTGATTACATGGCTGAAGACTTTCCAGGTTTTCTCTTACGGTATTACTTATCACTTGGTTGCCATGTGTACTATACACTTCTTTCGCTGTCACGTCAATTTTTACCAACTCTGTAGCCAAAAGTTGGAACAATTCCGTCTTATTGTCGTCAACGCGCAGGAAACTCTTCCAGTTAGGTGGGATTTTAACTTTCAATGCAACACGTCTTCTTGCTCCAGTTCCTCTCTTTTCTCTTGTACTTGCTTTGAGACTATCCGTCTTGTATACATCCCACACTATATCTACACGTTGAGCTGACTGCAACTGAGCCTTAATATATGACAGGAAAACTGTCTGCGTGTAATCATGGAATGTAACTGATGTCTTGGGATGTAGCATTTGCACTAGAACAGCTCCGTCATAAATCTTAACATCTACAGGTGGACTTTCTGTAAGGCCATCACTGGTGCCTGTCAAGCACCGGACGAGCTCAGCTTTCTTTCCTTGCCTAAGTTGACCATACTGTGATAATGATGGAGGCCATGGTTGATTTTCGTGTTTGAAAAATTCTTTAAGATCGCCTTCACGAGATTGACATGCGATATATAGCCTTGAAAACAATGTGCAGTCATCTTTAAGGGCAGCAATTTGAGCTTTCGTCTTTGAAGCTGTTGTTGTTGGGAGCCTACTAAATAGAGGAAACTTGTTGAGCTTGATTGGCTCGGAAATTGATATTTTTTGACTTGCTATTCTTTCATTGACGAATGCGTTATACTGCTTTTTGCCTATCTTCTGTATGTTCTTTAAAGATTCTACCACCTCAGTAGGCATTATATCTTTAGAGTCCAGGACCAGTAAATCGCCACTATCTTCCTTGAAGGGGTTTCCTAGATCGTCTATGACGTTTACTAAGTTCTTCACATTCTTCAAGAAAGCATTTTGAATTGATGGTACTTGTTCGTGGTGCCTCTTTTGTTGATTTTTCTCTCTTCGTAACTGGCCTTCATATTCATTTATCATTCTAGAAAGTTCTGGGCCTCCAATCATCCAACGACGCAATGCAGCTGGGCTTTCTGTGAGGCCAACAGCACCCCCATCGCCTTTGATGGACGCATTTTCTTGCTCATGGGCGTGGTCAAGAGCAATCGCCGAGAACGGGTTGGGTGACTTGTGCACTACAAAGGCGCCAGAGCAAAACTTTTGGTAGACATCCGGATGAGCTGTAGGAAGCATTGCCATATCTCGAATGTGCACAGACAACCAGCGTGAGTAATTAACTCGATCCAGTGCAAACATCCAAGGCATCAAACATTTCAGTGATTGAACGTAGTTGGTGAAGTTTCCTTCTCTTGTTGCTCTCACGATCTCTAGAACTAGCGATTGGAACTCCAACACCTGAAGCCAAAAATGGAACTGAGGTTGTTCTGAAGACATCTTTTCACACCATTTGTCAAAGGACAGGGGTGTCGTAGTACAATCTTGATAAGAAGCTTTATATGTACCATATGCTTGCTGTTGCAAGATACATAATGCAGCAGCTGTAACTTGGTGAGCCCTTCTGGTTTTAGCTAGATGACTCACTTTCAAAAAGGAATCAGCAGTGCCACTTGAAGCTATGTCTGCGTTAACTATAGTGTTAACCCATCCAGTTCCGTCAAGCAGTCCCCCTAAAGCTTTGAATGCTGCTATCTCTATATGCAGTCCTCCAAACATGACTACATATCGGTCTTCGCCAAGAATGTTATTTGGCATGTCCCACTGTATTTGTTTTGCAATTGCAAAAAGGGGCTGGTCCATGGCAATGACAGGCGTTTGACCTGGATTTATATGCTGAACAATTCGGTTGACAATGTTCATACCATGTCTTATCATGGCGACTGAATGTGCTTCCTCCAAGAACAATGGCAATAGAGCGAGATTATCAACAGGACTGGTTAATTCTTGCTGCAAAGAAGCATAAGAAGCAGCCCAGGTTATAAATTCACTCTTGCTCAGCTGGTCGTTTCCATACAAAGAGATCACATTTTGGAACCACTCAATTTCTTTCATAGCAAAAGCTGGACTATGATCCACAATATCTGGCAAAGCAGGGCCAATAAACTTTGGGACGACTGGATCTTTTGTCTTGAGAACAGCTGGCGGGATGTTCTTATATGATTCAGGTAGTTCTTTAACTGTCTTGGCTCTTACTGCGGTTTCCATAATGACATTAGTACCTCGATCAAATCCATCGTTGTTAGTAGTGCGGTGTTGTGCGAGCGAAATGGCTGTGCCATGAAAAGAATCTTTAGCTGTTGTAGCACTAGGGTTGTGGTCGATGTTATCAAGTGCTGCCGTCGTGAAGAGATCACCACGAAGAGCTGGAGGACAAACAACACCCTCTTGGTCAAATCTGTTACATACACTATTTGCAATATCTGTTGAAATAGACAAAACCCGATCATATGATATAGAAAGTCCCAGTCTAAACATCGTATCAATCAGGGTCTTGCTTCTTGTTGCGGAATAGATCTTTAAGCCAACATACAGTGGAAGGGGTGTCTCTCGTTCTCGGTTATGACGCGGCATTACTTGTTTGGATTCTGCAGTAGCAGTAGTGTCACGTTTATGTTTGACACAATTAAAACTTATGAGCTGAGAAATTGCGAGGCCTGCCTGGGAGTCTGTGTCATCTGCGGATTCTATATCTGGACATGGACCTTCTAAAATCATACCAACCAAGGCTCTAAGGGACGATGGAATACTGTGTTCTTGACATTCATCAAGAAAGGACCCATTGAATGGCTTATTCTTGAAAGCAAAGATATTTCTTCTAATAATTCGTGCGGCTCTTGCAAGATGTAATGCTTCAGACTCAAAATCTTGGTTACATGCTTTCAATAATGCCTCACCCACATCTTCTTTGAATGCTATCAAGATATCTCTTCCTTTCTTATATGACACGACTTCTGGCATTTCACGTAAAAGTTTCTCCTTCAAGCGAGTACTGTGTATTCTTGAGTTTTGGTCTACCCCCAGCCCATCGAGAATAGCTGAGTACTTTTTGCTTAAGTCTGCTAGGGTAAACACTGGCAGTGTGTCGTTGTTATCTCTGCATTCTTCCATATACGACACAACTTCCGCAAAAGCAATTGCATACAAGTGGCTGGTATTCTGATCCTGAATGTCAGATAGTTTTGCTCTTGCTCGATTATAGAAGGATACTATGCATTTACTGTGATAAACAGCGTCAATTGCTACCATGTCCCCACCAGCCAATTTTGAAAGAAGTCTTCTGTCTTGAAGTTCAATTGCATATGTTCTAACTTTTTGATCAATTTCAAGAGTCGATGCTTTGTGAAGTTTACCTTCGGACCCATCGCAAAACAAACACTGTTCATTATTTTGTTGTTCTGGAATACAACCATATGATCGTCGTGTTTTAACTGGAATCGCACATTCTTCATCACTATCATTTCCTCTATTTCTCTTTTGCGCTCTTTTAAATTCTGTGCTATCTATCTTGTTACGACAGGATTTATGCCAAACTGCTTTATTGTGAATTAGAGTACTCTCGATACCAGATCCATCATCAAAGTCCTTTATGTCAAAACTAAAGGGCTTAACGTCTAGTTCATCAAACTGGGAGAGGCTATCAGAGAGTGATTTGTAACCAGCACCGATGTCCTTCCGTTTAGAATTTGCTGGACAAACAAGGGGTTCATAGCTCTTTTGTTGGCAAAGGATGCATAGATTCCAGCGAATTTCCCTTTCAGTATACTTCTGGCTTTCAGTACAGGAACGCTCTTGGACAGATGACTTCACAATTTTACAAACTTTCTGCATAAATACTTTGACAAGATCTATAATCATTCGTAAATAAAATATTAGCTTAATAACTAATCAAAATTCTATTACCAATTCAACTGATATTTTTTTCACTTACCTTATAAATATGATAACGACTTAAAGAACATGCTTGTTTTGTTGTAAGTAAAATGTCTGCATAAATACTTTGACAGGATCTATAATCATTCGTAAAAGAAACTATTAGCTATAGCTTCATGACTAATCACAATTCTACTATCAATTTAACTATTTTTTTTTCAATTACCTTATAAATGAAACGACTTAAAGAACATGCTTGTTTTGTTGTAAGTGAAACTTTCTGCATAAATAATCTGACAGGATCTACAATCATTCGTAAATAAAATATTAGCTTGATGACTTATCACAATTGTACTACCAATTCAACTGATTTTATTTCACTCACCTTATAAATATATCGACTTAAAGAACATGTTTTGTTGTAAGTGAAACTTTCTGCATAAATAATTTGACAGGATCTATAATCATTCGTAAAAGAAACTATTAGCTTGATAACTAATCACAATTCTACTACCTATTAGACTCAAAGATGTTCATGGCAAAGGATATCGATTATTATATTTCATTCATTTGTATCGAAGATTGGCCTGGAAGAACACGTAGAATAATCTCGGTGAAATAGGACTTTATAGTTCAAGTTTAAAGTTTAGTTGAAGTAATTTATAAAATAATATTCACATAAACCATTAAGAATTCAAGCAACAATGTAAACTTATCACCTACCTCAACATAAAAGAACTTACAGAGTTTGTAAAGTTGTTCACAACATGGCCGCCATGACAGTTTGCAAAATTAGGTTCCAGGCTCCGGAGAGAAAATACGCAGAAATAACCTGGAACCTAATATAGCACAGGTCTGTATTTTTTTTGTAATTAAGTGATTTAGCAAGGCAAAAAATCCTATGCATGTTTAAAATGTGTTTTTATATATATTATTTTCTTTATTAAAAATCGTTTTCATTTTAATAAATAAAATACGATAAAATTATATAAGTATTACAAATTATTTCATAATTATCATTAATAACTTAATATAAATCCATAAAGTTCAATTTTATTTGTTTATACAATATTCTTGATTAAAAATTGCAAAGAAAAATGCCTTAATACTTTCATTTCTTTTGTTTTTTACGTTTTCCGGAAATCAGCCATCTTGGATTACGTCATCACCGGAAATGACGTCACATGCATATTTCAGTGATGCCTCTATATCCTAAATTAATCAGTGCTCAAATCTCTATCATTTGGCCAAGTTTCATGCTTTTATCACAAAGTGCACAATTCGGGACATTTTTTGAGCTTATCTACTGGACTACATCAGCTTCAAGCAAGCCCCATGTTGGGCGCCATGTTATTTACGAGTAAACGAATGTGGTTCTTGGCCTGCTTTATTACTATATGACTGATATACTAACTCTAATCATACATGTAAATCAATACCCTAAAACGTGTTTACAATCACGTGTTGTGACGTCACTGATAGACTGTCTAAATTGTACATAACAATAGCTGACCCTTGAAGAATGGAACCTCTTGCATCGAGAGGACGAAGAACAACCAAATTGAATCGTAGTTTTGTGTGTCAATTCATCTAATGCCAAGCAACCGTCGGCAAAAACCTGCGAAGATGGGTTATAGGCTTCCCTATGTAGTGAATTAGAGTACATGATTAGATGATTAGAGGTCAGTGCTTTCAATTTTAGTCTGTCACCCTTTGCATAAATCCCCAATTCTTTTTGTTTAATTGTAAAATTAAACGAGACTTACCTATAAGGTGAAGTTTGATTGAAATTCTACGAGTTGTTGGTCAGGAGCGAAGAAGTCATTGGAGATAGCACGCGGCAAGCGAGCAGACAGTATTTAAAATTATGCGAATAGCCATTCTCACTCGTATCGAGGGTAGGGTAAAGTCGATAGACATGAAAATGGGTGGGCACATGACTTCTTCACTCCTGACTAACAACTCTTTGAATTTCAATCAAACTTCACCTTACAGTCTCGTTTAATTTTCCAATTCTACTTTGTCATTGCTCTAAGTCGCTACGAAGTCACGTGAGATTTTAAAGCTAGTGGCTATGAGCATTCTATACAACCATTAAATTCAACATAAACTTAATTCAACTTTATTCAACATTGATGGATTTTAACAAACTGTATCCAAAGTTCTCCAAATTGATTGTTGGCTTATAGTAAAATTTTCTAAATGTTTCAACGTTGGACCAGCCAGCTGCCGCTATAATAACTTGTATTGGTATTTTCGCTGCTTTTGCAGCTGACGTGGAGGATGACCTCGTAATGTGTCCACTAAAAATTGAAGTATCAATGCCAGACCTATTTATTTTACAGCGATATTCGTTGTATTGCGAACTGCTGTTTAATAATAATAATAATAAATAAACATTTTTATAGCGCCATTTCCGGTAGCTCAATACTCCAGTTTCGAATTGCCGGCGCCATTTTGGATAACCGCTGGACTTGACAATGCAGGCGCGAAATTCTACATCGAAACGAGGCTTACCCTGTAGATGTTTACGAAGTTGACAGCAAGTACAGCGAGTTTGTAAATGTTTTGCCATATTTTGGATTATTATCTGCCTTTATTGGTCGTCTTGAAGAGTTATCCTCCTTTGAGGATATTAATAAGCTAACACAAGATATCCTAAAGCGATTTTAGTGATTTCTGAGTGGAAAAAAGCTGATTTAGTCCTGATTTAGATGCTGTGTTATTCTTTACGAACAGCTTCATGAGAACACAGCCAAAGAATATATTCAAAGAAGTCTTCTTGACATTTGTACAAACCAGAAGGACTTATCATATGAGAAAATTATCACAGAAACGAACTTTGGCACTTGGACGACTGACCGAAGGTCTTCGAATTCTGCGAGAGTTTTACTTCATTGAACGCTTAAAATGATCTTGTTCAGTAAAGACTTAGATTAGAACGTCTGGCTTTTTGAAACTCAAAGCTTTCCAGTTCTTTACAGGAGGACATATCAAAGATCTGTTTTGTTGGTGGAATGAAGTAAGTTAAGACCGAGATACTTGCATAGATGAAGCAAGTCAAGTACTCAGCTGTTGTTGATCAACATGGCAAAGTCTACAAAGCTGCTTGCAAGTGTCTTGCAGGGTAAGAGATAACATTCTATTCAAGAATATGATTTTTAAATATTTTAAATGAAAAGCAATTTTTATAGGAACATTTTGGTATATTTCAAATGGAACATTTTTTATATAAACATTTTGTTTAATATTTTACTATTAATTTTATTGTGTACATTGTTTTAATGTTATGCAGGGCCCTTATTAACATCAGTACTCAGACTAGTTTACCATGTAGAATTAACTGTACTATTATTATTATTATAAAAGTGAGCAATACAATGATTAATTGAAAGAAATCTATTGTTGTATGTATATGAATTTATATTAAAAGTTATATATGTTCGATGTATGTAAATTGAAATTAAAAGTTATCTATTGTTCTATGTATATAATTTGAAATTTAAGTTATCTAATATTGTTCTATTTATATAAAAATTGATATAAAAATTACTTTTTATATGTATATCAAAATTGATTTTAAGAATTACCTATTGTTCTATATACGTTATTGTTCTATTTACATTAAGGATTAAGTTTCAACTTATTTATCTCAATATATCTTACTGAAAAGCGTCTCTAAATAGTAATGTTTTTATGCTGGTTTTAAATTCGTTTATTGAATTGCTGGTCTTAACGTTCTCTGGAAGTTCATTCCAAAGTTTGAAAACTTCGGTTTGATTCGGTTTGATTTGGTCTTTTGTGGACCGTCAATCAACTAGGGGGCGGAGTTATGAAATGGTTAGCCGCTGATCATCAGTGGGATTTAAATGCAATTCTTGCTAAATTGTCCTCGAATACTTCTAGACCATGATGAGAAGTTATCCTAATGCACTACGCTGGAGGATTGTATTTATGCTACGGGAGGGTAGGACAACGTCCGAAATTGCACAAATATTGCATGTGGGTAAAACGTTTGTCAAAAAGATCAAACGCTTATTCGAGACAAATAACTGTGTTGATGACTGACCAAGGTCAGGAAGGCGGAGAAACTTGAACGATGAGTAAGTTATAACAGTTAGCAAGCTTTTATAACTAATAGATCTGTTGTTGATTTCATTGACAAGTTGTCGCGACGTAATTAACGTATTGTGAAAATTTCCTCAAATAAAGATTTATATTACGAATTGTAAACAAATTAAAGAGATTTGTCAAATTAAAACATATTCTGAAAGGATTAATTTTGTTTCTTTTACTTTTGTCAATAAAAGTAGATATACTGGGAACTGTCAGATGCGTCGCGCGGTATCTAAACAGGAGAATTATTTGAAATATTTGCATTGCGAAAAAACTCAAAAAAAGATTAAGCCAAATAAATAAATCAACATTTCCTTTTATGGTTTATTTACTTTACTTTTAAACTGTTCAACATGGTTTTACATTCAATGGTTAAAGCATAATGTAAACATTTTCATAGACAGTGAATTATGATTTTATTATATTCTGTTTTGAATTTCTACCTATAAACCATAGTTAATAGTTAACTATGTATAAACAAACACAAAACAAGCAACTTTCTCTAGAATTGATCAATAGTGTCCATATATTGAGATTTATTGGCTATACGCACAGAAAGTAGGCAAGATTTAAAACTAAACGTGAATTTCTGTTCAACTTTTAACAACCTAGTAGTTCTAGTAAACTCTAAACTTCGATCTACTAACTATGCTTCGACTTAACAACGAGGGAAGTGTTCACTGCACATTTCAATTAGTGTCTTGATTGGACGACGGCCATTTCATTCCTTTTAGTTCCCACAAAGTGCGCAAAGGATTACCCGTTGCACTACGGCTACTTGTTGAAGGCTGGCTTAACTTGCTTTCGTAGATTTGCAATGCTTCAATGAGACTGACATCAACTGGGGGGATTTTTCCTTTGAAATGAACTTCAAGCTTTTTTAGGTCCACGTTAACTTGTCGCCAGTTTTCGAATCCAAAAGAATTTGTATATCGCTGTGGACATTCTTTTATCAAACGTGATCTTATCGAGCTAGAAAATGAACTAGTAACTTGGTTTTTCAGCGCTTGTTTCGCAGCTAGCATATTTTTCATCTTTGCTAATGTTCTTCGTTGAGTCTGTAGAAGATTCAGTTTTTCTGACACAATGTCTTTTTCATTTTTGTGTTTATTTAAGTCGCCACAAAACTTAGCAGATAAACAAGCATGTCCTCTATATGGGCAGTTGGCTCTATTATGTCCTTCTCGTCGGTGGCAATTAGTACATGCAGGCTTCGTGTAATCTATATCAGACTTTTGGCCATACAAATCACTCAGCTGCTCATAATCTCTCTCTGTTTGGACAACTTGTTGTTGAAGCTCAACGATTTCCATTTGTTTATCTTGTAGAAGTAGCTCTAGTGGAGACGAGTACTGATCAGTTGGCAAGATTGATGCTGTTGATTTCGTTGTTGTACTTGTGTAATGTAACTGTTGTTTAGATGGAGGCGGAGTACAAGCGTCTTTTGCAGTCAAATCGAGTGGGTTGTTTTCATCGTAGTCTAACTTTCGTTTACTTGCAGTTGATTGCGACACATTACCAAATTTGTTGTCGGTTTCGCCCGTCTTTCGCGCCAATTCCCGCCGTTTTGAGAGAAGCATTTCTGGCGTGGTTTGAGGCTGCCAAGTAATCCTTATCTTTACTCTTCGAAATTCAGTTCCTTCGACATTTTTGGCACATCTCCAGACTTCTTGTAGGTAGTCATTTTCCCGTAGATGAACGAGAGTACCTTCGTCATCGTAGTACTGTACTCGTAGTTCAGAATCCGGAATGAAGCCTAAAGCTTCTATCTTATCTCTGCTTCTGTCCAATAGTTGACAGTACGAATGAGGTAAATTCTCGTTTGTAAAGAATATCGCTTGACATTTATCATCTTTAAAACCGATGTTGTAAAATAGTTTAACTTGAACAAGCGAAGAAGCCATATTGCGCTCCAAACTTACGCGTAAAGGAATGTTGTCATGTGCGTTCAACTTGTATTTTCGTAATGGTATATCACGTGATCAAATTCGTCTTTGAAAGGCGCCAAAAACAACCGTTACTTGAAATTTGAAATTCACGCTCTACCTGTTTTCGTAGTATTTAAGTTTGACTAGCCGAGCACAAATTCAGCTCTTTCCTGATTGGTCGACCTTATTAGGTCGACCAATGAAAATCAAGTTAACCATTCAAAGAAAGTCGTTAAATAAGTTTGAATTTTGACTTCCGGAACAAGCTCCAACAGACTGCGTTCCCAGGGGTATATGTTGTGGAAGCGAGAAACGAGCGACAGAAGAATACCCCTGGGTTCCCGAGGATGTAACCTTCCTCGTCAGCTCCTTCAAGATATTCATCGATCTTATTTACCAAATCAGCAACTGTGAGCAGAACTTTTTACAGTATCTTCATTGTTACATTCCTCCCCACAGCTGCTACTACAAATTTGGTGATAATAATAATAATAAATAAGAGACTTATATCTTTACAAAATATGGAATATTTAAATTACAATGCGTAAATACAATTCAGCAAAATATATATATATATTCAGTATCTAGCTAGTTAAAAATTAAGATAGAGTTAAGCTATGTATATTCGAGAAAAATCTAAAAAATAATATTATAGTTTCTAGTTTGATAAATTAACTATTCATAACATAATTTAAATAAATATGTCTTTAAGGTTGACTTGAAAGTTCCAAGTGTTTCAGAGCTCCGGATATTAAGTGGGAGTTCGTTCCAAAGCTTCGGTGCAATAACTGAGAACGCTCTGTCACCGTATGATTTAGTGTTTGATTTGGGTATTGAAAGCAAATGTTTATTTGAAGATCTGAGTGAACGTAGTGGCTTGTATGGAACTAACAGTTCTGTTATGTAGTCTGAAGCTTGGGAATTAAGTGCTTTGTAAGTCATTAGAAGGATCTTGAAGTGTATTCTAGCCTTGATCGGCAGCCAATGCAGTTGCTTCAAAATCGGTTTGATATGATCAGTCCTCCTGGTGCCAGTTATGAGATGAGCAGCCGAGTTTTGTACTCGTTGAAGTTTAGATATTTCTACGTCTGGAAGACCCACAAGAAGGCTATTACAAGAGTCTAGTTTTGATGTTATAAACGCGTGTACCAGGCGTTCACAGTTTCCTCTGTTCAAGAAACTTCCTGATTCTACTAATGTTTCTTATACTACAGAATGCAGATTTACATAAGTTGTTAACTTGTTTTGTCATTTGGAGATGGGAATCAACGATTACGCCAAGATCTCGCGTAGTTGGTTTTGGGGAGATGGTAAAGCCATCAATATCAATCCCATGGATAGTGTTGCATTTGGAGAAACGCGATGAAAAGTGATATACAGCATCTGCTGCATGGAGATCTTGAAGGTACTCCAGACAGCCAAGCGCAATCAGCGCCCAGTCATCATTCCTTTCTTTGCACCACCTTGAAATTCCAAAAACAAAAAATTCTTGAAATTCGGTTATTCTTACGCGTATCAGGATATCAAACTATTTTTTCTTACCATCATATTTATTTCGCAGGCTGGACACAAAAGAAGCAATATGTTCTTTTGATTTGAATTGTTGCTCTGATGAGCGGCGTTAAACAACACTCTTGGGTGCTTGGTAATCTTGTGTGGCACGTGTCAACTTTTTAGGTCTAACAAGATCGACTCGACATTTTCAATGTACTTTCTGACCTGGTTTAACGCCAAGAGAACTATTCACCCCATTTATAGTTTCACATTCTTTCTGAGTTAATAGGTTGAAAGAATTCTCGTTGACATCAAAATCTTCTCTGCAAACGAACTGGAAAATGGTGGACAAAATGTGAGCTTTTTTGCTCTAAATGCTTCATTTCTAACGAATTCATGAATCAAAAACACATTATAAATCATGTTTATCTTACCTTTTTACACTGAATCCTCCATACAATTGAAATAAAAGAATAAAACTCAATAAAAATGTAAGAATTATTTGACGAACTTCCATACAACCTAGCAACCTCGTTCCCAGGGCCTTTTTCCACGAGGGAGAAAAGACCCTGGCATCGGCTAGTCGAATATTGATTCTGATTGGCTAAGTGAATACTTAATTTTGATTGGCTAACGCTTTATTATTGCTTGAATGAAATTTACAATCTTCGGGAAACTAAAGAAAATACAGAAATGTAAAATTGAAAAATAAGTAACTTCAGGAAAATTATACAAAGGAGTTTTTGAAGATCTAGGGAATAATTTTATTTTCCACAATTTAATAGCAGCAAAGTAGAGCGCAAAGGCTCATGAAGTCAGCCGGCATGAGCGATTTGCAAAATTAATTTGTACATGCATGGATATAAACGTAAAGTAAAAACTCAACACTTAAACTAAGATTTTTGGTAAAAAATGTAAGCTAGGGAAACAAACCTGGATTACGCAGTCATAGAATGTCCATATTTTGAAACTGAAATCGCCGGATAGCTTTTATACCGAATTGTGACAAATTTTTCAGTTATTGAAATGAACGACTTTCGTCTTCATACTCACTATGAAGTAAACTGCAATCTACACAACAATTCAAACGCCAAGAAAAATACATAACCAAGGCAGGGTAAATGAATCTCTTTTCAGCTAACTAAGTCAGTTTCCGTTACAACACTGAATATTACATCTGCAAAAAGGACTTTCATTTTATATTTTTCTAACTATCAAACAGACTTAAAAAGATCTAAAGGAGAAAAATAATTCACACTTATTTGAACTTGCATATTTTATTTGACGATAAACTTACATACAAAATTAATTTGAGTCAAGAAAACATTTTTCAAAGTATTCAGTATGAAAGTCGTACGAGTTTTCAGTTTTCATAAAAGCAAAAAAAGACCACTTCAAAACAATTTTCGTATACCAAATACCTTATTACAGCATTCTTGAAGTGTTAAATTGATATTGGGTTTAGTGAATCTAACTTTTGAGGCTGAAACTCGCAGTATGAAAGGTCTTTTCAGGGTGAAAATTAAAAATGCAAAACATTTCTCGATGAAAAAACAGCGCCGGTGATTTTGACATATCAGCGGTATACACCAATCGAACACCCAGAAATACTGGGTGTAAATTATGGCGCGAAATACAAATCAGAATACATGTTCCTGAAACATGTATCAAATACAAGTAATGTATTGTTTTTAACAATAGAACTTGACACTTTCTATGGCGTTTGATACCGACTCGACATTATGTACAGGAATAAGGCGAGGAGACCTAGGAAAAGATTGTCACGTGATCCACCACGTTTACGGTATCTGATAGCATGTAGAGATTTTGTGTGCGCATGCGTTTGTTTTGATGCTAAAATTCCTTTTCACGTCGAATGAAAGAATTTTATGCTGACATGGAACATTTAGTTTGCAATCTCATCTTGCACAACTATGTTCAAGAACCGAATTACTGAGATATCAAATGTTGACCGTCTACTAGTGCGCTGTAGTTAATTATTTCAATCGAACAAACTCCGGATGGAAAAATATCACACGTCAAAGTCTGACAAAAGTGGATAAAAGGACCAGAACTTCGAACTTTCGAATACAAGTTTGGGCGCTAATTTAATATATTAGGTAAACATAACAGTATAAGTCATTACCAACACGATGCTGTTTGTATTTAATCATATTGGGAGATATTAGCCCTTTCGGAGTTGCGCGAGGAACTTGTAACTAGTACGGTGCGCGGTGTATCGTGGGACAGTTTTATGGGACGCTCGCTTCGTAAACAAATTCACTAATCGAAGATGGGAAAGTTCAACTGCTGCGTTCCAAACTGCACTAATAATTGGCGAAATTCTCCTAATCTAAAGTTCCATACGTTACCAAGCGATCCAAAAATCCGTTCTGATTGCAAATGCTACTGAAAATGAAATGCTACTTTGAAGGAGAAGTCGAAACAAACGAGGATATGTGGAGCTCACTTCGAAGGTGGAGAGAGAATTTGTAGAAATCAACTTCCTACTATCTTTCCTTGGTCATCTTATCCTTCTAAACGTCGAGAAATAGTGAAACATGATTTTCCAGTTAAACCGAAGAAAAAACTAGTCATGGACACACTGCTTGACGATCCACAAGCTTCAAACGAACGTGAACAGATGACACAAGAGGAGCCAAAAGAACAACAACAACTCGAGCAAACTGTTGATCTTCTCATTGAAATGACTGATCATTCCATAGGAGTGGAAGATAACGAGTCGTCGCAGGTCAACCAGGAATTAGCAGATCTACGTGAGGAAGTAAAATTATTAAAGAAACAATTGCTGGTCTGAACGATAAACTTAATATAACAACAAGCCATAGTTTGACATTGATGAGTTTAAAAACAATGATGAGGATATTTCTTTCTTCACTGGTTTTGCTAACTACGACACGATGCTATTTTGCTATGATATGCTTAAAGATAAAGCAGAGAATCTGAATTATGACAATAAGCCAAGAGAAAACTATGATCCAGACAAACGTAAACCTGGTTCTAGAAGAAAACTTACACAGTGGCAAGAGTTTACTTTAGTCCTAATGAGATTGAGACTAGGCCTCCTGGAGAGAGATTTAGCAGAAAGATTTAGAGTGGCAGTGTCTACAGTTTCTAATATTTGTAGAACATGGTTTAGGTTAATGAGAATGGAGCTAGAACCAATATGTGTTCAATGGCCTTCTAAGGAACAAATCAAGTTTTATATGCCTTCCATTTTCAAGAAACTCTACCCAAATCTGGTGTCAATTATTGACTGTACAGAAATTCAAATGGAAAGCCCATCCAGCTTGGATAAGAGGTCTCTCTGCTATTCCAGTTATAAGTCAAGGACAACTATGAAAGCATTACTAGGAATTACTCCAAATGGCGTTGCTTCTTTTTGCAGTGATTTGTACTGCGGTTCAATCAGCGACCCTGAAATTGTAAGACAACTTGTAACACCTACAAAGAGGAGACCATGTGATGGCGGATAAGGGATTTACAATCCAAGATGATTTAGCTGCTGCTGGAGCACGTCTGGCTTTGCCACACTTTTTAAAGAATAAAGGCCAGTTCTCAGAAGAGCAAACAATTCATAACAAGAAGATAGCCAGTCTACGAATCCATGTTGAGCGTTACATGGAAAGACTAAAAAACTGGCACATTTTTGATCGACCAGTTCCTATTAGCTTAGCAGATACTGCATCAGATATCTGGGTTATTATTGTATGTTTGTCAAACTTTCTTCCGCCAATGATAAGTTCATAGCATTGATGTTAGAATATTTCAATTACTTCAGGTTAATTTAAATGTATTTTGCATGAAACAGACATTAACAATAATTGTAAATATCTTTGTCATGCAATCAGGATTCATGTGTCATATTAAATCATATTAAAGTTGAATTAACACTTTTGTCTCTAATTCAACTTAAACATGATACCTGACTGCAAATTCAACATTTTCAATGTTTAAATATGTTTGCCATTGATTTTTATGTTAACATATTGTAAATAGTGAAATAGGAATTAATTAATGGCACAATTTGCATTGCATTCAAACGTAAATAAATTCACTCTGCATGCTACACATGTTGCAGTCATGCTGACGCCTGTTTTTGATTCACTTCTTAATTCCTATTTCACTATTAACAAATTACTAACTACTGATTACTAATTTCAAATAGGACAACGTTTTTGAAAACAGGTGTAATAATTACCTTGCATTAATTAGTTGTTCTTGGTATTTGTTACAATAATTTATTTGTATACAGCTATTTCAAGAAAGGTTGAATACTGAATAGTGCATTCCAAGACCAAAGGGCATTGTGGGTCTCATTCATTTTGATGAAATATAAATATACAGCGATAATTACTCCCCATAACTAGCTCGTATATTGTTTTAAATGAAATGCACTAAGAATAAAATAACTTATTATTGTTTATTTTTACTTTAAACAATATTTCCTGTCCCAAAATGCATTTCGGTCTTGCAATGCACTATTCAGTATGCAGTATTCAGTATTCTATGTTTTTGAAATAGCTGTATATTTTATATTGAGTCCATTATATTACAAGTTAATAATATTTATTACTGTATTTATTCACAAATGGTCTTTTGGCAACACATTAATTATTAAACAATACAATACATGAGAAGAGTAAACGTTTTGGTCTGTAAATTTTAGCTTTTATTAAAAAGCCATCAACAGCACAATGACACTACATGTTTAGACCTAAACCAAAATGTTTACTCCTCTTGTGATTTCGCTTATAATATTCATTTATACGATATATAAGTAAAAAGGCTAGATAAAATTTGATGTAAAACTAGAAAATATTAAAATTATTTTTACTTGTCATACTTTATTAGCATATCATGTCATTTATATATATATATTCATATGAAAAAAGCACCATATTTCGCTTACATAGAAAGTAAGGCAGGAAGCTATGCAAATGAGTCTGGTAACCAGCCCATATAGCTGAATATTGTTACCAAAATTAAATAAAGATTATTATTATTATTGATAATCATGTATTGTTTTTGTTTTCTAATCAAGTACAGCAGGCAGTTCAAACCATGCTGTGTGAAATCAACTTTCAAATCAAACTGTTAAGCATTTGAGTTTCTCTTAGAAAAACAACTGAAATTTAGTCAAATGGTACAATTGGTCCACAAAGGTTGACAAGTCCAGAGCAAACTCTGATAATGCGGTCTATTATTGGTACTTGGGCCTCTGGTATTTCTGAGGGATCACATGTTAAATAATGGGTAGGCAATATACCCTCTAGAATGGTGTACTTTCGACGTAAAAGTCCAATTACCCTCTCAACATGAATTCGGACTGTTGCAATCCCCCGTGTCATCTCGACCTCCACTGGATCCAATTGTGCTTTTCCTTTTGTGAAAGCTGGAATTACCAGCTTAGCATGTTTAAGCGCAACACCTTCATGAATCGTAAACCCTCTGTCTGCCATGACTAGATCTCCAGGTAACAATTTATTTAGTATGCCACAATTCTCAGTAAGGTATTTGTCTGAAGTTCGACCTCAGGCTTGTGAGACAAATGATACAGTCCCTTGTGGGGTTATGCCAATTAACACTTTCACTGTATTATGGTGCTTATATGAACTAAATGTTTGTGCTCTTGCCAGGAGGTTTGATGGTTTAACACAAAACACTTCGAAGCTGTGAATAATAACTGTTGTTTTGTTTTCAAATGAAAATTTGAAACTTTGAGGCATTGTTCTCCAAAGGTCTTCCCTTCCTGGCCACTTAATCAGGGGGGACAAGCGCACATCCATGATAAATAGCCAGTGTGCAAATATCCTTGACACAGTTGGCAGGGATACCCCAAACCTGTAGGCTAAATCCTGTAAAGGTACATTAAGCCTTAATTTAATTAGTACCATTACCATTTCCTGAAACGGGTTCAGACTTAGTGTTTTTCTTGTCACATATGGTGAAACATAATTGAATGTTTTGACAAGAATGTCATATCCAGGCAATCCTGTGTAGAAAGAGACTTTGGCATCATCATCTCTCAAGTAGTCTTGATCAAAGGGCTTGCTATTTGACTGGCTAAATAAATAATCAAACTCATCGGTTTGACAAGAGGCATCAGTTTGTGGCGAAATGTCCTGGGAAGAAGCCACAGACCGGTACAAGTGGTCGAAGGCCTCCGTTTGTGTTGCACAACTGCGGCGATCCTCGAGCTGTAATTCTGTTTCCTGAATTTCCGAGCTTTCGATCTCAAGGAAACTATCAGCTAGCGGAAGTCCTGGCTCGTTTAATCTTCGTAGTTTTAGCAGCCTCTCCTGCTCTAGGAGTTCTGATCGCCTTTTTCGCCTTTCGTTAGACCTCTCAGCTCGAGCAAGATTAACTTCGGCTTTTGCTTCTTCATCGTCTTCAAATGGCTTTTTGTCATGTCCTAACTCTTGAGTTGGGACCTAGTCAACGTTAAATCGAGCCCAAGGTGCAGCAGGCTTTTTTGAAACAAAATGTCGTTCACAAACACGGTCGTTGTTTAATATTTTGTCCATTAACTTATCGCGGCTTATCGCTGAGATCCATATGCGACGCCGTTCTTTTGATAATTCCTCTGCCTCAGAGCCCTGATTTGTCACAACAGTCGGTACACGATACATTCTGATTCCCTTATCACGACCACTTCTTAAGGAACAACAAACAGTAAGACACAAATATATGAAGCAAATATATCGAACGTGTGAGTCTGTTTACATTAGTCTGTACACCAATATGGCGGATCAAATTATACGTCACGGTGGATGTGACGTAGGTTAAAGTCAAGAATATCCGGTATATAGTGCTTGGATTCCAAAATAAACAAGTTTTAAAGTATACCATAAATCTTTGATTGCTCCTTGATTAAACATTTTATACGCATAATTGGGAGAACAAAGATTTTCAAAGTGATTCAATTATTAGGCTTTAGTTTACTTTTAGAAAATACAAAAGTAAAAGTTGCCTCGGGTTGTAATATTTACTTTGCTTGTGACAGCTGTCAAAATATGACAGTTGACCCCGGGTCAAGCTGAAACACACGTAACGCTCCTCGTAAATACTTTTTTTTTTTGATTTATTAAAAGAGGGCAAAGTCTGACGCAAATCTCGAATGAGATCACCAAGTTCGTTCATCAATTCCAGTTCTCCTACGAGTAATTGTACTCGATGATTCATGAAGGTAATTTGTTGCAAGCTATACCTCATTCTTTTTAAAATTTCCAGTTGCTCCAAAGTAATGATTAACTTTGGATGTGTGCTTGCCCCTGTGCTGTCATTGTCATTTGGCAATTCAGAGGGAAATTCTCTGTATAACATATCATTGTGGAAGGTTGTTATTGTTTTATGTTAAGTGCGATATAATACTGTATATTTCTATGTGAACTTGCAGACGTTTTTTGTATTAAAAATGATGCACGTAACCCATCTACACTTTGACTGCAACTAAAATTTTGAACTTCGGCAATAAGTGAAGAGGTAGCTTCAAAGAATTTTGATATTTCTTCAGTAAATCCTCTCATTTTGTTAGGGGGAAACGTTTGGGAAAAAATCCATTGACCCCTGTTTGTCACTGATAGTTAGACGTACGGTACACGTGCATGCGTGACACATCTTATAATTAGTTATCAGTTTTAACCAATCCCCGCTTGTATTTCTAAAAGGGATTAACGTCACAAATTGACCAATGGCGATATGTATCTAATACGTACGGTATCTAATACATATACATAGCCTTTGAGCCAATCCCCGCTTGTATTTCTAGAAGGGATTATCATAACCTTTTGACCAATGGCGTTATGTATCAAGAAACTAATCAACCAATCACGCTGTGTATTCTGGACGTTGCAATACAAACTTAAACCAATCACGTAATGTATTACTGTTTTTAAATCCTGTATCAAATACGTGATACATGTACCAGATACATGTATTTTGACACCTTTCTTACAAATACATGTATAAAATACATGTTCTAAACGTATAGTACTTGTATAATACATGTATAACACATGTTATTTTGACTTGTATTTTACCCCATAGTAAATCGACCAGCCGATGCCAGGGTCTTTTCTCCTCACGGAAAAAGGCCCTGGAACAAGGTCAACCTAGTGATTTTCACGTTATGTGCAAGGCATTCATTAAAAAAACGAGATGATCTGGGAACGAATTAGAGGAGGTTTTTTCTCATTTTCTTTGCCTTTTTCCTGAACATTTAACATTTTCCCCTTTTTATTATAGAAATATCATTGTCTTTAACTGATTCCTGTCTTCATTGAAAATAAAAACCTTTCTATAGCATAAAAGCATACAACGGATTGTCTGCATGTGTTGGGATACCTGTGGTTGAAATATTGTATTATTTTTGCTTAAAATGTAATCAGTTAAGCTAAACTCCGAATAGAACAAATTCAAAATAGTTTGAAGCAATTACATGACCTTTAAGAAACTTAAACTTTCTACATCTATTTGACAAGCATCTGCAATTTACGGGATTAAAATGCTTGGGTACCCTGTGGTGAAAATATGGGCACTTAAAAGTTGATTTTAAACCATTTTCCGCTAGGTGAATTTTGGGGAACTTTTAGTATGTTGTTCAACACACTAATCTAGGTAGGAAACCATCTAAAAACCTTTTGTTGCAATTAGTTTGATCTTCCCCTACAAAATCTCAAAGATTGACTGGACTATATCTATAATAAAATAGTCTGTTTTGATATATTGAATCTCAATGTTGATCTTTTATTAGTTTATTATCATAAAATAATTACTATAAAAACAGTCTTGTCTGTGCAGACACCTAACATTCCATTGTTTATAATTCCTAGTTATAGTACATAAGCGAAACGACACAGGAACAGTCTTACGAAGCATTTTTTATGTGCTTTTTCTAAATTTCCTACATTTCATGCAGTGAATGCATAAGCTTTTTAAATGGCATTCTAGATGGCTCTCTATGTCTTCTGCGTATTGGCAATTGAAAACACAATCGAGAATGTCTATGGCATGGTTCACATGTTTTGATCATGTATTGATTAGGAACTTCTACTTGATTTATACACATATTATCATTCACAATTTTCGAATTAGTAATTGCTCCAGTGTAATGAGAACAACGTATAGCTTTTGGAGGTTCTTCAACACGACTTTCTTTGGCTGGTCGTTTAACGTAAAGTCTGTTTACCGTTTCAATATCCATTTTTAGAAGAGAAATACTTCCCCAGTGATAAACTAGGCGTGATCACATCGTGATCACAAAGTGTGATTAGAGACCTTAAGATACCCCGATTTCAGCTCCCGAGTACGGGTAGCGCCATTTTGAATTCATTAAATGATGACGTCATCTAGATTTACGCGGCAAAACAACACGTTTTTCCGGGGTAGCCATTGCTCTACACGTACAGCACAGACGAGTAGATATGGAGAAACGGGTAAGTTTTTTTGCTTTCTAATATTGCTTATTTCACACAAGAAGTATATGAAAGCTCTCATGAACACTTTGTCTTTGATTTTTTGTACCTTTCAAGTGATTAAATAGTTTTGTGAGTAGGCTGTCAAAAATTCACGTTTTGCAAAGTTTATCGCTAAGATGCATTGAACAAAAGTTATGCATTGAACAAAAACTATGAAGCCAGTGAAGGTACTATATATTGTAGGCATTTCTTTTAACATATTTAAGCTGAAAGGGCGATGCATTCCCATTATATTTTGACTTGAGATACACATATTTCCATTTTATCGAGTGAGTTTATCGAGTTGGTTTGCCAGTGGCGCGAAAACAGAGGCACTATATGAAAATAATCGAGTGTAATGTTTATCTCTTGTATTAGGCGATGTTTAGATGGCATGTAAAGCATGATTTAGACCTCGCAAGGGAGGTTGTAGCAACAAGACCGAAAAGTGGACTCGAGTGGAACGAAGTGGCGGCACGCCTTGAAGCGGCGTGGCCAGATCATCAGGGAAAAGGTTTGAAAGGACGCTCATGCAAGGAACATTTCGATGTGATGCTTGCACATCACAAGCAAGGCAATGCTGCTGCATTAAGAAAGTGAGCCTATTATGTTTACCCTGCTTTTTTAATATAAATATCTTTTTTGAATTTTTTATATATTCTATAATAATATATATTATATTTTATAATATATTTTAATAAATATTTTTAAATATAAATAATATAAATATGTTTTTAAATATGTTTTGACAGACTGGGACAAGGGTGGGTTGGGGGGTTGTGGTTAAGCACTTCCTGCTATTCAAGTGATTGAATATTAAAGTTCAATATTTTAGACACATTTTTTCTCTCAACACATCCTAACAATAACCTATGTGTCACAATGACATATCTGGAACAGAGGAAGAATACAGTGAAATAAACCAATTAATGGAGGATGCAGCAACCTATAATAACGATTTCCAAAAGGAGAAGGCGGAGCAGAGAAACACAAACAAAGCCAAGGAAGAAAGAGATAAACAACAGGGTCTGGCTTTTCGAGATGCAGCAATGAATACTTTAAGAAGGAGTAAGGCAAAATTAAAACAGAAGAGATTATATCAAAATATAATTACTGTATTAACCCTTCCTTTTTTTGATTCCTAAACAGGCTTATTTCCTTTTATTGCAGAATCCCTTGGAAATGATAGTTCAGATTCTTCTGATGATTCTTCTGGTTCTAACCAGAAAAAAGACTCCCCTGGCCCAAGTAAGAAAAAAGGCAAGTTATTTCCCCTGAAAATTATCCCATTGTCTAATCAAAATTTTATACACAGTTTACATATTGTTAATCAAGTACTGTGCTGCATATAACTGTGGAGGATTGGAATGATTTTAAACATATTTTATACAATAATCCCTAAATGGTTCCAGCAGTGGCCCTAGTTAAATATTCCGGCACTTGTTTAGACATTGCATGAATTGTCTACAGATGTTAAATCTTTTGTGAAATACAAATACAATACTTATGTGCAAGAGCATCAATTTTTAAACATGCCATTGTATTGTTTGTAATAAACCATTCTCATTAATTCACAGCCAAGGCCAAGGCTCGTACAAAGCGTCCAGATGTCATGTCATATTTGATGGAAAAAAATCAGGCTGTGTCTGATTACAGAGAAAAAGAGCTGAAGTATAAAGAGGATCTCCTTGACCTTGAAAAGAGAAAAATTGAAATGCAGGAGAAGCAAATGCAAATGCAATTAGAAATGATGAAAGCATTTGTTTCTTCAAAAAAAGATAACTGCTGATTTTTACATAGCTTGCCCTATGCACTAGCCCTTGTTTATTGAAATGTATTGAAGAAGAAGTAGGCAACTCTCTATTGTTCTGCGGCAATAGCAACTTCCGCACATGAGAATGTCTCAGTTTTCAGACTGAAAGTATATTGGCCTATAGGTAACACATTTTATAAATAAAATGTGCAAAAACTCTGTTTTGGAACAAAGTTTCTTTTGTACTAAAAGATCTCGTCCAATCATAAGCACTCAAAACAATAGCCAACAGACGTTTACAATTTGATATGTTCCCCACATAGAAATGTTGGTATATAAAGCTCAGGAAATCTTAGATGAAAAGGGAATTAGATATCAAATAAAATATTAAAAAATCCGCTTAGTTTTGAAATTATGGTAGATTTTCATGTTTTAACCAATGAGATGGACGGACTAGACAATGCACCATTAGCACCTTTCTGCATTCCATTGCTGTTTGCCTGCCTATTTCTTACACACATCATTACTTAAGCATGCTATATTTAGTACTAACAAAATGTTAATTCTTTAAAGTTCTTTGTTAGTTGTCAAAATTTGCATTACAAATATATGCTTTGAACTCAGTTGCTAAGGTATGTTTGTACATCTGGAGGGGATACATCAAAGTGCGAGGAGGTTGTACTACCATAAAGGCATGTATGACAGTTTACAAGAAGAACTCCCACTACATAATATTTACCAATTGGCTGCAGAAGGATTTTCTGTTTTTTTCTAAAGTCTAAAAAAGCAAAATACTGCACAACTTTCCCAAAGCCCCATTCTACTGATTCTCGAACCCTACTCATTTCCTTGTTGAATTGTTGTTGGGCTGCAGTAACTGCGGCACCCCTATAAGGACCCAGAATATGCTGTCTAATGGGATATGCTGGATCACCATATACTGTAAATATGTGTGGGGGTGTAAACTTTCTTCTAAGCTGTGGTAACAGATTGCTCTCGCACAGTAGGAAAGCATCATGATGGCGACCAGCAATGGGGCCATACAGGTGGGCTATCAATCCATTTGGACAAATTATGTTCTGGAACAAAAAACAAAAGTCATAATTAGCCCAATGGCCATAAGGTGAAGTCAATAAGTGTATAAAATACTACAAATCACATATCATTGATTTTTTATAAGTCAAATGCAAAATCTTGTGAGGAAGTATAAGTGCAGGTAGAAATTAACAATTTGTATGAAATTAATGTATTCACTTGATTGACTGCACACAATTATCTGTGAAACAAACAGCACTTATTACTACTAAAATTAGTGCTGATTTGACAATAGTAAACAGAAAATAACATAATTTAGCACCTATTTTTTACTATTCATGGATTAAGTGTGTGCACTCTACATTGTTACAAAATTGTAGTTACAAAGTAAACATTTAGACTTCTCATTCTCATTTTCTTTGTATGAAATAGTTGATCAACTTATATTTTTTAAAGCCTCATAGTCTAATGTTATTGTTAATATTGCTGTTTGACAATACTGTTTACTGCACTCTTATACTAGGCAAAATATTATAATTACTTGAAATTTTATCCCGTGGATACGTTTGTGGCCAGAGAACAGAATTCTTTGATTGTATGTGGGACGGCAGCATGGTCTTAGGGTACCATCTATGAAGCCCCAGCAGTTATGCAATGGTGCACCAGCAGCATAAATTGCATCTGCAAAAACTTGTGCATCAATCCAGTTTTGATTTAGATTTGTTAGCAAGTGGTGGAACCTGTCATAAATGTCATCCAGTATCTAGAAGCCAAATTAAAACAGTTTTCCATTGAATATGCCATGTCAAGTATTTTGTTAAAAAAATCAGCCCTAATACAGATTGCACAAAAAAAATTGTTATTAATAACAATGATGATGAGGGACTTATAGAGAGTCACAAGACACTTTGCAGAGAATAAGAATATATATAAATAAGGATAATGTAAATGTATAATTTTTTGAATATACAAATGAATCTTGCTGTACAACTTATGAATTATCATGCTGAGTTCAGGTTCTGGTCTCCCAAAAAGTGAGCACAAATCTGAGAGGCGGTTTGGATAGGCGAACCTTCTCAGGAGTAGCAGAAACGCCTCCAATCCTCCAGCAACTGTACCATTTTGGCATATGTAAAACTCTGGTATGTGAAGGCAGTCCATCAGTAAGTGGATATCATCCTTCCTAAACCTGTTTATTATATAAAACTCAACTTCAATCATAAACAGTAAATGAAAAGCAAGCAAACAAACTTCCAAACTACCACAACAACTATCCTTATTACACTGTTTAATACGTATAAATATAAATATAAAATAAGATTATCTGTTAAGAATAAATTATTTACAAGTTATGAATATCTGCTATGTATATAACTGAACCTAATGTGATGTAGGTTGCAAAATACATCAAAACAACTGAGAATCACATTGTCAAAAAGACAAAAACAAAACATTATGAGGGATAAGTCTAAGGGATAGGAATCAGACCCATCTTTGAAAGTTACAGTATGACTTTGATGTATTCTGTTTACAAGTTTTAAAAAACAATTTGACAGGATGTAATATATCTGCATGGAAATCATACATAACAAAGTATTATTTATTAAAATCAAATCTGGGCATTTTTGCTGTCTAAAAATAGAAAATAAAGAACCAAGTGAGCTCTCTATAACAAGTCATAAATTGGTAGCTTTCTTTTTAGATGACAACAATAACTGTATTTAAGTTGTATTTATTTATGTAGTTATTTGGGCAATATTTTCACCTAAACTTATCGATACACTCCTGTTCTTCCATGCTATTTAGATTTACTGGGAAAGTACTTTTAAACGGGACTGGTTCTTTTGAAAGTGCATCCACCAGTAAAATTTCGACATCTGAATCCTCTTCGTCTTCAATCGCGGATACAAGCAACAAGTCATCGATGGTTTTCCTTTGAAACAACAACAAGAAAACGGTTTTTTAATTCATTGATCTTGTGACTGTTAGAACACTGGAAATATTTATCGTTAAAATCAGAGTTAATTTTAATTTTAACCGTTAAAATCCAAGAAACATTGCCAAATGTGATAAAACCAACCTTATCTGCTGAGCCGCCATCTTGATTCTTGCTATCTTTCCCAGTTCTCTACGCGGATATTTGTCGCTACAGCGTACCCGGTGAAACTTAAGTCAAAGTCCTTATCCGCTTCGACGGGTACGGCTACCGGTAATTTTACCCGTACCCATACCGGGAACCGGGGTATCTTAAGGTCTCTATTATAGATTGATCACGGGTAAAAACGTTTTACGCTTGATAACGCCTTGATCACGGTCAGATGTTGGTTATTTTGTGATCACATATAACGTTCGACTAAGAGCCATACTCTGTAAGAGTCAAACCTAGGCCGGCCAGGTAGGATCACCGATTTTCCCAAATTCAGCATGTAGACTTATTTTGGTGCCCTATAAACGAATCCAGTGGTTTGGGACGAAAAATGTTTTTTGTTCAAAAGTTAGCGCAAATCATCGGTATGTTTGGCGATTCATATTACTACAAGCATAAAAGTTTTTAAAACATTTTAATATACCAAACAAAGTACATTGTTTCTTCTATCGAAAACAGTTTTCAAATTAATTGTAAAAATAATTGTTTTCAAGTATCTCACAGACTCCGAAAAGAAAGGAATATGGCGGTGTTGCTGACTAACCGATAATGTATGTCTTTCGATGGTCCAAAAATGGCCTTGGTATTTTAATTCAGAAGCTGTCCGTTATTTTGGGATAACTTCAATTATAGTTCTAAAGATTGCAAAAATAAAAAAACCTGGGGAAATTTAATGCGCGGCCTCACGATCACTCTGATTGTCAGATATTTCATCGATTTTCAATTAAAAATGAAAATTAGCCGTTGTTGGTTTCTTGTGGTTTATACAATATGAATCGACTTTTTGAACAGTTTGTTCTTTCATACAGTACTTTTAGATTATACAAAGGTCTTTACAATAAATAAAATCTATTTGGGAACATTTTTTTAGGAAAACAACTAGTATTCAGATTTTTTGTTGGATATCGATAATTAGCATAATTAATGCTAAAATGTCATGATCAACGGTGCGTATTAAACATTGATATTTTTATACATACAGATAGCAATGCCTTTAAATGTTTTCAGATCTAACATTTCTAAAGTATGTAGCAAGAGCAGTGTTCCACAATTTCATGAATTAAATCAATGAGTGAAGCTTTTCTTCCGTTTAGCTAAAAATACTATTAAAGTGAAAAATTATCACTAACGCTTTATATGAAAACTAATATTATATCTGATTTCCTCGATAATTACACAATATAGCTTATTATAATATATGAAACTTGACTCGTTTTCGTTTTTCTGTTTTTTTTTGTGTTTTACAATGTACTAATTGATCTCTATTGTGATTAATTCCTGCCCATACAAAACATCTATTGTTCCTCACCATTCTACACTTTTCACCAATGGCCTTTTAAATCGCTGGCCAATTGACATTTTCTGAGAACTTAAACTCAGTGTGTTCTTTGAGGGCCATAACTCTATTGACATCCAGTTTGGACAGTCGCTCTGCTTTTCCTTCAAGGGATCCAACCTTTGCCTCCTCTCGGCCAAAAAGCATCTCAAAAAGTTTCAGGGCGTATTTTTTTGGGGGTATTCTGACTTGATTGCCTCCACCTTTGACTTGGGCACATATACCCCCCTATTCAGAGAACCAACGAGAACTTGGGCTTGTAAAGCTGTTGGTGATTTCTGGTTAGTTTGAATGGGAATGGTATCCTGTTCAAATGATGCATCCAACTGCAGTTTATCGTTCTGAGGTGGTGAGGACCCTGAAGGTGGTTTATTGCTGTTAGCTGGTGGTGATGACACTGAAGGTAGTTTCTGCATAGGGGAAAAGGCCAGGACATTTGTGCTTGTTGATAGGTGGAGGTCAGTTGTAGGCTGTTTACGGAAGAGTTTCTTGATGTAAGCCTTGCATGATGTAAACTCCTTGATGATGCCACTCAGCACTTGAATTTGACCTTTCATCATCAATACCTGACTTTGAAGATCGTCAATTCCAGTAAATGAACCTGTTAATATAATAGATGGTAATGATCATTATTATTGCAATTTCTTAAAACTGTGGTTAGTCAACGTGTACAAACTGTTGAAAGAGACTGCTTCAGTGTGGCCGCTCAATGTTGCACTATTAATATATGTACACTCTTTTTAACAATGTAGTGCATATTTTGTTTTGTTTCTTAGAGCAAACGCAGGAAAACCATGAAATAAAACAAACTAAATACTAACAAATAGCAACTATTTAGAGACAAATTGTTAGTTTTACATTTTCTAACGTCATATTATGTATTATTTCTATTTTTTAAACCATTTATAAAACTTCATTAGTTCTTCGAAATTTTTATCTAACAAACTGAAGAGGCGGGAACATTTTCGTATTCATTGATATTTTCAGATGTTGAACGTTTGGATAGACTTGCTGCGGAAAGAACATGTAAAACAGAAATTAGAAGTAAAAACTAAAAATGTTGGTTGTTATAATAAGCCAAAAAACTCCACAAGCCGTAACTTTAAAAATGTCACTCTATACTTTCAAAAAGTGGCATTTCGTTGTTGTAACATATACATGTAAATTATATGTACCTGATGACTTGGCAAAAACAGGCAAAGGCGGTTCGTTGGTTGCAAAAAGATAGTGATGAAATGCATCAGATATTTAGTTTTTAACAATAAACGTTTTGGGTCGTTTTGAAAACTTAGGGACTGGTCATTATTTTTTTTCTGGACTTTTTCTCATATTAGGTAACAGTCTCCTCACGGCCAAGTTCTCGAGCCCGTTCCACAATATATTCTAAGTTCGCGGGCACATTTGACCGTGTTTACAGAGAAATTTGGAGACGAAATTATAGATACTGAAAAATGTAGAGGCTAGGTTGCCAGGGCTATAAAAATTGCGATCAAAGAATGACTGTTTACCTCGTAAAATCCACTGGAAATACGCAATTTTTAACCGTATGGCTTCGTTACATCAAAAAGTAACTTAAAAAAAATCGCTATTATATCTCGTCTTCGAAGATAGTTAGATATTGGAAGCAATTAAGCAAAGTTAGGGCACCTAATGTCCGATGTTATATTGAAGGAATTTCTCCATGCTGAACGGCAGGACATGAACAAACTTCTAGGATTATGAATTCCCAAACAAACAAACACTACGGGATCCCGAATTGCCACTCAAAAAATCGCTTGTAGGCGAATGAAAATTTAAAAATAAATGGTAAGCCAGTGTTGTGTGTTTGTTAGTCTATGATTAATTCAGTTGTTTATATATCTCTCATCTATGTACATTGGATTTTCTTCACGAAGCATTCAAACTTTCTATATTACGACTTTCTTTTGTAAATTTACATGGCCGTAAGAAGAAAATTGATATTCGAAAACTGGAATCTAGTTATTTAAATGCTAATTCCCCGGATGTGTCACTGAATTCTGTGCTATGGAGAGTCGTGACTGTGGTGTAACACGATAATGCATACTTCGCAATGACAGCTGAAGAACATCATGCAACAGTTTGCAAAAGGCAAGGTCAACATCACAGTATTTTGAAGGGTTCTTTTGAAGCTATTCTTATATTACCTTTGTCTTCTTTGAATTCTTCAGGCGTCTCACTGTCATCTTCAATCACTTGGATGGGATTCCCTACTTTACAAAAGGGATTTGTTTATAGAAAATAGTTGCTTTGCTAGAAATTAATTTAATAGTTCAAGTGCAGAAAATGAAACTTGAATAATACTACACTAAGTAGTTACCCTCCGAAAGACATTCCCTTTCACAGACTGCAACAAGATCCTCGGGAGACCATGCCTCGTGAATATCTGCTTTATCCCCTAAGTGCCTTTCTTTTCCCTTCAAGGAAAGGACCAAATTTTGAAGCAATATGTTAGTTGCCTCTGCTATACTTGTTTTGAGGCTACCAAATGTCATAACAGGAGGCAAAGTTATGGTTGGTTCAAGATTTTCAGTATCTCCTCGTTGGCAAATTATCTTCATTCGCTTGGGAATGGTTTTAGCAATTTCTTGTGATTGAGCATTGGCCTCGCTTTGTCTGGCCCTTTTTGGGGCCTTTTTTCGTTAGGAGGCTTTTTATTCGTTTTCTTGGTATAGATGGCCTTTGGGACATTTCTTTGGCAGATCTCCTTCGGCTGCTCAAAGCATTATTAGGAGAACGATGTCGAAGAACATTTAATTCAGTGTACAGAATGAAGCTATTCATGAAAGAATATTTAGGCTCCAAAGAACCAACGAGGGTAAATTACTGTGCTTATTGTCTGAAACTTGTCAATGACAGTTGCCCTAACTGTAGAGCAGGGCTGTCGAGCTTTTTGGATTTGCATTTTGAGGAGAAAATCAAAGATTTATTTAGAAATTCTTAATTTGTTCAAGAAAGGAAAAGAACAAGTGCAACGCGCGGCAAGAAGTTCCACAATCTACGATATTTTCCACGGACTAGATTACAAATATTTCTTAAATCCAGGTGGTTTCCTTTCAGAAAGGTATAATATTTCTTTTGCAATCAACACTGACGGAGTCAACAAATACTCCTCATCAAAGGCAGGTCCCTTGTGGCCCGTATATGTTATTATAAATGAGCCTCCAAAAGAACACAGATTTAAAAAGAGGTATGTACTACCTGTTACTGAGACAAACATGATCCAAACATGTTGACATTTCTTAATCCACTTATTGAAAAACTAATTCTTAAACACTGCTGGAATAGACTTACCAGACAGTGCAGATGGGAATATCAAAGTACGAGGCATGTTGTTTGTAACAACGGCTGATTTACTTTCTAGAGCGAACTTAATGAACATGAAACAATACAATGGCAAATGTGCTTGCCACCTTTGCAAGTCAGAAGGAAAAGGTTATGGGCCAAATAATATCCACCGATACTGGCCTTATCAAGAGAACATTGAAAAGAGGTTACATGAGGATCAAGAACAATATGCCACTGATGCTACAATTAAACAGCCAGTGATGGGAGTCAAAGGTCATTGTACTTTTTGCTAAACCATTGTACAACTTTGAATCAATGCTCAAACTTGTGCAACCATTTTCGTGTTGTATGCAATAGCCATGAGCAAGTTTTACGGTTAATTTACAAGATACAATTTGTGTCGTAAGGATGGCGTCACCGAGTTGCATATGACAGTTGTAGGGAAAAGTTGTACCGTCTAAATGGGCCTTTTCGATGTGATTGTATATTTTCTTTGCAATAATACTCGAGTTTACTATAGCAGAAAGCTTTCAGTTACGTCCTTTATTTATAGTTAGAATTGTAATAGCTCGTATCATTGATAAAACATACCCTACCTGTCTCAAAAGCGTAGTGTCCAGAAAACTGCGGCGTGTTGCCAAACAATGATTTTTGTGGCCATTGAAGGGGTTTTCGGGGCTGGACCTTCGCCAGTCACCCTACTTTAATTTTTTAATGTGTTCAATTCTTTCTTCACAGTGCTGATCAAGTTTTTCCATTTGCCTTTCACTTCCTTAATTGTCCTTTTTTCGTTGCCAACGCAGTTCACGGCAATTTATTAGCACACAGCCACGTTTTTCTTATTTGTTATTGAACTTGTAAATTTGCTGTTGATCAAATCTAGATTTTCTTCTACTTGGTCAATGTTGCTATCTCAATAGCGGTAAAGCTGCTTTTCCGGACTTTTTAAACAAGTGAAATTTCATTTTTCGGTTCTGTTACGGATGCCATTTTGTTGTGACTAATTGGAACAATAACAAAAACTGGTGCATCATGGGATGCTAATCGAGGATTAAGTCACGTAATCGAGTTTTGTCCTCTAATCAGCTTTGAACAACGCTTAGAAAATTTATCCCTGGTTTAGGTCTAATCCTAGTTTATTTTTTTTGCAGTTGAGATAAGCTTCGGTGGATTTAGTTCATCCTTTCTTAGGAGTATTTTGCCGTTTGATGTCCAGAAGAACTTGAACATGAGGTCTTTGAGGCATATGTTGAATAATTTCCTATTTCGCTGGGTCAGGCTCTCTGAAATGAACAGCCTCTTAGAAGATTCTCTTAGCCGATATCTCTTGATGATTTGTTGCGAAGAATTTTCTTTTCAGCGTTCAACTTGTTATGTACGTCTCGTCGTGCAAATTTAAAAATTATTACTGGAGAGTACTTGTTATTGGATCTGCGGCTTATATGGCTTATAGACAGATCTACATCGTTTACATTATTGTTCAGCAGTTTGGTTTAGGATGATAGATTGCGCCTTTTTGTAGTGCTTGTAGTTGAAGGGCTCTTTTGTTTTTTCATTCTTCGTCCGCTGTCTAAAATATAAATTAATTATTTATTTAGCTTTTTCCTTCAATTATCACAAGTCACCGTATCATCCTTAATTTCAGAATTTACCCTTATCATAAGTAATTCTCTCTAAGGACCTTTTGAGCTGTTGGAGTTTACCCCTTGTTATTTTTGTTCATTCATTTTCTACTTCATGAGTACTATGAGTTTCTTGCAGAAATGTCAATCCATTGTCTCCATCGTGTTTTTGAATCCAATTCAATATTTTTTTGTTTTTCATCAATATTCACATGGGTTAGTAGTAAGCAGGCTGGAACAGTAGTTGAGCACCACTCTCTCGCAAAATATCTCTCAACAAGAACTCTGCAAATTTCCATGATAAAATTTGCAATTAACCATAACAATAGTATCAGCATGTTCAATTATTGCTGAACCATCGGGTTTGTAAACTGACAGGGCATTATCAAAAACGTTCAACATTTCCATTCCATTTGAAGGACCTTTCAGGATATCATGATAGTCTACGCCATTCATGGACAGAGTGAAGTAAGTTCAGAGTGTAATTTGCATTCAAAGCATAGCGTTGAAACTCGACTGCACATTCACCTTTGTAAGAATGACCGTACGCGCGGGTCCAATGACACTGGACTCATTGAAGACATGAATTTTAGTATAGTCCACTGTGAGATTTGATCGAGAAAGTTATTCGTGTAATCGACAACTGCTTGTGACAATGATTTTGTCGGCACCTGTGTACCTTTTTTGTCATCATACAGTCCTCGTACAGATTTTCGCTTCAAAAAGAACTTGTTGGATTTTAAGCTTCACCATATCCTTGGTCCTTTTGTCTTGCATGTCCTTTAACGTTTTGCAGACATTTTTCCCAAATAGAGTGTCTCCATCTTCATCCTGAGCAGTACTCGCAACACGCTTCTTGCCTATGTCCTCCACCACGGAAAGAGACTTTACAAGTAGGACACTCTCCAGGTCACCTTTCATTGACGACTTACTATGCGTGACTCCACTATTCAATGATGGTAAGGGCGGCGTGGTATATGTATCATCTTTTTCTTAATCTTTCTCACCTCGACCATTCCACAAACTTTTCCTAACTCGTAATGCCTCTAATAATGACGAAACAATTTCATCTGCCATCCGTCTTGTCTACTTGTGGAAGCCGTGTGGCAATTTTGAATATTTGAAACATAAAAACTAACATGCCAGCAAATACAGTTGTAACATAAAAATTGGCCAATTTGGATCATCCACGCGATCAATTAAAAATTGCCATATACACAGTTGCCACATAAAAATTGCTCGAGAACACGGGGATTAACTAACTTTAATGTCATCATCTTCAATTAAACCATACGAAAATAAATAATACATCGAAAAAATCACAAACACACTGCTGAAAGGGCTTTTCATTAATCCGTGAAACAGATGCAAAAACGACAGAAATTTGTTCTTTATACTGATTTGATATCTTTACATTTAATTATATCAAACGCGAAAAGAAAGTGTATCGAGTGTGTGTTGCCTTTTTCCGGAAGTGTTAAATATTAACGATAAAGTTTTAAATATTAACGATAAAGTTTTAAATATTAACGATAAAGATTTAAATATTCGCGCGAGATTTGCTCTAATTCATAGGAATACCACCATTGTTTACTGGTTTCTAACTGTAATTAAAATAACGACTCGGAAGGTAAACACAATATTGGTGTCTTCATTTCACACGAAACGGTGCATTCGTCTTGTCCATGGTGTTTGAATTGCTTTGGTATGTTCTGAAGTTGAAAATACTGGAATTTTGATGGGTTTTTGACCGAAGAAAATGAAGCATTTTAAACAGCTACCACTAAGTGAAACCATTAATATCTAAATAATCGTTCCTGAAGACCAGGTTTTGACTATGTTTTCTGTGTAGGACAACTTTGTTTTTTTTATGGATAAGTATTCAGATAATTACAAGGGATATATGGAATTAATTAGCAAAAAAACCCATTGGTAATAATAAGTTATTTTGACCGAGGGAAAACATTATTTTGGACTTTTATTCACTCCAGGTTGTTTATGAAAAACAACTCCGTGTTTCTAAAACACTAGACAAATAAAACGATAAGCAGATTTAATTATATCCAGCTTTTAATAGTCATTCCATACAAATCTCTGTATTGGCTGGCCATTTTAAAGGCCAGAAATGTATGAATATTAATTAGACTAGACGCCATCTGGGCGATCACTCGGGTTTCAAATGAGACATGATGTCGTTGTTGCTAGGAACGTCTGGGATCTGACCCTCCAATTTGTACAATAAATGCGTTTTGCCGTCTTCTTTCTTGTGGTTTCAATTTTGACAACTTTCCAATTTTGATCACGAATTGGATACTGATATTTTTCTTCGTGCACGAAAATAATATCAAACGGGATGGTTAAAAAGCAATGTGGGAAGACATTTCTGCAACTTTGAAATTCTTTGGCTTTGGGATTGATTGTCTTTGATAAATGCCAGTACAAAGGGGTGGTTGTTTTGGTAGTATTTAGTGCTTGCATTGTTTTATCTGTTGACGTAT
The DNA here is from genome assembly GCA_949775045.1 of Metridium senile. Classification (NCBI taxonomy): domain Eukaryota; kingdom Metazoa; phylum Cnidaria; class Anthozoa; order Actiniaria; family Metridiidae; genus Metridium; species Metridium senile. The sequence continues at coordinate 10,853,370 of OX459107.1, forward strand.
ATGATTGGAATTTTTTTTTGGATGCTTCATCTCTCTCTTATATACAAACATAGGGCGTGGAAAGGTCATGGCTGTCAAGTAATATGGTCCAACGTTGTGGTTCATGTCTATTTGGGAGAATGGTCACTGCAGAACGTTTTAATCTAGTGAAGTTGGGTGTCCGTCGCAGCAAAGGTATTGGGGTATGTTCTAGTTACACCGTCGTTCTTCTTGCTGAAAATAAAACACCTTTTACAAAGCAGCCCAAATTCATCATTGTTATAAGTTTACCATAATCTGCTGCTTTTGAGGGACTCGTGTTTCTTGATTTGAACTTAACTGGGACTTTCTGGAGGAAAGAATATGCTTGCTGACGATCGCTTGGTATATCGCTGGGTGACTGCACACCAGTTGCTCCTCCAGCTTCCCTCTGAATTTTCTCAATAACTTGCTTTGGCGAGCTGTCTTTCCCATAGTTGCAGATCTTCTCTATTATAGATGGTTTCGTTCTGATGTAGGGTTTCTTTATTGATTTGCTATTTCAATGAACAGGAACACAATTGAACGTCTGGGAGCTTCAACGTTTTGTTTTCTTTGTACTGCAGAATGGCCAGTCTCATTAAGCTGTCACCTTTTTGAACTTTGATAACTGTTCTAGCTATACCATAATCGTTATCATCACAAATTAAGTGTCTTGGGTCGACATGAAGTAAATCTACAATAAAGACAGCATCTTGTGCAACGCCGTTCGGTACGGTTTGGCAAACCTTTTCCTTTAGTACTAAGTTTCCAATACAAATATTAAGAATTTCGTTCATAGTAGTACCCATTTTTGATGCTGAGTAAACTGGATGGGGTGATTCCAATTTTAATTAAAAAGCCTTACATGTGTTGTGGTGTTTATAGTCTGACTCAAGCATGTTAAGGCCTGGGATTTAGGGTAGTTCCGGACTCTTGCTACTGCGCATCCATTTTTTTTTTTCATCATTTATTTGCGTTTTTTTGAAAATGTATCTAAATAATATCTTAATTTGAATCCTTATCTATAACATAAGAAAGTATTATGTCATTTCATGCAACTTTGGAGGTAAAAAAAAAAATTCTGATTCAGTCGCTTGTAACTCGCCTATATGTACGGGGACCCCCAATTTTTTTCTTTTTATTCAAGACTGCATTTACTATTCTTACGATTTAGAATAAAAAATAAAATAGTCATGTTTTGATTTTCTTAAATTTTACAAATGCTACAACTCTATGCACATGTAGGGTGCGTAATTGGCGTAGAATTGTGCTTCTATGGTTCACTTATACCCATATATGGAAATGATTCAATGATTTTTATGACAGGAGATGTTAGATAACCCTTAGATCTATCGTGTGATATAATCTTATGCTTTTCCTAGCAGAGTACGTTCGCATTCTCTTGACTGCTTTGAATAGGTACTTTTGAGCAAATCACCGCAAATTATTGCAAATACCTACTTTTACTATATCTTATAACTCTTTAACCAATACGATGACCCAAATATTTTTTCACGTTTTTTGACTTGCCTAACAATGATCTATAAATGACAGGATTTATAAAAAAAAAATTCATGTAAGAAATCCAAGTATCCGAAACTACCTTAATGGTGTTTTCCTATTTTTTAATCATTTATGTTAATAAATTCCCCTTAAATGAAGAGGAATTTACTTACTCCAATGACAAAGACCCATATGTTGTTACTTTTGTTTCATTTTTGTTCATATATATAAACTTATAGAGATCAAACAATAACTTTCTTACTTGTTGTGAATGCTATAGTTGATGTGTTAAAACAGCAATGGCAATCCTTTAGTGTGTGCATTCTTCGACTTCCATCGGACATTTGTTGCCACTTTTCAAGTGAAAAGTTGGAGATATGTGCCAGTTTTCCATCTATTACCTTGTGAGTTCTCAGAAAAGTTTCTATATGGTAAAAATATTATTTTACTAATTGTCTGTGCACATATTATATAGCTGCTGCATGGCCAATTTATTGCATAATTTATTTATGTAGAGTACAAACACTAAAAGAGTAGAGTGCTTACACTATGTTCATGAAATAAAACCTAAATAGTACGTATCCAACTAACAGTTTTTATTTAGAAAGTATTATAGTCGCTATCACTATATTGCAATAAAGAAATACTTTATTATTTAGACATAAAAAACATTATCATTCAAATAAGTATGGATGATTAAAACTATTTACATCACAATCTGATAATTAGTTCATCTATTTCAGAACTATAATTAAGAAATTAATGTATTAATAAACAATAATTACCTTTATCAAGGTACATGCTCCCATAGTCTTTGAAGTTGTCATTGAAGAGATTGTGTCTGTTCTCTAGAATACGAATTCTGAATTTTGTTTCACTCTCATTTTTGTCTTTTTAATGATATTATTTACCATATACTTTGTATCCCAAAGGAATACCCTAGCAAACCCGCAATTAATTGCTTCTGTCAGTTTGTTCAGTCATACTTAAAGACATTCAAGAGAAATGGCCGGTCAAAGAACTAAATATGTGCGTGCTCTTATTACACAGACAGCAATAATGAATGCAAACACCAGTTTGTTAATTTTATTTAAAATGGGAGTGCATTAAGCGAGCAATTCAAGGTAAAAAACCTTGTAAAAAGAGAGCAAATAATACGAAAATAGCGTTATTCCAATTACTTTTTTTAGCTATCTTTTTTAACAAAAAGGAATAAAGAGACTGCAAAATGACAAATAATTTTATTAAAATTAGGTATTAGGTTAGGTACACAAAGCTTTATCATTCTTACTAAATGGGCCGGTGAGAACTAACGAATTTTATTATATGGCTTGCTGGTCCGAAAAATCTGATTGGTTCTCCGAGCGGTCGGAATCCTGCAGTTTGGACTGGATTTTGGCCCGGTCAGACCGCTCAGGACTTGCATTTTTTTATCTAAGTTTTTCGGTTATTATTTTGTTATTCTTCGTTTTACTGTAGCATTTTCGTTTGGGAAAGGATAAGGGAACAAAAAAAACAACAGAATTTAAGATCACAGTATAGACTTTTTGAAAGCTAGAAGAAATAGCTGTCACTAAACTTCAATCATCTTGAAAGGGAAAATACGTAATAACCGAAAAAGTACAGAAAAAAATATATAAAAAGGAATAGACATACTAGCCTGTCAAACATTTTGATTAAGAAGATGATATAGTTTGTCACTTCTCAGGTCTTTTGCTAATTTCCTCCATGATCGAATATTGTCTTTTCATACGAGTTATTTTGTAAGCAGACTCCATATTTTATCTTTTTACAACAACTTTTATTTACTTGTGAACTTCACTGAAAATCCTGCTGAAAGTAATCTTTCTGAACATTGACAGCTCATGTCAAAGTTAAAGCCAATCAAATTTAGCAACTCAAACTGGAGAACCAATCAGATTGCGAAGTTCAAATTGTTTGTGACGTGTGTGACAGATAAGTGGCTTTTTGATGTAAACAAACGATCGTCAACATGTTTTCAGACTGAATACAAAAGCCTTTAATCTAAATATCACGATTATTTTTCTTCAATTTCTGGTCGGCCATATAATAAATAAGTTATTGACCGAGCTTGCTCGGTTCGGATAGGAGGATATTTGGTCTCGATCTTTTTTTCGCGGCACGGACCGCGCCTTCGGCTTGGTCCATACAATCGCGAAAAAAAAGAACTCGACTTTCAATTTATAGGAAAGTTGTGAACATATACACAGTTTTTTGTAGATGCATTCGTATTATTTAACTTTTCATAAAATATCCCAAGTTCCTCGACAAGAAAAGGTTGATTTCAAAAACATTTATCAACATTTTCACCGGCCCATTTTTACTTGTTTAGGCAAGAGATAACAATCACGTGACTATAATCATTATGTTTGAGAAGACTTATGTTTTGACTTTTAAACAATACTTTACACCAGAGCATTGGGTAAATTAGTGTTCGGGAAAACTTCACCTTAATTGGAGGTAAATAAGCAGAAATATGGATAAAAAACTGAATTTGTTAACCCAGGTACCTATCCCAGGCCTTAACATGCTGAAGTAGTAATAACCTGATCTTGATTCTGGTGACTCAAGAGCTATCTCTGTACAATCTACAATTATTCTGGTATCTGAAGTTTCCTCTTAGACATTTCTGGCATTGATTTATTTATTTCTTCTCTCGGGGTCATATTGGTAGTGTACAAAACTTAAAACAATTAATAATTGAACCAGCTGATAATAACCCTTGTAACTGTGGCATTGTCACAATTAAAACGCCATCCAAGATGGGTATTTAAAAAGCCACATCGTAGTTTTGTCAAGAGTAGGAAAAAACTGGTCTTCTCCGCTCAAAAGTCTAGGTCTTCCACTTCCCTTTTTTCAGCTGACCCTCTCATTCTCACATTTTCTCCTTTTTCGCCAACAGACAGAATCTTATAGCAGGTTTTCAGTCTTTCAAAGCCTGTAAATCCTGTGTAATGCTGACAAAGCTCATTGTTTTCTTTAATAATGTTTATTCCAAATTCTTTCTCAGTTGAATTCTCTAGTTTGACTTAAGTGTCCTTCAGTACTTTTTCAATGCATTCTAAATAGATATTCATTTCTTTACTTTTTCTTTTTCGCCACATTAAACACTTTGTTCACTGCTACTAACGCACAGCTTACTAGTGTCTTTGGCTGGTTTGCTGCATTTATAGTTGCATCAACCAATACAGGACTATCAGCGTCTTTTAATGTTTTGTTAGGATGACATTCATGGTGGTTTCCTTCGCCTAGCATCTGGACGTGGCTGACCTGCTTTAAGGAGAGCAACACTATATTTTAGACTTTTACCCAGGAACCTTGAAAATATCATCTCTTTTGAAATGTTCATTTACCGCTTAATAAATCATATTCATTTTGTAATCACAATAATTTCAGACATTCAGTATTCAAATTACTTTATTATATTTCGTAATTCTTAGCTTTTAAAAGAAGAAAAATACATCTTGTGAGATGTTTAAATCAAAGGTATTTGTTCATTTTAAATTAAATGTTCATTTCAAATCGCTTTGAAAATGTTGTAAATGTGATGTTTCTATAATAACGTTTGAAAAATATCGAAAGGTCAAATGCTTCGAAGCACTACAAAAAAAACTCAGTCTTTTAGAAAGTAGTTATAAACTTTGCAATCAAATCAAAATGGCACAGTTCTAGTTTTCGTTTTCTTCATTACCTGAATCAAAGATGACTCTTCTTCGTTTCTTTGGTACTGGAGGATCTCTTGGCTCGGAATTGTGAACGTGTAACTTGAGTAGTGAATAGCTGGCGTCATTGTACTGGAAATCAACTGGCGTTCAGGTAAAAAGAGTTGGTTTTGTAAACAACCAAGTAATGGCATGTCGCTTGGGTCAATGCTCTTCCGTTGTGTCCTCCAAGTTGCCCATTATTCCAGAGCTTTTCTTGGTTTATTGGTTGGGATTTGTTTGGGCGTTTTCCCTTGCCTTGTTTACGTAACGAAATCACTACAGCGTCGTGGGTTATCTGTGAGTTGTGAAACTCGCGAGAACTAATTATGCTGCATGGATATTTTTTCTCCTTGAGGGAGCGCTCAATGGCAGTCTGCATCTAATCACACGAAGAGATTCTGGTTCATAGTGGTCGCCATCTAGCTTTTTTATTTCTGCATAAATGTTCGTCAAAAGCTTGCCAAGCTCTGCTGGGGAGAGTGTTTCAATCTTTGTGTCTACGTTACGGGCTTCACACCATTTTTCGACGACAGTCATCCATGTTTTTGTGGTACGCTTTGTATTGTGGTTTGCTGTTTTGGATTTCAATTCTTCAATGACATCATTTGACACTAGAGGGAATCTTGACTGGTCAAGTGGTTGTTCGACACTTTAATTGTTATCTGCTTACTGTGGTGGCTGTGTTGTCAACGTTGATATACATTGTTGAATTGATGTACATTTTGAATTTACATTAATATCAGGATTTAAAAATTGAAAATCGATATCCCAGTTGATTTCTGAAAGAACTTGGTCGTCTTCCTCCAACTAAATGCACTGAAACTTTACTAATACTAATTTGATTTATTTTGTAAAAAAACTAGTAATTAGTAAATTTAGTGTGCACGTGCAATCACTGAACCGTGATTATAGTTAGCGTCAAATTGCCCACGTGCATAACGCGAGCACGTGAGCATGGGATTTGCTTTGGAGCTAAAGCATGAAGTTTTATAATGCAGCAGTTTGACCTAGTCTAAAATGTAGTGGAGATTAGTTTCAAGATCCATTCCAGGAGCGAATGGAGGTCATTGTTAAGCGTCGTTTACACGAGCAATTTTTCCTTGACAAGTATCCTTGACAATTTTCAATGCTCGTGTAGACGATCAGCAAGTTTTCCTTGACAATTTTAAATTGACAAGGTTTCCTTGCTCGTGTAGATGATGAACAAGTTTTCCTTGACAAGTTTAGGTTGTGCCCGCAATGCCTTGCAATCAGCAAAGTACTAACAAAATATTGGTTCTAGTCCCTTGTCGAGTAACAAACAAAATGGCGTTTACTTTGACTGATCGTGCGAAAAGACTGGGAACTAATCTCATTAATATTCCTTGCCACATTTTCCTTGATGTCCGTCTACACAAGCAAATTTCATCCTTGATGTTGGCTTTTCCTTGTCAAGGAAAAATTGTTCATTTTACTCCATCTACACGAGCAATTTGTCCTTGTCAAGGAAAACTTGTCAAGAAAAAATTGCTCGTGTAAACGCCGCTTTAGTTTATTAACGTTTAAAGCCAGTTAGAGTATTTGTAAGGTGAGCTACAATAGAGTAAGTAACACTTTTTTTAGTGTGCTTTGATTTTGCAGCAGCAAATGAATAAATACACTTTTAATAAATACACTTTTAATAAATACACTTTTTTTTTTTATATTTTTTAATTTGCATTTAAAAAGGTTTTTACTTGTGAATTGTGGTTATTTTAGCTTAAAGGCCCGGGCAAACGGTTTCAACATTTGCTTCAACATCCGTTCGATTTTGTTGAACGGCAAGTTTAAACGCTATTAAACTCTTTCAACATTGTTGAAACGTGTTGAATCGGTGATGAATTGATGTTGAAAGAGTTAAAAAGCGTTTAAACATTGCCATTCAACAAAATCCAACGAATGTTGAAGCAAATGTTGAGACCGTTTGCCCGGGCCTTCACATGTGTCAAGTGTCTTGATTTTGCAGCAGCGCATAGGAATAAAGACTCGAAAACAATTTTACTTGTGTATTGTGGTTATTTTAGCTTTAGATGTGTCATGTGTCTTGATTTTGCAACAGCACGAACGAATAAAGACTCGAAAACAATTTTACGTGTGTATTGTGGTTATTCTAGCTTTACATGTGTCTTGATTTTGCAGCAGCGCGAACGAATAAATACTCGAAAACAATTTTACTTGTGTATTGTGGTTATTTTAGCTTTACATGTGTCTTGATTTTGCAGCAGCGCGAAGGAATAAAGACTCAAAAACAATTTTACTTGTGTTTTGTGAATTTTTAGCTTAAGATGTGTCATATGTCATGTGTCTTGATTTTGCAGCAGCGCGAAGGAATAAAGACTCAAAAACAATTTTATTTGTGTATTATTGTGATATTTTTAGCTTTAGATGTGTCATGTGTCTTGATTTTGTCAAAAAGTGTCAAATATCACAAGATTGAGAACATATTTTACCAAACAAATTTGCCAGCTCAAAAATACGTACAGTAGCGACTGTTTGGAGCTTTTTTTCTTCGAAGAAAGATGAAAACTGAATATTTTATAGATTTTTCAATTATTTTCAAGTTTTTACTCGATTTTAAAGTACATCATATTAAAACATCTGTATCGCCAATGGTACATGACCTAGCTCAAAGCTATTGTACATGAGGAAAGAGGGATACCCATAGCTTAGTTTTCAGTGTCAAATAACATTTTGGGGCAAATCATAAACACAGCTTGGGAAGCGATGAATGTTGACCCAATTTTAGTCATATTTGACCTCAATTTACTACGCGATATGTGTACATTGAACGATTAAACTTACCGAAGTCATGCTTCTATCCCCTGTAATTCACAAACAAACATCTCCTTGCCATGATACAATACTTTATTTATTTATTTTTTTGAGCGGGTACATTCCGAGGAAATGTCTTGAGAGAAGCTCGGAACCATTTGAATTAGGTCCGATCATTATTCCAACCGAAGCCAAGGTGGATCAGCTATCATTCTTTTGGTCATGAAGTAAAAATATTACAACTGCCAGCTGTATGTATTACCTGACCTTAGTACGTGAACTTCAGAGTGAAATACTGTTGTAAGTGTACAGTATTTCACCGCCAATTGACTATTAGACACGATCGATGATACAACTAAAACTTTCAGACAAACATACAACCGCGAAAGAATGCGTGACATGAACACAGGAACCCAAAAGCGGCTCGATTATAACGCAATACTGAGAAATTGGGACAAATATTTATCTTTAATACTATATTCGCATTTGTTTACATGGTTGTCCCTGTCTTTGTAACTACTACAGTAATTCTGTTGTAACTAACAGAAACACAAGTCTTATATACCTGGTACTGGATATTATATACACCCTTTCCGAGAAACTTTGTCACCAGTGAATTGAAAAGCCTACAAGCTACAATCATGCGTGCAAGAAATACACATGATGCCGTAATTTTAGATCGTGCGCCAATCATAGATTAATGATGTTTTTTTCTGTTGTAATATTTAGACGTTAGAACGTTGTTACAGATGTTACATTATATCAAAGTGTGGCTTTGACGTCTATAAATAGGATTGCTTATCTACGGTCATCATTAATTAAGAGCCGTTCCACGTAAGCTTCGAGTAATTTCAAAAATGGTCCGATACAAACCCACCTGAAACTTTGCATGGTGAAAGGTAGTCATGAGCAAGTCATCATATGGGCATTATTTAGTCGTTTCATTTTAAAGCGGTCACGTGACATCCGTTCAAAGTTTGACCTATTTTCGGCCTAATTTTGCCGTCTGAATTTTCGAAAATTTGTAATGTTTATAAGTCTCGTGCGGCGTTTTCTCTGCATATTTTGTAATCAAATTTACATGGTTTATAGAACCTCATTACAGCTTTTGAACAGTATGTTTTATTTTGATATATCGTAATATTTTAATTTTTTATGGATATTTGAAGTAAGAGCATTTTCGGGTGGTCGTGAAAACCGTAATTTTGGTACTTTTCATAATTATTTTTTTCATACATGAGTTCTGATTTCCTAATAACTATTTATACCGAAATGAAGAGGAATAGTTGTACTTCAACTCCAATGAAAAACATTTCTGGGCACTTTGCGTTTTGGCTACAAAATATCATCGTAAAATGCAAGAAATATCAAAATCAACAATATCGATGGACATTATATACATCCACATTACATTGGTTTTAAATCATAAAACATACATTAACTGGTTCAAAAGTAATATTAGAATGTAATAAAACGCAAATGCATCGATGAAAAGATCATTTTTCCAGAAAATTTGAATGTAAACACTATTTTATCATATATGCAAATTTGCATTTCACAGCGAGGTCACTCGCTTACTCACCTCCACTCCCACGGGATATGGTAGATTGTCGAAAAGCTTCGATTTTGCCAATATAATCACCAAGAAAAATAGCATTTGATTAAAATTCAATTTCAATCTAATAAACATGGAAAACTAGCCTTTGAAATATTAAGGGACAATTACTCATGTAAGCAGTGACCATTACTTTTCTATGTGTTGTAGATTTCATCAGTCTTACATCGTGAGTCTTACCCGATTATTCTCTGTAAATCACTGGTGTATATTTATAATCACATATCCACAATTATTTTTAATTGAAGTTTTATAAGTAATTAAAATGTTTGCTTGTGATTGTGCATGGTCTACGAACATTTCTAATAAAAACTTCAGGATTTGCATAAATTCCGCTTTTGAGCCTCAAGTTTTAAGATTATTATGTTTCAAACTTTTAAAACTTATAAATCAGCCTCATTTCTTTTAGGTGTAAAGTTGTTATACAGTTTTTCCACATTTTATGCGGTTTTCGATAGATTACAAAATTAGTATAGAAAGCTCCCTATCCCGGTTAGGCTCCCCCCCCCCCCCTCCCCTCGGGGTTACGCTAACAAGTTGTGCATGTTCACGATTGGCTATTTGCCACTGAAGGATTTACCTAGATATATACACCTACTTGCAAGAACGTTGTCATACGAAAAAAGAACATTTGTATTTAGTGTGTTAGGAATAAATTAAAAGTACAAAAGATGATCACTGAAGCTGAACTCTTTCTTTTGTACTTATAATTTATTCCTAACACACTAAATACAAATGTTCTTTTTCGTATGTCAACTTTCTTGCAAGTAGGTGTATATACAATATATAATTTACCTGCTCTATACAAAATCAATTCAACCTGTAAAGACTTAAAATGTAAACAACCAGAGAAACTCTCTTAGCCTCTATTTAGTATATTTGAACCACAATTAAGACCGAGTGAGTTATTACAAAACAAGCGAGGTTTCTGATGGTTGCGATTCCTCCTTCGTGCAAGGCACGTCGGGAATTCTCGTTGTAACATACCGGCCCCGAATGAGCCACTGGCTAATTCTAATTACACTTTACAACGAAACTATCTAGTACAAACAATTTAAACGTTATAACTGTCAATGTTCTTAATTGAGTTGTCCTTCCAGTAGACACAGTTTCCTCACATCTCTTCGTAGGGTAGTAGTGGCAGTTTTGACCAGTAGTTGTCTGACCATTCCATGCTTGTCAGGGTAAACTTCTTGGACAACGCCCTTAGGCCATTCTCCTCTTTTCACTCTGTCGTCCACGACCAGTACAAGATTACCAACTTTGAAATTACGGTGAGGAACTGTCCACTTCTGCCTGAGTTGTAAGGTTGGCAGGTATTCACGGATCCATCTCTTCCAAAAAGCATTGGCTATGGCTTGCGCTGCTCTCCAACGCTTGTTGTAGACGTCGTCTTTAGCTACAACATCTAGGGGTAGACTGGCATTGCTCTTTAACAGCAATATCTTGTTTGGCGTCAATGCTTCTGCATCAAAGGGGCTGTCAGAAACAGGCGTTAATGGACGGTCGTTAAGGATTCTTTCTACCTCTGCCATGAGGGTCAATAGAGTCTCGTCTGATACAATCTGTTCCTGCAGTAAGGCTCTCAGTATCTTTCTCACCGACCTGATCATGCGCTCCCACACTCCTCCTTGATGACTAGCTTCGGGTGGATTGAAGTGCCACTGGACTTCATCGCGCCGTAGACGATTACCAATCTTGTCTTGATTCAAGCGTAGCAAGGCTTCACGAAGCTCTCTCTCGGCGCCTTTAAAGTTAGTGCCATTGTCACTAAAAATTTCCTTTGGTACACCACGTCTTGCCACAAATCGTTGGTATGCGCAGATAAACGAATCACTTTCCAGGGTATGTGCAATTTCTACGTGCACAGCTCTGACGGAAAGGCAGGTAAATAAACAGCCGTAACGCTTTACTCTACTGCGGCCTTGTTTAACACTTAGTGGACCAAAGTAGTCTACTCCAACTCTTGTAAATGGCGGTTCTGAGGGAACGAGTCTGGCTGCTGGGAGAGGTGCCATCATCTGCTTACCAGGTCTTGCGTTTCTTTTCTTACAATCGACACAATTGCCGATTACTCTCCTAACTGCGGAGTGTCCTTGTATAATCCAATACCTTTGTCGAATTGTTGCTAACACTTGAGTAGGACCTGAATGTCCTGCAATTACATGGTAACTTCTTACCAGTAGATCTGTAATATGGTGCTTGTTGGGTATGATAATAGGATGTTTTGCATCAAACGGTAAAGATGCTTTCTCGAGTCGTCCTCCTACTCTAAGTAGCCTGTTGTGGAGAACTGGGTTAAGTTTGCGCAAGGCACTGGTTGCACTCACAGGTTTAGTGGATTGTTCATTCTTTGTCTTGAGAATGGCATACTCATCTGGAAAGGCTTTCAATTGAACGTGAATCACTATCACTGCTGTAGCTTGCGTTATCTCGTGGACAGTCAGAGGTCCTTGTGATAGAGTTCCTTTGAGCCTTTTAGGTAGATACTTGTGACACATATAAGCTTTGAAGCGGATAATCCACGCAACGGCCTTCTGTAGTCGATACCACTCCGAGTAACGATTAAACAGAGTAGTAATTTTGTCTTCTTGCTTGGATATAATATTGACTTGGACTTCTTTCTTTACTTCGGGATCATCTGCCGACAGTTCTGAGATAACATCTGGTGTTGCTGGCCAAGTACTCTCGTGAGACCAAAGGAATTCTGGTCCTCTTAGCCATCGGTTGAGTTTGTCGGGGTTACAGTCGTTGATACCACGCGAGGCAATATCAGCTGGGTTGATTGCTGTATTTACGTAGCGCCACTGTGACGTTTGTGAACTTTCTTGGATTGCGCTGACTCTGTTTGCGACGAATGTCTGAAAACGTCTTGACTGATTTCTTAAGTACTGTAACACAGATGTTGAGTCAGTCCAATATGTTGTACTGTCAATATGATAATCTAACGCTTGACTGATGATACTGTTCAGCTTGGTTGCAACTACAGCTGCTGATAGCTCCAGCCTGGGAATAGTAACTGTCTTCATAGGTGCGACGCGGGATTTCCCTATAACGAAGGAACAATGTATATTGTCTTTAGAGTCAATAAGACGTAGGTATGACACTGCACCGTATCCAGTTTGAGATGCGTCGCTAAAATGATGTAGTTGAACTTCTCGTAGCTGCTCGAAGTCTGGTGGTTTAAAACAGCGTGGTACTGACACAGCTTGTAGCCTTGGTAGGTTGTTCAGCCATGTTTCCCATTCAATAAGCTTGGACTCTGGAACTCTTTCATCCCAGCTATAGTTCAAACTGCAAAGATTCTGTAGAAGTTGTTTGGTAGGTAGAATGATAGGTGCTACAAACCCTAACGGGTCATACATAGAGCTTACAGTAGAGAGGATACCTCTTCTAGTTGGTGCTTTTTCCTTCTCTACAGTTCTGAAATTAAAAGTGTCAGTTTGCATGTTCCACTGTAGTCCTAGAGTAGATTGAATTAATGGTTCTTGTAGATCCAGGTCGAGCAGCGACGTTGCTCTGTCTTTCTCTGGTATTGTAGCCAATACTTGTTTACTGTTACTGTTCCACTTCATCAAATTAAATCCTCCCTTTGAAAGAAGATCTCGTAGTTGCTTCACAAGTATGATGGCTTCATCTGTAGATGGAACAGATTTTAGGCAATCATCAACATAAAAGTTCTTGTTGACTGTTTCAATTGTTTCAGTGTCATAGTCATTCTGATTGTCGTGGGCTGTTTTACGAAGTGAGAAACTTGCACAGCTTGGGGAAGATGTAGCCCCAAAAAGGTGTACCAGCATCTGATGATCAGTTGGCTCCTTTGTTAGATCTCCGTCAGGCCACCACAAGAATCGTAATGAGTCTGTATCGTCTGGGCTCACCCGAACTTGATGAAACATTCCTTTCACATCTGAAGCTAAGGCAATGAGTTCCTGTCGGAATCGCACGAGTACTCCGACCAAGCTGTTCGTAAGGTCCGGTCCTTGCAGTAAGTTGTCATTTAAAGAAGTACCTTCATAACGAGCAGCACAGTCAAAAACAACCCTCACTTTGTTAGGCTTTAAAGCATGTGTAACGGGGTGGTGTGGTAGATACCATATACGGTCAAGTTTCTTGTCAGCTATCTCGTTGTCTGTTAACTCTCGAGCATGATTGTCATTAATGTAACTGTTCATAGTCTCTTTATACCTTTCTAGCAGTCGCGAGTCTCCGAGTAGGCGCCTCTTCAACGAGCGAAGTCTTCGTTCTGCAGAGACCCGGTTGTTTGGTAGCTTCAAGTTTGCATCCTTCCATGGGAGACCAAGTTGATAGTGACCGTCGACGAGTTTGACAGTTGATTCCATCAAAAGCAATGCTTTCTTATCGTTGAGTGACATGGTAGCATTCGCATCAACTGCAGGATCGTTGAATTCGGCGGTAAACATCCTCTCCACTTGTTGGTGCAAGAGTTCGTCGTCTCGACGCAGGAAGTTCACACTCACATTGTCATCACATTCAGCTGTACCGAGAGGTCCCATCACTGTCCACCCTAGAGGTGTACGTATGGCATACGGTTGACCCCTTTTACCTCTTCGTTGTTCTAGGGCCCAGTGTGCATCAGGTATATCACTGCCGATTAAAATGGTCACTTCCTTGTCCTCCAAGCAGGATATTTCGATGCCGTTGAGGTGTGGCCACGAGGCAATGTCTTTGTCGGTTGGAATACTCTGAGATGAAATGGATAACTTGTCCACTGTCCATACATTATCAAGATCAATAACTTCTGTTGTACAAGTTCCTTTAATCGTAAGCTTTACTTCACGTCCCGTCCGTTTAGTAGTTTGTCCATTTACCGTTGAGATAGAGAAGTCCTTCGGAGTGCTTTGCAGTCCAAGTTCATCAACCAGATGTTCAGTACAAAGTGTAACATCCGAACCTGGATCAAGAAGAGCATATGTCTCTATTTGTGCCGATCTGCCGTCGTCTGACATCACTGTAACTGGGACGGTGCGAAGACTTACTCTGGCTCTTTTGTTGGTACTGGTAGAGCCGCAATGACCGGTAGCTCCGGCCCCATTTGCTTGACTAGGGGTAGCTTGTGGCAAGTTCCATGCATTTGTAGTAGATGTAGTAGGTTGAACATTGTTTGTAACGTCACTATACTGAACTATTGGGTGTAAAAATGTGTGATGTTTCCGACCACACCCTTGTACTCTACACGTGTTATCACTCCTACAGTTAGCTGCAAGATGATTTCGTCCAAGACAATTATGGCACAGTCTTGCTTGCATTGTAAATTCCCTTCTTTGTTGGGGTGTCTTTTCTTTGAATTTTTCACAACGTGTCAGCTTGTGTGGACCCGAACACATTGGGCATTTTGATGTTAAGTTTTTCGCGTCACGTGTTTGTATATCAGCTGGTGTAGACTCGAACGCATGTGTAGCTAGAGTTGTTGCCTTCGTTGTATGTCCAAAGTTGGGTTGCCTTCTGCCGAGAGTGTTCTTGTAACGGTTCAGGGGGATGTCTCTGTCAGGGGCTGAACCAACAATCATGCCGTACATAGTATTAGCAAGTGTAGCTCTTTCGTCGATGAATTTTGTTAAATGTTCAAAGTTAGGTTCTGTTCCTCGAGCAATGAGTGTTCCTGCCTTATCGGCCCATTTACCCTGTAGGTGCACTGGTAGACGTTTAACAACTTTTACAAGATTATCCGAGCTGTTAATATCAGCTTCAAAGCCCATACTGGCTAATGTTAGCTGACAGTTCTGCATTTGTGAGGCTAACTCTGTAAGACCAGCTGCATCTGAAGACTTTAGTTGAGGACCATTCACTAGACGATTGATGTACGCATGAGCAATCACATGTTTTTGGCCATATCGTGAGTGGAGAATTTCCTTGGCTTTCTCATACGCTTTCTCTTTGTCGTCAATAATAATACAGTTCTTAATCGCTTCACGTGCTTTTCCAGAGCATTGCTGAATTAGATATGTCAGCTTGGAGTCTGCATCAGTTAGTTGGCGTTCAATATTGATTTCAAAGTTCTTTATAAATGTCCAGTAATTGACAGGATTACCATCAAATGTTAAGAGTTCCTTTTTAGGCATCTCAAATCCAACCCTGAGTGATGTAGCCATGAGTGACATAGCTTCTTGCTGTTGTTTTAGTAGTAACTCTAAGTCCTTTCTTTCAACCAGTTCACTGGTAGTAGACACATGAGATGATAACTTGCTTTCATTTACTATCACAGGGTCTTCTTTGAAATCTTGATTAGTATTAACATCTGTATGAGGGGTAGAGGTCATTGGCTCTGGCTGAGGTAGCAGGTCCTTTGTCCATTTTAGCTTGAAGCATGATGGTGTCATTAATACACTCTTGACACTGTCCTGATCGTCCTCGACCTCACACCTTGCTGATGGGATCCCTTTGTTATTAGTTGCTCTTTCAATTTCGATCTCTTTCTGTTTAATATCCTTTAGAATATTCAATTGTTCGTTTTTAATGTCAGCAATTTCACGTTGTAATTGCGTTTGTCGTACAAGACGTTTATATTCCAGTTCGAGGCGATCGACAGCTTCTGTCATGCTATCGATACTTGCTTCACTACGTGTTTCCAGCTCAATTCTAGTCGGGGATTTTGTAATTAAATCCTGTTGTTCGATGGAATGTGTTGAATGACGTGCTGGTGAATTAAAACGATCAATCCACTGTTCGTAGTAATTGTCAAAATCCCTTTTAACACACACGAGTTGTTCGTATGCTTGTAAAGCATCACTCTTTTCATTATCATCATCCAAAATAAGAAAGTATTTTTCATGAACGTGAACACAATTTTTGTATGCGTTGTCTAGTGTTTGTTTACGAATCATTACCTGGTTGAGATTACACGGGTCGAGCATTAGAGTTTCCATTTCTCGGTAGATCCTGCTAAGATATCCTAGATGACCAGATTTAGACTTCTTAAGATAGCAAAGTTCGTCGACTTTAAGTTGTCCCAATGTCTTTTCGGTAGCGGGCGGCCGTCCCGTTGATCGTGTCACTCGTTGTGACTGACTGAAATCCACAGCATCTTTGCGGCGTGTAGACATGATTTTCTTTCACAAGCACTGTTCAATTTGATCCAGTGTAAGAATAAAGGCCTTGGGTACTCACAAGAAGAAGTCGTTCGTAGTCATAAGCAATTTTAAAACGTTGCAGAATCGTCGAGCTGGTCAAAGTTGGCGGCGAAGATGACAAACGTGTGTAAATAAACACACGTGGCGAGACAAGATGTTGACTGTAAATGACTCTAAATCACTGTAGAATCTCATCAGAAACTTGAATGTAAAGACTTAAAATGTAAACAACCAGAGAAACTCTCTTAGCCTCTATTTAGTATATTTGAACCACAATTAAGACCGAGTGAGTTATTACAAAACAAGCGAGGTTTCTGATGGTTGCGATTCCTCCTTCGCGCAAGGCACGTCGGGAATTCTCGTTGTAACACAACCTCTGTTTTTACTTCAGAACGACACAGTTGCAACTGCTTCATATGACCATGGATGTTTTTTTTGTGCAAGATAAAAGAGTAACAATTTTGTCCACAAGTATCTGATCATGCTCAGGTGTGAAACACGGGCTGCAGTCAGGATATCCCCTATTTTACTAAAACTGCAGGTCGTGCACATCTTCACATTTACCGCTATTTTGTACTTATTTATCTTTTTAACTGGACATAAAATGCACGACCAGTGGACGCATTCTATGATTTGGTTCAATTTCAAAGATTGACAATTCCATGCCGACATAAACATCAGATTAAGCACATCGAAGGATGTAAAGAATATCTAACATAAACCGAACTACGTTGTTTCTGCCTTCTCCGATGATCATCAGGTAAAATACTGATAAACATTTACAAATACATCTTTAATTGTACGATTTTTTTTTCAAAAGTTGCACCTTTGAGTAAACAGGTCGACTTCTTACACATTAGCGGCAAGTGTCATTTACATCAAATCAGATCGGTATTTATGCAAATCCTGAAGCTTTTATTAGAAATGTTCGTATACACCATGCACATTCACAAGCAAACATTTTAATTACTTATAAAACTTCAATTAAAAATAATCGTGGATATATGATTATAAATATACACCAGTGATTTACAGCGAATAATCGGGTAAGACTCACGATGTAAGACTGATGAAATCTACAACACATAGAAAAGTAATGGTCACTGCTTACATGAGTAATGTCCCTTAATATTTAATATTTCAAAGGCTAGTTTTCCATGTTTATTAGATTGAAATTGAATTTTAATCAAATGCTATTTTTCTTGGTGATTATATTGGCAAAATCGAAGCTTTTCGACAATCTACCATATCCCGTGGGAGTGGAGGTGAGTAAGCGAGTGACCTCGCTGTGAAATGCAAATTTGCATATATGATAAAATAGTGTTTACATTCAAATTTTCTGGAAAAATGATCTTTTCATCGATGCATTTGCGTTTTATTACATTCTAATATTACTTTTGAACCAGTTAATGTATGTTTTATGATTTAAAACCAATGTAATGTGGATGTATATAATGTCCATCGATATTGTTGATTTTGATATTTCTTGCATTTTACGATGATATTTTGTAGCCAAAACGCAAAGTGCCCAGAAATGTTTTTCATTGGAGTTGAAGTACAACTATTCCTCTTCATTTCGGTATAAATAGTTATTAGGAAATCAGAACTCTTGTATGAAAAAAATAATTATGAAAAGTACCAAAATTACGGTTTTCACGACCACCCGAAAATGCTCTTACTTCAAATATCCATAAAAAATTAAAATATTACGATATATCAAAGTAAAACATACTGTTCAAAAGCTGTAATGAGGTTCTATAAACCATGTAAATTTGATTACAAAATATGCAGAGAAAACGCCGCACAAGACTTACAAACATTACAAATTTTCGAAAATTCAGACGGCAAAATTAGGCCGAAAATAGATCAAACTTTGAACGGATGTCACGTGACCGCTTTAAAATGAAACGACTAAATAATGCCCATATGATGACTTGCTCATGACTACCTTTCACCATGCAAAGTTTCAGGTGGGTTTGTATCGGACCATTTTTGAAATTACTCGAAGCTTACGTGGAACGGCTCTTAACACCTACAGCGCACGATATAAAAATCAAGGTATATACGCCTCTCCGTACCTCTCTAAAATCGAAATTTCACTGTCTATCATATAGTCTAAAAAATGAGTTTTCTCGCCATTAATTTTCAAATAGCTTATAGATTTTATTTATTTTTTCACATAATACGGGTTTTTATCGTTTACAGTGTTTCTAAAAGTGACATTTTAGTGGCAATGAGATAAAAAAAGTTATGGGTGAAAAACTACCTCAGACAATCATGTGCAAAATTGTTGGGACATTGTCACTTTTTTTATGAGCGTTTTCGTTTTCGTTTCAAAAAATATACAAAATCTATCAATTTGATTTGCAATCCCCCTTCCCCCCTAATCAATGTGGATGGGTCTTTCAAATGACAACCGTTTCACATTCCCACAATTCAACATTGAAACGGGGGAGAGGGGGAAACGGAAAAATGATGTTGAAATATTTTTCATGTTAAAACCAGATTATGTCCCAAGGTATTTTGCACATGATTGTAGCTAGTAGCGCAGGGGATTATAGGTTACCTTTGTATACTTGATTAGAACGCAGGGATTTCATGGCCACATTGCTACACTTGTCAATATGTTATTGAGAAATGTCCAGTTTGACTTATCAAACAACAAGAAAGTTGTTCTGAATGCACATTTAGTTTCTGAACTGATCCATGATACTTTTCGCCACTAGTTTGTGTGCTTTTCACAGGTGACAGACTTTCTCGGAAAGGGTGTACACCTATTTCAATTAACGTTGTCCATCTGGAATGGTTGACCTGAGACCGATAGGAATTGTGGGAGCTCGTTAAACTGCAAATACACTATTATAATCACACTTGAATATTTTAAAATGTTTACTTCTGAAATACTGTTATCTGGAATTCAGAACCATTCAAGTGTGATTAAAACAATGTATTTAAAATTTAATGAACTCCCACAATTCCTATCGGTCTCAGATCAACCATTCCAGATGGACAACGTTAATTGAAATAGGTGTATACGACTTATTCGTCTCATAATGTACTGCGGCTAATCAGGAATGGGCTCCTGGGCTAACCCAACTTATCAAACAGAGAAAAAGCGCACAACAAAACTGTATTGCAACGATATGATATTCATCATTTATATAATTATTTTCAATTTTCTACATTTTTTTTATTCTTTCTATTCACATTTTCTATTTCCTTGCTTTAAGTCTTTCTGTTTCCATTATTTATGTTCCCATTTTTTTCAGCATTTTTTTTATCATTTCCATTTCCATTTATTTTTTCTTTCAGCATTTATTTTTCATTGTTTCTTTTCCCATTTTCTTTTTTTCAGCCTTTTTCAATTATTTCTTTTCTTTCTTTCTGTTTTCTTTCTGTCTGCATTTCTTTTTTATTTGTTATTTCTATTATTTTTGATTCTGGGGATTAGTTGCAGGCTCTGTCCGTCTCTGTTCTTTCAATTTATCGGCATATGTAGAGTACAAATACTAACATAAATACCTCTAAATACTGCTAAATTATGCAAATTCTTTTGTTCTCTATTGTTTAATCAACACTATTTAGTGGTAAATAGTACAAAGTATTGCACACTTTTAGTGTTTGTACTCTAAGTGAATTATAAAAATACTTCGAGAAAGGAGACGGACAGAGCCTTAAAATCGAGTAAAAACTTGAAAATAATTGAAAAATCTATAAAATATTCAGTTTTCATCTTTCTTCAAAGAAAAACAGTTCCGAATAGTCGCTACTGTACGTACTTTTGAGCTAGCAAATTTGTTTGGTAAAATATGTTCTCAATCTTGTGATATTTGACACTTTTTGTAGTGCACTCAATCGACCTTTGAAAACCAGAAATGACGCCAATTTTGGCGCCGTGTGCCTTAAATATTTATCTGATCGAGCTAAATATATACTTATAGCAATGGATTCAGCGTTCGAAACTGGTTCTACATGCCAATTTTAAGGAATTTGACAAAAAATCATTTTGCAAGTCATAGGAGACCCTATGGGCAAATCCCTCTTAAGTACCTAGATAGATAGATAGATACATGTAGTTAAAATTAAACTAAAACTACTTATTTATAATACAAGCGAATTATGTTATCTATGTTTAAAGCTAAAATATATTTACAACTATATCAACTGTTGTCAATGCACCATTTATATGACTTGATCTGCTTTTTAAAGATGTTAAGCGAACGTTCTTCTTTAAGTGATTCTGGTAGAGAATTCCAAAGCTTTGCGCCAGTAAAAGCAAAGCTGTTTCTATAGTAATTTGTTCTAGCTTTTGGAATTTTTAGATCATTTGAAGAACGCCGCAAATCGTATGAATTTTTCCAGATTTGTCGTGGAAACATATCGGTTAGATAAGGAGGGGCTAAACCATTTACGATCTTAAACATCATAATTGCTTTTTGTTGCAGTCGTTTTTCATTTAGTGGAATCCAATTTAGATCTTGGAAAATTTTGCTTGTGCTCTTGTTATTATACGTGCAGCTCGATTTTGTAATTTTTGTAGTTTGTTTGCTAAAGTTTCATCTATGCTGTCCCAGACCAGGCAGCAGTAATCAAAGTATGGTTCGATTACTGTCTGATATATTTTGTTTAAGTATGGTTTGTCTAGGACCAGTTTGATTTTCTTTAGCATTGATAAACTACTTGCAATTTTCTTTTTTATATATTCTATGTGTGGTCGCCATGTCAAGTTTTCATCAACATAGACACCTAGACATTTGGTATCGTGGGATCGTTTGAGTGCTGTACCATCCACGGCTAAACTTAAATCTGTTTGATCTAGTGTAGCAATCCTTTGTCTAGAGCCTATGACCATGAATTCGGACTTGACGGCGTTTAATGTCAATTTATTTGCGTCGAGCCAAATGGCTACTTTTTTCAAATCAAAGTCCATTTGTTTGTTAAGGTCTGATAATCCGCAGTCAGAAAATGTAAGAGTACTATCATCAGTATATAGCCTGACCGTACTGTAGTCGAGACAGTTCGGTAGGTCGTTAATATAAAGAAGGAATAGAATAGGTCCCAAAATTGTCCCTTGCGGGATCCCATGTGTGATTGGGCGAGAATCTGAAAGGACTCCATTGACAGTGCACAGTTGTGATCTGCCAGTTATGTACGATGTGAACCATTGTCTGACGGCGGGTTCAAACTCGAAATATTCCAATTTAGTTAATAGTATTGTATGGTCAACGGTGTCAAATGCTTTTTTCAGATCTTTAAAACTCATCGACAATGATGAGCTTGGGGTTGGGTGCACAGAGGTAAGCTTGATGCGCTATCTCGCTTACCCCAAGGAGGTAACCATGGCAACCCTGCCAGAGTCCACCACCTAGCACCCGTCACACTGACAATGTCAGTGGAATACTTACCTGATGATAATGGAAGTTACTAACTACTATATAACAAGGGAGAGGCGGGAGGGAACAAATGCTGTATACAACAGAGTACTGCAATCGTTGAAGACAACTAGCAAAGCACGAGGGACTGGTAGTGCGGGGAGTCCCAGCTAATGTCAGGGCACAAGAACAAACCGCTGACCTGCTTGTCTCGGTTCTAACTAGCCTAAATTCCATTTAGGCACATTTAAAACTCATCGACAATGATGAGCTTGGGGTTGGGTGCACAGAGGTAAGCTTGATGCGCTATCTCGCTTACCCCAAGGAGGTAACCATGGCAACCCTGCCAGAGTCCACCACCAAACGGAACTCCATTGTGCTTGGAGAAGGAGGGACTAAGGACTGGGTGACATGGGACCTCCGCACCAATCACGAACCCCAAGCACTACAGAAGTTGATAATAATAATAATAATGATAAGGATAATGATAATAATAATAATGATAATAATTGTCATAATAAAAATAATCAAGAATTTATTACTTCGACCCACTATAGGGCATTTAACTGTCATTATAAATCCAGATAGTAAAGATGGTTAAGTTAGGTTTTGAGATAGGTTGGCTAAGTTTTCAGCTGGAGTCCTGATGTACACTTGATACGCGTTGCTTTTCCAGCGACCGAGGGCTTGAATAAGATGATCTGCCACGCCGTTGCGCGCTGCTACTGTTGCCGCTCCAATGCGAAAGCTATGACTAGAAAAGTTCCCAGGGATGCCAGCTGCCAGTACAATTTCCCTTAGCCAACTTGTGAGAAAAGGACGCGTAAGGGGCGTACCATTCTTTAGGACGAACAGTGGACCGGGTTTGTTTCCCCTGAACACCAGATATGAAAGCATGGCTTCGACTGCACACAGAGGAGAGCGTCCCTTGCCGATGTGGATGAAACAACCCTTGCGGAAAGGATCCGTCTTGCTTGCTTTTATTCGGATACGAAGACAAGATGGAGTCGAGCTTGGATCCACGGCTATATCGTCCAGTCCTAAGTGAATAGACGACGAGAAGGACGACAAGTTGGGCACTGTAAACTCTGAAGATCTCAAGAATCCAAAGTAAGCTAGAGTACATGCTGCCCAAAACATAAGGTGGTCGTAATTGGTCATCTGTAAGGAACTAAAGATTACTAGCATGATACTGTCCGTGACGGGCAAACGTTGCGCAACGTGAGTACCTTGAGTGCGTTTGATTCCTCGGACAACTCGTTGTAGCCGGAGACATTGTTCTATCGGGTCTGGGAAACCTTGTTCGATATGAAGGGCTCGTACGGCAGATAGATATACTTTTATAGAAGAGTACTTAAGAGACTGCCAAGAATGTTGTAAAAAGGCACAACGTCCATTCGTCGGTGGGACACGGTGAACCCGAGGGATGAATCCTATTCCTTTGAGCACAAAAGTCTATAAACTTTGCTTGCGCCGAAGCATAAGTCCTTCGAGTCGCCGGAGCTAAACCATTGACCAAGAACTTTAAACAACGGACTTCTAGTCTGTCAGTAGTAGTGGCAGTAGAAGCTCCTGCGGCATTGGTGATGGCATCGAGTTGGCCCACGGAGCTAGGCGTCGAAACTCCTGCCAACGAAAACGAGAAAGCGCGTCAGCGATCTCATTTTGCACACCTGGAATGTGTAGGGCTTTAAAGCTAAAATTATATCGCGCTGCACACATCAAAAGCGCCCTAACCAAATGCATTATACAGGGAATTTTTGATGTCTTAGCGTTTACTATGTATGCAACGGCTTCATTGTCAGTGCGAAAAAGGACATGCATTTGAGACCAATTGGGTCCCCAGGTATGCGCGGCAATGACGATTGGGAAAAGTTCCTTATAGGCAATGGATTGTTGGACTTGTCCCTGGTGCCAATAGCCGTTGAACCATTGGTTAAGATAGAAAGCTCCATATCCAATAGCCCCTGAAGCATCCGATGTTACTTCTACATCCGGCTGCGATGATAGACCAGGGAATTGCCAAAACGTAACTCCATTCCACTCTGCAAGGAAACGAACCCACCACTGGAGATCAAGACGGAATTCTCTATTCAATCTTATCGGATGATCTTTTCGGCGGAAGCAGGCCAAGAGATCGATCATGCGACGGATAAAGGCTCTGCCTGGCCATACAACCTTCGCAGCATGGTGAAGGTGACCGATCAGAGACTCTAATTGACGCCTGTTGCAATAACTGCGGGACGTCCAAGACCGTAACAGCTGATGTAAGGCCATAAGCTTTTCCTGGGGTAGACGGGCGACTTGACGACGAGAGTCCAGTTCGATGCCCAGGATAACAAGAGATTCCGATGGTCCCTCGCACTTGTCTGGATGAAGCGGAAGACCTAGCATCTTGCAGACGGCCAAGGCTTTTGAAAGGTTAGTCTGACACTGGTTGGAGTCCGGCGCACCTACGGTAATGAAATCGTCCAGATAGTGTACCAGATCAGAAACCTGATAATTGTTTAGTAAAATCCATTCCACCATGGACGCCACCGAGTTAAAAATATAAGGAGCAGACCGAAGACCAAACGGTAAGGTGAGATCCACATAGTAGTAGCCGCGCCACTTCATGCCAAGCAAGTAACGATCAGTGGGGTGTATCGCAATGTTGCGATAGGCTGCTTCCACGTCAAATTTGGCCATTAAAGCCCCTGTGCCGTACTTGCCTACCATAGTTATAATGTGGTCCATTCTAACGTACTGAAGCGAACATTCGTCTGGATCGACGCCGTCGTTCACGCTTCGTCCTCCGGGAGACGACAAGTCGAGTATTAAACGCCATTTGTTTGATTGACCCTTTTTGGGTACTACGCCAAAGCTACTGACGTGAAGGTTAGCTAGAGGCGGGGATGGAAAGGGGCCAGCCACACGTTTTCGTGCCACTTCATTAGCCAGGTAATCGTCGATGACTTTGGGATGCTGATGAGCTGAAGGCTTATTCTTTCGTGCAGATTTGAGCTCCTGAGTGTCGTGAAACCCCAATCTGAAACCGTTTCGTATGCCATCTAGCACATAGGAAACCTGTATTTGATCTGGGTGGTGCCTTAGTTCCCGGTCGAAGTTGTCTGCCACTAGAGGGGTAACGTGATTCGCGGGTGGCAACGGGTGATCTGCCGGAATGAAAAGACAAATTAGGCAAGTTGCCGTGGTACAGTTACCGCAAGTGAAGCGCACGGGTCTAAACGGAACCGGAACCGTAGTGATCTGTTATACGTGCGTATTATTCCAACCTGCTAACTCTGCCGTGATCCGCTAGGATCCCCTCGGCTAAAGAGAATAAGGCACGCTACAAAGCCGAATTGTGCGTCAAGCTACGTGCTGTTTACAACGGCAAATATGCAGATGATGCCACTGGTCCGCAATGATCAGTAACGCTTGTACATGAGCCAAAAGTGAAACTCCACAATGATCTAACACACAAAAGAGTAAACGCACGCGGAAAGCCTGGCGATGTTAAAAAGATAAATATATCTAGAGCTTCAACTACGCTGTGATCTATAATGGCTTTATACGGCTTTAAATATCTTGGGCCACGGTTCCGCAAATATCTATTGTGCGTGCGCCCGCATATATTTATGATGGATCCGCAATTGTCAATCGGCCACGAAGAGCAAGGCATGCGATAGGCTTAACTATGTCCAACTGCTTATTTTATTCCAAAACTTGTATATATCAAAATCGATAGATCCGCGGTGATCTATAATGCATACATACGCATATAATTATGATAGATCCGCAGTGATCCATCAGCCATGAAGAGTACGGCACGTGATAGGCTAAAATATGCCCAACCGCTTGTTTTATTTTAAGGCGAGTATATATCAAAATCTATAGATCCGCAGTGATCTATAATGCATAAACACGACATAATTATGATAGATCCGCAGTGATCCATCAGCCATGAGGAGTACGGCACGTGATAGGCTAAGATATGCCCAACCGCCTATTTTTTGTTTTTGTTTTTCGTTTGTTTTGAAGGCAATATATCGACAACTATAGATCCGCAGTGATCTATAATGCATGCACACGCATATAATTATGATAGATCCGCAGTGATCCATCAGCCATGTAGAGTAAGGCACTTGATAGCTATAGGCTAAAGTATGCTCAACCGCCTATTTTGTTACGGCGAGTATATATCGAAATCTATAAATCCGCAGTGATCTATAATGCATAATTATGATAGATCCGCAATGATCCATCAGCCATGAAGAGTGAGGCACGTGATAGACTAAAAATAGTCCCGCTTATTTATTAAAGACAAGTACATATCGATAAGTGCGCTCGAGCTGCAATGACCCATCGGCTACGAAGAGTACGGCACGCGAAAAGTTATGCTATCACGCTATCGCTAAGCGCTGTTGTTATAATAACAATGAAATATCTACTTCTACAGGTCCGCAGTGACCTATACTACCTGCACAGGCGTATAATTATGATAGCGCTGCAATGATCCATATCGGCAAAAAGGAATTTTAGGAATTTATTTTACTTTATATATATATATATATTATGCAAATATCCGGCTATATATGCGCAGCGACCATAAGGTACAACAATAAAATCGTGCTAGATCCGCAATGATCCATCAGCTAAATGAATAGGGCAGGTTTTAAGGACGAATGATGGCGACTGTGCTTGGCGCTATTTATTAAAGGGGAAAACATATCTAACTATAGTTAAAGCAACAATAAATGAATGACTCGAATCGTGAGAAAGCCATTTAATCCCATTAACAAAACACCCATTAGTATCCTTAGCACATGGCAGGTCAACAAGAAATCCTCTTGAGAACTACTACTTTACAACATAATGATGACAAGCATCTTGACCTACTGATAACCTACTAGTATAAATGACAGATAAAAATAACTATAACACGAAAATAGTAGCAGTGCTACCAGAGTACAATAAGGCGTAATAAAGTAAATCTGCAACGCTTCTATGCAAATTAAAATGTAAAAGAAAAGAAAAGTGTTCCTTACGGTCTCTTGCGTTTAGTAGGTTGCCCCCATGCCTGTGAGCTGGGTGGAAATGGCTTGTCAAAACACTCGGTATTGCGATGTGAACCACGACAGTTCACACACTTGTGCAAATACCGACATGTAGAGAAAGGCGATGAACAGCGACCTCTATTCCACGACCTGCAGATCTCTGTAGCTTGGACGGAACCTGTAGGTTCGGTTGACTGATCGACGGTGTTGGTGCTAGAGATCGTACGCTTCGAGACCCCAGCTGAATGAAAATTAAATATTTCGACATTCATTGTCGACCAGTCAGTTAGACTCGCTGCGGCGGCATGCTCACGAAACGCCCGGTCATAAGCAAGCCATACGTTGCCTCCAAACTGACGGGAAGTGCGTAGGATGAGCAGCTTGTACTGCGTTAGATCTTTCCAACGGTGGGGAAAGGTATTGGTTAGCACTAACGTGTAGATTGAGAAGGCTTCAACCCAGGCAGCAATGTCGTCAAGTTGCTTACGTTGGCGCCTGGGGCCGGTTGTGAGCACCAGGCGGCCGTCAAACAGTACTTGCGGCTCATGGTCGATTTGCTGAAGGTTGGCAGCCAGCAAGTCGGCCATTTCAATAAATTTCCCTGCCGTGATACGAGTTACCAATTTTGCCGGTATCGGCGAAAACCCAGGCCCAACAATAAATGGTTGACCCAAGGCCGGAAGAGCAGGAATGCTAGCTGTAGAGAAAGCCGCGGGCAAGGACGGACTACCGGCTAGAGAAGCTGCAGCGCTAATTTCCCCGGGAGAAAACACACTCGCGACCGGGGAGACAAAAGTGTTCACAAAGGTAGGCACAACAAGAGACCTACCTTGTGGCCCGGCTGGGAGACCTGAGGTGATGTTGGTCGTCACGACGCCAGGATTCGACGATGCACTTGCGGAGACATTGCTTGACGCTGGGTCTGAAGAGACAGGGAGTTGTGCGGACGGTCGATCAGCGTCCAAGGCTGCCTTTACTGCCTGCGCTACCGCGGCGATGAATTGAGGGGACACAGCAAGGTCAGTGTTCGTGACTGACGTCCCAGGAGCTGTAGTAGCCGGGGGTGCCGAACTGGAGGACGATGAGGTTGTTGTTGGTGTTGGAAGCATGTTGGTATCAGTGTAACGACGTGTACGGGTTTTTCGAACCATAAAAATACTAGAAATGTAGAATAACGAACAAATGCTGTATACAACAGAGTACTGCAATCGTTGAAGACAACTAGCAAAGCACGAGGGACTGGTAGTGCGGGGAGTCCCAGCTAATGTCAGGGCACAAGAACAAACCGCTGACCTGCTTGTCTCGGTTCTAACTAGCCTAAATTCCATTTAGGCACATAAAAATATGACACCGTTAACCATTTTCCTATCTATGTTAAAGCACCATTCGTTTGTTAACTCTAAAAGAGCTGTTAATGTAGAACGGAGTGGTCTAAAGCCCGACTGACGGTTTTCAATCAAATTATTCTTGTCAAGATAGACTAAAAGTTGTTCGTTAAGAAGTTTTTCAAATACACGAGAGATACTGGGCGTGACTGAAATTGGCCTATAATTACTAGGGTCGTCTTTTTCTCCAGTTTTGAAGACGGGAGAGACTTTAGCCACTTTCCATTCGGTAGGGTAAGTATTCAATCTTGGATTGGATCGTTGGATTTAGTAGCTTTTTTCTTGAGGTAATCTCTATTATACATTTCCTGTTTTAAGTCATTGTTTATCCATGGAGAGGGTTTATTGCGTACCTTTTTTAACCTTGGGGGGGCGTGTTTGTCAAGTACGCATAAGAAAGTATTTTTCCAGCTTGCCCACGCTTCGTCAACGTTAGTTGATTGATCAAAGGCATGCCAGTTGATGTTTAGTAAGTCGTTTTCAAAGCTTTCTTGATTGAAATGCTTAAAATTTCTTGTTTCTATTATTTTGGGTTCTCCCCTAGGAATCCCTATTTTCCTTATAACAAAGATCAAATTATGATCACTGATGGATGACGGAATGACTCCGGATTTGTATGTATTATCCTTACAGTTTGTGAATACATGGTCGATGAGAGACTTTGTTGTTTCAGACTCTCTAGTGGGTTCATTGATTAGTTGCTCAAGTTGAAATTCTTCCATGAGATCAATTAACCGAGATGTATGGCTCTCTGGGGGGTTTGAAAGTAAATTACAATTCAAATCTCCCATAATATAAACTTCATCATAATTATCGTCAATAATTCGAAGCGTGTTTTCAAATTTATCAAAAAATTCGAGAGGTAGCTTAGGTGGTCGATACCATGTAATCACAGAAAAAGGCGAAGAATTTGTATTCTTAATTTCAATAATAATTAATTCTAGATCGTCATTCTCAAGATCTCTTTTACGGACGAAATTTATGGAATTAAGAATATAAAAACAAACTCCGCCTCCGTGTTTATCCCTATCGCGTCGCTCCAGCTTATAACCCGGGATAGAAAGAATGGAATCAGGATCATTCTTTTCTAACTTAGATTCATTTATTGCTAGAATATCTAGCGGTTTATCTGACATAATAAGCTGGAGTTCATCGATATGTTTCTTAAGGCTGTTGATATTTAGCAGACCCATTTTCAGTCCATTTGTTTTACACAGATTTGACGGAAAAAGAGTCTGATAAATAGATTCAGTTGGTTGAGCATCGACAACATTGATAGTGGATCATACATTATTTAAATAATTTCTAAAATTTGAAGCTAATGTATACGTTCCTTTAGAGTTTAGGTGCAAACCTCCCTTATTTAGACACTTATTATCTATGTTATCATTTGAAATGAAGTCACAGTTTTTGGATTCACAGTAAGCTTTCAGAGACTGATTTACCTTTTTCAGCTTTTGCGAAAGAGTTTGATCATCTGTTCTGTTGCTGATGGATGAAATTGCGATTTTTAGGTTTGGGTTACTTTGCCTGATGTCATTTACGAGGCTTGAAAGTTTTTGACGTATGGTTTTAGGCTCGTCTGCTCGTAAATTGTTTGTTCCCGCATGAATTACTAAACCGTCAGGATTTTGACGTAAAATAGGCTTTACATAGTCTGACATGTCCTCGATAGTTGCACCGGAGAATGAATGACTTGTTACTTTGGAATCAGGATTACACAATTTATGGCCAATAACATGTTTAGTTATAGAATCGCCAATGATTGTGGTGTTTTTTTTTTGCTGTAACTACCGCTGTGGGTTTCGCTGTGAATTTCCCTGTTGGCTACTAACGGCTGTACCGCTTTCATGGTCACGATTTTTCTTTCGTTGGTTTTTAGTTGACTTATTAGTGTCACCCGGTGGATGTAAATTTGGCTGCGGCATAGACCGGTTATTTGTTTGAGAATAATTCTGATGCGGTACATTTTCTTTGGGTTCATTCGCTGCTTGACTAGTACTTAATAGAACGATGGTTTTGAGAAGACTGTCTCGTTGACTCTCCAACGAGTGGATCCTTTCTTGTAGCTCGGCATAGGAGGTTTTGGAGGAATTTACTGACTCTAAATGCTCAAGCCTCTGATATATACGTGTAAAATTTTTGGTCATTCTTTCACAGCATGAACGGTGGTTGGTTGTTGAATTGATTGTTGAATTGATTTCGTAAGGGTCAGATCTAACTTCGTCAATTTGAGTCAATAGATCAAGCGGCTCATCGTCATCGTCCTCTCCGCCATCTTACTGAGTTTGTAAAGGATCTTGTTGTGTAGTTTCCTGACTGTCGTGGGTTCGCAGTTGAGTTCCTTTTTAATTTGTTCTTGTTTGGGTCCTTGATAGATAGATAGATAGGTAGGTAGGTAGGTAGGTAGGTAGGTAGGTGGGTAGGTGGGTAGGTAGGTAGGTAACAATAAACTTTATTGGCATGACCTGCTTAATTTACAAGTATTGCTAAAGTTATAAACTAAAACATTTAAATAATAAGGAGTATAATTAAATTTAGATACAATAATTTAAACAACTATTATTGGTATAGTGAAATAAAAAATAAAAATAAAAAATTTACAATCATAGCTATGTTAAGCATCACATGAGTTTTGTCTACGTTCAAAACATTTGTGAATAAATTTTGATAAATGAAATATTACTGATTGGTTGGTTGAATTAAGTAGATCATAAGTAATTTTATCAGTATCTAAATTAGGAGTAGAAACATTATAATGAATCTTGTCAAATAATGTATTGCGTAAATCATTATATAATGAACATTGAAATAATAAATGTGTTTCAGATTCTACCGCTTTAGCGTTACAAAAGACACAAAGTCTTTGATCAGCTTGTATCTTTTGCTTGCTATAGCGACCAGTTTCAATAGCTAACCTATGGTTACTTTTTCTAAATTTTGTTAATTGTCTTCTTTGATCAAAGTCATTAATCATTTCTAAATAATTTTCAATTTCATACTTATTCTTAAAGAGTTTAAAAAATTCGAGTTTTCTAGACTTTGTTAAGTCGGTATTCCATTTTTGTATGTATTCTTTTTCCATTTGTTTTTGAAATTGTTGTAACTTTATGTTGGTTATGATATTATTCCCCAGTCTTTTTAAGTCACCCAAGTTATATAAATGTAAAATGTTCTCAATATTGAGATGGAAACTTAACTTGTTTTGACTAAAATCAGAAAAGCTTGTTTAGCTATAGAATCTTCAGGTAAAACAACCAAATGATTATAATATTTAAAAGTTAATTTATCAATAAAAGGTTTTAAAGGTAATCTACCAATTTCGGATCTGCAAGCAATATTGGATGCTTTTCTATTAACACCAAGATAGTATTTTCAAAATCGCAAATGTACCTTTTCTGTTGGACCTTTGTCCCATTTGTCAAAATTTTGTTTCTCATACGAACCCCAAACTTCGCTACCATAGGTCAGTATTGGGGAAATCAGTGAATTAAATAGTCTGTTAGCCTGTTTTGGTTTAAGGTTTTTGAAATCAACCTTTTGAGTTAATTTAAAGAAAGCATGAAGTGCTTTTTCTCTTGATTGATTTACATGATTTGCAAAATTTCCTGTTGAACTCATTTTAACACCTAAGTAATTAAATTCTTGCACTATTTCAAGTTTATTGGTGTTTAGAAAGAACGATAGTTGCTTATTTTGTTTAGTCATTCTTTTACAAAAAATCATCACTTTTGATTTTTTCTCTTTCACTGTCATTTGCCATTTTTTACAAAACTCTGTTACTGAATTAATGGAATTTTGTAACCCTTCTTTTGATTTGGACAATAAGACTAAATCATCTGCATAGAGAAGTGACGTAAGCTTTGTATTGTTAGGAAGAATGATAGGGTCCGTTCGATGAGTTTGATCTAGTAAAATTGATAGATCATTTAAATATAAATTGAATAACAGTGGACTTAAAATACAGCCTTGTCGAACGCCGCGAGTATATTTAAAAGTTGTTGTTCGCTTAGATCCTAGTTTAACATAGCAATGAGATTTAGAATAAAGATTTTTAATAAGATTGTACAAATTACCATTTATATTATATTGAAGTAATCTCATTAATAATCCTTCATGCCAAATCGAATCAAAAGCTTTTTTAAAATCAATGAAAGATGCATAAAGTTTTCCTCCACTAATATTCTTGACATACTTGTCAATAATAGTGCGCAGAGTAAAAATATGGTCCGAGGTTCGATTACCAGGCAAAAAGCCAATTTGAGAGTTATGTAGCAAAGAGTTTTTGCTAGTCAACTTCAAAAGTCTTTGATTAAGAATTAAGGATAGAAATTTTCCGAGGCAACTCGATACACAGATTCCTCTATAATTATTAGTATCAGAAACATCTCCACTTTTAAATATCGGGGTTAAGGAACCTTCACACCAGATATCTGGGAAAACATTTGACTCTAGTATTAAATTGAAAAGTTTAATGTAAACGGGACACATGTGATCAATGCTATGACGAATCATCTCATTTCTAATTTTATCCGAGGAAGCAGCTTTGTTATTTTTAAGCATTTTTGCGCATCTTTTTATTTCCGTTTCATCTATTTGAGAATTTATTTCTGTATTTAAATTTGTAGAAGCTTTTTCTAGATTTGATAAATTATCAACTAAAGATAATTGTTCTGTGGTCAATTCCTTTTTTTTGTGGAGTGACTTGAAGTGGTCTATCCATTGTTGTTCTGAAATCGGAGGAATTGTTTCTGAATGTATTTCCTCGCTAGCCGATTTTAAGATCTTCCAGAAATTTGTATTTTCAGAGTTGTTTTCAAGTTCTATTAATTTTTCCTTTTGAAAATTATATTTCTTTGTTTTTAATAGCTTTTTAAAATTCCTTAATTTATGGTGATATATCTGTCTAAGAAGTGGATCACTTGGATTAGAATGTTTTTGGTTAGAAATATGTCTTAGTTCTTTTCTAGCTTTTTTACACTCAAAATCAAACCATTTTTTGTTGCAAATTTTAGATTTGTTATTCTTACCGTTATGTTTAACTTTCTTTAACTTAAGAGATAAACTCGAGGCCGTTACAAAAATTGATTGTACCGACTGAACAGCTATTTCTACAGAATCCGCATTTGCTGTTTCGAAATCTTTGCAAAGAAAATCATCAATTAGAGATTGAACACTAGGAGATGACATCGCTTTTGTAAATGGTTCAACAGATTCCGGAGTCCAAATAAATTGAGGAGATATAGATTGAAGAGAGTTTAGATTTAACTCTGTTTTGTTGTGGTTAGAGTTACCAAGGGCAGTTGACTGTACCCACGCTGAAAGCGGACTGTGATCAGACAAATAAACTTGTTTTCCGACTGTAAAGTATTTTGTACTTTTAAAAAGATATTGATCTGTTATAATATAGTCAACTGTACTTTCACCATTTACTCCGTGGTATGTGACTCTACCGAGAGAATCACCATTGGTTCTTCCATTTAGGATTTTTAAATCAAATGTCTTACAAATTTCAACTAAGCGCCTTCCATGAGAATTAAGATTACTATCGTAGTTATTTCTAACAGAACAATCTAGTGACATCCCACTACAATCATTTGGGATAAAGTTATTACCATCTTTACAAACAGCGTCATTAGTGTTTCCGGTACGAGCGTTTAAATCTCCTAAAAGTATGATATACCCTTTCGTTAAAAAAACATCAATTTCATCTTCTATTTTGTCAAACATTTCATTATTAAAATATTTAGAATTTTCCGGAGGAATATAGACACCGCAAATATACAAATCTTTATGCTTGCCTAGTATATGTTTAGGAATGCGACACCAAAGATGATTATCAGATGATTTGACTAATTCAATGATATTGTGATAAATATCTTTGTATAAAAGGGAAACGCCACCCGAGTAACGTCCCGTTTTTTGTGTTTGTTTCTTACGAGGACAAATTGAGATCGAACAATAACCTTCTATTTTCGGAATAACATTTGTCCAAGTTTCAGTGAGTATTATAAAATCATGTTTGTTAATAACATTTATAAAATCAACGTATCTAGTTTTGTCACCTAGAACTTTGCTATGTAAGCCATTAATATTCCAGGTACAAAAAGATATTCGGTTATCAAAATTTAACATTACTAGCTGATAAATGCTAATAAATGTTAAGCCACAATAATGCGATAATAATATAAGTATATAAAATATAACGATATAAGACTATAAAAGTGATAGTAATAGATGATAATGAGACAGTTCCTCAGTATAGAAATAAAATAAATAATAATAAAAAAGGTATTTAAAGAAAGGAGAAAAAAAAAGATTAATAATAAAAGTAACAAAAGTAATAAAAGATATCATCGAATATATCAATGAAAATAATATATAAATATAAATAATATATATTTAAAAAATTCATGAATAATTAATGAGACATTTTCAAAAGAAATCATGACCATGACGAGTGTTGTAAATCTGATACAACACTAGTGTTGTATATCCTGATTTGCATAAGTTTTAACTGGTAATTTTACGGCAAAATTTATTTTAATCTTGAAAATTTTGGTAAAATATGAAAGAGCTAACCTAGACATTTTTTAAGTAGTTTACAACATTCGCGTCCGTGTTGTATCGGCGATACAACACGGCCGCTCATGTTGTAAACACTACATATAATATGGAAAAATAATAATATAATATGAATAATATAAAAAATAATTAGATGAACATTTGTAGTTGCTTGATAAGCGATCTTAGGGGGTTTGGCAAACCTGTCTGAGAGTTCATTAATACTTCAGTTGCATTCATCTGTTCATTTGATGTATTGAATACAGGTCGACTGTCATGTGCTGGACTACGATGCGCTGGACCACGATTATAATTTGACGCTATGTCGGCATAAGATGGTTGCATACGCAAAGGTGTTTGTTGTAGACCTTGCGGAGTTTGGCGTAGAGGTCGCACTGTATGCACATGATGTTGGTGTTGTTGAAGACGATGTGGAAGTTTGTTGAATTTAGATTGCTTCGTAGGTGTGTTGAAGATAGCACTTTTCAGATTTTTAGCGAAGAATTTGAAGCCACGATGATTAAGGTGTTTATAATCAAAGAACTGCGATGGATTAGATATGTGATCGTTAGAAACAAATTGGGTATTATTAACTTGACAGTATCGCTGTAATTCATCATTAATTCGTGTAACTTCGCTCTGTAGATGGTCTTGTCTTGGCAGTAAAGAGGAATAAATAATTTTTGAGTTACGGAGTTTGTTCTTTGTTAGTTCTAGTAATTTTTTTGATTTCTCAATTACGGCAACCGGGCCTATGGTTTCCACATCGTTTGTTCCACAATGAATAAGAATTGCGTCATGAGGGTTTGTAGTGTTATCAATTTTTTCTTGAGCTTGGTTAAGCGTATATGTTGGAAGGAGGTCTATCGGATTACCAGGATATAGAAGATTTGGCTTGATGAATTTTCCATTGGAATCTATTAGTAGGAGAATTGAATTTCGCGTTTCGTTTACATTATCTTGTCCACGTTCTGAGTGAACAGATGATGTAATTTCTGGTTGGTTGTTGCCTGGTATGTCATGTTCATGTGATGATGGTTCAAGAGTAGGTTGGTTAAGCTGGTCTTCGAGGGCATTTTCATGCTTTTGAGTAATTTCTCTCAAAATAAAAAGCTCTTTTTTTAAATCCCCGTTATCCTTTTTGAGCTCATCTATGTCTTGCTTCATTTGTGCTTGTTTGGTCAGTAACTGTGTTCGTTGTTCTTGTAGTTTCTTTATTTGGATAGACATATCATTAATTTTAGTGTTTGATATGTCAATGTTGGATTCGGTGTCGTGAAGTCTGTCATCAAAGCTTTTAATGCAGGCTTTGTAGTTGTTTTCAAATTGAACTAGGCGGTCTTTGATAAATAGAACCTCTTCTAACGAATCTTGAATTGACTTTAGTTCATTTTCGAGGTTAATTTTAGTTTCAGTAAAATTAAGTTCAAGTTCTGCCAATGTGTCAGTTAGTAGCTTAGTTGTTGAGTTATCAAGTACTTCATTGTTGTCGTCTTCATCGGGATCACTATCGCTTGATCCTTCATCATTTTCGTCACTACTTGATAAGACCTCTGATTCCTCTATTTGAGTACTAAATAGACATTCTTGTGAAATTGTAATCAAATCTTTGGGCAAGCTTTCTTCGGTATTTACTTTCATCAGATGATCAATCATTTTCATAAGGAGCGGAAACTCGCAAGAAGCCCATTGCTCAAAACACTGACCTTGAACTTGAATTCTGCCTGTTGTAATAAAGATTGACACAACAAACAGCTTTTCCTCCTTATTGTTAATAGAAATCTTGACTCTATCTGGTTTACCTGCATGCGATACGCTTTCAAATTCTTCCCAAACAACAATGAAGTCTTGTTGTTTACTCAAGAAGTCGACATAACGCAAGATTACGGCTTCAATCCAGGTTCTAAGACGATCCTCAGATGTTCGAAAGCCAATTAGCTTTGCTTTAGGCTTGTATACAGTTAAATCAATTGTTTCATAAGGTACTTCTTTAGAACCGATTGCTTTAGCTTTGAATCCATCGATTAAATATCGACCAAATGTCCTATCCGGTTCAATGGCGATTGCACGTGTTCGTTGGTTAGTTGAGTCAATTGACGATATATTAGATAGATAGATAGATAGATAGATAGATAGATAGATAGGTAGGTAGGTAGGTAGGTAGGTAGGTAGGTAGGTAGGTAGGTAGGTAGGTAGGTAGGTAGGTAGGTAGGTAGGTAGGTAGGTAGGTAGGTAGGTAGGTAGGTAGGTAGGTAGGTAGGTAGGTAGGTAGGTAGGTAGGTAGGTAGGTAGGTAGGTAGGTAGGTAGGTAGGTAGGTAGGTAGGTAGGTAGGTAGGTAGGTAGGTAGGTAGGTAGGTAGGTAGGTAGGTAGGTAGGTAGGTAGGTAGGTAGGTAGGTAGGTAGGTAGGTAGGTAGGTAGGTAGGTAGGTAGGTAGGTAGGTAGGTAGGTAGGTAGGTAGGTAGGTAGGTAGGTAGGTAGGTAGGTAGGTAGGTAGGTAGGTAGGTAGGTAGGTAGGTAGGTAGGTAGGTAGGTAGGTAGGTAGGTAGGTAGATAGGTAGATAGATAGGTAGATAGGTAGATAGATAGGTAGATAGATAGATAGATAGATAGATAGATAGATAGATAGATAGATAGATAGATAGATAGATAGATAGATAGATAGATAGATAGATAGGTAGATAGGTAGATAGATAGGTTGTTCCGAGGGAAACAGTCATTAAGTATTTTGTTATATTGGTAAATTATGTGAATAAAAAAACAAGCATCAAAACACATTGCAAGATGATTTCCAATAATACTTTATTGTAAATATAATATTGACCGTCGACAAAATAGCAAGATGTTAAGCGTTTAAATTACATTGTGCTTGAAAATGAAAATATTATAAATATACAAATGCCGAAAAACTAGCAAAACTTTATGAATGAAACAGTCAATGAGTTCCTGAATAGAAATTTAACGTGACATTTGCACCGGAGAAAGATCCTGCGTGAAAGTGAACAGTTTCTTGACTTTGTTGTGACGCGAAACTCTGCATCATGTTTACGGGTGAGCTTGGAGTGTTACGGCTTGAATATTCTTCAATTTGGTTGCTTGTAGAAGCAGCAGAACTCAAGGTATTAGAGATTTCTCTTTGTTTGTCTTCGGTAAGGCTTCTTGAATATGAACGAATACTGCTTTCCGACTTATGACCAGAAACCCTCATGATGTGTCGTGCTTCAATATTACACTGGTCTAGTAGAGACACGGCCGTCGCTCTGATACAGTGGTTAGTGTACTGTTTTGAGAGCTTGTTTTCTTCTGAAATTGTTGACATAAACGAGCCAAGAGTGTTCTTCCCTAAGGGGGGAATTACAGTACCAAACGCTGTCATCTGGTTTGAAGTCTTTCATCGCTTTTGGTCGTTGCCACAAGAACGATAGTGCAGGATTAAGCTTTGATAAATAAAGCTCGTAAGCTGCAACTGGACAAGTGCCTTTTTCGGACTGTTCGTACATACGGCCTTCGCCTGGAGTGTCATGAGGATTGTCTTTATCTCGGTGGTTTTTGTCAAGTTCGTCTATAGCTTGATAGACATATTTTTTTCCCAGTAGCATCAACATTTACGGCGAAAGTTTGTTTGTTTTGAAGTCTGAGGTTTTCTCGTCCTCGCCGAACCAGGTGCAGCATTAAATTGAACCACACGAATTGCTGCAGAACTTTTGGATTAGGAGCCCCAGGATTGTACAAGTTTTGGATTTTCTCAAGGTCTTCTATCGTAATTGGAGTATGATGATCTAGTCCTCCAAAACCATGCCGCTTCAAATCCACCATAGCTGAACAGAATACCTGATTTGCCTTCGCAAATTCCAGGTCGGCAATGATGTTCACTTCTCGCTCGGCCAAAAAATATCTTTGTAAACCAAAACGCAGACTTGTCATGGCATTTTTTTTGTATCTGTCACCATTCTTTTTCTAGCATTTGCGTAGAATGCTATTAGAAGTTGGTTCAATTCCTCTCTTGACATTTCATCAAAATTCGCCGTTTCTCTCTTGGTTTCTCTGCAGAATTCTATCAGAGTAGCCACAGCCGTCTTTGTAGCTGTCTTTGTTGACAACCATTTGGTCTATTTCTTGACTTGTAAGATTTGAAAATCTCTTTTTTGCTGCCGGCTCCATTTTGTAAACAGTGGAAAGCAGCAAAAAAAAAATCCCGCCTTTACACAACTTTCACTCAACGCGAGCCGCCCTTTTCCCGCCAAGCGGTCAACAATCGCCAAACTGTTGACCAATCAGTCAACAGTTGATTTTAGCTCCGGACACGTGACACCGAATCGTCCAATAAGAGAGCGAGAAAGCAGTGAAAATAATTTACCAATATAACAATATAAATTGTCAAACGCTTGCGCATATTTATTTATCCCCCGCCCTAGAGTACATACACTAAAAGTGTGCAATACTTTGCACTATTTACCACTAAATAGTGTTGATTAAACAATAGAGAACAATAGAATTAGCATAATTTAGCAGTACTTAGTGGTATTTATGTTGCACACTTTTAATGTTTGTACTCTATTATAATTTATCTAATGCTCGCGCGTATTTATCCCCAAACCGGTTAGTGGCAGTAGCCTTAAGGTGTGATGAAGGCTTAATTGATCGTCTGGAATAGCGGTTACAGGGCATAACGATTCTGTTGCTCACTAGTTTATGAACAGGATTATTAATCTTAATGCTCTTAATGAACTTGTTGCAAATTTCAGATCTCCTTTCTACAAGGGTCGTGAGACCGGACTTAACTAGAGCCTGATTGTAAGATATATCAGGAAATATAATGCGTAATGCATGTTTCTGAATTCTCTCAATGGCATCTATCAAATATTGAGGCAGGTTTGAAAAAACAGCTAATGCGTATTCTAATAATGATCTTATAAGCGAACAATAAACTTGGACTATATCTGGTGACGGGACACCACAACGAGGAGACTTCTTTTGGAAGACGAGTAGGTCTAAGATGTATCCACAGAACTTCAGCTATTCCATCGGTCAGTTCAAGGTGAGCGAGCCTTTTACACGGGATAGCACAGTTCACATATGCAGCTACGCCGCCACAGGGTGTTGCACCTGTTAATAAAGAACCGCTTTAGCCTAAAAAATTAGACTGGTTCTTATATAAAAGGTTTCAAGATTTATTTGGTCATTTGAAAAAGCATGAGACTGAATATGACCAAAGTTGAGACTGAATATGGCCAAATTTAAAATCAATGCAAGAAAAATGTTTTACAAATGTATTATCAGTTAGTTCGCAATGAAAATACATTCATCATTCAGATGCTTCTACATAACAATTTATATAACATAAAAAGCACTAGAGTACAAACACTAAAAGTGTGCAATACTTTGCACTATTTACCACTAAATAGTGTTGATTAAACAATAGAGAACAATAGAATTAGCATAATTTAGCAGTATTTAGTGGTATTTATGTTGCACACTTTTAGTGTTTGTACTCTATATAAGGAAATTGTTTTTGCTTTGTAAATAAAAACCAGTTAAGAACCACCTAATCCTAATTTCTCACTAAATACCAATTATATAAGAACCACTTTAGCTTAACCTCGAAAAATAGTGGTTCTTATGTGCGGATTTTACTGTATTCTAGGTCAGGTCCATGAATGTGGACAAAGTGTGGTTACAATACAATATAGTTTATTAATTTCTCCCTAAAGGGATTTTCAGAATTAATTTACATATAATTTATATATAGTTTATATAAATATGAGATAAATTTATCAATTATGACCTTGTTTTCCATATCTCTTCTCTTACACTCCTCTTAAATTGCACAAGTGACGGCGAATTCCTAGTAGTGACAGACAGATATTCCACGATTTCAGAGCCCTATACTGAAAACTACGCTGTGCTACAGCTGTTCTACACAAGGGTAGACTGAGATGATCTTTGTGCCTGGTATTATATTTATGTGTATCGGAACGCTTACAAAGTGTAGAACTCAAATAAGTTGGTGCTAGACAGTTAATACATTTATATATCATGGTGAGATCACGTAAGTTCAGAAGCTCTTCTATGGTGAGCCAGACAAGTTCATTTAATACTGGTGAAATGTGGTCATATTTGTAAGTGTTTGTTAAAATACGGGCGGCAAAATTTTGCATAAGTTGTAGCTTGTTAATATTTTCGTTTGAGGTCCCGGACCATACAGTGGAGCAATAGAACAATTTGCTAAAAACTAGCGAATTCAAAATTATGAACAATACTTCTCGAGAAAATAGATGACGGACTTTATTTATTTGACATAAGGAGGACAAAAGTGATTTAATATGATCATTGAAGGTCAAGTTCGAGTCCAGTATAACACCTAGGTCTTTAGCAGATGACACGGGTATAAGCTCTTTACCAAGGAAGGGCACTGTGATGTCTGGAAACTTGGATAATAGCTGTCTTACTCCAAAAAGCAACAACTTGGTCTTATCAGGATTAACCAGTAAATGGTTTGCACTGCACCACTCCGCCACGCGTTGGAGATCCTCGGCAACCAGACGTAAACACGAATCCGCATCCTTTGTCGAGAACGAGAGATATATTTTTGTGTCATCAACATATGATTCGATGTTGCTTGACTTTATGACCCCAGGAAGATCGTTCACGTAAAGGCCGAAGAGCATGGGACCTACAATTGAGCCCTGCGGTACACCATGTGTTAATGTTAGCAGTTCAGATAGCGATGTTGCAATGCGAGTGCATTGTTGTCTGTTGGTAAGGTAGTTTTGGAACCACAGGCGAGTCTTGTTCGAAGTTCCCAATTTAGTGAGTTTGCTAAGCAAGTTCGAGTGACATAAACTATCAAAAGCTTTACTTAGGTCAATCAACACCATAGCTGTGATTTGTTTCTTATCCATGGCTTTGAAAATATGATCAGATACTAGGAGACTCAATGTTTCCGTCGAGTGGAGCTTTCTGTTGCCGCTCGATTTTGCTCGATTTTGAAGAAAAAAAAGCTCGATTTTGACCTTTGCACTTTTTTAAACGCCTGTATTAATCGTGTTG
This sequence comes from Metridium senile, assembly GCA_949775045.1. Taxonomy (NCBI): domain Eukaryota; kingdom Metazoa; phylum Cnidaria; class Anthozoa; order Actiniaria; family Metridiidae; genus Metridium; species Metridium senile. The sequence goes on from OX459107.1 coordinate 10,895,503, forward strand.
ATATTCTATATTTTGTACTTGTCTCACAACTATGATGACAGTTAAAATGTCTATAATTATCATAAACAAACCTTGGATAACGAGATCTTGTATTATTTGTAATCTTTATTGGGACTTCTCCATCATGCATTATATACATTCATACCTGTACAGTCAAACAACTAGTAATATATCACAATCACTGAACGATGAAATGCAATGACAATAGTTTGAGTGTAGCGGTCGAAGAACTTGACTGTTTTGTACCCTAAATATAAAGACTAATATCAAATAGGAAAAACAGAAAATACTTCCTTGAATTAAAAATAATAAAAGAAGCACGGTACTTAGCATTATTAATATGAAAGAAGTCATCATTTTTGAGAAGCTAGGCGGCCTTACTTTGAGTCTGGTTGACTGTAAACACAAGTCGCTAGTCTTGAATCTTCGCTTAAAATGCCGCTTGCAATCCTCGTTTTTTCTTCGGTACACCTTTGTTCACATTCTGTAGTTGAGCTTTGTTGTTTTAGAGTTTGTATAAGTTTGATTATACATTTCCAGAAATCTAATACAGCATGGCGCCGCGCATGCGCATTGACCATTTGGCGGAGTTAGTTTCATTCAGAAATAGACACAAAAATTACAAAGAAATGTATGTACCTTTTATTTATTCTTGAAATATTTCTTTTGTTATCGATGTTCCACTTTTTCCACAAATCGTAAACAGTAGATTGACGTTTTAACTTTCGTATGGCGATAGAATAAAAGTTAATTTGAAGTCCAAAGTTGTTCAAAAAAAGGACATGAAAAAGAGTCCGATATAGCCATAATGCACTAGTCAATTGAAACCCCCGCCCCCCGACCCCCGGGACTAGCGGGGCACTGAACGGGGACGTGACGCGTTTTTAACGTGCTTTTACAGCAATATTGCACCGGGGGGTCGGGATTTTAACTAATTGTCTTCGCAGCGGGGCAGCGAGCGGGGATTTTAACGCTCGTTTGAATATGTAAGGGCCTGGAAACTAGAGGTCGGCCATCTTGGAAAATACCCAGAAAGCATTGGTATTCTAACATCGGTATTCTATAGGTGTGGATGATATTAATATTCCGATCCTTTGCTAGAATGGAAAAACGAAAGGTGAGTCAACATGCGTACTTTTAATGAAAACAAATCACGAATGTTGAAGATTTTATCCATGATATTTTGCCATTATTGATATATCTTACATTAATTTGTTTTGGTTAATTTTGTTTGTAGATGATCCTGAGAAATTTTGCCTCTGTAATCATGCAGCCGTTTGGATTGCTGTGACAGCAAAGAGTGTGATATAATGTGGTATCATCTCTCCTGTGTGGGCCTCAGAGCTGCCCCTTAGGGAAAATGGCTTTGTCAAAAGTGCAAATAAAACCACTATTCATTAAGCAATATTTACAAGCATTGTTCATTTTATACTTAAAATGACATTATGAAACCCAACTGACGCCCCTGAAAATATTGGACATTAAATATTTGTGAATCAGAATGGAACACACAAAGATTAGCTATGCGTGGCACAGGAAATTGCAGTTGGAGTGAAATGTGTTTGTTTTGTTATTTACTACTAGACCAAAATAGCGGGGCCACAATAGCGGTGGCTTTAACAGTGAATGTGCCCCCGACTACCAGGGGAAATGTCTGATTTTAACACTACCCAAACGTTAAATTCCCCGGTATTTCCCGGGGGTCGGGGGGCGGGGGTTTCAATTGACTAGTGCATAAGCCGCCATAGAGTTATTTAGAAACCACTGTCACTTGGTGATAATAAAGTCCTTAAAACAACGCTTTAACTTTCAAACTTTTGAGGTCCACAAATCGTAAATTGTACATCGATGTATTGACATTGATATTGCGATATAAAATATGGTATTTTCAAGTTCAAAGTTGTTCAAAAATCAGTTTTAAAAGACACCAATATAGCTGTAGGCCGCCATAGCGTTCTTGAACATCATTGCCTCTTCGTGGTGCCACAGATAAGAACATTTACTGTTGAGAATTCCTTTCATGTAGACCAATCTACTCTTGAAACCACATCAATAAACGCGATTTTTTGCCAAGAAACGATAACTACTCTTCATTTCCAGTGTCTCAATCCCTTTTAGAGAAATTTTGCATTGTTTTCTCACCTCACAAGGCGTAAAACTTACAGTTCAAGTCGATATATTTTACATTTGAAACGTAGAGAATCGATTTGCAAGACTTGATCGGCCATGTTTTCTTGTTTAAAGCTTAGTAGCCTCGCCTAAAATCTTTTGGGGTTCCTATGGTGACAAATTCGCGGGTTTATTTGGCGCGAATTACAAATTTCAAAATTAAAAAAAAAATGTCAGATATAATAGACGCCTCAACGATATCAAAATTTAAAGAAAAATTACAGTTGTCTGAGCCTGAACTAAGGTATGCATGCAAGTCAAATAACAAGCCTCTTTTTGCTGTAAAAATACCATATCCTGTGCTAAGAGAATGGCATAAAATGCTTACGTTGCTTACGTTCTGTATGAGCCCGCGAAATTACCCCGAACCGCTGGACTGTAGAGAATTTCTGGGTATGAATTCGCTTTTGAATACATAGTTTAAGTTTCACGATAGGCATTTTCATAGTCAGTTTGACGATAGATTCGCGGCGTCTCTCTAAATCTCCTTTCCGAAAACGCTCGACATCTTTTAGTGTGGATATACCGCGAATCGTGTGTGGATTTGCAAGCGATTTGAGTGTATTTAAAGACATTGATTACTAAAACACTGTACTGTCAAAGTTAGAAACAAAATGGCTGCCGAAATTGAAGTAACTCAGAACTTCGACGATACTGCGCGTGCGCGTCTTTTTGTCGACGATGACGAAAAATAAAAATAATAAAAATAACAAGGCCGAATCCTAAACTCGGTGATTCCACAGGAATCCCGAGTAATGAATGAATGCGTGTATGTACTAGAAGGAAATGTTTTATCATAATAAAGGTTGCTCTCAAATCGAGTTGTAATATAACAGATTGAACTAGATCATGACAGACATGCAGTGAATATATCGTCCCCGGGGTAGTCCCTTTGTCCAAGTGGTGATCGGCGGTCGATTTCGTAAATGACCCCTAAAAGGTAAGCATAAATAAAGAGAACTATTGCTTAAAAGCAAGAACACTTAAGTGTCATTGTCAGAGAAAACCAGGCAGAGCCCACGGATGGGGGTCGTCCGATTTGCTTCAAATTTATACCATAGATTCTCCTTCGGAAATGGTTAAGAATGATGGGTTTCTTTGATAAATTTATTTATTTGCTTCCGGATTTGACCACTCCCCCACTTGTTTTGGCCAATTTACATAAGAAATTAATGTCGAATTTAGTGCAAATTTTATCGAATTTTTGACTTCTCATTGATTGTTAACGCTCATATTATTTGTACGCAATATTCTACATCTGATTAAACGATTACAAAAAGATAAGCTGTTTTGATCACATTTGGTTTTAACTACGAATATTCGTATTTCGCTCCTGAGCTGCTTCGAAAAATATGGTAATTTGTTGTCATTTTCAAAAAATATTTTCTCCCATGTGCGCGAACGAATTTTGAAGTAAAACCTCTTAGTTTGTAGAGTATTTAAACTAGATTGAATTCAAGTAAAACTTAGATTGGGCCCTTTCAATACAATTTTACAATAGACCATAACATCTGGCTCAAATTTGCATAATTTAACCACAATTTGTCTACATTTCACAAATGTGTCGCATCGAAAGTTGCACAAATTTGTGTTTTAGTTTTGAGATTCTGTTTTATATCCCTCAGAATCATGCTTCTGATGTAGAAACATCTAATCAAATCAACAGTATCGTATTTTGAAAATTTTTATCTAGCGATAACCGAAATTTCAACTCGAAATTATATTTTGAAATGCTAATAAGCTTACGATCTAACTTTTACTAAAATCTCTAAGTCAAAATGCCGGTAATCAGTGAAATCGATATCAAACTCACTCAGTTGATCGTAATAAATAAGTAATACAGTATTATAAATATACCAAATCACAGAGTAGACGCACTAAATCCGTGAAACAAATATTACTAATTACTAGTAAATAGTGTTGACGAGACAATATATAACAAAGGAATTAGCATATTTTAGCACCAATTTTGTACTATTTATGCTTCACGGATTAAGTGCGTTTACTCTACTGAACAGATTTTAAAAGAAATTAAACTCAATATACAATTGCCAGTACACAAAATAACTATGTGTTTTCATAGTTTACTGACGACTGTATTTCTAACTTTTTTTTTATCATCTGCATCAAGGTATTTACTAAAATAAACAATTAATTATTTTCTGGGAAATGGGGGTGTAAGGGTTTGCGGTTTCGCGTAATTTTTGGTGCGGTTTTGCTGGGGTTTTTTCCAAGTGCGGTTTTACAAAAATGAGCGGTTTGTGGTTTCTTTGTCATTTTTTGACTTGTTGAACGGTGAAAAATCGTTTTTCTACGGAGAAAAATTATTATTCAGATCATTTCACTTCCGGTTGTTTTGTTTTGGTCAAGATTTATTTATTTATTGCGGTGACAGCTTTTTAGCAAGTTTTTATGCGGTTTTTCGTTTTCCAAATCCCCCTTACGCCCGAATTAAATTTTACAACAAACGTTTTTAGGCTGGGGCTCCCTGTCTTAGTGGAGAGACTCGTAGAGAGATATCCACACTATTCAGAGTCAGTTTGTGCATACTTAATGATTTAGTGTTTCAGTTTACGTTTACTTGTCTTCAATGCAAGAGGTCGTTTTAGCAAAATTTTCAATGGGCTTAGAGAGTTTGAGAGAACAGGAATTATAGTATGAAAGGCCTTTAATATTGATTCCGGACGCCTCAAAAAGCTTATGACATTCATATTCTTTTAGAGCATTCAAAACTGAGTATGTTGACCGATTTTTGAATCTGTAGAGTATTTGGATGCAGAATTATTCGCGATCAAAGTTGCGCGATATTTGGTAAGAATGTATGGAGCGGTCATGCTGAAGAACATCTCATATCCTCCAAGATGGCGGACAAAACTTCAAAGGTCTAATATGAAGGGAAGCTGAATCATTTTTAAAAGATTTCGTTAAAATATACTTGCCAGTTAGATGCTAAAAGTCTTTACGAACCAAATGTTTTCAAAAAGCACAAATTATTCTTGATTTTTATCGCCCGATTCGGATACGTGACCGGTATTACTTGAATATCTCAGGAACCAAAGACTTTTATAAACCCAAACTTTAGAAATGTTTTTTTAAAACAGTAAACTATAACATATAGTGCATGTTTTAATATGAGATATAAAAAATATTTCGGCTTGGTGGTGACGTCACTTGCCAACAAAGAACATATTTTCCTGCATAGAGTTGGTGTGTATTCTGACTTTCACATCCCAGTCAGAGTAAGACAAGCATCTCGAAACCGACCAACATAAAAGACTGTTTGAATCAAAATCAACGTACGACAAAATACGATTTACATTTGTAAATGGGAAAACAAGGTGACTCATATAGCTGTCCAATATGATCATCGTGTACCCAGAGTGGAGTGGAACGCATAAAGGAGGATAGAGAAACAGCAAAAATGAACAGGAAGGAGGAATAAAAATAGATAACTAAAATAGTAGAAATAAAATATAAAGGGAGGAGGGAGAAGGGAGAAATGGTCGAACAATTAGAGAGGGGGGAGAAAATGGTATAAAATTTGGAAGTAGGATATTTTAATCCCTGTTCCTCTTCCCACAAGTACAATTAGCAAAAATCCACACACAAGTAGTGAAAGAAATCAATATTTGGAGCCAATTGAAGGAGAGCTAGGGAGAGGAACAGGCAAAAAAATATCCTTCATCACCATTTTTAAAGCATTTTTCTCCCTCTTCCCATATTTTTTCGACGATTTGTCACTCCTTCCTGATTTTCTTAGTTCTTTCTTAATAAATGCTATTGAGGCTATTCATTAGAGTGCAAATGGTACAAATCAGGTGCTAAGATGTTAAACTGCTGTCATTATGGTAGATGACAAACGTGTTTCATACTCCATGACTCAAGATTTTTAGCCCCTAGGTATGTTTTCATTCAACTTACATTTCTCTGACACAATTACAATAATACACGTATACATCTAATACACGTATACATCTATGGTGACCGCGTGTAGGGTTAAGCTCTAAGGCCTTGGAGTATGAAACACGTTTGTCATCTACCATAATGACAGCAGTTTAACATCTTAGGCCCTGATGAGTTATGTTAAACTGGGTTTACCATTACCCTATATCGATATATTCGTGTATTAGACCACATATGAGCTCATATCACAAATCACCTACAAACACACAAAATGTATCCCTCTACCCTAACAATAGAGTCCGTTTTCCCTTTATTATTTAAACAATTGTCTTCATATTTTGGGGAAAGGTTGTATCTGTAAAGATCCTCTATTGTTACCCTAGCATTCATTTTTCCCTCCCAAAATCCCTACATGACTTACACAACCAAATTCAAACTTTCGCTCAATCACTTACTACCAAAATTCTTTATTGCCACTTTTCCTATACAAAGTTACATAAACATTCAAGGTCATTACACATCAGTTTACCTTCTACAGCAGCCATTTTGTTTCTAGTCACCAATCCTAACGGAACACAGGAATTCCGCTTATTTTCATTACGAATTTTAATTCAGGCACAAGTAGCTCGCGCTCTACAGTTACATGGTAACCGTTTCTTTTACAGCTCTCGTATATTTTTATCAGTTTATGTTCGTTATTAAATTCTTTTTCAAAATGTTCTCGCGTGTATTTTATTTTTAAATCGTATTGCGTATATTTTTTTACCGGTTTTTCTGTTGTATATCAAAATGTTTTCTTCAAGACGTTTGCCCACCAGCATTAACTCTAAAAAGCCGTTTATCAAACCAGGTATGTTTTGCTTAGTCTTTTTTCAAATATTCTATTATCATTCACAACTCTCTAGGTTGCTTTTTGCATAATTTCGTACGTTTTTATTGTAGATTTACACGGTCGAGATTTTTAGCCCCTAGGTTTGTTTTCATTCAACTTACATTTCTCTGACACAATTACAACCACTTTCACTCATCTAATACACGTATACATCTATGGTGGTTTACCATTACACTATATCGATCTATTCGTGTATTAGACCACATATGATCTCATATCACAAATCACCTACAAACACACAAAATGTATCCCTCTACCCTAACAATAGAGTCTGTTTTCCCTTTATTATTTAAACATATTGACTGTTTAACATTGTTAATATTCTTTTTTAATTATTTGTTTTTAATTCTAATCATTATTATCACATGTTTTATTTTATACGCACTTATTCACTATTGTCATACACACATGGGTGCTCAACTTCAATCCGTTGAATTTTCTTGAGAGTAGTCTAACCACAGATAAAACGCACACACAATATACAGTTCAGTTATAGTAATTAGTACAACGTTTATTAGTAATTATAATATAGCTAAGATAGTACGCACGCTCTGATTGGCCGATAGCCGTGATCTATTTCACCGATAAACTCACATTTTCGAAGGAACAACGAAAAACTTGTTGTTTGCAGCTCCCTGTTCACTATTCAAAATGGCGTCCAAAATGCCGAGTAAATATTTTCTTGTTGTTAAAAAGCTGATATAAACAAATTAAAAACAACAAAAATACTCAATGCATAACATTAAAAGAACAGGTAGTTCTAAAAGTCACTTTTATTGTTGAATAAGAGCGAAAAAAGATCAAAACGTTTGACATTTCACTGTTTTGTTTTTGAATAAAAAGAAAGAGTACACTACGCAACGCTGGAGGCCTAAAAAAGGCATACACGTTACAAAACAGCAAGAAAAATGTACAAAAGAGCAGCCAAGTTAGGTTATTTATGTCAACGAATAAAGTAAGATAGATGCTCAATGAAGAAAGTGAAGTTCTCTTCGAAAGTTCAAGTTCACATTTCCAAACAAAGCAAACCACGGCATTCAACGGACTTAGTTTAGCACAAAAATTATCCACTTGAATAAATAAGCTTACAAAAACAGATGCTTTACGATATAACTAGTCAATATTGTAAGTATTCATTAATGCATTCATTTAATAAGAACGGGGAAATTATACATCTTTTTTGTTCAAAGCCGGATTACCTGAATATCGACACTATCATGGTGATTAATTCTGTTCGTCCGAAATTAGCGTTGAATCTAACTTGATTGATAAATGTCCAAGCCGATCCTCAACTCAAACCAGCCACATTATGTTGATATCAGTAGTGAGTAAATATCATCTGCTTGAGGTTAGGCGATGTCTAGATTTGTTTGATAGTCAATAAATCCTTCATTATAACGACAAAAATCAACGGGGATTTCCCAACAAGAACCGGCCAACAATCATGTTATTGAAAACAAACTCGATCATTTCATCAGCTTGCAAGCTACATTGATCCATAGAGCTTTGATTTGAGGCATTCTCCACTTGTATTTACCATATTCTCCACAAAATGTTTAAAAAAAGTAATATTTTGATGAATATAATTTTTTGTAGTTTTTAAAGTTGTGAAAGCTTTGCACATTTTTGCTTATAACAAGTGATTTGATTGGATGGCTGATGATTGTAAGGAGAATTAAAATGTTCATCAGCAAAACTCGTCTTTTTTATCTTTTTCTCCCTCCTTTTACTCAAGCTTTCAAAGACTGGCTATATAATAAAAGCAGTAAACAACAACTTTCCGTGATCCCTTGGCGAAATAGATCACTTGGGATGTTGGGAGAACACTCAGAAAGGCTGAAAATCTCTCGCCCGGAGGCTCGAGATTTTCTACGCCTTTTTTCGTGTTCTCCCAACATCCCGCGTGATCTATTTCGCCAAGGGATCACGGAAAGTTGTTGTTTATTGCTTAATGAGATTGTCTACCAGATAATTACCCAATTGCAAAAGAAAAGCATGAAAAAGTTCAACTTATTAATGCAGTGTATCTATCAAACAAATTTGAAAACACGTGTGTGCTGTGTGCAGTTATAAAGCAGGCAGGGTTTTGCTTTATAACTGCCTACAGCACATCAAGCAAACTTGTATTTCTTTTATAAAATGCAATTTGACGTATTTGATCAACATGGAAAGGTGGTGTTGGTACTCTCATTAAACTCGCCTTAACCAATCAGAATGTACGATTTCTAACAGTTATTATGTCATTGATACACGTTCTTCTAGCAAGTCCAGGAAGGGATTTAATAATCCTGCACTCAGCATTCAGCATTATCATCTCGCTGTTTGGAAATGGTGTATTCCAGGTAATTCGATGGTGCCCAGCCGATTTCGTCGTTACTTTCTACGAACCACCACCCACCAGATGTCTTTTGCAGGACACGAACTTTCTCTTTCTTGACGAGATCAACCTCTCCTTCTTCTTTGACGCCGTTGTATTTTGCAATGGCGACGTAGGTCTCACATTTGTCGTTGGAGTATTTGCGTGAATACTTTCCTAGGCCACTGTCAACAGAGCTACTTTCAGGGATGGAAGACACTGTACTTTTTGGCAGGTCTTCGTTGAATTCATTTTCTTCATCTGGTGTGATTTTCGGAAGTTCAAGGAAGTTTGAAGGCGCCCATCCTTTGCCGTCACTGCCTTCCACAAACCACCATCCACTTGGACTCTTTTCCAAGACAATCACTTTCTCTCCTTGGCATAGATCAATCTCGTCGATATCATTTGATCCTTTGAAGTTTGCCTTGGCCATGTAAGTTTCGCATTTCTGCAGACTTGATGGGTTGGTTAGACTTGTACAATTGACATCTTCTTCACTATCGATGGGAGATTCGTTGTTTTTAGTGCCTTTGTAGTTTTTCTCTCTGTATCTAGTCTTATGAATGGTTTGCAGTTTTGGATCAACTTCTGGAATTTTTGTGCCATTCTCATTTCTTATCCCACGTTGATCGGGAGGGGTTTTCGCTCTTACTAAATCGTCTAGCGTTGTTGTTTTTTTTTTTCTCGTAATACTACTGATTGCGAATGATTTATAACACTTAAATTAAAATAAACAATGCAAAGCATGCTGGGAAGTGACCAAGTAATCGGAGTAGCAAATAACAGTATGGTTACCTTTTAAAGAAGGGATTATTTTTTCTTTTGATTTCTTGCGATCATCTGCAGTAAACGTTTCTGTCAACTTGTTCTGATCAAAATCAAAAGGAGTTTCGTGAGGAGGGTTAAAATCTGCACAAAAATCGATAAAAACTTCGAAATTTACTAAAACAGAGCAACCACACTGATAACTATATAAAGCGTGACGTGAACAAATTAAAAAAAACCCAGAAGAGCAAAGACCTGAATGATACTGTTTCACATTTTCTGAAACGCATCCGAAATTGAAAAGAAATGACAAACCGCATTTTTGGGAAACTGCACTTATACAAAAAAAACACAAATCCGCACCAAAAATAACCGCAAACCCTTACGCCCCTCTCGAGAATACATTTAGACGCATCTAATCGCCCCGCAACCATTTTAGTTTAGTATCGTCACGCAACGCAAGAAGCGTTTCAGTAACGTCACTAGAATTGCTGTGGGGGAGATTAGATGCGCTGATACTACTTGAACCCATGGTTTTAATTGACGTCATCACAATTGTTTTAGTCTGTATCGACATATAGGACATATTAAATACTTGAGAATCAGTTTGAGAATAGCTACGATATTTTTCAAGTAATATTTCAAAAACGAGTGCGAGTGTTTCATCGGGTTTCCAAACACGAGAAAACATTTTAAGGTGGCTCGACTGAGTATTTTTGAAGGAACACCGTCGCTGTTTGATCGCAAAGTACGTCGCGCGTAGAAAAATAATTTCAGATTAATTTCCATAGCGAGTTCAGGCATAGACTGAAGTTTGTTCTGATGTTTCAAATATTGCAATCGGACAATGCATATCGGAATTCACAACTTGAGTAAAAAATATAGACAATAGCGATCTCGGACAACCAAAACAATGCGAGCCTTGAGTAAGCGGTCGAAAAGTTTACCTATTTTGAAAATTATTTTCGATATCTTCCAATCTATCAATGGTCATAAAACTGCAGGGCTCGAAGAGTAACTATTTCAAAAAGCCAATGCTGCGGTAAGAAAAAAATTCATCAAGGAAATTTTAAGTTTTGAAATATTTTGTAAAAATGTGTGCAATATTAGACAAAAGAAGAAAAAGTGCAGTTATATCTCACCAAACGAAAAATCATGTATGTCCTAATAACCTGAAGTGATTTCGTTCATGTTCGCCAGACGGATAACTAAAGCATTTGTTGACCAAATGAGACCAAAAGCAACTTTTTCTGAGCTTTTGTAGTGATGTTTTTGATGTATGGTAAAAAGATACAAAAAAAATTATAATTAGGTATGTAAGCGAAGACAAACATAGATAAAGGAGAAAGAGATAGGTAAAGGAGAGAAAAGATGGAGGGAGGAGTAGCTAGGAAATTCTAGCTTAAGAAATATTTTTCTATCCAATGAATATGCAAATTAAGAATGCATCCACCTGATTTGATCGGAACAAAATAAACAGGTTTTGAATTGTGTGAACAATAGACCGAATCGAAATATGGCGTCCAATTTTAATAACAATTGTTCTTGAATGGCTAGCTTTGTGTTCATGCTGAAGCACAATGGGGCTTCCGCAGGTGTGTGAGGATAGCCAGTCAAAGACAAAAGTTATTGAAATAGGATGCCATATTTCGATTCGGTGTATGTTAGATAAAAAAATAATAGCTAATGCTTTATTAGACAGTGCGTAGATGCACGTATTTAGGAATGCACTTGACAGAGCCTGAAGGTAATTACATAATTATTGCTGAGACGTACGTCTGAAATTTCCGCCAGAGCTAATCTTAAAATCAACTGTGAATTTAATAACCGATTGAATAACTTGGCGTCAGCGTACACCGTTTACATTTATGCTGATTCATATTCGTATTTATATTCAGCTTGTTAGAACTTCTCTATGTTATAATATAGTTACAGTGCGACTGCTGAAACCGGAGCCACTCAAACAAATGTCAAAATAAATAGTTTTTGAGATAAAACAAAAAAACTTGTAGAGAGTTCTCACGGGCTAAGATGTTTCTTATTCAATCTTTATCTATTTCGTTCACAAATAATGAAAATTATTAGCATTTTAAGCAAAAAACAACAACATTTGTATTAAAAATTATAATTAGGTATGTAAGTGAAGACAAACATAGATAAAGGAGAAAGAGATAGGTAAAGGAGAGAAAAGATGGAGGGAGGAGTAGCTAGGAAATCCTAGCTTAAGAAATATTTTTCTATCCAATGAAAATTAATTTTGTCATACGAGGCCGTCAAAGTTGACAGACAAATTAGCGTCTCGATCGAACTAGCAGCGATTTGACGAAATGTTGTTTTTCGCGATTTTCTCGTAAAACATGCAATATGTTTTTAAACTAATTAAAAGGTAAACATTGCTTGGGTTTTACTGATTTTATTTGATAGCATTTTGCTGTTAAAAAGAAGGAAAATGTGATTATTTATGCAAATTACGTCCGCGACTTGGCAAATTGAGTGATGTTAGCCGACAGTAGACTATGCAGCGTAAATAATATTTTGCGAAAGTTCGCAGCTTAATAACTTCGTTCAATTACATTTACCCAATCTGAATTTTTCACAGTTATATATTTAGAACCTTAACATTCAGAACCCAGATTATTATTGAAAAATTTTGTGCTGCACATAGTAAACTATTTTTTGTTTTTACAGTAACTTTTTCTAAGGCGAAAAGTATGACATAGAAAGATAAATAGAATAATATCTTAAAGTAACTGGATATTTCTGTAAAAGCTTGAGTTTAAAGTTAAGATGACAATAAACAATATTATGAAAGTTTGGAGTTTTTAGAGTAATTTATTTTGCCATACGGGGCTGTCAAAGTTGACATAAAAATTAGCGTCTCGGAGCAGCGATTTGACAAAATTTCGTTTTTTGCGATTTTCTCGTAAAATATGCAATATTTTTCTTAACTAAAGGCATCATGTTTTGTTTCATGTTGAGGGCTACCTATGGTTAAAATATGAGCAAAATCGATTTTTTGAGTGTTGCCGCGTTTGCATGGTATTTACAGGAATCTTCTCTTAATATTATTATGATCATAGTGGTGATGGTAATAGTGATGATGTCAATATGGTAGAACCATCAATCAGTATAATTTTTTCTGAGTTTTCAAGTTTCAAAAAAAAAACAGCTATAAATACCAGTGTCGTCCTGAAATGACGTCAAGATCATCAACCTTTGGGAATGACTGTCAGAACAAGAATATTTTGTCACAATAGTTGCACAATTTGATACAGAAAAAATCGTTTCTATTTGCGAGTGGACATCTTTTCCTGTCATCATGAGGCTAGGTTTCCTGCTCCTTTACAGTAATGTTATGAATTGATTTGCTAGAAACTCGTTTGCAAAAAGTTAATGTAAAACCTTTTTTTCAAGCGATGTCGATTTCTTGATTGTTGTTATAGAAAGGAGGTTGAAAATGAAATCTGTTTAGTTCTCACCTTAGTCTATGGAGTTTTCTCAAAAAGGCTTGGAATTTTGGTGAGTTTTGAGACTCAAATTCGGATAAAACCGACTAAAAAACGCATTTTACAACTAGTAATGATTGAGTTGGCAGGAACGACGATAGAGCACACATTGAAACTTCGCTTCTACATATTTTTCGTAGCGTTTTTCTTTCATCTTTTCAATTATTTTAAATATTTCTGACTTCTCCCCTTTTTCTAGAGCTACTAGTGATTTTTGTTATGTTCCTCTCTATTTTGAGTTTTTAACCGTGTTTCTTCCTCCTTCCTCCTTTTCTTAATTATAATTATTAAAATAGTTTTAATTTGCAAGCCTTACCACATGTTTTGTTGGTTTTCGTTTTACTCTCATCCCTTCAACGGACGCTTCCTTGATCGTTCTTTCCATTTTGCCCTTCTTGTGATGCACGCGCAGGGTCTTCTTTCTTCAATGATATGTAACCAAGGTAAAATAACGACCTTGAAATATATTATATGAATATGTCGTTTCTTGCAGTAGACGCATATGTAATGATGTGCTGGAGGGTATTTAAGGCATACGTGATCAGATATATGGTCGACTGAGTCTTTTCAGCAACAGAAAAAAGGTTTCTTTGAAATTATTAATGTGACTGTTACTTTTTTCATATGTTAGAGTAATTTTCCTTCGTCCGTGCAACGAAGTAGACTAGCTAGTGTGTATTGGGATTAGTGTGTACCACTATGTATTACGTTGACTATTCTTTCACAGACGAAGGAAAATCACTCTAATCTTCGTCTTAACACAAGGGTTTTTCTCACGATCATAGACATGAACAGTGAGTTTTAAGTTTGTGCTTTTCCTTGCAACGAGGGTTTTACGGCTCTCCGATTTGTTTTCCGTTAGAAACATAAAGATGTGAATCGAGTGATAGTTGTACATACGGAATATATATATGGTAGTGTTAGCCTGCGTAGCTGACCCTGGGGGTGGGGAGAGGGATACAAGGGGACGGAGGGGAGGGGGATGGGGAGAGGAAGGGAAGAAGGGAGGGCCTGCAGCGAAGACCCTTGATTTTCAATTACGCCCTCTTCCTAGCACTGTGTGTTGTCTGGTTTAGCTGTCATAATTGTCACCTCCATTACTAGTGTTTCCTAACATAAAAACTTCGTATTTCAAAATATATTACTATTATATATGAGTTCCAAATTTTCACAATCAAAATTATCATTATAAACTTGTCTAATCAAGTTCCAAAGCTCAAAACTCAAAAGAAATAAGCGTGTTTACTTCACAAACGGAAATCAAGTCTATTTTACATGACCTTCAAAGGTCAAGTAAACAATGCAGCATATCTTGCTTTATTCAATCAGAAAGCGTATTCACCTTAACCAATGTGAAATAAACCAAAAATAATTATCAGTTTTGAACTTCTGATGCCAAGGTCTCGTTTTTAGATATTAGATATGTTATAGATCGAAATTTCTTGATCTCACTTGCCTGAAATAGCCGTTTGTAATTAGAGCTACTCGTTACAGCTCAAGCTACCGTTGGTCTGTTCAATATTGACATGTCACAATATAGCTAACAACAGCCAATGAGATTTCACCTGGTCGCTCTCGACCAATGGGAATTTCGCGCACGGAATCCGTGCGCGAAATTATGGAAAATCAAGGGTCTTCGCTGCAGGCCCTCCCTTCTTCGGAATCCGTGCGCGAAATTATGGAAAATCAAGGGTCTTCGCTGCAGGCCCTCCCTTCTTCCCTTCCTCTCCCCAATAGTGTGTGTGGAGTGAACTTACAGAAGACCGCCAATGGGGATAGATAGTTTTAAATATACTGAATGTAGTGGTAGTGTGTGTGGAGTGAACTTCATGGAAGAGCCACAATGGGGAGCGATAGTTTTAAATACTGAATGTGGTGGTAGTGTGTATGAATGAACTTCATGGAAGTTTCGTTTGCAGGCGTTACAGTGTAACGTTTTGTGATTCATCACCTAATAATAATGACAGCAATCAATCAGTTAATAATCATTTAATCAATAATGATAGTGATAGCAATGACGATAATCACCATAATATGCATGGTAATTAAATATGTTTTCTCGAATAAGTTTACAAACTTAAAAGATGACGTTGATAACCAAGACAATTGCAAGCGCGCGCATAACAAATCAAGCTACGAGTGTACGACAGTGCTTGCGCAACACAAAAATATAAAGGAAAAAGATTTATAGCTACCAAGATATGATACAAAAATTATAATATAATGAAATCATAGTAACAATAATAACAAATCGTCATCACAATGATACTAACGTTATGATAACATCTGCAACTGCATGCAACAGTAATGCACTGATGAATAATGAATGTTGATTTGAATGATCTAGATGATGGTATGGTGTTACAATTGTAATAGTCATTTTTATCTTATCCTCATTGCATTGAGGAAAAGATAAAATGACCATCATGACAATTGCGTAATTGCGATGAGATGATGGTGAAATGCTAACTTATATGATTGTTATTATAATTACCTCAACAACATAAGTACCATCAACTTCTTTAGCTTGTTCAAATTCCTTCATCGTCATATGAAGCAATAAACGAGCAATTTCCGTGGTTTATCGGCGAAATAAACCACTTGGGATGTTGGGAGAACACGAAAAAAGGCCTAGTTATACGGAAATTGCTCGTTTATTGCTTTTATAATATTTTATTTTTCATTTTGCTGATAAACAAATCAATTCTCCTGAGAATTCTCAACCATCCAATCAAATCGCTTGTTATAAGCAAAAATGTACAAAGCTACAACTTCCAAAACTACAAAATTATATTCTGCAGGTTATGTTTTCATGAAAATATTACATTCTTTTTAATTTTTTTGTGTGGAGAATATGGTAGATACAAGTGGAGAATGCATCAAATCAAAGCTCTATGGATCAATGTAGCTTGCAAGCTAATGAAACGATCGAGTTTGTTGTCAATATAAACATGTTTGTTGGCCGGTTCTTGTTGGGAAATCACCGATGATTTTGGTCGTAATAATGAAGGATTTATTGACTAACAAACAAATCTAGACATCGTTTAACCTCAAGCAGATGATATTTACTCACTACTGACATCGACATTATGTGGTTGGTTTGAGTTGAGGATTGCTTGGACATTTTTCAATCAAGTTAGATCCAACGCTAAATTCGGACGAACAGAAATCGCCATGATAGTCAGGTAATCCTGCTTTGAACAAAAAAGAGTAATTCGCCGTTGGTCTTATTAAATGAATGCATTGATGAATACTTAAGATATTGACTATAGTTATATCGTAAAGCATCTGTTTTTGCAAGCTTATTTATTCAAGTTGATAATTTGTGTGCTAAACTTTGTCCGTTGGATGCAGTGTCATTCGCTTGGTTTGCATTGTTTGGAAATGTGAAACTTAACTTCACTTTCTTCACTGAACAGATATCTTACTTTATCCCTTGACATGAATAACCTAATTAGGCTGCTTTTTTGTACATTTTTCTTGCTGTTTTGTAACGTCTACGCGTATTTTATGCCTCCAGCGTAGCGTAATGTACAGTATGTGTGTGCAATTCCGGACGGTTTTTAGATAAATTGCCATATCATTCGTTAAATGCATTGTTTAAGAAAGATCTTTTCACCGGAGATGAGGTAACATCTGATAAAGATTCATATAAAGTATTGGTCAATTTTAGCGATTAATAAAAATGTTATGGATATATATGTAAAGTAGTTTGAGTGGTGCAATTCCGGACAGTTGTGTGCAAAGCCGGACACTATTAAAAGCAGGTTCTGTTTAATCAATTCTTTGAAGTTATTTCCTAATTTTCGAATGTTTATGCTAGATTTTCTATTTCCACAGTTAAATGTGAGGTTAAAGCATAAATTTGTGTTAATTAAATCATGAATTATGTTGCTTGATTAATACGTTTGAGCACTAAAATATTTCACACATGATTAATTGCACTCGTGCGCTGAATTCTGCAAATGAATATAAATGTCCTACTAAATCAATAGTGCATGGTTTTTAAACTATCCAAAAGATAAATTTTGTTTGCAAAATCAACCTGCAGTTGAATTGTATATTTGTAAGCGACATTTTAATCTATAATTCAAAGTTACGGGTGATTGTTTATCTTGTTTATTTTATCGTCCGGAATTGCACATACATTAGTGGATTTTAGTAGTATTTCTAAAAGCGTCTCCTACACTTACTTTAAACTTTTAAACACTTTTCTTTTCACACAAGATAACACATTGTTTGCATTTGAAAACATACTAAATATCTTGGCGTTATCATTTGAGTCTGCAGAATTATCACCATTTTAATTTTAACATGTAATTCAAAGCGCGTTCAAAAATGACTTATTGCGAATTTGTATATTTACATGCCATGACCAATCGCTTTTTTTCCTCTCTGAAAATAACTCGATTGTCACAAAAACTTCTTACACAATATAAAACATACAAATGCTTAATTCTATAATGTTGTTTTCATTTGTAAACAAATTTGATCGCTTTTTAACGCTTAAATGCCAAAGTGTCCGGATTTGCACACACATATACTGTATACTCTTTCTTTTTAATTCAAAAACAAAACTGTCAAATATAAACTTTTTTGATCTTTTTTCGCTCTTATTCAACAATAAAAGTGACTTTTAGAACTACCTGTTCTGTTTATGTGATGCATTGAGTGTTTTTGTTGTTTTTAATTTGTTTATATCAGCTTTTTAACAAAAAGAAAATATTTACTCGACATTTTGGACGCCATTTTTAAAAAGTGAACAGGGAGCAAACAACAACGTTTTCGCTGTTCCTTTGAAACTGTGGTTTATCGGTGAAATAAACCACGGTTTTGGACCAATCAGAGCGCGCGTTAGAATCAAACTTTTCGGGCAAAATGGCTGCCAGCAGTCGTTTTGTCTCAGTGAGCGAAGAGGAAATTGAGAACTATAAAGAAAATGCAGTCCCAAAATCGACGAAAGAGGCTACAAAGTTTGGTGTCAAGCTATTTAAAGGTATCATAGTGAATTTTCACGATTTTTTTGTCGTTGTGCGAAACTTACCATTTTTACAATGTTTACAAAGTTTAGTTCACATTTTTGTTGACAGAATGGTTTCAACATCAAAATGAGTTTACGACTGAGTTCGAAAGTATGGATATAACCGAATTAAACAAATGTCTATCCAAATTCTACGTGTCAGTGAGGAAAAGCGACGGTAGCTACTACAAAAAACCAGCTTGCTCTCGATACGAGCTGCACTTGACCGTCATTTGAAGTCTCTGCCATACAACAAGCAATTTAGTATTTGCAGTAACACAGAGATTCACGAGGCCAATAAAACACTCAATGCTTACCTGAAACATCTTTCAAGCACAGGCAAAATATCAGCAACAGTTCACAAGACCCCATTAACGTATGAAGTTATCCAGCGACTCTACGAGAAAGGCGAGCTTGTGACTGCAACAACAAATGACCCTCGCGCCTTACTTCAAACCGCTTGGTTTTTTATTTCCTTGTACTTTGGGAAGAGAGGCAGAGAGAATCAAGCTCTGATGAAGAAGTCCACGATAAAGCTAGTTAAGACCGCTAATGGAGAAGGAGTGATGTCCAGTACTGGCCTACTGCTTCCCTGTCTTTCCTCCTGTGTCCCTAAGAATCCCCTCGAGATCCCTTGACTGTCCCATGTCCTCAAGTGGACATACCCTTTGTTCCAACGTGTCTCTCATATCCCCTTGTACCCTAGGGGATGTTCTTAAGGGATCCCTTACCTGTCCCCTGTCCCTTGCATGCACCAAGTGTCTCTCATATCCCCTTGTACCCTAGGGATGTCCTTAAGGGATCCCTTAACTGTTCCCTGTCCCTTGCATGCACCAAGTGTCTTAACTATCTCCTTGTCCCCTAGGGATGTCCTTAAGGGATCCCTTACCTGTCCCCTGTCCCAAACATGCACAATGTGTCTTAACTATCCCCTTGTCCCCTGGGATGTCCTTAAGGAATCACTTACCTGTTCCCTGTCCCTTGCATGCACCATGTGTCTCTATTACCCCTTGTCCCATAGGGATGTCCTTAAGGGATCCCTTACCTGTCCCTAGCTTAGCATGCACCATGTGTCTCTACTATCCCCTTGTACCCTAGGGGAAATCCCTAAGGGATCCCTTACATGTCCCCTGTCCCTAGCATCACCCTCAAATACTACGTGTCTCTCCTATCCCCTTGTCCCCTAGTGGATATCCCTAAGGGATCCCTTACCTGTCAACCTGTCCCTTGTATGCAACCTCAAATACTACGTGTCTCTCCTATCCCCTTGTCCCCTAGGGGATATCCCTAAGGGATCCCTTACATGTCCCCTGTCCCTTGTATGCAACCTCAAATACTACGTGTCTCTCCTATCCCCTTGTCCCCTAGGGGATATCCCTAAGGGATCCCTTACATGTCCCCTGTCCCTTGTATGCAACCTCAAATACTACGTGTCTCTCCTATCCCCTTGTCCCCTAGTGGATATCCCTAAGGGATCCCTTAACTGTCCCCTGTCCCTTGTATGCACCCTCAAATACTACGTGTCTCTCCTATCCCCTTGTCCCCTAGTGGATATCCCTAAGGGATCCCTTAACTGTCCCCTGGCCCTTGTATGCACCCTCAAATACTACGTGTCTCTCCTATCCCCTTGTCCCCTAGTGGATATCCCTAAGGGATCCCTTAACTGTCCCCTGTCCCTTGTATGCACCCTCAAATACTACGTGTCTCTCCTATCCCCTTGTCCCCTAGGGGATATCTCTAAGGGATCCCTTACATGTCCCCTGTCCCTTGTATGCACCCTCAAATACTACGTGTCTCTCCTATCCCCTTGTCCCCTAGTGGATATCCCTAAGGGATCCCTTAACTGTCCCCTGTCCCTTGTATGCACCCTCAAATACTACGTGTCTCTCCTATCCCCTTGTCCCCTAGGGGATATCCCTAAGGGATCCCTTACATGTCCCCTGTCCCTTGTATGCAACCTCAAATACTACGTGTTTCTCCTATCCCCTTGTCCCCTAGTGGATATCCCTAAGGGATCCCTTAACTGTCCCCTGTCCCTTGTATGCACCCTCAAATACTACGTGTCTCTCCTATCCCCTTGTCCCCTAGGGGATATCTCTAGGGGATTCCTTAGTTGTTACACTGTCCCTCTGAGCATGTACGTTTTTCTCCCGGCTTGTATCTTGTAGTCTTCAAAAACGTACCGATGAAACTCATCTCTAAACCATTGAAGTTTAATATTCAATGTAAACTTAAATGAAGGGGTTAAATGAATTTGTTTGCATTCGGAGAATGCAGAATTCAATACTGAGAAACAACTGCCGATGCGTTTGCTGATCGTAACTATATAAACATGCTTATGAAATCCATCTCGAAAGGATCGATGTTATTCAATGTAATCATAACGGGATGATGGGCTTTATGTATTTGTTAGCATTCGGAGAAACATAATTCAATATATAGAAACAACTGCCGATACGTTTGCTGATCGTAACTATGTAAACATGCTTATGAAATCCATCTCGAAACGATCGATGTTATTCAATGTAATCATAACGGGATGATTGGGTTTATGCATTTGTTGGCATTCGGAGACACAAAATTCATTAGAAATAACTGTACGTTTGTTGATCTTAACTGTATGTACAAATTAAATCCATCAATAAACGATCTTTATTATCCAATTCCCCTAAATGCTATTAATAGAACAACGAACAATATAATAAAACTCATAGAACACACACTAGTTTGTTTGGCAGAATAGAGATTTATTCATTCAAAGAGGAAATAAACCTATAATACTCACTACAGAAATAAATCTCTGACCCACCATAAGGGCGGGTGGGATGGGAAAGAAAATTATGATAACTATAGTGCAGTACTATCACTTGTACGCTCAAACTTCAACTGATACATGATATCTATATGTACAAATTAATAACTAATTAAACACTAACCACGTGTTCCTATGCATAGGGTCCATAAGGCAATTAAATATTTTAAAGAGAGCTATAAAAGTGATAAATGATAAATATCGTTTTGAATCAAGAAATCAATTAGTAATACTCCGAGATAAAAGCTTCGTTATGGGATGCTATTTGTCTAAAGTGATGTCTTTAGAAAGTGATAATATACTTGTAGCTGCACATATCATTTAAGTATTTCTCAATTGAAAGATTACAAAATACAAATCCACTTGATTTGTGATTTATGTACTAATCAATATTTTATTGAAATATTGCTTTTGTACTTTCAAATAAATATATTTGGTATTATAAACGTAAAGTAAATCATATAGTACACATCAGGGGTCAATGTTATTAACGTTGTGAAACGTGACTCTTTGTTTTTAGCATTCTCAATTTCAATGTTAACTTGTATAACTGAATGTAAAGAAAACTAACTTCATACTTTTTAAAACAAAAAATGAAATATTTGCCAGCAAATAGTATAAAGATTACAGTATGTCGCCCAGTTTCGTGATACTTCAGTTTGTAAATACTAGATATCTTCTCTACAGTGACAAAATAACTTTTGTCATACAAAGGAAAATTTATCAGGTAAAATAATGATGCAGACATTCTCTTCGAATATTTTAATTTGATAAAATAAATGTTATATTTCGACGGCAACTTGGATGCCCAGTTTCGTGACAGCTGGCCCAGATTCACAACAAAATTCACAACAAAATTCGATAAAACAAATCAAAAACATATTTTCTTACCTTTAACTATATTTAGCGCTAACATTTGGATTGTTGTTTATTCGATTTTTTGAGAATTTTGGAATATGAAACTACTTGAAATGTTTCAAAGTCCCGCTACTTATCAACTTAATTTGCATAGAAACGATCTGACAAGGTGACTTTATCTGCCGTAGTGTTCCCCCGGGGTGGGTAATCCAATATATTTACTATACGGGGATGATCCGCTGAACAGGGTATGGGTTTTCGAGCTTTCTGTCATAAACAGGGTATGGTTTTTTGAGTTTTCTGTCATGAACAGGGTATATTTTTACCTCATTTCCCAATTTCCTTAGTTTTTTTTTGTCATAATCAGGTATATCAATAAGGTAATATGATGAGCAGTGCGGTCTTTCGTCTTTCGGGAAATTCAGTACGTTTTCGCAGCATAAACAGGGTCCTAAACTGTCCTAAACAGGGTTTCATTTTTATCATTTGTCATAAACAGGGTATAAGAATTTTTTTTTTTCTGTCATAAACAGGGTAACCGTTTTAAGATCCCAGCGGAACACCCCTACCCAAATCATAGCGGAGTACCCCCCCTCACCCTTGAGTGTTCCATAGCAAAAGCAAAATTGATTCAATAAACGAGCATAATTCATAACATGTGTGTTTTCAAACAATTTCCAGCCATGATTTCGTTTAAAGCCAATATTTGTCAGTGTATTCGGGCTTTTTGTAATCACTGGTCTGAAAAGGTGACTTTATCTGCCGTAGTGTTCCCCCGGGGTGGGTAATCCAATATATTTACTATACGGGGATGATCCGCTGAACAGGGTATAGGTTTTCGAGCTTTCTGTCATAAACAGGGTATGGTTTTTTGAGTTTTCTGTCATGAACAGGGTATATTTTTACCTCATTTCCCAATTTCCTTAGTTTTTTTTTGTCATAATCAGGTATATCAATAAGGTAATATGATGAGCAGTGCGGTCACCCCCCTCCCCCCTGGAGTGTTCCATAGCAAAAGCAAAACTTGATTCAATAAACGAGCATAATTCATAACATGTGTGTTTTCAAACAATTTCCAGCCATGATTTCGTTTAAAGCCAATATTTGTCAGTGTATTCGGGCTTTTTGTAATCACTGGTTTTTGCGTGTCATTAACACGGAGTAAATAGTTTGCGTCTAATAATTTTGCAAATATCAAAATTTCTGAACATTTAAGGGTCGTAGAATGAAGTAACACTCTCTAGCTATCGTCAGTATAAATAACAACCACTTTCTTCGTAAGCGACCACTATTTCAATTTCCCGTTTTGTTTCCGATATCGGACTCCGTAATAAATCTCTCTCGTAAGCGACCACTCTCGTAAGCGACCGCAACCACCTTTTAGAATTAAAGCTTTGGAGAGGGGGACATTGGGGTTTGCGGTATTGGCCATTTTTAATGCGATATTGCGGTAAAAGGAATACATTTTTGCGGTAATGCAGGATTTAGGATACCTGCGTTATGCGATATTTATCCTTTTTTAAGCGGTATTTCGGTGAAATAAGCAAAATCTAGCGGTAATGCGGGATTTAGAATTCCTGCGGTATGCGATATTAACGGTTTTTGTTTTTTGTATTTTTTTGGTACGTATGGATGGTGAAAAAAACGAAAACGTTTAATGACCTTTGATTTTAATTAAATGTTGTGCGGTATGCGGTATTTGCGATATTTTTTTGCGGTAATGCGGGATCTTTAAATAATTTTTGCGTTATTGCGGGATTCAAACCCCCCGCCCCAATGTCCCCCTCTTTGGACTTTTAACTTTTCATTCTTGACCTGTCTACGAGACATCATGCGGGCTTGCATATTCGTGAATACCATTGAAAACTTCGAGTAAGCGTGTTGGGGACGAATATTCGGCTTTTGGCATAGTGAAGCAACCATCTCCGTAAGCAACCACTTTCTTCTGGTTCGGGGATGGTCGCTAACGAGAGAGTCAACTGTATATAAATATCACGAGATTGAAATTGGAGCTCTATATTTACCAGAGGTCAATGGTTGAAACTATGAATAACATAACATTGACGAAAAAAGCGAATACAAATGCAAAGGCTGACGTTCTCTAAGACGCTATTTTTGAATTTTGTGTCTCCGAATGCTTACGAATCGAAGCTATTGAATTTTGATGCATGAACCCCATCACAGTGTTATGTTTGCATTGAATAACATTTAACGTTTAGAGATGGATTTCATAAGCATGTTTATATAGTTACGATCAGCAAACGTATCGGCAGTTGTTTCTATATATTGAATTATGTTTCTCCGAATGCTAACAAATACATAAACCCCATCATCGCGTTATGATTACATTGAATAACATTGATCGTTTAGAGATGGATTTCTTCTGTACTTTTCTGAAGACTTACAAGCTACAAGCCGGGAGAAAAACGTAGGACTTGGTGTACATTCTGAGGGAGAGGGAACAACTAAGGAATTCCTTAGGGATATCCCCTAGGGGACAAGGGGATAGGAGAGACACGTAGTATTTGAGGGTGATGCTAGGGAGACGGAACAACTAAGGAATCCCTTAGGGATATCCCCTAGGGGACAAGGGGATAGGAGAGACACGTAGTATTTGAGGGTGATGATAGGGAAAGGGGACAGGTAAGGGATCCCTTAGGGATATCCCCTAGGGGACAAGGGGATATGAGATACGCATAGTATTTGAGGATGCATGCTAGGGGCATGGGACAGGTGAGGACTTCCTTAGGGATATACCCTAGAGGACAAGAGGATAGAAGAGACACGTAGTATTTGAGGGTGATGCTAGGGACAGGGGACAGTTAAGGGATCCCTTAGGGATATCCCCAAGGGGACAAGGGGATAGGAGATACACGTAGTATTTGAGGGTGATGCTAGGGACAGGGGACAGTTAAGGGATTCCTTAGGGATATCCCCTAGGGGACAAGGGGATAGGAGATACACGTAGTATTTGAGGGTGATGATAGGGAAAGGGGACAGGTAAGGGATCCCTTAGGGATATCCCCTAGGGGACAAGGGGATAGGAGAGACACGTGAGGGTGCTTACAAGGGACAGGGGACAGTTAAGGGATCCCTTAGGGATATCCACTAGGGGACAAGGGGATAGGAAGGACATGTAGTATTTGAGGGTGATGCTAGGGACAGGGGACAGTTAAGGGATTCCTTAGGAATATCCACTAGGGGATAAGGGGATAGGAGAGGGTGCATGTTTGGGACGGGGGACAGGTGAGGAATCCCTTAGGGATATCCCCTAGGGGACAAGGGGATAGGAGAGACACGTAGTATTTGAGGGTGCATGCTAGGAGCAGGGGACAGGTGAGGAATCCCTTTGGGATTTCCCCTAGGGGACATGGGGATAGGAGAGACAAAATCGTAACAGACAAACTTCTTTTAAATTGTTATTTGAAATGCTGTAGTTGATTTATTATAATTCTGCTTGTGATTTAAAACTAAACAAATGATAAGTATCATGTTTGCACATGAAATTCATGTCAATTTACATTATCGATAAAATCGATAAATTCGATCATAATATCCACATTAAATCGATATAATCGATAGTCACACCAAACTGGGTTATCGATTTTCATCGATTTTATGGACTGATCAATCGATTAATTTCTATTTTTATCGATTATCGAAATTATCGATTGGTATGGCCGGGGTGTACATTGAACGATTAAACTTACCGAAATCATGCTTCTATCCCCTGTTATTCACAAACAGACATCTCCTTGCCATAATACAATACTTTATTCATGATTTGAGCGGGTACATTCCGAGGAAATGTCTTGAGAGAAGCTCGGAACCAGTTGAATTGAGTCCGATCATTATGCCAACCGAAGCCAAGGTATCAGCTATCATTCTTTTGAAGTCAAAATATTAAAACTGCCAGCTTTGTCCGAGCTGTATGTATTACCTGACCTTACTACGTGAACTTCAGAGTGAAATATTGTTATAAGAGTAGAGTATTTCACCGGCATTTGACTATTCACACACGATCGATGATACAACTAAACTTTCAGACAAACAAACATACAACCGCGAAAGAATGCGTGACATGAACACAGGAACCCAAAAGCGGCTTGATTATAACGTAATACTGAGAAATTGAGACACATAGTTATCTTTAATACTATATTCGCATTTGTTTACATGGTTGTACCTGTCTTTGTAAATTATCATATCGCATAGTAAATTGAGGTCAAATATGACTGAAATTGGGGTCGACATTCATCGCTCCCCAAGCTGTGTTTATGATTTGCCCTAAAATTTTATTTGACACTGAAAACTAAGCTATGGGTATCCTTCTTTCCTCATGTACAATAGCTTTGAGCTAGGTCGTGTACCATTGGCGATACAGATATTTTAATATGTACTTAAATTTGAGTAAAAACCTGAAAATAATTGAAAAATCTATAAAATATTCAGTTTTCATCTTTCTTCCAAGAAAAAAAGCTCCGAATAGTCGCTACTGTACGTACGTTTGAGCTGGCAAATTTGTTTGGTAAAATATGTTCTCAATCGTGTGATATTTGACACTTTTCGTAGTGCACTCAATCGACCTTCGAAAACCAGAAATGACGTCAATTTTCACATTTTGGCGCCGTGTGCCTTAAATATTTATCTGATCGAGCTAAAACTTATAGCAATGGATTCAGCGTTCGAAACTGGTTCTACATGCCAATTTTAAGGAATTTGACAAAAAATCATTTTGCAAGTCATAGGCGACCATATGGGCAAATCTCTCTTAAGCACCTGTTAATAAAGAACCGCTTTAGCCTAAAAAATTAGACTGGTTCTTATATAAAAGGTTTCAAGATTTATTTAGTCATTTGAAAAAGCATGAGACTGAATATGACCAAAGTTGTGACTGAATATGGCCAAATTTAAAATCAATGCAAGAAAAATGTTTTACAAATGTATTATCAGTTAGTTCGCAATGAAAATACATTCATCATTCAGATGCTTCTACATAACAATTTATATAACATAAAAAACTCTATATAAGGAAATTGTTTTTGCTTTGTAAATAAGAACCAGTTAAGAACCACCTAAGCCTAATTTCTCACTTAATACCAATTATATAAGAACCACTTTAGCCTAACCTCGAAAAATAGTGGTTCTTATGTGCGGCTTTTACTGTATTCTAGGTCAGGTCCATGAATGTGGACAAAGTGTGGTTGGACATTTAACGACTGATATCAAGGAAGACATGCCTACTGGTAAGGTTATGATATTGATGATGAGGAAAATTATGATTATGGTGCTGGCAAAGATGATTATGATTGCAGTGGTGGTTGAGAAGATTGTGGTGGTGGTAGTGACTGATGATGATGATCGTAGTAGCAAAGATAATGAGAAATTAAAGAGTAATCATGTGAAGATGTAAATTATTATAATGATGATGACAGTAATAATAAGAAATGTGATTTTGATAATAGTGATAATGCCATGATTGTGATGATGATGATGATGTAGTGAGAACTGTTATTAGAAAAATATGAATGCTCCTCCGTGTAACGGTCACAGTCGACGTCATTAAAAAGAAACACAAAAGACTCCGAGTTGAACGAAGCTAACAAAGAATACAATAGGTTTCCAGTACATAAAGGAGGAGCCAAAAATATTAATGATGATAACGAATGTCATTCTTCCATGGGTTATCCTATTAAGTGTATCAAGTTATGAGATTATTCCTGTATTTGATCATTCTGTGTATATTGTTTTCTCAAAGGAATCGTATAAAATACATCAAGTAGTGATGGTATCCCAGTATTTGATCATTCATTCATCAATTGTCCATTCATACAATTGTAATCGTCATTTTTCTATTTCTTATTCACAGGGAATTGTTTCTAGTAACTCGAGTGACGAGGCTATCTCTGTATTCAGTCTTTTCATTCATTTATTCATTCATTCATCAAATAGATTGTAAGAGTGATAGTCAGCAAAAATCAAACATAACGCGTCAAGACTTGAAAATTAGATTTCGCTCATATTTTAACCATAGGTAGGCCCTGATGTAAGAAGAACTGCTATGTATTTAGTTTTGTAAAATACCGCTTAGTTTTCGAGATATTCGAAAAAATAGGTTTTCGGCTAAATTCTCTAATTTTCGACCGATAATTTATACCAGTTTTAAAAGCTTGTCGCAAGCAAACTAAATAATGTATCGTTGTTTAAAGACCACATAATTATTAAATAGTATTTAAAGTAACATTTTGAAAGCTTTTATGAACTTTCATAAAATCCTTCTATTTTAAATAAATTTATTTTTAGGGGACACTTTTAACCTCTCTAAAAATAGGGTGAATATAATCAAAGTTTTTTCCATGTGCTACGCAAAAGTTTTACTAAAAAAAACACCTCAAGGGTAAGTTTAAATAATGGCCTTTACGAAACAAGTAAATTTGGTTTGGGGAAATGTACTTTCCGTTTTGTATTACACTCTCGAAGTTGTAGAAAAGTTGTAAATTTCATGTATCGGCATGATTAATGTAATTTGCATATATTAAACTTATTTCGAATTTAAAGCGGCTTCGTGTTAACTTCCAAGAAAGAAAACGATTTTGAAGACTAACAAGAAGTTTATACTGCCATTTTAAAAGAAATGATACGTATTATTAATAAAACAGGAACCAAGAAGTGATTTTATTCAAATCATATCCGTCCGTTTTTAATTTTAGAAAAATGAACAAATGAATGAATACGTGGTCTGTAAAACAGTTCCTAATTTTAGAAAAATGAATCAATGCGTGTATGTACTATAAGGAAATGTTCTATCATAATAAAGTTTGGTCTCAAATCGAGTTGTAATATAACAGATTGAAATAGATCATGACAGACATGCAGAGAATATATCGTCCCCGGCCCGGGGTAGTCCCTTTGTCCAAGTGGTGATCGGCGGTCGATTTCGTAAATGACCCCTAAAAGGTAAGCATAAATAAAGAGAACTATTGCTTAAAAGCAAGAACACTTAAAACCCTAGAAGGTACGCACAGTGAATATTGTCAACCCTAAAATAAGCACCTACCACTTGGAGAAAGGCAGTACCCTCCCCCGAATACCGTCTATTGGCCATGTTCTAAATGAGGAGGGGACTGGGTACTAGTTTCTAGACTTAATGCAATTAAGAAGTATAGCCCATAGCATGAAAGAGCACATCAAAATATAAAGATTGCAGAGTTACATTATATTCTGTTGAATTAAGGAAAGCTGTCCGTCCAAACCATACACTCCTTAGTAATCTAATGGATCTTTGAGAGACTATTGCAATGGAAATATACAACGAAATAGCATCACAATTTGTGATATGGTATATTTTGATGTGCTTTTTCATGTTATGTAGTTTATTTATTAATTTTATAATTCTAGAAACCTAGTACCCAATCCCCGCCTAGCCCCACCTCGTTTAGAACATGGCCAATTCTCGTTTCCTGTATTTCAGATGAATTGCATCAAAGCATGAAAACAGATTGATCAGAAAAGAAAATCGATGTATTTGACATGAGAAACCCGACGTTTTGTGCATTGTGTTTTAAATTCAAACTTCAAATTTATCAAGAGTGAGACAAAACCGAACTTGAAGATTGTATGATTTTCTACTGTTTTGTGCTCGTGAGAATTGGTTTCGTCGTTTTGACTTAATCAATCGCCGATGTGTGGTATCGTATAAAACCATCCATGCAGTAACCTATATGGTTCTCACCGCCTGTTTGTTAAGAAGAAGTTTGACATGAATGTATATATCGCTCACGGGGATAGATCGCCAATATGTATGAGAGTAGTACATGAAATATAACATCACAAACTAGATTAGAACATCAATTAAAAACGAGAATAAGTTTTATTTTAAATTCTATATGTTATATTCCATTATGATTATACTAGTAGATACAATAATTGTTATTGACAAGTAGATGTGTTTTTTAATAATATCAAGAACATAGAATTATACTACACACTGTGTTTAAGTAATTTCACACTATCATCATTATTGACATTGATTCTTTGAAAAGTTTTGTTGAATATCTTATGCTCAAGATTCTTAATGATGTAGCTACGCTTTAATATATAGATTTAAATTGACTGTTTAACATTGTTAATATTCTTTTTAATTATTTGTTTTTAATTCTAATTAGCAAATCGAATGTGGTTTACAACACAAACCAAAATAAATGTACAAAAAGTAAAATGTCTGTTAACGGACGAAAAATGACGAATTTGTCACGCATCGAACTCAATGGTTTCTCTTCAAGCTACGGAAAATCACATGATTTACGAAAATGATCTTTTTTTCAGCCGGTGAAAAACAAATAAGCTTATTTTCATACAGAAATACAGTGTACTGTTTGTCTTGAGAGACTGCTAATTGAAGTTAGAAAAGTACAAGAACGTCAAACACGGCCGATTAGCTGGGTTCTGGTGAAAAGTTTTTGAAAATTTTCAAACAAAATGCATTTTTTATACATTAAAACTGAGCATATAGAAGATTACACAATATCTGATATGTCTAGCATTTGAACAACATTCTAAGCTTTTCAAATCAGTTCTGAACGAATGGTATTGCTCGTCAAAGATGTAATTTTGAGCACGTTTTTGATGAAAAGACTACAGAATTGATTGTGAGTGAAGATTTGTCGAAAAGACTGAAAAATCGCATAAAATTAAAACGACAACAGCTCCATGACAGCATAGTTACATTTATTACAATTTTCTACTTACAGAAAAGTAATTTCCACTGATAGTTTATCCATAAACTTCTTTTTAAAATCCATTTTTGACGAAAAAACTTTGTGGATGACAAACTTTCCCTCAATTCCGCACGAGTGTTGTGTGACATGATGACGTGATCACCGTTGTCTGGACTCTTATTTACCACGGTAAATCAACCAATCAGTGCGCGAGAATTCACACAAGTGTTGTAAAATCTTTATTATCACATGTTTTATTTTATACCTACTTATTCACTATTGTCATACACACATGGGTGCTCAACTTCAATCAGTCGAATTTTCTTGAGAGAAGTCTAACCACAGAGAAAACGCACACACAATATACAGTTCAGTTATAGTAATTAGTACAACGTTTATTAGTAATTAAAGATTGTCTACGACATAATTACCCAATTGCAAAAGAAAAGCATGAAAAAAGTTCAACTTTTAAATGCAGTGTATCTATCAAACATATTTGAAAACACGTGTGTGTGCTGTATGCAGTTATAAAGCAGGCAGGGTTTTGCAGAACATGAAAGAAGTGTTCAGAGGAGCACGGCGCGAGAGTGTTCTGACAAACGCCAAACTGCCTACAGCACATGGGCAACTTGTATTTCTTTGATAAAATGCAATTTGTCGTATTTGATCAACATGAAAACGTGGTGCTGGTACTCTCATTAAACACGAGCCTTAACCAATCAGAATGTACGATTTCTAACAGTTATTATGTCATTGATACACGTTCTTCTAGCAAGTCCAGGAAGGGATTTAATAATCCTGCACTCAGCATTCAGCATTATCATCTCGCTGTTTGGAAATGGTGTCTTCCAGGTAATTCGATGGTGCCCAGCCGATTTCGTCGTTACTTTCTACGAACCACCACCCACCAGATGTCTTTTGCAGGACACGAACTTTCTCTTTCTTGACGAGATCAACCTCTCCTTCTTCTTTGACGCCGTTGTATTTTGCAATGGCGACGTAGGTCTCACTTTTGTCGTTGGAGTGTTTGCGTGAATACTTTCCTAGGCCACTGTCAACAGAGCTACTTTCAGGGATGGAAGACAGTGTACTTTTTGGCAGGTCTTCGTTGAATTCATTTTCTTCATCTGATGTGATTTTCGGAAGTTCAAGGAAGTTTGAAGGCGCCCATCCTTTGCCGTCACTGCCTTCCACAAACCACCATCCGCTTGGACTTTTTTCCAAGACAATCACTTTCTCTCCTTGGCATAGATCAATCTCGTCGATATCATTTGATCCTTTGAAGTTTGCCTTGGCCATGTAAGTTTCGCATTTCTGCAGACTTGAAGGGTTGGTTAGACTTGTACAATTGACATCTTTTTCACTATCGATGGGAGATTCGTTGTTTTTGTTCTTCAAGTCTTCGTACGTGACCAAGATATCTTCCATGGATGAACCCATGTCATCATCGCTGCCATCATTCGCATCTAAGTCAGAAGAAGAACTTCTCTCATTCTTGTTTTCTTCCTCACTGCTTTCATCAAGATGATTCTCCGCATCAAACTCGGTACACGAGAGTTGCACAGTCTGGCTTTCAAATTTTGTGCAAGAAGAAGGCGAAGAACGTCGTGCAACTCTGGATTCTTCTTCGATGCTCTCATCAAGCTCATTTTGTGTACCAAACTTTGCAGGGGATGGAGATATTCTTAAGATGCGGCTTACATTCTCGTGTTCTTTCTCCTTTGACCTTGGAAGATCGGCGGACGAGTTTTGATTGCTACTTCCATTCTCATTTGCTTTGGTCAGATCTGGACAAGATGTGCTAAGGGAAAGATTCAAAGAAGGAGCCAGGAAGTTTCTGTTTAACGTTGGCGTATAAGGGGCCTTTCTCTTGTTGTATGTGGGGACCGGCGCTATTAATTTATTCGTGCCTGAGTATTTTTTTTCTCTGTATCTTGTCTTATGAATGGTTTGCATTTTTAGGTCAACTTCTTTTTTTGTGCCATCCTCATTTCTTATCCGTTGATCGGGAGGGACAGGGAGCCCGTCTTGGGGGACTTGTTTATTATGAGCCCTGTTCTTTGGTTTTGACTCGGATACTTCTTGCTTGCTGTTTCCTTTAATGTCAACCTTTGAAATTAGTGAAACACAACAATAAGATTTATTGACCCGCCTCGGAGTATGACGATGATGGTGATGCTGACTATAATGGTAATGGTGATAATAATGATAGTTATAATGATGATGATTGCATGTGATGATAATGCATGAATAAGATGATATAGTGTTGATGACCGTGATGGTGCTAATCATTAATTATGAAGATAATGGTCATGATTATGATCATTTTCAAAAGCTTATCATTATTTTGAAAAAAAAAAAACAATAAATAAAAACATTGATGCGTAAAACTCAAGACAAAATAAATCAATTATTGGAACCTTTTTGGGTTTCGTCTTGAATATCTTCCAAGAAAAGCTGACGTTCTTTTCCACTGCGTTCGCTACACTAGAAAATGGTTTACTTCTTGATACATATATATTCTGGGGAACCCAGCCGCCATCTATAGATTTCTTGAACTCAAGATGCTTTTTAGGAAGAGTAGATGCTTTTTTCTTGCTCTGATCAATGCTTCCATTTTCCTCTGGGCTTGTGAATGTTGATGATTGAAGCTTCGTTAATGTATCCAAATCCATGTTACTTCTCGATTGGTTGTTTTTTTAATGTCGGGAGATGGAATAGACCTGAGTGTTTAGACATACGATGTATGAATATGTATATAATTCTATGTATATAATATGTCGACTGTAAACGTACAGTCTCTTGTTTACAGGAATCTCCTATCCGACGAAACAAGTTAAAGATTGAGCTAAATAGATCACCACAGGGAATAAGAAGAAAGAATGGTTGATTTTGGAGGAGGTCATTCTACGTTAGCCTGCGAGCAGGTTATTTTCTCTTACCCTCACGACTCTTACGACTTTGCTTGTCGCTTCAAGGGTAAAAAAAGAACCTCTGCTCGCAGGGTAATTCTGAAGTGCATTTGCAGCGTAAACTTAAAATAAAATAATGTAGACTGCAAAGCTTCAGGCGGAATCCGATCCTATCTGATGAAGCAAGTTGAAGATTGAGTTAAAAAATGCACGGAGAATGAAAAGAAGGAATGGGTGAATTTAGGAGGTATTCCAGAACTTGACAGAAAGAAAGGAACACGACTTTTACCTTTTCGTGTTGAGTTTCTTTCTGATTCTCTCTCTTTTCTGTGAATAAAAATGATTGATATTGTAACATCGACAAAGAAATCACGTACAGCAAGTCAGTCGGTTGAAATTGTCTTTCAAGATTCTTTGCAATCTTTGCAGTTTTACTAATGAAAGCCAGCCATAGTTATATGGCTAATTATCACGTGTAATTATTAACTTAAAATCAAGTGAACGACAACCTTTATATAAAACCATCAAATATATAATGTATATGCTTGTTGTATTTCAAAAATAATTAACAAGATGTTTATTTTGTTTCATTTATCTAATTTACTCCCTAGCCGCTCAGCATACATATGGTATTATTAGATCTATGTATTACCTCCTTTATCTTGAGTATTTTCTTTGCTTTTAGATCTTTCTTTTTGTATCGATCGTTCTTGTGTGTTAAGTTGACAAACCAGCTTTAGATGAGTACTTGGTACCATGCACTCACGACCACAATATCTGTAAATGACGATGGTTGGTTAATAATGAAATGCAGTCAGATTTATTGATATATATAGAAGTCGGAAAAAAATGTGTGCTTATACAGCTCATTTCACACCATGGAACACTATTTCTGGCGCACACTACAGCTTACAATTGTGAGGGGCTATTGTGTGTAATGTGTGCTTAATTATATTGCATCATCATGCGATTTATAAGTAACTTTATTTATGGGCCGCTATTTCGGGTGCACACTGCAGCTAGCAACTGTGATGGGCTAAGGTGTGATACGTGCTTTATAGTACATCTTGCGTCGTTTGGATATGCTATAATATACAAATTAGGTAATACCTAATAGCGGAGCTCCCAGTTTAATTTTTTCTTACAACATCAATATGTGCATGTAAATACCACTTATTAGATATTTTCTTGGGTATTACGGGCTGATATTTTACGAGTTGCTTACGTATTTTGCCGGGCAATAAGGACATTGAGTGGGTATCAGTCTATCAAAGAGTGTATAGCTTAACAAATAATTTTAGATTAAGAGAATTCCAATATAAGATACTGAATAACTGTTTATTCTTAAACATGAAGTTATATAAATTTAAAATAGTGGACTCGCCTTTATGCACATTTTGTAAAACATCAAACGAATCTATGGAACATTTTTTTGTCGAATGTGTAAAATCAAAGGACCTATACTTTAACATTAACGAATGTCTAAGCAGCGCAAATGTAAAGTTAATACCAGAGCTAAGTTTTAAGAATGTCCTCATTAATAGGGAGTTCTGAAGACACTATGGAAGGTTTCTTATTTTTACTATACAAATATGTACTTTATAATTGCAAACAAAAACAGTTACTTCCTGTCATTAAATATTATCAAATAAATCTAATAGACTATGAAAAAATCGAATACATCATTGCAAAAAATAACAACAAGCTATACACTCATTTGAAAAAATAAGAGAAAATCCAAAGCTTAATTCATAATTTAGTCAGTATAATTTAATAACGAATTAGCCAAAAAACGTTATATTTAATTTATGTACTTTTTCAGTCTTTTGTAATTGCGTTTATGTAAGTGTAAAAAACTATCAAAAAATCAATAAAATATATAAAAAAACCTGTTAACTGTTAACTGTTTATTGTAATTTCTATAGCATCTTTAATCGAAAAAACTTTTCGAAGATTCAGCGCGCGGAGAGAGAATCAAAACAAAGCCCTGGAAAAGCCAGTAAAATGTAAGATATTTCTCGCTCTCTTTTTGATTGACATAATGTCAAAAACCTCATTGGCTATCGATGTAGATGACGCCATCATGTAACGCAACGCACAAAAGGAAAGTTTGTCATCTACACGAGGGGCGGAGATTTCTCATTGAAAAAAGTCCCATAAAAGCATGTTAATGGACAATTCATGAATGGAAATTGATTTAATGTAAGTAAAAAATTGTAATAAATCTCACTGCCTTTTCTTAGGTTGGTTATCGTTTTCATTCTATGCACTTTTTCATCTTTTTCTCAAATTTTCAACTGTCACTTCAGTCAATAGTTTTGTTCAGACAAAAAAGTGTTCAGAAATGTTTTTAATGGAAAATACCATTCCCAAACGATAGTGTGAATAGCCTTATTATTATCCCTTTTATTTTTAAGTCATTAAGCTTATTTTGCTTTTGATAACGCGTTGAAAAAGTGCTGTGACTGAACAGTCGTTTTACGGCCGCTTTTTACCTTCTTTTATTTTCCAAAGTTAGTTAGGACACAGGTAGCCCAAGCTCACTGTTAGTGTTGATTTACTAAGGGATATATGGGTACTTTTGAACTTTCGATTTTTTGCCTTAAAATTTAATAAAATTCAATAAAACTCTTACCGTGTCTTCTTGTTGATCTCTTTAATCCTCTGAGTTAATTTCAGCCGATTTCGTTCAGGAAAAATTACCTTCTCCCTGCCTTACATAAGAGGAGGAAAGGTAGGAAGCGAGCGCCTCCGAACCGCCTCCAAACTGCTCAACTCGATCCCAAATATTTCGCCAAAAAAGCTTTCCAATCCAAATATTTTCTCCCAGGGATTCCAATGGATAGATAAGCCATCCATTTATGCCAACGGATTTCAAAGTAAAGCTTTTTAGCAGCCACTAGCCTCCATTAAGTTCGACGAAACGCTTTCAAAATTCGCTTCAAACACCGTGACCCCATTATCTATGGGCACCCAAAGCCGTTAAATCTCAGAGAGAGACTGGGAACTAACAAATAACTGACCTTTCCACGGGGACACGGGATTCAAAGAATGTCAATATTATATTTAATTCAGAACTTACTAGATTTGAAGAGAAATATACGAGCTCGTTTTCATTACTTTTCTTTACGAAATCTCTATTTTCGTTACGGTTTTCCTTTTAAATTTTGTATTTGTAACGACATTCTTTGAATCCCGTGTCCCCGTGGAAAGGTCAGTTATTTGTTAGTTCCCAGTCTCTCTCTGAGATTTAACGGCTTTGGGTGCCCATAGATAATGGGGTCACGGTGTTTGAAGCGAATTTTGAAAGCGTTTCGTCGAACTTAATGGAGGCTAGTGGCTGCTAAAAAGCTTTACTTTGAAATCCGTTGGCATAAATGGATGGCTTATCTATCCATTGGAATCCCTGGGAGAAAATATTTGGATTGGAAAGCTTTTTTGGCGAAATATTTGGGATCGAGTTGAGCAGTTTGGAGGCGGTTCGGAGGCGCTCGCTTCCTACCTTTCCTCCTCTTATGTAAGGCAGGGAGAAGGTAATTTTTCCTGAACGAAATCGGCTGAAATTAACTCAGAGGATTAAAGAGATCAACAAGAAGACACGGTAAGAGTTTTATTGAATTTTATTAAATTTTAAGGCAAAAAATCGAAAGTTCAAAAGTACCCATATATCCCTTACTAAATCAACACTAACAGTGAGCTTGGGCTACCTGTGGTTAGGATTCCGGATAGAAAAGGTTAAACCTTTTCATCGTATTAGAGATTTTTGTTTTAGCGGCATTGGCACAAACTATTCCTACTTTAGATAAATTGATTTTCTCTTAGACAAGAACGTGAATTCTATTAAAGTCAACATTGAATAGAAGTCGGATTTTTCGCTTTTTGCTGGTGATCATGAGTGTATTCATCAAAATTTATAAAAATATTTTTCCATTTCATTTATTTATCGCATCAGTGAATAGTTTATCAATCTTAAAAATATTTTGAAACACTTACATTCCAGCAAATTGAAAGAAGAATTAAGCTACATATAATCATTTTTGTTTTTAATTGTTTTTTTCATTGTCTTATTTTTTACATTTATTTTCGGAAGACATATTATAAATCGATTGACAACGACCAAACCCTCTGTTGTTTTGCTTTTTTTCACTCAAATATTTTTGATATTTTTATTTATATTCTGAAAAGACAGATTGAAGACGTGTTGCTGAAAGTCTGTAAATTGCAAGACGCTATAGAAAAAAAATCAGATCCTATCTGCCTCGTGATTGGCCAATACCGATTTGTTGATTGAATAAGTATGGATTAAAACTCTAGATGAAAAAATGGTTAATTTATTTTAACTACGTAGAAATATATCTAGGTTTATGTTCGCATACGGTATGGTCCAATGAATGGGAATTGATATATAAATGACTATTCAAACTTATAAAATTCATTAATAATTCATGATAATTTAACAAAAGAAATCACAACCACACCCCACCACACCACACCGTTGGGTTGGGTATCACCCCATCCTGAACTAAACATTGTTTCACGTTAAACACCACACCACACCACACCACACCACACCACACCACACCACACCACACCACACCACAGTTCTTGAATTTTTTTCGACCAGATTTACTCTTATCTTGACAATTTTAGTAAAATATAAAAGAACTAACGTTGGAGTTTCATAAGTACTATACAATATTCGCGTCCGATCTGTATGAGATATACAGTGTATATTCCATACAGATCGCCCGCTCATATTGTATATATATAGTTCTAAAAACTAGAAAAGTAATAAGTAATAAGCTCATGACGACGTTTCGGACGTGAATATTAATGTCGTATAAAATCTACATTTCTTATCATCGTCATTATGTGTGGAGCTAGCAAAAAATGTGAAAAAGTAACACACTTCAAATGTAACGCATCATGTGAATTGTTTTTAATTAAGATAGTACAAGCGTTGTGAATGAAATGGCTGTTCACAATTTTCGACTGTATAGTGATTGTTCATTTCTGTCTGCAAAACTGCAGCCGGGATTGCAGATCACATGCAAATTATTTGTCAAATCCAAAGATATATTTTTCTGTATGGGGAATTATTTTGAAGAGTAACAGATGAAGAAACTATAAACAAAAGATTAGAAATGTCTATTTTTATCTCAACATATCAATATAAGTAATATATTTTGATCATTTTAAAACAAGTATCAGAATTATTTGGGACTTTATTATTTACTTTTAATGTTATTCAGATTTTTATTTCTCCAGAAAATAAAGGGAACAATTAACACTAATTAATTTACAATACAAAGTAGATAAATCATTTTGCTAGTATATAACGCAATAATGTAAATGACCTATTGTGAACAGCGGTCGTAGATAACTGGTTTTATACAATAGGACCTTCCCTTTTGCCAAAAGCGAGCTTATGCCGCTAAAACAAAAATCTCTATTAGATTTACTAAAAAGTAGTCATGGCAAATCTTCAAAACAAAACAAAAAGTTCTTTTGAAATAGAATTAAAGGCCTCAAGAATTATAAGTTCTACCAACACAATTGATCGATTTGAAAAGACAAGGATTTTTAAACAAGGTATTTTATTATGAAAAACTTTGTGTAAAACATCATTTTGTTCCGTAAAAAAAACTTTAACGACTTTGAAGTAAAAACTACTAAAAAAGCTCGTTTCGTAAGCATAAAATAGTCAATATTGCTAAATAAAAAGAAGTTTTCAATCAATTTTAAATTATGTTTGTATTTCGATTCATCTTTGATGTTTTCCGTTGATGAGGTTAAAGTACATAAATAAACAACTTTTTCAATCGAAAAAAGGCTACGAAAAGTACAATTTACACATGCACTAAGGATTTTAAACCTTTTCTTTTTTGTTTCTAAAATAAAACAGAGAACGGATTTTTCCTTTTTGAACCTTAATTATTTTAATTAAGTTTTTAGGTGTATTTTTTTACGCTCGTTATATCAAACAGTTTTTCAGTATTAAAATAAGCTTACTGTCTCTCAAAAACTTGAAACAAAAATTAAACTTGAACTTACTTTATCGGTGATTGTATTTTCCTGAGGTTTTCTACTCTTCAATGACGTCGACATTGATCATATTTTGACGAATAAATGTATGTACTTGAATTTTGATTGATTAAACATTGTTCATAGTTTAACTGCCAAGCTTGAAAATCCTTCAATAAACTGTGCTATGAAAGTTTTCATATCAAACAAAGTCGCTTCTTTATCATGTTTTTTTTTAATTGCTGTAGTCTTTTAATATTCTTCCACGGAGGTATCTAGAAATACGTTTTCTTGATCTTTTGGAATCAGTCTTTTGCTTTTCTTTAGTATAATTTCTTCGTTTTTGTGTCCTTCAAGTTTATGTTCTTCTTCGGTCAAAACTCTCTTTATGTTCCTCGAAATTCATCTTTCTCCGTTGATATTTTGTATTAATAAAAGCCCTGTTTTCCTCCGAAACGTTCGTTCTCGAAACCCTTTTTCTTTGGCGTTCATTTTCTCTGTTTTTCGTCTGACAAGTTTCGTCTACAATCTCGCTTTCTTTCTTTCTCTTTCAAGCCTGCGCTGTTCTTCATTGAAACTCCTTCGCCGTTCTCTTTCTCTTTCTTGTCTTCTTGTCTTTTCCTCTTCTGTTAACTGTCTTTTTCCCTTATTAATTTCGTTTTCTTTTTCTTTTGGCATTTTTTTAAATTGAAGAAAGCTTAAGTAAAAGCGATAAAAAAGTTGATAAAACGTCGAAATTTTGGATATTTTGACGCGCGCGCCCTCTTCAATTCCCGCCATAAA
Organism: Metridium senile; assembly: GCA_949775045.1. Lineage (NCBI taxonomy): Eukaryota > Metazoa > Cnidaria > Anthozoa > Actiniaria > Metridiidae > Metridium > Metridium senile. The sequence continues at coordinate 10,936,220 of OX459107.1, forward strand.
TAAGTAGCCAATCAGAATCGCGATGTACACGGACGGACGGACGGACGGACGGACGGACGGACGGACGGACAGAATAGGGATTCCTGTGTCGGTCGACGAAAAATCAACTAGATGGGTTACCATTTTTTCTTAAGTATGGTGCTTCGCTCGCGCGGGCCTTCGGCCCGCGCGGGAGCTCCGCTGTAATTAACTTTATGTATGGACCACTATTTCGGGCGCACACTGCATGCGCAGCTTATAATCATGTTGAGCAAATTGGTAATTTGCGTTTAAATATTACATCTCGCATCCATTCCTCTCAATGCGCTTTATAATTAACTTTGTGTATGGACCGCTATTTTCGGGCGTACCCTGTAGTCACGCAGCTAACAAAAAACATGTTTTGAAGCCATAAAAATAATTTATAATAACAGTTTAATATACAAATTAGGTAATACCTAATAGCGGAGCTCCCAGTTTAATTTTTTAACATGGACTAAATGACAGGCAGTCCAAACTTTTCAGTCATAAAAGCTAAAAAAAATGCTTTCAAATGTCTTCAAATCAAAGTAGTTTTATTTCATTTCATTTTTTTAGCTTTTATGACTGAAAAGTTTGGACTGCCTGTCATTTAGTCAATGCCAGACCGTGACGGGCAGTAACGTAACACATCGTTGATAGTTGAATTGTACATGATCAATAAATAGAGTTCTTTTAGCTCTTTCTTTTCTATTTGAACTAAGACTAGTTGAATTTACCGTTTGAAAGAGTTTCCTTTCGATTTTGAGAAAACTTACGACCGCCCAACACTCAGTCACGTCGTTGAGTACATTGAGGTCAAGGCGAAAATTTCTAAGTGTCAAGCCGGCTATATAGTATGTAGAGGGAAGGCACTACGTCCTTATCCAATTCCGCTTAGCTCGAAATAAGCGCTTGATATTTCTATATGAAATAAAACTAGTTTGATTTGATAAACTTCAGCCATTCTCTCGAATTTTGTACAAAATTTTGGACTGCCTGTCATTTAGTTTTTTTAAGACCGCGACGGGCTGCCGTACATATAGACACTGCGATTTTTGAGTTTTGTCTCTCAAAAACTTGAAACAAATGATAATCTTGAACCATGGATAATAAAAACACTTGAACTTACTTTATCGGTGATTATTTTATTGATGTTTTCTTTCTTCAATGACATTGATCATATTTTGACGAATAGATGTAAGCTTATGTAGTTGAATTTTGATGGATTAAACATTGTCCATAGTTCAAATGCCAAGCTTGAAAATCCTTCAATAAACTGTGCCGAGGGAAGCAATTTGAAGACAGTTTTCATAACAAACAAGGTCGCTTCTTTATCAATTTGTTTTGAATTGCTGTAGTCTTTTAATATTCTTCCACGAAGGTATCACAAATACGTTTTCTTGATCTTTTGGAATCAGTCTTTTGCTTTTCTTTAGTATAATTTCTTTGTTTTTGTGTCCTTCAAGTTTATGTTCTTCTTCGGTCACAACTCTCTTTATGTTCTTCGAAGTTCATCTTTCTCCGTTGTTATTTTGAATTAATGAAAGCTCTGCTATTAGCAAGTAGTATTTTGTTGTTGTTTGTTTGCCTTTTTTAAGATAAAAGAAAACTTTGCTTTGTTGGTCTAGTGCTATTTGGCGCACGCGTCACTTTTGTTCCCGCTGAAATGTAACAGCCAATCAGCATCGCGATGGGCGCGGACGTCGGACGTACGCTTGGGATACCTGTATAAAAACCATCGAAAATAGACTCGATGCATTACCATTTTTTCTTAAGTATGGTGCTCCGCTCGCGCGGGCCTTCGGCCCGCGCGGGAGCTCCGCTATTACTTATATTGCTCGAGGTTTCATAGGAAACCATTCATTCAGGTTATGTAGGGTTTTCAATTTTACGCCTGGTGATTAGTAAGCCTAGTGCATCCTAGTTTTACAAACAACGATATATACGTACAGCACTTTCCACCATCCATCAGGGTTCTTTTCAATGATCTGTAAGTTCACACCAACGTCGAAGCTTAGTTCGTCTTCAAGTTCAGCTTTATAGCTTTTTGTACTAACGTAGATATCCCCTTGAATAGTTATTTATATTAATTAGACATTCATCAATTATCACTCATTTGTATAAAAACCTAGAGAGTAAAAAAATACAAAGTTTATTTTATTGCCTACTCATTTGTGTAAACTGAAGTTTACCTGACAAAACACTGCCGGAATCTATTGAACTAAAACATTGCACTAAACACTTCGCATTTTGGCTACTTACCGTAACCTGGCTCGAATTTTATAGTAGCGTTGTTGTCGTTGTTAAGATAGGATGCTGGTACCCAGCCATACTCGCCTTCCCTGGACACGAACCACCAGCCTGTCCAGTTAGACCAGATTACAATAAACAACACCATTTTTATGATAGTTTTCATCGTCATATCAGCATTACCCATCATCGTCACAATCATCATCATTACAATCATCATTACAATTGTTATTACAGTCATCGTCATAACATCCACAATCATCATCCTTGTAATAATTCATATTATGACAATCATCAATATTATCATGAGCATAATCATTATTAGTTTTCGCCATCATCGTTATATTCTCCATGACGATCATCAGTACCATCATCATCGACATTAAATTATTGTTACAACCACCGACATCAATATTACCAGTTTCTTGTTTCTCGATAACTTCTACCATTTGTCCTTGTCTAAGATCCAAACCATTTTTAGTTTTCCATTCACTCATAGCGTGGTGCTCCTCAAAAGCTATTGGCCCACTAATGCTTAATTCTAGAAAAGATAAATACACAAAAAGGACCAAAGCCCGTCTGAAAATCAGGCTGTCTTTTGGTCGAACCTTCACCAAATTAAAACATCGTTTAGGATTGGTTTAAAAAAAACAATAGAGTCTTTCCAAACAATTACCCTAAACCCAACCAAAACGCAGCTTTGGACTGGCGAAGTCTAATTGTGTCTTTTGTGCGGTTAGAACGATATTTATAAACTACATACACTAGCTTTTAAGTGCAGGATAGTTTTTCTGTTCTCTGAGTATTCACGGCTAAAATAAAATGATCCGTGGCTGACAATACTTAGTGACTTACTTTCAACGAGACGTTTCTTCTGCATAGCGTTGACTTTCTTCTTTCCCTTTTTTGTTGACCTAGAAGTATGTCAACCATATTTCAGTTTATAATGTATGCCGTAAATCCATGAAACAATTACTAGTTTGAGCGTTCGGAGTGATTTTCCTTCTCCTTTATATTATCGATATATATATTTTTTAATAATTTGTCAATATTCCTTTTCACAGTTTTCGCCAATCAAACTGAGCCTTGATAGCGTGTAATGCATTGTTTAGAATTTGACTACAGCCCGTGGTTATTTAAGGAGTATACATATTATCGAATAATTGAAACGCTTAAAAATTCCACGGGCTGTAGTCAAATTCTAAAGAGTATATTACAAGCTATCGAGGCTGATGGTTGATCGATGCGAACTGTGAAAATGGCTATTAGTACACTGCCCCTATATTTTAGCAGACTGTAACACTAGCTGCTCACAATTAAAAGTTGATGTGTTTTTTTTTTGTCAGATACCTTCTTGAACTTGCAATGTCAGCTAACGTAGGTTTGAAAAAGTCCAGTACAATTCGACACTGAGAGATGTGTGGTGGTAGCAAAATCAGTTTCTACAGAAAAGGGAGAATTTTCAGATCTAAAAAAACATTCTACTACGTAAAGAAATCATAATTATTGCTGTAATTCTCATTGTAATTATTATTGTTATCATCATCATCAAACCGATCATCGTAACTTATCAAACTTATTTTGTTGCGAGACAAGAGCTGCGATTTCAATGGCAATTTTATCGCAGCTTTGTCGCCGCAATTTTGAATACGCTCGAATTTAGGAGACAGAGGGTCGCAGCAAATTGCACTACATTTCGATCATGTTCAAAGAAGCGTTGAGAAATCTGCGATAAAATCGCCATTGAAACCGCAGCTCTTGTCGCGCGACAAAATTTCTTGTGTAAACGGGCCTTAACATCATTACAGTCTACCCATCGCCTGTTGAAGACTAGCAGTAGCAGTCAAAGACTAGCAGTAGCAGTCAAAACGACGCTGTCCAAACCTTTGACATTCGAAAAGACTAACGTCGATTAATATCTTACCTTTGTAAATGAAGTCACATTGTCCAGTCTTTTCATAGCATTATTACCGAAAAACTTGATTCCTTTTCCTAAAAAAAATGTGTAATTCATCAACACGCTTTTCTAGTTTTATCGTTACCCAATCCGTGCCATGTGACTATATATATACATTAAAGACTCATGATCCTTTACCAGCATGCACCATGCGACTGGATTTCGTGGACATTGTGATGTCTTTTACGATGCAAGTGGGTATTTGCGCTCTTACTAAATCGTCTAGCGTTTTTTTATTTGTTTTCTCGAAATACTACTGATTGCGAATGATTTATAACACTCATATTAAAATAAACAATGCAAAGCATGCTGGTAAGTGACCAAGTAATCAGAGTAGCAAATAACAGTATGGTTACCTTTTAAAGAAGGGATTATTCTTTCTTTTGATTTCTTGCCATCGTCTGCAGTAAACGTTTCTGTCAACTTGTTCTGATCAAAATGAAAGGGAGGGTTAAAATCTGCACAAAAATCAATAAAAACTTCATCAAAATTTACTAAAACAGCGCAACTACACTGATAACTATATAAAACGTGAACAAATTAAAAACGGAAGTGCAAGGACCTGAATGATACTGTTTCACATTTTCTGAAACGCATCCGAAATTGAAAAGAAATGACAAACCGCAATTTTTTGGAAAACTGCATTTATACAAAAAATAACGCACATCCGCACCAAAAAAAACTGCAAACCCTTACGCCCCTCTCGAGAATAGATTTAGACGCATCTAATCGCCCCGCAGCCATTTCAGTATTGTGTCGTCACGCAACGCAAGAAGCATTTCATTAACGTCACTAGAGTACTCCCTTTTCGCGTTCTTAGCGTTCATTTGGAGAACCGCTGACGAAGCTTGCGGGCGGATTGGAAACGAGGCTTACACAGCGTAAATATAGCAGCGAAACAAAAGAATTGAGCAAAAAAATCGACGTGTGATATATAAATAGGTCTTTTATGACTAAAAACTTCGTAATGTGCTGGAATACGTTGTAGAAAGCTATGGAATAACCAAAGAAGAGAAAAAGTTCGGGTTTCGGCCGAGAATGTGGTTGTTTTGGCTACTCGAATGCCCAAAACTCGAGGAAAGATGACAGTCCGACAGGACTTAGCTTGTTCAAGTTTCCCCAAAAGAATCCACAACGAGATCCATGGTCTATCCTGACAAAAAAGACAACACGGAAAAGATTGTAAATGGTTTTACCTTAATTTGTGAGGAACATTTTAAAAGAGAAGACATTTACAAGTCTCCCGGCGGTACAAGATGTCGACTGAGAATTCGATCTTTCCATGACTAACTTCTGATCCAAACAGATCCTAAACCATATTTGACTGTTAGTAAAATCGTAAAACGAATGAGGATTCAACTATGGAGTTAGAAATTCTTGACGATATCTCAATATGGTGTGAATAACAGAATAACTTGTGTTTTACTTGATTTGAATCGAAGTGTTGCGTTTATGTTTCGGTGTTCTTAAAAGCGCTTTCAAAACTGACCGCTTGTCGGCAATAAACTCGTCGAAAACTTACATTTGTCAAGCTTATTATAACTAATACATTAGATAAAGTTTTATTATCATTAGTGGAGTGTGTGGGGTTTAAGTAAACACCGAATTACATGTGTTTTACGCTATACGCTAATCAGTTTATTTCGTAGTTGTGTACGTGTATTAATAATAATATAATAATAATAATAAATCTTTATTGGGTTTCAAATAAAGTCGTACTTTTTTCCAATCTGGCCCATATTATAAAGTGACACTATGTGACTGCGTTTACATTTAGACGATTTAAAAAAATATATAACTCTTTTTCTGAGATATCAATTATTATACATACAATGTATAATATATATATGTATATATCTGTATTATTATGTATATTTTATACATAAATCGTATGTATATTTATATAAAAGCTCGAACTGACGTACTGTACGCTAGCTCGATCGTGAAACGACTTATAATAAAGAGCTCGAAAAGGAGAAAGCTTGAAACGACCGGTTACCCACACAATTGTTGGCTTATCTGATGATTACTTCATATTAAGTAACATCAGCTGTATAACTGGTAGACGGCACAGGATCGTTGTTTGTGTCAGTCAAAGGGCCAGCTTTCGATCGTTCATCAAGAACGAAGCAACAAAGGACAAGATCGTCCTTTTTTCCGCCTAATGGTTCGCCAAAGTTCCTCAAGATCGCCTTCAGCTCTTCAACTTTGAGTTTTCTTAGGTCGTTTGTGGATTTGAATTGGTTTAGATTGTTAAATTTATCGTTTGAAGATATGTATACAGTTGTAAACAACAGTTCGCTAGGGAAACTACACAAAGCACGCTGTGTAAGCCTCGTTTTGACCACTCGGTCAGCCAAGCGGGAGACTGTGAACGAGTTTGTGGCGGAACTCGAAAGTGGAGTATTGCTGTGGGGGAGATTAGATGCGCTGATACTACTTGCAAACAATGGTTTTGATTGACGTCATCACAATTGTTTTAGTCTGTATCGACATATAGGACATATTAAATACTTGAGCATCAGACACCAATATTGTATTTAAGCATAAGAAGATATTTTCCGTGTTTCTATTCTCTGTTAGAAACACGCGGGATTGTTGGGAGAACACGAGAAAGATTTTGAATCACGAGCTGAAAGCGAATGCACTTGACAGAGCATGAAGGTAATTACATTATTATTGCTGAGACGTCTGAAATTTCCGCCAGAGCTAATCTTAGAATCAACCGTGAATTTAATATCCGTTGAGTGACTTGGCGTCAGCGTGCTCCATTTACATTTATCTTGATTCATATTCGTATTTATATTCAGCTTGTTAGAACTTATCTATGTTATAATATAGTTAAAATACTATGGTTATAATTAACATCATACCATGAGGTCATAAAATTCGCTATATCTTCTGGACACTACATTCAATTGACCATCAGACCACGTTGTTTTGACAGCGTACACCTAGAATAGCAATAACATTATTAATATTATTATGATAATAGTGGTGGTGGTGGTAATAGTGATGATGTTAATGGTAGTTAACTATTGTTTTTTAGTCAGTAATAAAATATCCGAACTTAAGTCTCACGAAACGGATATTCCCACCCTTGTCTTTGATGATGATTGTGATGGTGATGATAATAGTGATGATGTTGCTGGTGGTGATGATGATGATGATGATATAGCAATGTTTATTAGATAGATACCGCAAACACTGTGCTTATAAGTACCATCAATCAGTATATTTTTTTCTGAGTTTTCAAGTTTCAAAAAAACAAAACAGCTATAAATACCAGTGTCGTCCTGAAATGACGTCAACATCATTAACCTTTGGGAATGACTGCCAGAACAAGAATAATTTGTCACAATAATTGCACAATTTGATACAGAAAAAAAATAGTTTCTATTTGCGATTGGTCATCTTTTCCTGTCATCATGTGGCTAGGTTTCCTGATCCTTTACAGTAATGTTATGAATTGATTTGCTAGAAACTCGTTTGCAAAAAGTTAATGTAAATTTTTTTTTAAAGCGATGTCGATTTCTTGATTGTGGTCATAGAAAGGAGGTTCAAAATAAAATCTGTTTAGTTCTCACCTTAGTCTATGGAGTTTTCACAAAAAGGCTTGGAATTTTGGTGAATTTTGAGACTCAAATTCGGATACAACCGACTAAAAAACGCATTTTACAACTAGTAATGATTGAGTTGGCAGGAACGACGACAGAGCACACATTGAAACTTCGCTTCTACATATTTAAGTAGAGTTTTTCTTTCATCTTTTCAATTATTTTAAATATTTCTGACTTCTCCCCTTTTTCTATAGCTTCTAGTGATTTTTGCCATCTTCCTCTCTATTTTGAGTTTTTAACCGTGTTTCTTCCTACTTCCTGCTTCCTGCTTCGTTCCTCTACCCTCAATTGAGACCCCATGATCAGTAGACCTAGAAAGGGTTTGTACAAGGCTTTGCTCTTTTTTATAGTTCTAGATTTGCAAACAAAGCCTATGTTGCGCATCAAAGTGTTAAATAGTGAAATTTATTATTATTATTATTATATAGCTTCATGTGTGATAATGAACTCTCTTGAGAAAGGTATTACCATAAGTATATTGTGACTAGTAAGTAGCTGGATAACAGGATATTGCGTTAGAACAGATCATTATAAAACCGAAGATTGACAAATGTAACTTCGCACAATATAACTCTTGTAACTTGTACCCAACCAAGACGAGGACTGTAGTTTAACTTGTGCTAGAAAGTACTGACCTAAGTTAGGAGTATGTTTTTGTAAGGAATTCCTTCTACCAACCACACCGATTAAGGAAAGTCTTAACTCTAGACTTAACTCTAGACTTCGTATGTTCCACTGTAACAAGTATTAAGCTAGTAACTTGCAAATCAATGTGTCTTAAATTTGTGCCTAATCTACCATTTAAGCGAGAGAAAGTGAGAACAGAAGAAACGATTTTCTTATATACAATTAATATTTTTAAATATAATTATTAAAATAATTTTAATTTGCAAGCCTTACCACATGTTTTTTTGGTTTTCGTTTTACTCTCATCCCTTCAACGGACGCTTCCTTGATCGTTCGTTCCATTCTTGTCCTTCTTGTGATGCACGCGCAGGGTCTTCCTTCTTCAATGATATGTGACCAAGATAAAATAACGACCTTGAATTATATTATATGAATATGTAGTTTCTTGCAGTAGACGCATATGTAATGATGTGCTGGAGGCTATTTACAGCATACGTGATGGGATATATGGTCGACTGAGTCTTTTCAACAAAAGGAAAAAAAGTTTTCTTTGAAAATATTAATGTGACTATTACTTATTTCATATGTTAGAGTAATTTTCCTTCGTCTGTGCAACAAAGTAAACTAGTTAGTGAGTAATGGGATTAGTGTGTACCACTATGTATTACGTTGACTATTCTTTCACAGACGAGGGAAAATCACTCTAATCTGCGTCTTACCACAAGGGTTTTCTCACGATCATAAACATAAACAGTGAGTTTTAAGTTTGTGCTCTTCCTTGCAACGAGGGTTTTACGGATCTCCGATTTGTTTTCCTTTATAAACATAAAGATGTGAATCGAGTGTTTAAATGAGCCCTGATGGGGAGTGATAGTTGTACATACGGAATATATATATGGTAAAGTGTGTGGAGTAAACTCACAGAAGACCGCCAATGGGGATAGATAGTTGTAAATATACTGAATGTAGTGGTAGTTTGTGTGGAGTAAACTCACAGAAGACCGTCAATGGGGATAGCTATAGTTGTAAATATACTGATTGTAGTGGTAGTGTGTGTGGAGTAAACTCACAGAAGACCGTCAATGGGGAGCGATAGTTTTAAATACTGAATGTGGTGGTAGTGTGTGTGGAGTGAACTTCATGGAAGAGCCACAATGGGGAGCGATAGTTTTAAATACTGAATGTGGTGGTAGTGTGTGTGGAGTGAACTTCATGGAAGAGCCACAATGGGGAGCGATAGTTTTAAATACTGAATGTGGTGGTAGTGTGTGGTGTGAACTTCACAGAAGACCGTCAATGGGGAGCGATAGTTTTAAATACTGAATGTGGTGGTAGTGTGTGTGGAGTGAACTTCATGGAAGAGCCACAATGGGGAGCGATAGTTTTAAATACTGAATGTGGTGGTAGTGTGTGTGGAATAAACTCACAGAAGACCGTCAATGGGGAGCGATAGTTTTAAATACTGAATGTGGTGGTAGTGTGTGTGGAGTGAACTTCATGGAAGAGCCACAATGGGGAGCGATAGTTTTAAATACTGAATGTGGTGGTAGTGTGTGTGGAGTGAACTTCATGGAAGAGCCACAATGGGGAGCGATAGTTTTAAATACTGAATGTGGTGGTAGTGTGTATGAATGAACTTCATGGAAGAGCCCTGTTGGGTCCTTGTAGGTAGTAATGGTTGTAAATATCGAGTTGATTGATAGTGTGTGTGGATCAAAATTCATGGTAGAGCTCCGATGTGTAGTGATTGCTGTGAATACTTAGTGTAGTGATATTTGGAGCGGTCTTTGCGGAAAAACAGTGAGTAATGATTGTAGTCTAGTAGTAGTGTGTGTGGAGTTATCATCTGTCCTAGAGAGATTTTCCGTCGTCCGTGAAAGAAAAATGACGAACTAGTTTGTAATAGTGCGCAATAAATGGTAATAGATACAAAGAGACTAGAAGAATTAAGATGTGTGTCATACAATAATAATAATAATGATAATAATAATAATTTATTTCTAGTGCATCCCAATAATTCTCGATGCCCTTACAAATTGATATAAAAAATACAAGTTGATATAAATATAGGAAGATATAAATGGATATTTAAAAATAACTAATGCTCATACAGATGTACAAGTAATTAGTAGATAATTAGTAGAGTACAAACACTAAAAGTGTGCAATACTTTGTACTATTTACCACTAAATAGCGTTGATTAAACAATAGAGAACAAAAGAATTTGCATAATTTAGCAGTATTTAGTGGTATTTATGTTGCACACTTTTAGTGTTTGTACTCTATATAACTGTATAAGATCTAAGAAACTATGTCAAATGATATTTGAGTTAATAAATAGGTCTTCAGTTGATTTTTAAAACATTCTGTGCTGGCACAGTTATTGACGCAAGGCGGGAGTTGATTCCACAGCCTTGGTGCAGCTGTAGAAAACGCAGGTTTACCATAAGTTTCCGTTCTATATAGTTGAGATGTTAAAAGTGTAGTATTGTCACTGTTAGAGCGCAGCTTCCTCACTGGCCTTTTGATTGTTATCAGATCACTGAGGTACGACGGAGTACATCCTTGAAGTATCTTGTAGGCTATGAGTAGTAGCTTGAATATTATTATTTTCTTCACTGGCAGCCAATGAAGTGAACGAAGAACAGGGGTGCTTTTTTGTTGTTGTGACTAACCTAGCAGCTGAGTTTTGAATTCGTTTTAACCTGCTCAAGTCATTATCCGTTAGTCCATATAACAAGTTGTTAGATTAAATTAATTCGATCAAATTCTCATTTATTCTAAATTTTATTCTCTATTTTATTCTAAAGATTAAAACACAAGAAACTACAGTGAATTTAACAACCATTGATCGTCTATTCAGTATTGTTGAAAATCAAATTACTTATCATGCTACAATGCATTAAGGTCACTCTAGTCTAGAATATATAGTGTTATTAGTGGTACCAGCTACCAACAGGTAATACCGTGTATTATATCACAATATTGCAGTTTATTGTACATTTTCACTCCAACTATTTCCTTAGAAAGTGACATCTATCGACGCAGTATACACTAGTTTAATTGTTATGTATAGTTATCCTACACTTTTACTCCAACCTTTTCCTTAATTAAAAAATGTATATATCGGCGCAGTCTACACTTGTTTAATTGCCACATATAATTATCGTACATTTTTACTCCAAGCGTTCCCTTAGAAAGTGTACCTATCGCCGCAGTCTACACTAGTGGACTAGTTTAATTGCTACATGTATTTATCGTACACTTTTACTTCAAACGCTTCCTTAGAAGAAACAGTAATCAGAACATTTTGACTTGATATAATTTACAAACTGCAATTGTTTCATAAATAGTTCCAGAAAAGACTAAAGAGGTTACACGGTTTACAAGCGCTTTAACGTCAAAGTTTACCATATATATATTATTGGTATAATCAGACAATTGGCACCAACGATTCATCTCCCCCGCTAATGTGTTGTTACTTCAAGGGTGTAACCATAACACGCGGTTTATAAATCATTTACGTTAAAGTTCCTCATATTATTGGTATTATCAGACAATGCAGAGTGCCTTGCCCAATCAATCTCCCCCGCTAATGTGTTGTTACTTCAAGGGTGTGACCATAACACGTGGTTTATATATCATTTACGTTAAAGTTCCTCATATTATTGGTATTATCAGAGAATGCAGAGTGCCTCGCCCAATCCATCTCCCCCGCTAATGTGTTGTTACTTCAAGGGTGTGACCATAACGCGTTGTCTATAAATCATTTATCAACTGCCAAAGTCTCAGAAAATTGACATTTACTTTGCATTTTGCCACAAACGGCCTTCCGTACGCTAATTCGTGACAATGATCGTGCTTGCATAACTGTAAAGATTATTATATTTTGAGCAGCAAAACTTCACAAAAATATAAATTTCTTTCTAGTGACAGTTGCACGTTCTCCACGAATCTTATATCGTGTACAACAAAAATATATTTACATAGTGGTGAACTTGCGTGAAGCAAACTTGATTATTGTCTCGGATTAGCCTAATGAAGCAAGCCTGCAAAATTACACAGAGTATTCACAACTTTAGAATTTTATTTCAATGCCTTCGATAGCTTCAATAATGTTGGCGCTTGAACAGTGGATCACAAAGATGTTCAAGTTTAAAGGCCCATGATCACTAACCAGCATGCAACGCGCAAAAGACTGAATTTCATGGACCATGAAAATCGCACATTCAGACGTTCTGAAACATTTTACGATGTGAGTGGGTATTTGCGCTCTCACTAAATTGTTTAGCGTTTTATTTTGTTTTCTCGTTATGCAACAGATTTTGAATGACTCATATCAATCAAATCAAAATAAACAACGAAAAGCATGCCGGTAAGTGACCATGAGTCTTTAACTCACACAAGTTAGAAAATACTTTAATTACTTTATCGACCAGTTTTTCTTGAGGAGCGCTTAACGTTATTTTTAATATTTTTGAATTCGTATATGTAGTTGACTCAGCTGACGGAGATCCAAAGCACTTTACGTGCACTCTATTGTGCAAAATTATAAAGCTTTGGATCATTGCATACAAGTAGTGCAGCTGTTTTAAGTTTACCGGTGGAGCACTAGCAAAAGGCTTTATTAAATTGATCCATCCTCAAAATGTTCACTCGCCTTCTTTTCGGTTATTCGGTTATTCACCTTTTAAAGCATTCGTCAGAACCAAAACTTATATTTTAATATAAGTTTTGTTACTTAAAAGTACTATTTTTTCAATGTCATTTTTGACTTTTAAAACTATAAACTCTTTAATCTCAGCTTTGGTGAATGTTTCGTTCTCATCTACCTTATTGTCCTTGGAGGAGTTTACGTAAATTAAACTCGTCCAGTGATTGGTTGATTTGATATAGAATGATCTTAACTCTGTCTACAATAATCAAGTGAAAGTCACATATTGCCGGTTGGGTCGCGACGCAACAATCGTAAAAGAATACTGAAATGAGATTGAGTCTATGCAATACAGAAATTATTATAGTACATAATGATATATAGTATATTATTATAATTAATTACGTCATTCTACTACAAATACAAAATACTACTTTCCTCAAAATGCCATTGCGACACAACTACTGAAGAACTGCACAGTGCAACAGAGCCTATTTTGCAATTTTTGTTGTTGTTGCATAAGGTATTGAACAAAGAGCATTTTAGTTCTACTTTTCGCGATGAAACTCAGCAACTTACAACGTCATTGCGCGGTGTATCACACTTGAAGCAATTTGTGAGAATTTGCTTAAACAAAAGTCCTTTTTACATGCAGTTCTCGTTGATCAACCCATACTTTATAGAGGGGACTGGTTAGGAAACCTTTTGTTGTACTTCTTTGTTTGCATTTCAAAGTTGAACCGGTCTTGACCGTGCACAACTTCTTCTTTATGGCCAATCAAAATTGCAAATGAGTCAACATAAAATTTTTCTATGAGATTATTGTAAGGAATATTGTAATATTTGTTCTAAATCTTTGAGTATTTTGAAGCAACAGCCAAGATAATGATTTTTTTGTCTGTTCACTCAGACGTATCCAATTTGGCTAAAACAATTGCGAAACAAAAGATAATGCACGGTCACGCTTGAAAAAAAGTGTACAAAAACATACAACAAAGGGTTTCCTAACCATTTCCCTCTACTAACTATGATCAAACTCAGCCTCGATAGTGTATAATATTTTCTTTACAATTTGATTAAAGCCCGCGGTAATTTAAGAGAAGTACACATATTATTAAACATTCAATTGAAACTTCCATTGCCTGTAGTCAAATTCTAAATAATATATTAGATGTTATCGAGAATAAGATTTAGGAACGAGAACTGTGAAATAGTCCCATTGCACAGTGTAACAGCACATACAATATGAGAGAGCTCGTTTCGGGGGCAATATTGTGCTCCCGCGACAAAATTGTTTTTTTTTTTGCGTGAAATCCTTGTTACACACAATGTATCAAAATGATCCGAGAGGAAAACTCCTTATTGAGCTACATTTATCAAAACTAAGTGGTAGGTTCATTAGAAACATTAGAAACTAAATGCCAGAAGGTGCATTTTGAAGTTTTGAAAATTTCACAGTATGACGTTAAAATATGAATTTATTAACAGCGGTTGAAACCTGAGTAGTTTGGAGTCGCACAATGTGACTATAGCTAGCAGTAATTTAAGATTTATACACATTATCAAATAATTAAAACACTTCAAAGTTCCACGGGCTGTGGTCAAATTCTAAAGAATATATTACATGCTGTCGAGGCTGAGGTCGTTCAAGAGGTCTTGCGTTGCCATACAGCGTTAGAAAAAGTTACATCCTGTATTTTTTTACGCAGTGTATATTTTTTTCAACTGTGCATCTGGCAAATACACATTTTGACGATATCTTGAACCCAAAGTATAGCCACTTTTTGACGGGAAAATAAGCAATTTCAGCAATTGCGTTAAAAAAAGCCTTCAACGAGATTCAAACCCATTATCTTGCAATACCGGTGCTATGGTCTACCAACTGAACTAAGAATCAACATATGTACAAGTGTCATTACTAGTTCATTTTGTTGAGTCCATTTGGCCACAAATCTCAATACAAGTTTTAAATTTTACCACGGCTAGTATAATAGAGTACCGAAGTAATGACGTCAGGAAAATTAAAGATTAAAACAAAAATTGTGACGTCACACTTCGGTACTCTAAATGATGATGACCTTCCCGGTAAACAATTACATTAGATTGTCCATGTGCATATCGTAGCTATACTCGGTTCGCTTTGAGTGTTTGTTGTGAGAATGTCCAAGTATTGAGTCAAGGTGTAAGGTACTCTGATATCGCATCTTTATTCGGTATTCGTTCTCTGAATTGTTTTTACACGTTTCTATCTCTCTTTTTATTTTGTAACCACACTCTGGTTGTCATGGTTACTTTTGCTCGTTTGGACTTAGAAGTTGAAAAACGAACAATACTTCGTGGTCTATAACACCAATCACCTTGAACCAATCTAAAGAACTCACGTCGAAAACTCTCACTTAGAAGGATATAGACAATCGGGTTAATAGCACTGCTGGAGTTATAGAGCCAGAATGAGAGCAGTTTGATGGCAAGTGGTGTTTGTTTCCAGGCCATTAAATCGTAGAACATATAATAATGCATGATATGTGCTGGTGCTGAACACACTGCAAACAGAACCACCAGAGCCAAAAGCAGTTTCACAACCTTGCGTTTTGCTTTTGTGGCAGATTTCCTTGAAACTATCGAGCCGTCCCGAGTGATAATCTTCTTCCATAACTTTCTCGCAATTAATGTGTAAAGCAAACACATGACGACCAGCGGTATGGCGTATAAGAAGATGAACACAAATGTATAGTACACGCGCTGGGATTTATAGGTTTGTTTCAAGTCTCCCCATTCCACCACGCAAAAATATTGACTGGAGGAGTCTTGGTCTAGTGTGTAGGTAAATAAGTAGGGACCTGCCAGAAGAATGGATAAGCTCCAAATAACTGCCGTTAAATACTTCGACTTTCTTAGAAAGGAATTTCTAAAATGGTAGAAGACTGCACAGTAACGCTCAATTGAGATGGTAAGAATGGTTAGAACGGAAGCCGAGATGGTAACGAAGTTAGGGAAATGGACGAGTTTGCATGCGATTTCCCCAGCTAATCCTCCAAACCATTTATTCTGCACGTACAGATATGCCACTGCTAGAGGCATAGCAAACAACGTGACGAGAAGGTCTGCTAGTGCCATGTTACCAATCAGGACGTTAGTACTACAGAAACTTCGTCTTGAACGTCTTAGTACGATAAATAAACCAACACTGTTGCCAAGGAGACCAAACATAAAAGACATCATGTATGCTGATGTCATCATGGCCTGAGTGGCGGAGGAGATGGTGTATAAAGACGTGCCTGCCCTTTCTCCTGTAGTATCTAGAAAATAAAATTATAGCTAATCAATATTAAGCTAATCAATTAATGTTGACGCTGAAGAAAGCCTTATGTTGGGGTGTAAAGGGATGTTATGATATATCTTATATATTTTCTGTAGCTGCTGCCTCTCTTTGAAACACTTTGCATGCTGATCTCATGATCAGGAACTGTCATTAACAGCTCCCTTCCTTCAAAAACAAGCTTAAACATTTCTATCTGACTCCTAGCAATTTTTTTTTCGTGTAATTTTTGTAAAGCGCACCGAAATTTAATGGGGCACGCTATATAAACAAAATATTATTGTTGTTATAAAATAACTATTTGAAGTCATGCATTCTTATTGGTTTAGGAGCGTGCTTTATGAGCTCACACAACACGTGATCGTCAATTTGCATTGGGAAGGAAAGGAGCCATTGGGGAATGGAACGAGACTAAAAAGGCTGCGAGGTAGACTAGACGTCCGGAAATATGGAAAGTGATATTGGCGATAAAATTGGTAAACAATTGTTAGCTTAGTAGAAAAAAAACACACTGTAGTTTGACGAGGTTTTGTTTGAAAAAGGAAGTTCGGCAATTAATGTTTATTCAATTATTTCAAAATACATGGCTACATGTACAATGTTGATATCCCAAAATTATTTGAGAAATAGTCTGTTAATAGTTATAATATTAATAGTTATAATTTGCTCTCCCTTATATTGATCAATTTATTTGATGTACATAATTTCTATATCCGTATCTAATAGTGTATAGAAATAAAGTATTAATAGTAATAATAGCAATAATATATATAGTTATAATTTGCTCTTTAAATTTATCAATTTATTTAATGTAGATAATCATCTATAACTGTATCTAATTTTGAAATGTTTTTATTCAATTGTCAATGTGAAATATTATAAACCATAAATCAAACATCTAATCTGGCTCAACTAGCCGTTTTGATATTTGCAGGTTAGATGCGTATCTTGTAAAATTATTAATCAAGGTAAATAAATTGAATTGAATTGAAATGACGATAACTGAAGGAGTTATGACAAGCAATACTAGCTGTAAAAAATAGGTAAATCTTTGATAACTTAGTTGTCAAGAAAAACATTTTATGGAAACAGTTTGCTTGTGTATAGGTGAATAATTATGAAATATGGCAAGTAATATTGGCTATGAAAAAATAATTAAACCTTTGTTAACTTTGTCAAGAGAAACATTTTAAGGAAACAGTTTGCTTGTGTATAGGTGAATAATTATGAAATATGGCAAGTAATATTGGCTATGAAAAAATCATTAAACCTTTATTAACTTTGTCAAGAGAAACATTTTAAGGAAACAGTTTGCTTGTGTATAGGTGAATAATTATGAAATATGGCAAGTAATATTGGCTATGAAAAAATCATTAAACCTTTATTAACTTTGTCAAGAGAAACATTTTAAGGAAACAGTTTGCTTGTGTGTATAGGTGAATAATTATGAAATATGGCAAGTAATATTGGCTATGAAAAAAAAAAAGTATGACCACTTTTGATATAATCGCATATTTCTATGCACGGACTTTATGCTGCGAAAAGAGTTTTTACACGCCTTATTCGGTAAAATCAGACAACTTAACATCAAATGTGTCTGTTTAAAGTACAAACTCCCGTGCATAGAAGTATGCAAATACATTAAATGTGGTCATACTTTTGTGCGTCGCGCTGTAATGATCGACACACTTTAATTGTTTAGATGGACGATTAGGAAATATGGCAAGGAGTACTAGATATAAAATAGGTAAACAATCGTTAATTTTGTTAAGAAAAACATTTTAAAGAAGCAATTTGATTGTGTGGGTGGACGATTAGGAATAATGGCAGGTAATATTCATATAAAAAATAGGTAAACAATTATTAACATACACAAGAAAAACATTTTAAAGAAGCAATTTGATTGTGTGGGTGGACGATTAGGAATAATGGCAGGTAATATTGATATACAAAATAGGTAAACAATTGTTAACATACACAAGAAAAACATTTTAAAGAAGCAATTTGATTGTGTGGGTGGACGATTAGGAATAATGGCAGGTAATATTGATATAAAAAATAGGTAAACAATTGTTAACATACACAAGAAAAACATTTTAAATAAGCAATTTGATTGTGTGGGTGGACGATTAGGAAATGTGACAGGTAATATTGATATAAAAATAAGGTAAACCTTGAGGCATGGAATGTTGTTTATAAAATAATGGCGAACTCATCTCAAGGACAACTATTGTTAAATGTCTAACCGCCGAATTATTCGCGTCAACGCCCGACAAAAAATTCGTAATTATTTTCTGTCAATCAAATACAATTTCTCCGGACTGCTATGATTTGAACTGTAAGCGCCGATTTAAATAGAAAATTGAGTATCATATTGTATTCAACTAGTTTTAACATTGTCATGTGAGAATATGGGCGCTTTCCATTCAACCAAAAAAATCGGAAATTCCGGGTGGAAATCAAATGGAACGCAACAGTTCCCGGCAAACATTTTCGGAAATTTAGGAGAACCTTTTGAGGTTGTCCTAAATTTCCGAAAAATTTTTCCGGAATTTTTTCTCATGAAAAGCGACATATATTTCCATTTGACTGTCGCAGTTTTAGACACATTTCTTGGCAAACTGTGTTTGATTGACGGAAGAGAATAACAAACTTCGCGTCAGAAGGCACGTAGCAATGAAATCGGTGATAACGAACATTAAAATTGGAAATGAAAAGTTGCTTGTGAAATTGCTGAAAAAAAATGAGCACACTCTCGTCAGACACTGATAATCACACGCCATCGGGGCTTTTCAGTGTGGAGGACTTATCGGACGGCAGCAAACAATTACCAGTTTACAATTAACAAATTGGTTAGTAAATGCATCCGAGACCTGAATTGGGTGAGACAATCCCTGACTCTTTGCATAACAGGGTCTTCAACGTCCACCTTATATCGGATTAGAGTGAAGGCAGACTATACCTATGGCTTTACGGCTTTATTCGAGAAGACGTGAAGGTCTAACAAATTTGCAGATGTAATTACAGGCAGCATTTTCTCAATAGACCTGGAGCCGGTTGTACGAAAGCCGATTAGCACTAATCCAGGATTAAATCGAGGGTTAGATTAACCCAGGGTTAGTTTTGCGTTGCTCAAAGGTCGATTAACTTTAACCTAGGGTTAAAACTAGCTTATCTAGGGTTAAAATTTAATCCTGCTAGCGACCAAGATTAACTTTTTAATCCACGATTAAAGCTGACGAATACAAAATGGCTGACTTGTTTTATCACAATAAATAAGACAAAAACTACTCACATGTATCTTTTAATTCCAATAGATAATCCTTTGAGTATTAATAATGAATTTACAGGAAACCCAAAAGCGATCGAAATGCATTGTTTGGGTTTCCTGTTTGAGTGGTCACTAAGCACTTCCAGTTCAAATAGCGAAGAAAATCGAGGGAAAAACGTCAAAAAAGACTGTAAATTCATTATTACTGCTATAAGGAATATATATTTGGGATTAAAAGATACATGTGAGTAGTTTTTGTCTTAGTTATTGTGATAAAACAAGATGATCACGTGTACAAAACTGGTAAAAACCGGTTTTCGCAAAATAAGATTAATCCAGGATTAGTAAATCCAGGGTTAGTTTCCCGTTCGAGCAACGCATTTTTAACCTAGGATTTACTAATCCTGGGTCAAGGATTTTAATCATAGATTAACACTAATCCTATAGGTTAATTTTAATCGGCTTTCGTACAACCGGCTCCTGTACGTTTCCACACAATTCAAAACCACTGGGAATTTGGTCTATTATTTTAAGACCCTGGGTATTGGTCGGGCCGAAACGAGCAGCGTCCCGCATTTTTGTCCGCCGCAAACGTGTTAGCAAACCAACGCGAGTAGGTAGGTGCCGAGTGCCGTGCGGAAAAAGGAAACTAAAGGCTCTGCGGAAATAGCTGTTATTAGAAAGCTATGATTATTCTTGGAATTCTTTTGATCTGGAGTACCTTAAGATAATTCCTAAACATAATTCCTTCTCTAGACGTTTCGGCCAGTGTTCCTTGCTTAAAAAGACGTTTGGCCTTTCTTATGATATCACCGAAACCTCTTTCAAAGTAATTATAGTAATTAAGTCAGAGATTAAAAAACCCTTCCGACATCAATCAATAAACCTTATTTGAACACAGTGAATTATCCGTTCATGTTAGTGAATGTTTACACTGTGCTTGTAAGTGTCCCCACCAATTAGTTATAGCTAGTTCAATAGGCCGTTTGCAGTATTTAGGGGTTAGAGACTGAAGTAAGGTCTTTATCGGCAAATATACAATTACGCGCTGAGTGTTCAATGGACGAGAAACTTCTTTTTACTACACTCGGCCTACGGCATTATTTAAAATTGCTCGTTCATTGAACACTCAGCGCGTGCCTCTATTGGCCGAATTGAGTTCGCCAAGCGTGCTTTATCGACGAATAACAGCACTCCACGTGATCGATGTGAGCCAATGGGGAACTCAGATTTTGTACAGTGCACGAAATTTTATTATTAAAGCGTCATATACAACTAGTACCAGAATGCTACTTTAATTACAACAATTAGTGTTAATTGTTCTAGTATTCTCAATAGCGAACAATAAGAAAGAAAATTCGTATGACATTCTGGTACTCGTAGTAAAATTGATCATGATGTCATCGCAAAAATTGCATATCAAAGCAGAATTGACTCCAACGTTTGTTTCTATCCTTGTTTCTTCCACAATTATTTATCTAATTGCCGAGCTTCTTTCATGGCAAAATTTAGGGAATTAAAGCAGCTAAAAAATCATATTAGAAACGTTTGTTTTTAACAGAGCTGATACCATGGGTTGTAACTCGGTTTCACTTCTGTTTAATTCGATTGATTTACCATAACAACCAGCATAGCAACTAACTAGAGTTAAATTAACCGAAGATAGGTCACAATTGCTATATAAATAAAATAAATAAATCACTTTTGAACTTTATATTTAGCCAAACACAAGTGCCTTACTAATTGCGGAGACTCGCCGGCCTCACTCATAGATCATTACTTCTACGTTAAATATTTTAGCATATAACTCTGCTCAAATGTTCATTTTTGAGGAGGGAAGGAAACCGGATAACACATTGTAAAAACCTTGTGGCATAGGAGAGAAGAACACATCAAACAAACTCAACTTGCATATAATTCATGCCCGAGCTTTCATTCGAGCTTGCTGATCACTGACAGCGGTGAGAGGCGCGCGGTAAACCGCCCATTTAATGATATTATCACTTGTTATTTAAATTCAGCTTAACTTACGTTAAATCTCTCAATGTGGCCATAGCCATCAACTATATTATTACCTAAAGGCTGTACAATATCTCGAAATTCTTAAGGGTATCGTTTTACAACTCTATTAAAATATCAGTCAACTTAATACATTTCCAATTAAAAAATCTACGGCAAAGTCTTTAATCTCGCAATTAAGGTAAAACCTGTTAATTTTAAGAGTTTTGTCAATCTCTTATTCTTTAAAGACGCGCTTATCAAAACTCTTATTTCGCACTACATTATGTTAAAAGCCGATTTTTGAAAAACTGCTCAATTCGGGTTTGGACTTGAAAGTTCTTAGCTAAGGGGCTGTGTTAGTTCGTTAATTTATTCTGGCATGTACACCTGGGCCATCTGCTTCATCTTCTGATAATAATAATGATAATAATAATAATAGTTTATTCACAATTGATCACACGCAGACGGAAAAAAATAAATAATAATATATACAACATAAATACATGAAAAATTGTGAAAGGAGGTGAAAGAGGTTATCCCTTTCTAGTCCACCTCCTTAAGCCGATCATTTGATCATTTGTTCATTTCGTTCATTCACCATTTTTTTCTTGATAGTAAACCTTATTTGTCGATTTACTTTTGCTTCGGTATATCTTTTTAAATTGGCGTCTTTTACCTGTTTGTAAACACTTTTATTTTGTAATAAGACATCCGTTTTGTTTTTCCGTTTCTTGTTGTTTGTTCTTTTTTTCATGCAATTTGCATTTCAAATCAAGCATTTTTTTCTATCATTTATACATTCGGCGTAATTTATCCGCCGGGATATGGTTGTGATGTGAAGTGGTTGAAGTTGTTGTCACTATGTGAATGATTCATATGCTGTTATTGGCTGCTAATAATCAAATTGTTGTTAATGGTGCTGTTGCAGATGTTTTCGTTGCTTTTCATATTGCTCTTTCTGTTCTTTTTGGAATAGTTATATTATTTATCGTATTATTTATCACTTTAAAAAGCGACAAGTCATGTTTATCAAGACTAACTAAAAAGCAATCAGTGATCTGGGCGACCACATATTCAAAAAAATTAAGCAGCTTTGAGCGCTGGTTTCCTTTTTCGTTATTATCAATCTTTTTATCCAACAATTGAAATAACAACCTTTGTGTCTTTTTACTCTTGTTTGTTTTGATGCCAAACAGTTATCTGTATGTCTATTCATCTTAACTTTATTCATCTTCTATTCATTTTCACCCATTCATTTCCATTTATTTATTTCTATCCATTCATTTCTAATCTAATTCTCATATTTTTTTATTGTTTGCTTGTTGTATTCGTATTTGTTTGTTCTAGATCTATTCCATTATAAGATCACGTTACATATTTTTCTTGTATATTTATATTTACCCGTCTGAATTCGATTCGGAGTTAATTGTTCATTTGACATTACGTTTCACTATTATTAATTATCCATCTAGCTCTTTTTGGTATTACAAACAACAGGCCATCTATTATGTGCCATATTTACCCGTCTGAATTCGATTCGGAGTTAATTGTTCATTTGACATTACGTTTCACTATTATTAATTATCCATCTAGCTCTTTTTGGTATTACAAACAACAGGCCATCTATTATGTGCCATATTGATATACTTTATCTTTGTATTCAGCACTTTTTTATTCTTATTTTCATATTTCGTGCTCTTAGACACTCACTGGATTTCTGAATAAAGTCTTTAGTTACTAGCTTATAGCACCACTTTACAAGCTGTCACATCCTCCATTCAAGTCCAAACGCTCTTTACACGTACGGAAGATTTTACAATATACCTTTTCTTTGAAAGGCGTTCACACTTAAGCCTGGCTCACTCAAGCGACATAAACATAAAATACGCAGACTCAGTTGAGCTTTGCTTATTAGCCGCACTTATCGATTCTTACAACGAGTCTGTGTATGTTGTTTATTCTTATGTCATTAGTGTGAACCAGGCTTTAGAAAACGCATGTAGGGTTCACTCTGCGATCCCAGCTGTTATAGATAAGTTCCTGTTACGTTCATCATGCTGATTTTTGATTGATTCTATTATCTCTAGGCTCTTTTCATATCTCTCTTTCCGCTGCACTAGTACTTCATGATCTACCTTGGCCTTAAACTCCACGAACAAATGACTGCTAGTTAATTTGCTTGTGACGTTTGTACGGCTAAACTTTTCAACTGTTTTTACTTATAGATAGAGAATAGTACTTGGTATACGTATAAACAAAAATTTATTGCAAAAAAATGTTTTTTTTTCACATATAAAATTATCGACAGTGCGGGCAGAAATCCCTGTAATCTCCTTTTATTTATTTAACAAATGACGTTATCTTATAAACAACTTAATGTGTTTTTAAATATTAACTACAACTGATTCTACTTAAATAAAAAGGGCGTTATTAAAAAAAAAAATCAGTTCGAAAATCGATTAATAAACTTATGCATAATAAAACTGTTTCGAGGTCGTTGCTCTGCAGTAAGGAAATTAAAAGAGAGAGAGAAAAAAAAAATGATATATTTTCCTTCCACCTCGTACGTGCATATATTGCTTTCACGGCAGCACCAAAGACAATAATACTTCATTTGCTATCGAGGCTTGTGCTGGATACTCGAATCGGGAGTAGTTGTATTCTTAGATATAATATCGAGATTTTTGAGACATTTAGTTTGAAAAACTACTATTGAAAAATCAGATAATTTTCGAGTGGCAAAAAGATGCCATCTCGTGTAACCGAAGCAGCTTTGAGGAACGTTTACGTTTACTTATTATTTACTTATTTACGTTAACGATTTTTCCAGATAATTGACGTGTTTTGTAAATATGAATGACGTATATCTCGACCCAGGGAGGTCAAAATCTTTAAAGTCAATTGACATTGAATAAATTGGAACATATTGCGCATGCAAGTTTTTCTTTACGGAGTTACAACAAAGTTAGTAGTAGAACAAAGCAAATTCATGTGCTTGCTTTCAATAATAATTTGTTTTAACACCTCAATCTTCTAGCTGGACACAGTGCGCCCTATACAAATGGGGGAGACTCGCTCACACTCACTAATATTTTGCACACAACATGACTCAGTTTTCAACTTACACATTCATGTCATCATACTCCTATTCACTAATTTCTCATTATTCCTCCCTCTTCCATATTTACACTCTTTTCCTATATCCTCCCATTTTTTCCTATGTTTGTTTTTCCACTTTGACATACCCCCCCCCCCCCCCCCAATATTTGTCTCTATTTCTCGTTGTTTCTACCATCTCCTTGTCTGCTCTGAGCTGTTTCTACAATAAAAAACCGCATTTAAAAACCAGTGAAATAAGAATTTTAACACAATTTATAAGAATCTGACAACGAATCTGATTTTATGTAAAAGCACTTAGGCCTAACGTGAAAAGCCACTCGTACTTTTGTGTGTGTGTGTGGTTTTTTTTAATTGCTTTAAAAAATTTCAGGAAAATCCAATTTTGTATTTAAGCCGGTATAGATGAAGTTATCTAACGATTTGTGAGGCAGTTTGACGTTTGGCCGGATCTTTTCAATTTTAAGCCGGCTAGCTTGATCTTTTTTTTGATATAACAAATTGCATTAGATCTAATGATTGCTCACTGAAGAGAACTTAAGAATCTTGTTGTTTAATTGAAATATTATTGGCACCTACTCCACAATAGTACGTAGTTTGCAATTGTTGTAAACACTTGAATAGAAAAAATTGTTTCTTTCCAATAGTTTTTTTTCTTTAAGTTAAAACATTTTTTTATATATATATTTAATGAGACCCATTCAAAGTTTGGAAAGTGAGCCGGAAAGAAATAAGGAAACAAAATAAGTGCCAGTGCTTGAAAAGTAGAAGGCTAGAAAATAGATGTAAAGATAATTCAGAAAAGACCCTGAGTTGGAAATAATGAAAAACATTGCAAATATTTATCACAAAGTTAACATTAATCAGAGATTTAGTAAAGTTAAGTAAAACTTTTTTACGGTGTTGCAAATTTCATTCTATTACCTATCGTTTTTATCCGAAACAACAACGCAGCCTATAGAGTACAAACACTAAAAGTGTGCAATACTTTGTACTATTTACCACTAAATAGTGTTGATTAAACAATAGAGAACAAAAGAATTTGCATAATTTAGCAGTATTTAGTGGTATTTATGTTGCACACTTTTAGTGTTTGTACTCTACTAGCTCACTCACTAGTTTCCATTTACAGTGAGGTCCTCGAACAGTGAGCACTTTGAGGTTTTTTTTGTTACTTCCTTTAACCTTTAACCCATGAGCGAATAGATTAGAAATACGATTTATTATGAACACTTAGTGTATTTGAGCTCACAGCTTCATTTTTAGAGGTTTCAAGTTTGAAGGCTCAGAAAATAATCGGCATGAATAAAACGAAGTGTTCACGGTTCGAGTATCCTCACTGTTATAATCAGAGATATTTTTCTCTTTGATAGGAAATAAGCTCGGGAACTTCTAATGCATACATGTTTGAACGAACTATCATGTAATTTCCTTGAATATCATAAGACGGAAATGTTTTGGGGATGTTTTTGATTTTTAACTGATGCTATCTCACTTTTTTATTTTAATTTCTGTGTATAATTTTTTAAAGGTAATGTACGAGTGGTATGATTTGAATGGCATTCAGGAACGAGAAATAACGGACCTATCACCAAATGAGACCTGATTTTCTGCCTGAATAATTAAAAGTGTTATTTTTAGATATAATTCACTACGCATTGAAGTTTTGAGTTATTTTTCTGTGGTTTTGCAAAATTACAAAGTGCGAATTACATTTATTTATTTATTTATTTATTTATTTATTTATTTATTTATTTATTTATTTATTTATTTATTTATTTATTTATTTATTTATTTATTTATTTATTTATTTATTTATTTTTGTAATTTAGTGGGAAAGGAATTAATTAAAAGATAAAAGAAAATCACTCAAGCCGAACTCTTTCTTCTGTTATTCCTTTGTTATTAGATTACTAATGTTCGTTTTCGTTGTGACATCATTCTTGCAATTAGGTGAATTCATTTATTTATGTACTCATGCATTCTTTTATTTATGTTATTTATTTATTTATTTATCTTTGTATTTATTCACTTATTTACTTACTTCCTTATTTATTTGTTTATTTATTTACTTACTTATATATATATATATATATATATATATATATATATATATATATATATATATATATATATATATATATATATATATATATATATATATATATATATATATATATATATATCTATATATTTATTTGTTTATTTATTGACTTACTTATATATATATTTATCTATATATTTATTTGTTTATTTATTGACTTACTTATATATATATTTATCTATAAATTTATTTATCTATTTATTCATCTATATATTTATCTATATATTTATTTGTTTATTTATTTATTTATCTATTTATTTATCTATTTATTTGTTCATTTATTTTAATACCTTAAAAGCAATGGATGTTAAGTTGCTATATCAGAAAGTACAATATGGGCTGAGCTATGTTTGCAAGGGACAACACACAACTAATATGACAATGCGAAAGCAAAGCCGTTATTTATTTATTAACAAATCAAAGTACGAAAAATCATAGTAACATATGATAAACATATGATATATGATAACATATGATACGCCATTCTTGACGCAATATATATTGTAGCAACGGAAATTACACAGGGAACCCAAACACATATCAATCACTGAGCAACAGTTTCTCCCGAAAGTGTTTGCAATACTAAATTTTTAATAAAAGATCATTATTTCTTTTGCAGCATAAAACATTATTTTTCCTCCAAAAATCATTAATTATTAATTCATTTCAAATCACACTTACCGTTCTCACTGTAGTTCATTCCTGAGATGTTCGTTGACTTCATGACTTTGTCTTCCTTGACTCAATGTTTTCTCTGTTTTATTAAGATCTGCCTGAAAAACATATGAAAGAGAACAAATCTCATAAGCCAAACACTTTTCCAAATGACTGCTAAAGAGCATGAAAAGACTCAACCTAAAGCGCTCTCGCCGCTGTTGTGCTTAGATCTCTGCCAGGCTTCAATGTGGTTTGATATCTTTTAGTTGTAGTCGGTAGTTATTATCTTGAGTGAGTGGCAGTTAAGCTTTTCGCAAGACAATATTTTCCTAATGAATTCGCTGCAGGCTGTTTGTCGATGTCAAGTTTGCTCTACAAACTAGCTATTTACTCTTAGTTCGTTCATTCGATTCCAATTTCCGTATGTCGAGGTCTTTTCGTTCAAAATTTACGACCTTATTTTTTCCGTTCTGGTTCTTTTGTTTTCTTGTTTTATGGAGACAACTTTGTTAAATGGTACTTTGTTTTGAAACAATAAGTGGTTCTCGCATTTTCGGCTTGCACTTACACCTTCACAACCAATTGAATTTTTCATATAAGCACTAAAATTGAAAACTGATCTGTTTATTGATAGCACAATACTTTTCTATAACGATTAGAAATTAATTATGGCCCAGCAATTTGGAAACATTAATTGAAGCCTATATCGAATCTTTGATCGCTGGCAAAATAACTTGAATGAGAATCAAAACACTTCTGGAAACAAGATAGCTCAATAAGATTGATAATTGCAAGCATATTGACTGTAAGATCTTGTCGGTAACTCCAGGCTATTTTGTTGAGTGAAATCTTAGTTCGTTCATTGTTCACTTGAGAACCTTACCACCAACGCAATTGTATTAACTATGCATACACCGAAATGTCGGTTGAAATACAAGTACCTTTGACATTTTGGCCCGTAAGTTAAAGTGTTTATATACTGCTTTTACTTCTCCCATCCTTCTTTCTCTCACCTCTTTTACAAGCTCCAATCTAACTTCTCTTAGGAATATTAGTATTTGACCAAAACCAAAATCTAGCTGTTTTATGGCTTTTAAGTTTTAAACGTTTCTTTTCAATCAGGATTATAGATTTTTGCCCAGTCGGTTTGATCCTCCCTCTCTTCTTTCTTTGTTCTACTTAAATGACACAAAAAGATCATTCCAGTTGGAATTGATAACATATAAATGCGTGCCCGTGGCCATGGAAACTCCCCGTTCCGGTGGGCAGACGCCAAGACTACCCTTGATCCCCGGCGCTACTGGATTCTAAGTTTTCTATCCCAGGGTGACTGAGTTTCTAGAAATTGGCGTATTTTAGTAGGTAGATTGAATAGATTAAATCAAAAAGAATTTCAATATTTGGGTCTCCAACATAAAAGGCCGGTGACTAAAATATCGATTCAGCTGCACATCTGTTATTAATAGTATTATTTTTAGATGTTGGCCCGTACATGAAGAAAATCGACTTCGAAAACCGAAAACTGTAATAAAATTATTAAGAATAGAGTGTTTATCGTACAATACATCGGTAAGATTGATTTAGCTTAACCCTCGAAGTTTCAGCATTTCACCCAGCTGCGTTAGTTTTTGATTGTAATTATCGTATCCTACAAGCCGAATCTCTTCCTATAGATCGATTGCTGCATGGAAGTAAAGATCTAACCCACTCATAGTGACTAAAAATATATGATCAAATTTTACCTCAGTTGGTACCTTCTAGCAGCAAGCACTTTATCAACAACAGCAAGACGTGTTTGATGTATAACAGCGAAATTCACAGGCTTATAAACCCCGCATTATTTTCTAGTAGTAGGTGCTTGTCGTTACTGACAGATCACTTATGATAAATCGCCCTTTTTATGCTTTCATTTCACGAAGTCAAAGGAAGCTAAGTGTCATTGTAGCCCGTAGAACTCCCATCAATCAAAACGTGTATATTTGTTAATTAAAATAATTTCGCAATAATAATTCTTAGCACCAACCTAACTTGCAGAATTGCGTACTTTGCAATTTATCATTGATAAGACTTACTAACCTGAACCTCTAAGGAAGTAACACTGGGAAACCCTGGCCGTGACCTCCATCAGTGACTGACTATACTAACACATACTGACTCCTAAACCTCTTGATTGTAAACCGTGCATGGTCCGCAAAATATTGGACATTGCAAAGTGCATTTGAACATATTTTGCATGACAAAAGTGCGCTATATAAATTCTATATCATTATCATTGAAAATAAATGAGATAAATGACATTGCAAATAATCTTGTGTACAGAATCAAGCTATTCAAAACCGAATACCGCATACTGAAATGCTGCTTTGAAAGACCTTCTGAAATATAATTTTTGCGTATGTTTCGGATAGTCTTCTTTGCATGGATGTGAATATCGTAGGGCAATACGTAGACAACAGTGATATTAAACCTTATTTCGGGTTTGTGCTTTTCAGCTTAATTTACTGAGAATTCAACCGATTTAATACAAAGATGTTACTTAGTATATTTACATTAATCACACATGAATTACACACAAAATGTGTAATGCCGGTTAACAGAGAAATCAGAGAATTGTGATCTTTCAATGCATAAAAACTAAACAACCGTAGTCGGACAATATTCTATATGATAAACAAAATTTCGAATCAATAGATTCGTTTTGTCGTTCAAAAAATATTAATTCTTTTTCTTCAAAAGATGTCTTTAATTTGGATAGCCTTAAGTGTGATAATACTGATTCGATTGCAGACCATTTAGATTCCCATAAAAGATCCAGTAACAAATATCTAGCTGGTATTAGGTACTGTCTGCTGTGACGTCACACCAATGGCGATATGAGGATAAATACTATCTTTTAGCCAAGAAAAACTCTTTTGAAAAGCGCTTTTTTTGTTTACTCTGTCGCTATGCCAATGATTTGTCTCGTTTTAAGAGAGGTTGTCCTAAATTTCCGAAAATGTTTTCCGGAATTTTTTCTTATGGAAAGCGCCCATTATCTCCTTTCGCTACTGTGTCCTGGGTCCGATTACCGGCTTGGGCGACAAGATAATAAAACTTGTTAGATGTGTTGTTTTCTCCCATGCCATGAGGGTTTTTTCTCTGGATTGTTCAGCTCTCCTCCCTCCGCAAAAATCAATATGTGATTTGAGAGTTGAGTGCTTAGAATACTTAAATGTAGCTAAGGAGTCCGTATGGACCATATACGGCCCCTCAAGGTTATAGCTTTAAAGCCAACCGAGTATAAATACAATATACATACATATATATTTATATTTATTTCTAAATGACGCCGGAACCGAGTGATTACAAAATGTTTGAAAAATGTTTTGTGGAACTGTCAATAAATTGAAAATTAGTAATAAAAATATAAACTGATCTGCGTTAAATGCATTTATTGAGCTTTAGGCTGATTTGGCTTTCCGAAAACCGGTGCAGATTTAAGATAGAAGTTTATAACGCAGATGGTGCATAATTGGATCAATAACTATGCCTACTTAATCTCGATTTTTGAATTGCAAATTTGTACAATAACTTGTCAAGACATATTGCTTGGAAGTAGAAGGGCATAGGTTTACATCGGCGCAACCACAAGGAATTTTTAACTCATACAATAAAACATTCACTCAATGTTAAAAAACAGTGACAATATAGTTAAATATTAATATATATAGCTATAGTATTTGAGATAATATACGCTCGCTCTGATTGGCTGGCTACCGTGTTTATAATATCCAAGAACAGAGACAGGCTCAGTAAAAAAGTTATAGTTAAAACTACTGGATAAAAACAATATACAGCATCTGCTTGTGTCTATTTAACAATTAGACCCGCAGCCCGAATGGTCTACGAGTCAATACGACCATATTGACTCGAGGACCATGAGGGCGAGAGGTCTAATTTTTTAGTATAAACCAACTAGTAGGACAAACCATGGTATATTTTGGAAGAAAAAAAAAAATTTCAATCGTTTTATTTTGATAAAATGACAGATATAATCGAAAGTGAAAATACCGAGCGCGCGCTCAATGACGTATGACGGCAAGTCAAAATGCATTCAAACTGACACATCGAAATATTCCACTGTTTTTGTCATTTTCTCCCTCAATACTTTTATTTTAACGGCTGAAAATAGCATAATTTGTGTGCTTTTTTGTAATTTTCTTGCTCGTATTTGTAATTAACGATTCAAATAAAAGCATTATATTTAGCACTAAGCTATTTGAAGAAATAGAAGAATCAAGAAACGTTTTCGAAGTTTACAAAACCGGAACTTTTCGCTACTGGTGGTCTATCACTTAATAGACCATTAGTAGACTAGCCAATCAGAATGCAGGATTCGTGATAGACCACTAGTAGGTTTATACTAAATACTGTGATATAAACACTATTGGAGCTGTAGAGCACAAGAGAGAAAAAAAAAAAAATAAACACCTCGACATGTCTAGCCTCACTTTTCTTTACGACTTCTCTCTAGCCCTAAATCTTCCAGCGTGTTTATATTACAGTATACAGACACGCTGCCGCGGTTTTCTATTCCTCAATCGTAGGATCTTAGTGGACCAAAAGAGTATTGTAACATGAACTTATATTTTCCGTGAGTAAATATGGCAGAAGTGCACTGTCTGGATTATTTGTCTGATTACTGAGGTTCCCTGGCGCACGCGATCAACTAGACCTTCAAACACAGACGAAAAATAGAGTTTTGGAGGACGTCAATCAACTGTATTTCCAAGGTAACAAAGACAAAGTTGTCCGTTACCTACCGGCGATAAATTTACTACACAAAGAATTTGTGTAAATTATATCTAATTATGATAAAATTGAAGCTTCTATTTGTCTTTTTGCCTAACATTTTCCTTCCTAGTATTCCTTGACCTCAATTTCAGAGAGTTTGGAATCGATTTAATCATTTTTACGGTCAGAAACTCTGACTAGTGAGAATATCGCTGATTTGCAACGGACATTTGAGGATGTTTTGCCCTTTAATTACAGTTAATTGACGTCCACCAAAACTATATATTTGGTTTGTGTTTGAAGGTCTTGTTGGTCGTGTGTGAGTGGAAACCGTAGTATTATGGTCTGGAGTTCATGTAGTCATCAAGTTTCCAAATATGTGTAGGAAAAAACGATAGGATAAAAAATCGAAGAAACTCGTAATTACTGCCTAATTAACCCGTTTTTCTCTAAAACATTAATTTATATATTAATTTAGATTGTAAAGCTTTCGCACGAACCTTCAACAATCGCCTTTAAATTGAAGCTGGTGAATCGTTGACCATTCAGTGTTTCTGTAAAAGAAAAGTACGGTGGCCCATAGGGGACATTCGGGTTTTTTTGAAATCCAGGGTTTTTTTTATTTTCTGAGGCTAAGTTTTTTTTCTAAACGCCCAGTTTTTTCTAAACTTTTAAAAACAGTATATATTTTTTTTCTTTTACGCCCAGGATTTTTTTCGAAACGCCAAAAGTCGTTTTAACGCCCAGGGATTTTCTTTAAACACCCAGGGTTTTTTCTCAACGCCCAGGGTTTTTATTCAAACGCCCAGGGGTTCTATTCAAACGCCCAGGGGTTTTTCTAAACGCCCAGGGGTTTTTCTAAACGCCCAGGGTTTCTATTCAAACGCCCAGGGTTTTTCTTTAAACGCCCAGGGTTTTTCTAAACGCCCAGGGTTTTTCTTTAAACGCCCAGGGTTTTTCTAAACGCCCAGGGTTTTTATTCAAATATATAAAAATAAAAACCCTTGGCGTTTAGAAAAACATTGGGCGTTTAGAAAAAACCCCTGGGCGTTTGAATAGAAACCCTGGGCGTTTAGAAAAACCCCTGGGCGTTTGAATAGAATTAAACCCTGGGCGTTTAGAAAAAGCCCTGGGCGTTTGAATAGAAACCCTGGGCGTTTAGAAAAAGCCCTGGGCGTTTGAATAGAACCCCTGGGCGTTTAGAAAAAGCCCTGGGCGTTTGAATAGAAACCCTGGGCGTTTAGAAAAAGCCCTGGGCGTTTGAATAGAACCCCTGGGCGTTTAGAAAAAGCCCTGGGCGTTTGAATAGAAACCCTGGGCGTTTAGAAAAAGCCCTGGGCGTTTGAATAGAACCCCTGGGCGTTTAGAAAAACCCCTGGGCGTTTGAATAGAAACCCTGGGCGTTTAGAAAAAGCCCTGGGCGTTTGAATAGAACCCCTGGGCGTTTAGAAAAAGCCCTGGGCGTTTGAATAGAACCCCTGGGCGTTTAGAAAAAGCCCTGGGCGTTTGAATAGAAACCCTGGGCGTTTAGAAAAAGCCCTGGGCGTTTGAATAGAACCCCTGGGCGTTTAGAAAAAGCCCTGGGCGTTTGAATAGAAACCCTGGGCGTTTAGAAAAAGCCCTGGGCGTTTGAATAGAACCCCTGGGCGTTTAGAAAAACCCCTGGGCGTTTGAATAGAAACCCTGGGCGTTTGAATAGAACCCCTGGGCGTTTGAATAGAAACCCTGGGCGTTAAAACGACTTTTGGCGTTTCGAAAAAAATCCTGGGCGTAAAAGAGAAAAATATATACCGTTTAGAAAAACTTAGCCTCAGAAAATAAAAAAAACCCTGGATTTCAAAAAAACCCGAATGTCCCCTATGGGCCACCGTAGAAAAGAGCAGAGACGATCGGTTATATTCACATCTTTTCACCTGTCACAGGCTTGAATAAGGGGATTGGAATACGCTAATGAGATTTTGTTTGATAGTATAACATTTGATTGTATAGACCAATACAATAAGGAGATTATAATGTAAATGACAAGATATGAGCAGGGAGTGAGCGTTTTTGTCTGGTGAATATTTTGTGTACAGACTCCACTAGTAAAAGGACAGACGAAAATATTCTCTTCTTTTCATCTGGCATTTTTGCTTCGTAATGCGGTCTACCATTAGTTCATTATAGTAAATAGTAAATATATTCTCCTTTTGAATTGTTTCAACAGAAGGAGCTCCTTTTTTTATAATATCGTTTTTCCTGGTTAAATTGTGAAGATTTCCTTTTTGAATTTGTTAAACAGAAGAATTTTTTTTATAAACTAGTATGGTTTTTCCTGATTAAATTGTGAAGTCTATTATAGCGTCATTTACTACCCAGAATACTTCGCCGACTTTCTTTTGTAAAACAATTGGATTGTTCTAGTATTTACAAGAGCGATGAAGAGGGATTTAAAATTAACAAAGAAACGGTCGTAAAGCATTCTGGTACTGGTATTGACGTAATTGTGCAAAAGACCTATTGCTATTTTGCTTTACCTAATTTGTTTTATGCACATACTATTCATGATAAAATAAATAAAACAGTCATTAGCCTCTCCTGCTTAGGATCTCTGCAAGGCCATAGAGTAACACCCTAGGTCTCACGTATGGTTTGGCGGCGGTGGGTTTTACCGGCAATATGATATTAGAAATGGAGCTGTACTTATTAACCGTGTGAAACACACTTTAGTGTATTATTCTTGAATGCATATTAATTCCATTGTGTTCTTTTGTTGATGTATTTTCAGTATTAAACTTTAACTAATACACTTTTTTACATGGGTTAATGAGAACAACTCCGCTAGTATACTGGTTTAATTAGCCCAGGTGTATACAGATATGTCAAAAAACATAAAATACTGAATTCTGCACACTGAATAGTGCAATGCAAGACCGAAATGCATTTTGGTTCATGTGATATTGTTTAAAGTAAAACATATAATAATTAATCATTTTATTCTTACTGCATTCCATTCAAAACAATATAAGAGGTGGTTATGGGGAGTAAATGACGTCGCTATATAATTATTTATTTATTTCAAATTGATGAGACCCACAATGCCCTTTGGTCTTGGAATACGCTATCCATGTAACATGGGAACATAAGTAAGTATCAATGAGCACACCCCATACTAATTAAAATTGTTAGTTTCTTGTGATTAAGGTCAGCGATAACTACGCATGCGACGATTAATCACTTTATGACGCAATACAAATACTTTTAATATTGATCAAAATTGCGATTACGACGTAAGCAACAATAATTCTATTTATGCTAATTATACTGCTTCCAGTAAGATTTGTTTTTATAAATTTAAGATAATAAACTTTAGTTCACAATAATTACAATAATTACAATAATGATATCCTATTTAAAAAGAAAACGATAATAAACATGATATTCTAAAATTATTAAATTAATGTCCTATCAAATTGTCCTAAATAAAAAGTAAAACAAATCCTATTTACAATAAAATCTAAAAGTAAGATTGCTTGATTTGGGATCATAATGTCGCAATAATTTGACTACCTTTCCGATACGAGTGACGACCAGAATTAGCCATTTTTCATATCGAGCAAGGGACTGGAGCCAAGTTTCTCAAAATTAATTTAATGCAAAAATAAACCCCTTCACACGAAAGAACAAATACAAATTAGTAATAATTGAAAATATGAACAAGTTTGTGCAAATTGCAACGAAATTATGGTATTTTAATTTTTTTTACGAAAATACAAAGAATGTATGGTTTGGAAGGACGTTTTGGAATACACTATACATTTCTCTGTAATTTTGGCAGACTTTGGATGCTCATAATTTTTTTTCTATTTAGCCAAAGGTTCTGAAACTTGTTCAATAAGCTTATATTTGGTTAATATCCCATGAGATGGGGTTATTTTTTCTGAAACCATAGTTTTTCACACTCGTACCCAGGTCCTTGCTCGATATGGAAAAGGCCAATACTGTTCGCGACTTTTAAAAATGCTAATAATAAATTAAACAGCTGGTTCAAAAGGTTGCATTGTGAATACTTATGATTACTGAATAGTGCATTCCAAGACCGAATTGCATTGTAAATCTTCTACTAGTATTTTTTGTAAGTTTACAATACCAACAATGCATTTCGGTCTTGAAATGCAAAAGCAAATCTCTAGTTGTGAGGGTAGATACAGAGGATACATTATTACCGGTTACCCGGTAGCTTTCAAAATGGCCCTCAGATAAGAATCCCAACTGACAAGGAGACAAACCAGTTGGATATTTACAAACATGGTCGAGAGACTGCATTTGATCTACTCGAAATCGGGACAAACAAAGAGCAGGATTCGAACCCAGCACTACCGGATTGTGAGACAAACACTCTGACACTGGCCAAATGCTGCGCTATTCAATATTGGCAATACTATCCTTTTATAAATAGCTTTGTTAATTTGTGATTGCAATTACTAACGGTAGACGAAACAATTGACATTTAAGGCGTAATGCTTTTAGCAATACTTACGATATGTTCGATATTAATTCTACTTACATTAAGTCATTGCTAACAAGCCATTACGCTAAGACATCTGCTTAAGTGGGCTTAGATGCAGCTTACGAATGTCACTACACGCTGTGTAATCACCGACTCTATAGATTGACTCTAAGGATCCATTTATCTCAATTATGTGCTGAGTTTTAAAGACATGGACAACTTCAACGTCATCTTCAATTGCAATACACTATAAAACGTACACATTGTCATACTACAAGTCTCTAAAGGGTTTTCATGGAGTGAACATTTAAAACATCATTGTTCCTATCGCCTTGGGCTAAATTCTACATGTCCAAAATATCACGTACTGCTCAGTAATCCAATATGTTGGCCTTCAGTCTCTGAGAGGGCCTTTAAGCTTTTCTAGTGCGATAAGCAGCCTTACTTGGGCGTTAATTGTTGGTCTGATATTGGTTTTGTGCTCGAAGCACGAGTAGAGTTAGGAACCTATCTCTCACCACTTTCTTGGAATTGAAAAAACCGACAATCTCTGTTTTGTTTTGAACAGTTTAAAAAAAAACCCTATTGTTAGTAGTACATATATAGAGTACATTTAGGCAAAAACGTTGAATAGTCGACATGATTAGATGAGTTATAGTTATATTTTTATTTCACGCCATAAACATTTTACATCATGTGAAAAATATTCGTTTTTGCCGGGGGAGAACGACATGATTGAATGCCTTTCTCTTGTGAATGTTTGATCGTGATCAGTTAGGCGGGCTTTTACTATCTAAGATTACTTGAACTCAATAGCAAACTATATTTATCGAGCTATGCAACGGTTTGACTAAATTCACTCTACAAAGGTTGTGACGAAATAATTCGAGGCTCTCTACCTGGTTTTAGATAAAGAATGTGCGACCAGACGTCTAAAAGATACTCAAGCCGGCATAATCCAGACCCTATACAGGTGATTTCGCATCGAAGCGCGCAAAGGATGATTTGTAAAAAACGAACATTTCCTAACACCCAGTCTCCTGGTCTCCTGTATTTCACGGTCTTCAAAATCAGGCTTACAGACAAGAGAGAGCTTTTGTTCTCCAAGTAACATAGAATATTTCAATGGAAACTAGCGAGTAAACTAGTATAGGCTGCGTCGGTGTTTGATAAAAATAATAGGTAATATAATGAAATTTGAAATTTGTCTCCCGCTATTTTAATTCTGCTAATCATAACATTGGTTTATATGTCGTATTACTGGAACTAACAATAATCGTAAATCTAAAGAAATGCGAGTAATTTATTCCTTAGGTGCACAGCAACCTTTCGGCATGAATGAACGATTCGCTTTTAATTAATTTTTCCATTGTTCTTTAACTCCTCCTATATTTGCTATCGCCTTTTGATTGGTTCATCACTTTTCCCGCTTCTTATTAAATTTAAACTCAGTGTCTGTCTTAGTCTAACTCATTTACTCCGACGAAGGGCTAAAGCTCGAAACGTCAGTAAAGTTAAGTCAACATTTTTTACGGTGTTACAAATTTCATTATATTACCTATCATTTATATCAAACACCGACGCAGCCTATACTAGTTTACTCGCTAGTTTCCATTTAATGTAATTTAATCAACAGCCGCAGAAAAATCGATCGCCGGTCGTTCACACAAGACCATCCTAT
The DNA here is from genome assembly GCA_949775045.1 of Metridium senile. Classification (NCBI taxonomy): domain Eukaryota; kingdom Metazoa; phylum Cnidaria; class Anthozoa; order Actiniaria; family Metridiidae; genus Metridium; species Metridium senile. The sequence continues at coordinate 10,974,740 of OX459107.1, forward strand.
CCAGTGGCGCATACCTGTATAGCAAATATATGTCATCGCACTAACGAGAAGGTACTTACAGATATTTATTTACCAAGGTGTTTGTTATCTCTGCTGATTAATATATGACCTCCAACGAAGCGACAATCTGCGATATTTATCAACTATATTTTTGGCGCATTAGAGCATGGCCAGAAATTAGAACCATATGCATCATTGTTTATAAGAAAATGACCGAAGGGCACAATTAAATCTTAAATTATAAATTTCTAGAACAGTGTGGAAAAAAGTTGAACCCCGTTGAGGCTGCGAATGAATATGAAATGCAGAAATGTTTTACCAGATATGAGAATTCATAATTCCTTTTCGCGTACGAACTTTTGTCAACAATTCCTATATCACCTAACATAATTACATGGACTTCCAAGTCTAAAAATGATGCGTGTTGGTGAATCCTAGAAAATGTGACTTTGTGGGCTACCTGTGCTCCAGCCAATGAGAATCGATCAGAACTTTCAACTTGATGTTTCCATGTCGATGTCAAGCTCAACCAATCCGAGTGCTTTCTTTTTTGACATATATTATCATATTGTCAATTGTGTGTCGTGTAGCTAGGTCAATATATTCACACACGGAGAAATTAATAGAGGAAAAGTCTCGTTAAAGTTGTACTGAACTTGCGTTCAGGTAGGCCCACCCTAAGAGATGTTTAGCGAAATTTTCGGAACGGGTCGGTCCACGAATCTGTTAGCATTGACAGCGTTGAAAGCATTGATAGCAAAGCTCTTAACAGTCTTATCAGTTCTCACGAGAAAGCAAACGAGCCAAATATGACTCTTAACTACAATACAACTTACAAAACTATAACCACTGACATGAAAACTGACTGTATGCTGAAATAAAGAATTAAGATGCACCTAAAGTCAAGAATCTCGACAAGCTATGGACTTACCAAGAACACCAATCGATCACGAACAGCGAGAAAAGGGCCGCTATATTGGATAGTAAGCTTGAATTACACACACACGAAGGACTAAACAAAAGTTCAGTTTGGTACATGAATGTTTGAAATCATTTCTTGTATATTTGGATCCTTTTATTTGTTTTAACGGTATGCAGTACTTATGAAAAAACATTTAGCAAGATTTTTATATTCTTTTTTGTCAGCTTGAAAGTGGTTGTGATTATCAAAAATCGTTTTACTTCAAATAATCCAATATGAGTAAAGTATTTTTTAAACAATAAGATAAAGCAAATACAATTTGTGGAAACAATGATTTGTTACTTGAAATCAAACGGCTATATATATTACTGTCAGACACAAGTCCCGTAGCCATAAAACAAAGCGATGTATATCTCCAATATATTCTAAAATTACACTTCAATAAAGGACTTGATTAAAATAGCAACTACTAAATAAATGAAATGCAGACGTGCTGGAAAATTGTCATACTTCGATCTTTGTGGAAGTCTTCGGTTGACTCGAGCACACTTCGTCCTAGCCTGATTTTCAGAGCGGGCCTGGGTCCTACGCTATCGCTTTCTCCCCAAACTCCGTCTGATGGACTTCTAACTAACTTCGTCTTCGCTTCAGTTTGAATTAAATGATCTTAAAAGTTTGATCACCTCAAGATGCGAAATAATTATTTTCTAAATCCTTACATAATAAAAAAACATCTAAACATACTCCACAACTTCCTACGACTCACATTTCTAACCTTGAAGAGAATGACACTCATTCTTTGTAATTATTTATTGACTGGAACAAAGTCTCCAGCTAATATCAAGATTAATCTATTTGCCATTAGCGCCGGAAGTCCATGAAAGCGGTCTTTGAGCGTCTAGTCATACTAGAAATATCGCTGTAAATGCTAGAGTAAGAGTTTATATTACACCAATAAGTAAGTTCTACCTCGTGTGATAAACTCCAATACCAAAATTTTACGTTGAAAGTGTTTTTGCCTCCATTAAGAAAAAATTGACATTACCTTTTTTAATGCACAAATCGAAAACCTTTTACTCTCAAGCTGCCTGTGATCAACTATAATACCGCTGACTATCTATGGTGGGCGCGACGGTTCAAATTTCCGGCCATATGTAGTTTGTTTTTCCAGAGAAATCGACGTTATTTTAGCGATGGTAATTGAAAGACCAATATAGACTCTTGGTTTACATCTTATCCACTGTTTTTTATGTTTCTTAGAAAACAATTTTGATATTTCCGTTGTATTTAAAAGGTTTCCGTTATTTGGGGGTGGTACTTTTTGCTTACATTAACATGAATGATTCCGTACAGACATACAGGCAGACAGGCAGACAGACAGAAAGAAAAAGACAGTGAGAAATGACGATGCAAAGGAAACAAGGAGACGAAAAAAACGATTGCAGATTGAAGAAAATATATTATTTTCCGTGATTGATAACAATTAGGTGCCATGATAGTGAATTCTGATTTTTGACGATTGAAAGATATGTGAAAGACTAAAGAAAACACTAGTTAAATGTCAAGGCGTGAGTGTTATTAATTTGGATAGCTTTAAGTGGAGAACAAACTAGATAAATTTTAGTCCTATTTACAAAATGGCTTACTTGAATAAATGTTTTCACAACTTATTAGTTCAAACTCTAGCCATTCTTGAAAGTTCATTAAAATGTTTCATTTTCTACAAAAAAAAACTAAACTTCTTGTCCTACGTGGTTGTCAATAAACAGTGATGTGTCGCTATAAATGTGCACGAATATTCCACCCAGATTGCATCCTCCAGTCTTAACTAAAATCCAAGTGTGTATCAAAGCAGAGTAAAGTTAACTCTGATTAAAGTTAATGATATATTTGTCATTCAAGAACACATTAAAGGAGAAGATAAACACAAAAGTCAGTGGAAGTTGCAAATTTAAATCTTCTTATCGAGTTCACGATCATTCAACAGTTTTTCAAATTTCTCAGGGTTGAAATTAGACGGTTTTTCTTGTAATGGGTTGATGTCTTTTTAACGTCCGTTGCAAGAAAGAGTGTACTCAGCTAAATACTCATGACTGCAAATTCAGGCCAATATTTATTCGTTCTTTCAGTGATGTGCAGATGTCCTCCAATTTTTCAATTTCTTCTGGTACTCTTCAACTATCTTTATTAGATATATTTTCTTACAAACAAGAAAATAGTCATTGCCTTTACTTCGAGCCGTCACGGGCGCCATATTGATGCTTCGCCTGTCACGATAAAGCGCAATGATTGACTGAGCGTGCAAACCTAAAAAGCGCACTTGCGTTTCTGATAGGGGATAGGTTTATTATCAAGATGGGCATTTCTGGTTATGAACTTCTGGCTCTGTACGGCCTGGAGCAGAACCGTCTAAAGGTTCAACGTTTCTTTTTCTAAGAGTATAACATTTTAGAATCAAAGATTTCGTATGAAAGATACCGTATGCTATCTTGAAAACAATGCCATTACCATATATGGTATTGTAGGTGAGAAGTAACAAAAGACTTTGATTAGCGCGCGAGATTTTTTCCTTTTTTTTTAACAGGTTGAGATTGCAACAGAACAATAGGCATATCTTTGATACGTTTCACTGATTTACCTCTACTTTCTCTTATTTCTGACCTAAGTTTATTAATTATAAATTAAAACTCTTTAATTCTATTATATCAGCCTTTTCTAAAGACCCTGACAAGTTTTATTCCTATGATATACCTGCGACCCCGCATTCACGGTTTGAAGTTACAAAGTAGCGCGCCTAGAAAACTCTATAGAGACCTTAACTAAAGGCGAAGTGCAATTAAGGTTTTTCTCCCTGGGAGGCTAAATAAATATATTTTTCATGTTTGTCGTTTTTCCATAGCCTGAGAAAACAGACGTTCTTTCGCTCCTCTCCCCCTCCCGTTAGTTTCGCAGGGGAAGAGCGAAAGAACGTCTGTTTTCTCATGCTAGTTTTTTCATGGCTGTAGGTTTCGTTTCTTGAAACATCTTTAACACATCTTTAAAGGTGTTCTAAAAATAGTGAATAATCTAAGGCGCGCGGAGATATCGAGTGATATCGAGTGCTCAGATTCGATATCAAAAATTAATTTTATGCAAAACTGATAAAACTGATATTTTCATATGTAAAATTATCATATTTCTACATTTGTTCCAATACGAAATCCCTGTGAACCACTATTCTACATATAATAAAATAATGTCCTTTCTCGCTCTTGTCTAAAACAGTTAGCTATTGGTTACCAGTTGTTAGTGCCTTGCTGTTTGTACCCTGATTTCAGAGGTTATTTTCGATCTTGCTTTTGAATGTGTAAATCAGATTGTTTATAAACGCTTTATATAAAGGCAAAAAACCCTAAACAAGAAATCACTCTGGTTATCAAGGTTCATTAATGGGACAAATTATAATACCCCCCCCCCCCTTTTTTTGTCTTGAAATCCGACTCTTATTGGCTGCATCCAAAAACAAAATACAATCGGGGTAAGTTGACTGCCTATATTTCAATTTGGTAAATAATATCTGATACAGAAATTTAAAAGTTTGAAGCTTTTTTTAATTGAAAATTTCGGGGGGATGGGTAGGAACTGAATTTCACGATATGCCTCAAAAATACGTGATTGCGATTTTCCGCTTCTGCGAACTCAGGCATTCAAATGGCTAGTTATAAAATACGTTTTTATGTTTTTCATGACTAGCCGTCGGAATGTCTAGGTTCGCAGAAAGCCGAAAACCGCAGTGAAGGTAACGAAATTTCTCTAAAAATGTCAATTACGTATTGGACTACAATTACCACATTAGGTACATAAAATTGATTCAGAAGAAGAAAGCTTCAATTCCGAAACCTAAATATATACCTATTAATTTCACACCTAAAATGTTGTCATCGCCAAAAGTGAAACGTGGTAAGCGAGAGGTCATTCATACAACTATACACCTATAAAAATGGTTTTGTGGACTACAAACAACTCGGAATATCTCAACACTAACTTAGCTTACTAACTTAACTAATCGTTTTCTTGACGAGGATAAGAAGCAGAAACAAGTTATTCCAGCTTTTCTTAGATCTTGGACCTTTCGCCTATAGCAACTTTTTTTCAAAAAGGTCCATAAGAGAAAATGGACAAAATAATTATGTAGTAAGCTCACCTAACGACTAAGGGCTAAAGTCCGAAACGCCAGTAAAGTTAAGTTTACAGTTTTTACGGTGTTACAAATTTCATTCTATTACCTATCGTTTATATCAACTGAAACATCGACGCAGCCTATACTAGTTAACTCGAGTGGTTAACTTTCGCTATATATATAACCAGTTTTCGCGGGACTGTAATTAAAAAATTACGTCCTGGGAAAATAAGTAAGACAAATACCTTGAAACCGGTCGAGAAGATCTGAAATGTCTACTTGGTGTGTTCTTTCTTCAGTCTGTATCGCTTTAATGGTATTTTTATGATTGAGGCGTTTTCACTGGTTATATTATCAATAAGCTCATTTGGCAACGGAAATAATAAACCCTCCGTAAGAGTTTGTTTTTGTGCTGCCCACACATCCATGTCAAAGCCATAAGTAATTCTAGACCAATGAATCTCCCAGATCATGTTTTTCTCGTTTCACATTTCTCTCCTTTTAGTACTTTAATTTGAGGCCTAGTCTGGGACCTAAACTCGCCTTAACTCGCAGCGAGTTTGGGCGAGTTAAGGCGAGTTAAGGGAAAATCAAAATTTCAGTGCTGCGAGTTGAGGCGAGTTAAGGCGAGTTAAGGCGAGTTAAGGCGAGTTAAGGAAAAATCCCATAATTTGGAGTGACACTAAAAGAACATGACTTATATGTGTATATTTCAGCTTTGTGAGATGAGGTTAAAGCAATTCCCTGTGCATTATGACATTGAGTAATTTACTGCGAGCTTGTGCGAGTTAATGCGAGTTTGTGCGAGTTAAGGCGAGTTAAGGCGAGTTAAGGTCCCAGACTAGGCCTAATTTGGATGGGGATAAATCAGTTTATGTAGTCCAAATGTTTGAATATCTATCCAAAATATCTCTTATATCTAATTTTATTCATATTCAGGAAATACATTACAAATATGGAAAGCTATTTTAGTCATTTAACGTTTTCCCAGGTATCATTGCGGTCCTAGCTTTTATAGCTTCTTCAGTTTGTTTTATGATTTGGGCTCGAGAACATTCTGCAATTGAGTCTATATATTATAAGATCATAATGATGACATTATGCAATGCAAAGATCTTTAGATTTTTTATTAGCTCGTGCTGTTTATACACTCAGAGAGATTCGGGGAAAAAATAATTGAGTGTGCTGTTGGACGGTGATGTGTGGAGTTGTGACACCTGTGTACGTTTTTAGCTAAAAAAATTAGCTCCCATTGAGAAACCTTATAATAATAATAATAAGTTTATTATTTATATAGCGCTTTATATGTAATACTCTAAAGCGCTTTACATTTAGAAGAAAACTAAATAAAATGTTTATATAAAATAGGAAATAAATAAAATTAAAGATCTATACATTTTATAATCTATACACAAGCAGAAAAAATCACTAATTGATGTATATACAAATCTTCATTAATAAAATAAAGTCTAAGGATATTTCTTAAAGGTGTTTATGAATAAAAGTACTAAAATGATTGCTTGAATAAAAAAGTCTTTAAATGTTTGTTAAAAATGTTAATGTTGGTTTCGGCTCTTAGTTGAATAAAATTATTTCGCGCGATCTATTGCGATCGTCAACGATATTATGAGAACTAAAATATTTTCTCCTATTAGGCGATCTAGTTCGAATGCTAACGGTCTTATTAGCAATTGTCTTTTATCTCTGACGATTATATCTAGGCCATCTTCCTCCATTGTGCTATCGTTTGGGATCACTAGCGTTTGGTGCGATTGTCTGCGATCAATGACGATTATACGTGAAAGGGTTCTATATGTTTATATATTAGTGCTATAGCGTATCAAAAATACCGTATGCAATCTTGAAAACAATGTCATCACTATATATGGTATTGTAGGTGAGAAGTAACAAAAGACTTTGATAAGCGCGCGAGATATTTTTCTTTTGTTTTTAACAGGTTGAGATTGCAACAGAACAATAGGCATATATATCTTTGATACGAGGTTCATGTTTTAACTGTTCAGAATAAACGGAATTTTTAAAAATTCAACAGAATGACAGAATGTTTGTGTGTTTTTCTCCCTCAGATTAGAAAGAGGATATGGTGATCTTATTTGATACTCTTACTACACTTATCTCATTTCCATTTTAATTAAAGATCTTACTAATTTGATAAATTGCCCCTAAGATTATGACATCACTGCTTGTTTACGTGAGCGTTGAACTTGAACTTTATTTTATTGCTATCTGAAATAGATACATTTTCAATGATATGATATTTTAATGCACATGCTTGTTGTAATGGCCCAAAGTCGATCTGCGCGCCCAATCACATAATGCCATACATAACATATATATATAATCTCGTCAATTTAACTGAATACTCTACTTTTAAGTTGTTTTGATACGGTCGTGGTGGTTTGTTTACGAAGAGCCCGGTAATGGGAGATGATTCTAGATCCCATGTATATAAAATAGAGGTCATGTAGTTACAGGTACTCAAAATCATGAACAAAAGCAGAAAGAAAAATAGAATTCACAATGTTGATCTGTAAGCTGCAATGTGCTGTGATTGGTTGGGGTTAATTATTTGCATACAATACTAAATTTATTTCTTAAAGCAATAGATTACCAACACTAAAAGTGTGCACTATTTTGTACATAAAAAGCAATAGAGTTAGCATTACTCAGCACTATTTAGTATTATTTATGTTGCACACTTTTAGTGTTTGTAGTCTTTAGGAAACTTTTTGATGTTTTTGAGTATAATGATAAAACTCTTTGGGCATGGGAGAAAAGTTATACAAGCGCATAATTTGGATTTCTATATATGCCACAAACTTCCATGGAAATTCTCCAAGTCCATGTGTGAACTCACTTTATGACTATGGATGAAAAAGCTATCGCTTGAATAAAAGTTATCATGGGTTGATGGGGGACTACATTGTTTGTCTTTGGTATACTCATATTTCTGCTGAAATATTTTCACCAAATCCTGAAAGATACTTTGAAAACGGACTTTGGCACATTTGGTAAATGCTGTGCCTCGATATATGAGAAAACTAAGGATAAAACATCGTCTACTGTGTATCCTAAACATCGAGCACATCGGATGGAAGAACGAGTCTACCTTTGTCAGCGGTTTTGCCCAGTTTTGGGTGTTATGTTTCCTTCGGAATTGCTTCGTAGACTTGATACTTGTGGAAACATGTGCGAGATCTTTTACCAAAACGGAAATATTAATATAATAATAGCAAGTATTGAAATAAAAAGCACATGTTTCTTGAAATACATATTTTATTAATCATGAAATCACCTGCTAGAGTCCTGATCAAATGTGTGTATCAAAAGAATTCGGCTTCTTTAAATTGTCATCCCTGTAGTGTTACATCAATCTACTTCACATCACTTATTGGAACGATCTCTCTAAATTTGTAAGCAAGCCACCAGTCTTCTCCCATTCAAATGATTCCTACCCGTGCACGGACACAAGAAAATCAGCATTGGCACTACATATAAATATAACTCAAATCAAAATAATAAATACAGTAGTACATGGCCTCAAACCTACTCTCATAATACCTTCCAAAATGCTACTGAAGGACAACTTTAATATAAATATTTTATTATTTCATTTTTTTATCAAGTGTTTATCTATTTTATCATTCTGTAACTTGTCTTGGGATTCAGTTTAAATTGGGGTTTATTTCACCTAATCTTCTCCTGCCGCGCTGGCCGTGACTTGTCTTCTCCTTGCCGAGGAATATCAATAAAATAGAAAACACAGTTTATTTGTTAATCTGGTTGTCATGGTCTCATCTCATAGTATAAGAGATTAATTTATATTGTGAAAAGTTAATATTTACAAATTTTCAAATGCGCATTTATACAATTGATAAAAATAATATAAATGAAACTATATATGCATAACTATAATTAAAAAAAAAATAAACTAAAAACTTATAAGAATTATAAGATAAGAGTTTTTCTTTATTGAGTGGCATTTCTTTCTGTATTTTCGTTCATTTTCTCTTTTCGTAATGCACGTATCAGTAGACGACCAAACCAAACAGCTTCTGTTCAGCGTGGACAAGTATACCTATAGAAATTAAGGTCAGCCAAACAAAACACTAATTAAAAACTGAGACAGAGTGCTTCAGAGGATATCAACGACTTCTACACAAAAGCCATATAAAAGAACGGGTTCTAGACATGGTCCTATGGACTAATCGAAATCTGCTTATGCAGATTGAGTTAAACTCAGATATACGTATCCTTTTGATATGAGATAATCTCGAGTAGATATAAAAGGAGGTCTGCTTTAAGCTCAAGAGGTTTACACTACACATTAACGTATTAAAGCCCAGAGATTGTATCATTGAACTCTGAAATCATAGCTATATCGGGACGCTATGAAACCATGCGAATTGTTGCCTTTTTCTTTTTTTACTGCCGTTTTCACAAACATGCGATCGAACTCCTCAAACACTCAACTGTTACTTTTTGTAGTTTTCGCTTCCGACAATCAAACGTCCGATATTTCCCGAATGCTTTCCGAAGTATCGAAAATTCAAAATGGCGCAATTTGAAAGGTTTGTTGATGATGTTGAAGAATCCTCAGAAGAAATAATAGCCGTGAAACTCCTAGATTTAGAGGAGACTCAAATCGTCGTGGAAGAGGGAGATCAAGTAAGTATCACAATACTTTGAAGTGAGTGAAATATCTAAAACAAACGTGTTCGATCATTGCTTTTGTGGTGGAATTTACACTTCACTTCAATCAAACTTCAAACAATTTAATTTAACGATTTGAGTCTTCTCTAAATCTGGGTCTTAAAAAAGGGTCGCTAAACTCTTCAAATTCCGCCATATTGAATGTCGTTACTACGAAAAGCATCCGCGAAATGTCGGAAGTTTAATTGACGAAAGCGAAGACTCATAAAACGAGTTCGGTATTTGAGCATTGGAGTTCGCATGTTTGTGAAATTTTACAGTAATATACTTGTGTAAATAAAGATAGTCACTTAAGATTAAAAGCTGAGATCGACTGCATTTTGTTTCGCTCCTTCGTTCGTTTATTGATCTTTTGTTATGTCTTTTTCTCTCGTTCGTTTGTTTATTTATCTTTTGTTATGTCTTTTTCTCTCGTTTGTTCGTTTATCATGATTGATCTTTTGTTATGTCTTTTTCTCTCGTTCGTTAGTTTATTGATCTTTTTTTATGTCTTTTTCTCTCGTTCGTTTGTTTATTGATCTTTTGTTATGTCTTTTTCTCTCGTTCGTTCGTTTATTGATCTTTTGTTATGTCTTTTTCCCTCGTTCGTTTGTTTATTTATCTTTTGTTAGATAGTTTCAATCTCGTTCGTTTGTTTATTTATCTTTTGTTTTCTTGTATTTTTTTCTCGTTTGTACGTTTATTGATCTTTTGTTATGTTTTTGTTGTTTTGTTTGTTTAATTAGTCTTTTTTTATTCGTTTGTTGTTTCGTTAGTTAGTTTGTTCTTTTTGGGCCTTTGTTTGTTTAATTTGTTTGTTTGTTTGTTTGCTTTTTAGTTGGTCGTTTCTTTGTTTGTTCTATTGTTCATCCCGTCGTTTTTTGTTTGTTTGCTCATTCGTGGGTTTGTTTGTTTAATTCTGCCTTTTGTTATCCTAATGTCTGATTGTTTAAAAACAGCTATCAAGATAATAGCAATCTGACTTTCCGCCCTCTTTAAATCTTTTACGAACTTAGATGATGGATATTATCAGTGCTATCCGAAAATACATACAGTCAATTCAAAAAACAATGTCGTCAATAGGATTCAAGTCTACGCGACTAGACCGAAAGGTAACAAGGGGCCATTTCACTGCGCATGCGGGTCACGCTTGAGTTGTCCTGGTCATGCACTTGCTCGTATCACGTTCTCTCAGTAGAGGTGCTCACATAAATATATGTTCAAGATATCCGTTTTTTGTTCTTCTGCAATTAATTGATAAGACTCAAATATTAAGGCTGATATTGAATATGTATCCTATATGCGATTCAAGCGAAATCATTGGAGTATAGTTTCGAGAAAAAATGTTAAAAGAGTCATTCAAGCTGACTCGCGGAGAAGAGAAAATGTCGACTGTAACGTACTTTGTAAACATACTTTGCCGTCGGTGTAACTCAGGAAATAAGACTATCTAATGCCAGGTCTTTTAACACGATGAGTGGGATGCTATTTGTACTGTATCACAACATTTTATGTTAAAATCGACTGCAATGGGCGAAAATTTTCACATTGCCTTCATGTCATAATTGACAAATTCGGGCTGTTCGGCATTTTTCATCTTGAAATGTTAATTGGAAAATTGGGGAAGATGAAATTTTTTGCCAATTAAAAATGTAAACATTGTTTACATGGTTATTATTAATTGGTCAAAACTCTTGAACTTCGAAATACTCGAGCCTGAAATAAGTCACATTTAGTTTATGTACCATTCATGAAAAGAAATCCTCGATATCCCAGCAATCGAACAATTTGTTGGCTTTTTATGAAGCATCAAACACAGTATGATTATGCGAATATGGTTATTATTATTCTTGATTATATGGCTAACTTGTGTGAGAGAATACCACACAAATTCCATTTGATTTTATGTCCTTTGTTTCTGTGCTTTCATTACGTAGACTGTGTTCCTGCTACACTCACAAATAGCGATGGAAATGATAAGAAAGATAGATAGATATAACAAAACGCGATAGCTTAGCGACATTTTGTTACAAGTGAATGAGTGGGTAGCCTGTGGTGAGCCTGCATTGCGATGCCACAGTACAGCATTTGGCGCATGGTCATGCAAAATGGCCCCTTGTTCCGAAAGGTAGCACGGGGAGAAATAACCGAAGCGGATAAATGCACACAGTATCTAATGCAATACCACGCGCACTTAATCAACCAAGTATGAATAATTCGCCACTTCGGTGATTTCTACCCATGCTACCTTTCGGTCTAGTCGCGTAGACTTGAAGCCTATTGACGACAATGTTTTTTGATTTGACTGTATACATGAGACGCCCGGACGAGACGTCACTACCAAAACTACTTTATTATAAAACACGTTAATAATTCATGAGAAATTTACAAAAGAAATCATTACCATATATATCTGATACAACACTGGTGTTGTTTATCCTGATTTGCAAATTTGATATGAATATACTAACCTAGATCAACTTACAAAATTGCACCAAATGTTTATCGAGCCTTGGGAGAAAAACCGGTTTTAGTGTAAAAACTAAACCTATCATTTCAAAAGCAGGGGCGGCGCAGTGTTGAAGGTCTAATATTTGTCCAGAAAAAATTTTGCCACAGACCTCACAACTTTTTTAAAAAAGGTGGGGGCTCCCCGTCTGCGCAGCCCCTGAAAAGTTATAAAAAAACCCAAATACATGCATGGTTTAAGGTAGATTGCATATAACTGTTTTTCATTTTTTTAAGTTAATCTCCTTTCAACTTTAGAGTATAAAATTGATGTTGTTTTTGTATGTTTTAACTGATCCTTCTTAGTTTTTGATAAAATGATTAGCATCAGTATACCACTTGTGAAAATCCTCGAATTTCCGCTACTCCACTTCGTGTTCATCAACATGAATCCCAAACAACAGTAAATACTGATAGTGCGCGTAATCCACAGAAGCCGTTCAATTTCAAATATATCGCTGTTTTTGCTGTATTAAATACGAAAATAATCCAGTTTAAATTAGACAAAACTGACGATTATAGAAATCATCATAATGTACGAATCTCAACGATAGCTATTCACGGACAATGGCATGGTATTTTATAGGTATTTGTATCGTATATATTGTATACAGCACTCATGATTGTAAACTGCTGGTTTTCAGCAGCCCGATATAAGTCCTCCATATACACATTAGTAGATTGTAAAGCGCTTTGAGCTATTCGAAAGATTTAGCGCTATATAAATGAGGCACATTATATATATATATATATATATATTATTATATTCTAGTTTAAATTAAACAAAACTGACGATTATAGATATAATCATAATGTACAAATCTCAACGATAGCTATTAGACAATGGCATGGTATTTGATACGGTATTTGTATCGTATATATTGTATAGTTTAAATACAACAAAACTGACGATTATAAAATTAATCATAATGTACCAATCTCAACGATAGCTATTAGACAATGGCATGGTATTTTATATGGTATTTACATCTCACACTTTTCTATGTAAAAGTCATATATGTGCTGTGTATTACAATTATCAAAGGGTCTCAGAAGGAACAAGTGAGCGATTATTTTCAGCACGACGCGGATATTTTTACAAGATACTGATGTTTCGGCAGATTCAACTGCCATCGTCAGTTGTTATGTACAGTGAGGAAATCAGGCTTAGGGTTTATAAACGATCTATTATAGCAATGCTTTATAATTATTAACTTACCAGTGGTGTCCGAAATATAACATGTCTATTCTCTTTGTGCTTTTATCAATAACTGGTGGCTGGTTTACCGCGCGCCTCTCACCGCTGTGGTCCAGGTTCGAGTCCAGGCTCGGGCATGAATTCTATTTGAGTTGGGGTTATTTGATGTGTTGTTCCGCTAATAAATGGCACGTGGGGTTTTCTCGTGATTATCCGGTTTTCTTCTCAAAAATCAACAACATATGTAAGCAGAGGTGTGTGCTAAAACAATGTGGAGGCACAGTGAGTGTGATCCTGTGCAATGAGATAAACAACTTTTGTCTGACTAAATAGACTAAGCCGTTAAAAGAGTGATTATTAATCCATTATTTATGTAAGATTGTTTTCTTCAATTTCGAGTGGGTGTTGGTGTTGAGGTTGGAAGTTTTAATTATCCCTGAATATTATTGGTTTCTTTCCGGCGACATAGCGGCGACTTTAGTGCTCCAATTTAATTAAAATTGATTGTGTACACCAACGTGTCTGTTGTGGATTATTTGATTGTAGTCATCTCTCAACAATTGTAATGTTATGTAATGTGGTGCTTATATAGCGCATTTCACATTTCAAGTCTGCGGGCAATAATAGACTAAAAGCCGCGGGTTTGATGCAGACCCAAACCGACTGTAATAGCTGTAATTGCAGTTTTAGTATATATACACACTGAGTAATTTAAAAAAATTGGTACAGAAATTCACACTATTTATCGATATTTACCTACATTGCTTTGCGCGCTTTTAGAAATAAGAAATTAACAGGTTTTCTTCAAAGAGGGCTTGTTATTTTTACTTGTTGAAATAATCACTTTTGAGTTAATACTAAAACAGTTATCAACCTCAGGCTAAGTGAATATCAGTGAAAGATTTAAAACTAAACTTATTCCAAATTTTATTATATTACCTATCGTTTATATCAAACACCGACGCAGCATAGTTGTTTACTCGCTAGTTTCAATTTTTACTTCAAATTTGATTGAATTTTATGCGCTTAGAGCAATTTATGCAGTTTATGTCAGCTTTATTTTGGCGTAAATACTTTATTCATAGCAACTGTCTAATAGAACGCAAATATAATCTTCCCGTTACCATTGTTACATGCACCTTGACGTAAAAGGTGGGTAAATAAATCTTGAATCGATGCCGAACAAATGAAAGAATTTAATATGAATACTTTTATATAAAACAAACGGACAAATAAATCAATGAATAAACAAGCGAATTTATAAATGAACCAATCTAAATTATCGGACTAATGAATAGATGAATGAATGAGAAAAAATATAAGGCGAATTCGAAATGAGTGAGCGAATAAATAATAAATAAATAAATAATTAATTAAATATATGAATGAGTGGATGGATGAATGGATATAAGAATAATTCTGTAACGAATAGAGCGAAAACACTAAAACCATGAAATACAAACAAACTAATGATTTTTATTTAGTGATTAATTAGTCAGTATCACTCTACCAGAAACATCAAATTAAATACAAAATGAAACAATACCTCATTACAACTTTACTTGTTTTCAAAAGCTAGTGACTAATAGTCAGTAAAAAAAGAACTATTGATTAAGTAATTTCCCTCACATTTGTTTAGTCCAATTTTTTTATCATCCGGTTTGGGTCTAACAGTTTTCACCGAAAATCGTAGTTCTAATTGTGATCATTGTCTTTAATAACTTCAAACACGTACAACCAAAATATGCTATGAACAAAACGATAACGACAATAGAAGAATTACTGACATCTTCGCAAGCTTTATAGTGTGGACTGAAGCTTTGCTTGCGACAAAGAATTTTGAAATAGGGGAATATATTCAACGTGAAGAAGCACTGTCTGGTTTAAAATCAAAAAACATAGCTAAGACCGCAAGGATACTTGGGAAACAATTACTGATTTGTTAAATACATAACAGCGCGCAGCATTTCTAATGTATTTCCTGAACATGTATTGCGTAGAGAATAGAGAGATAAAGTCTTTTGATAAACATCCAGACATTTCCTCCGGCTAAAGAAAGAACCGACTTCACTGATACATCCGAGCTCTTTGAGCTTCCGTGTTCTATGATTTAATCCCTAAGAGATGCCGCAAAAATTAAAAGGAAATAAACACAACTTTGTAAACAGACATAAAACTCGGAGCTGTCTTTGCTTCCGTGTTCCGATTATTTAAGAGAATATTTATGTAAAAAACATGCGACGTGGCAACATTTCTGTGCAGAATTTTTCGCCGTCCGGGTTGTGCAAGATTTTTTTTCCGAACAGAGAGATCGCGCACGTTTTTTTTTTTTTTTTTTGCAGAATTTTGTCCTCTGAAATCCAAAGCGAAAACAACTGTTTGTGTTTCAATCAAATTTTCCAAAATTCCTTTTTTCCTTGTTATTTATTAGTCTGGTACAACGCGCATTTACTTCGCGACTTCGTTCAGCTAAATTTCGGGCGATTTGTTCACTTCT
Source organism: Metridium senile (assembly GCA_949775045.1). NCBI lineage: Eukaryota > Metazoa > Cnidaria > Anthozoa > Actiniaria > Metridiidae > Metridium > Metridium senile. The sequence goes on from OX459107.1 coordinate 10,990,737, forward strand.
TGTCGGGAAAACACAGCGAGGTCAACTTGCGGCAAGTTTATGTTTTGGTATATATTGTATACATACCGACAATTAAAGTGCGTAAGTCAAGGATTTTCGTGTTGTAATTAGTCTCAACTGGTTTCGGATTTTAGTGTTTTTGATGTCTCAAAGTCTCTGATTTTCGTGTTTTTTTTTTATGTCTCGGAGTCTCGAATTTTACCATTCGCTACCCCTCAAAGTTCTCCAGAGTTAGGAGTGCACGTTTTTTATTTTGGGAATTGCCCCCCCCCCCCCCCTCCCCAACTTCTAATGGTCCACCGGCTAATAGCCGACAGTAGACGGTATCCAGAGTAGACTATGCAGCGAAAGCAAGATTTTGCGAAAGTTCCCAGCTCAATAACTTCGCTCAATTTATACATTTACCCAAACTAAATTTTTCAAGGTTATATATTTAATACCTTATCATTCCGAAAATAAATGTTAAAGATGTATGTCGCGCTTCAATAGCTGCGTCACTACTTTTCACTCTTCAAATATTTCCGCTTCGTTTGACTCCAGTTCATCTCTACGATCTGATTTATCACAATATATTTTTCTAACATCTATTTCTACCGAACTATGAAGATAATCTACAATAGTCTTGCTCTATGGAGTATATTTTCTGCGATCAAAGACATTCCTCGCTTACAGCCTACGGTTTGGAACGTTCTAAGGACAGCGGGTATTGCAAGGACCGTCACCAAGCGAGGCACTCGTGCTGGACGTAATATTCAAAGAAAGATACCAACTATACAAGGAAATGGACGATATAACTTGCAAAATAATTCCTACTTGAAGCCAAAATCTCAAAATTATTCTACTTTATCGTGTTCCATGCAAATTTCTTCAAAATCATTGAGCCCTAAAACTAGAGACAATGCATCATTAACTAGCACTAACACTGTCAACAATGAACCTTCAACAACATCTAAAGGACAGAATTTCCAAAATTTAATTCAACTCAAGACCTCAAATCTATTCTCAGGTCCCAGAGTCAGGCTTGGACTATGGAACGCTAGATCAATTAACAAAAAAGTTGGAAGACTTTGCGATGTGATTCTATCGCATAAACTGGATATTTTTGCCGTCACGGAGTCCTGGTCGACTGGAAATACCTTATATTCCCCTGTGGCAGATGCTTTGTTTACCTTAAAGGACTACACTGTCATTGAAATTCCGCGACGACATTCTAAAGGAGGTGGAATTGCCGTATTCTACAGAAAAGCCTTCACAATATCAACTCTACATAATATCCCAGTCGACTCTTACGAATATTTAGACCTGGCAGTAACTCATGGAAAGCTTAATAGCCGCCTACTGATCGTCTACAGGCCTCCTCCATCTACATCTAATGGCCTGACGGTTCCCAAGTTCCTTGATGATTTTTCCAGTCACCTGGAACTCTTAGCAACTGATTCCACCCGCCCATTGGCCATTGCTGGGGATTTCAACTTTCATATAGACGACTCAACTGACCGTGATGCCAGAAACTTCAAAGAAATATTAGAGACCATGAACCTTCGTCAAGGCGTATCTGCACCTACACACCGCCGTGGCCACACCTTAGATCTTATCATAACCAGACAAGACGAGGATCTGCTAAGTGATATCAAAGTACTACCTGAACTACTATCCGACCATCGAGTAGTCATCTGTCAACTCAATCATCGTAAACCACCTCTAGACGATATCACTGTTACTTACAGACCTACTAAAGATATTGACCACGTGAAACTTTCCAGTGATCTGGCGGATTCTTTCTCTCGAATGAACACTCATACACTTGAGCTGGATCACCTTGTTTATCACTATAACAGCAACCTGAAGAAGATATACAACAGCCACGCACCACTTCAAACGCGGAAAATCAAACACCGTCCACACGCTAAATGGTTTAACGAGCACCTTCGCACTGAAAAGCGCGAAAAACGACGACTTGAGCGCAAATATAAAAAGACCCACCTTACAGTTGACAAACAACTATATGATGATCACTGTGCAAAGTATCGCAATCTTCTGAAGAAATACAAATGTTCTTACTACCGTTCTATTATTGAACAAACAGACCAAAACCAACTATCCAGACTGGTGGATTCCATGTTTAAAGACTTTAATGACTTCTTTATAGAGAAAATCTCATCCATCCGTGACAGCTTGGACTGTACTCCTCCATCTACGTCCACTGATGATCAACGTCAACTATCGTGTAGTTTCACAAAGTTTGAGATTCCATCGAATACCTCTATAGAAAATGTTATCAAGTTATTGTCCAGTAAGACATGTTCTCTTGACCCTATACCTACATCAGAGGTCAAACATCATATTACTGTGATACTTCCTGTTATCGCTGATGATCAGGTTAAAATATGAGTAAAATCAATTTTTGGAGTGTTGCCGCGAGAAACTGCATAAAAAATAAAAGGACATAATCTATGTATACGAACATCGATGAGCTCTCCCTTTTTCTATACCCTAAACGATACCAAGAAATATTGGAATACTCCAGTTTAGCACCGCTGTACGTTTTGACAAAAGGCGCATTTAATTTGTAATCGATTTGTTGTAAAAATATTCACAAATTCCATGCAAAGCACGGAACAATGCCATCGCTAAACTGATATAAATCACATTTGAATTTTCGCTGAATCGAGGTTATCCCTGTATATATGCAACTTTTGTACAAACAGTACAGCGGTGGAAGATAACATGAAACTGGAATTTTGTATTTCGATTTCGATTCCCTAAAATATACCAAATTGTCAAACTGTTAAAGAAATACCACTAGCATATCCGTTACTATTACATAGTCACCAGGCCCCTCACCCCAGCCCCAGGGTTTCTACTTGTATACAGCCACATATAATGGACAAATTTAGTATATTTTAAGTTATATAAAAAAAGATGTCCAGTTTCAAGCTCTTCATTGCACATCCATAATAACTATGGTAAATTAGTCAAAGAATAACGTGTAGTAACTATGGTAAATTAGTCAAAGAGTAGAGTAACATATGTGGTGTTTCTAGTTGTAGCTATCTGGATTCCTCGCCTTATCGCGGCTGTACTAATTATTAATACAAAAGAACCTTTGTATTTGTGATTATATTTGTGATACCTTATTATATGTTACCAAGCCAGTCCAAATGTACTTCTAAAATGAGTGTTCAAGCGTTTCTTGACAGACTTCACTGCTATATTGCTATTCCTTAGTGTATTCCCTAAGGATAGTATCTAATGGTTGTGTTGTCATGCCAAGTGTTAAATGAATCATCTTTTAAAAAAGCTTTATCCGGTTAGATAAAGAATAAAGTCTCAAGTCCCCACTTTAATAGATATTATGAAAGGTCCGATCGATCCGCTCCACATTGGTTTATATATTATACATATCTATTGTATTAGATTTATTGTTGAATTATCTGTAGTAGGCTCATTTGAAGATAATCCCGGCTAAACTGGTGCAATTTTGTAAGTGCTTTAACGCCTTTTTCAATAAAGCTTATCTTTCTCCATCTGTCTAGCATATAATTATTTATTTACCCATTCATCAATTTACTTATGCGTTAATTCATCCATTCGTTGATATGTATTCCTTTATTCATTTACTATTCATTAATTAACGCATTCATTCAATATTTTATTCTATTACTATTCTTCGAATTATTTATCCTTTCATACAGTTGTTCGTGTTCAAACTATTCTACAGCAAATGTACATGTACTTTGCGCGATGATTGGTCGATATCTAGAACCGTGTAGGAGGCATATTACGTCAATAAGGGCGGGCGTAACAACTGAAGAAATAAATTAACGACCATTCCTGATAATCTGCTTAGATTTTTATCCGATGGTTTAGCGTGGTATGTACTCTGGTTTGCAATTATATGACGCCAACAGTTGCTCAAAATTAGTACCCACTCGTCTACGCCCTGTTAGCCACTCGTCGGTAGTACATAGCAGTTTGACAAACCGATCTGCAAATGAGTCACGCTTGAATGCTTGGCACAGAATTGCAGATAACAGAGGTAAGAATTAATATTCAATCGGAATGATCATGATAATGTATTACAATTCAACGAGCTCCCACAATTCCCATCGGTTTCAGATAAACCATTTCAAGATCATCAACGTTGATTAAAATAGTTGTAGTACCACAACAGTTTAGCAATACATTTCTAACTTGCGTGTTTTTCTTATCAAACGTTTTTGTCTTTCGAAAACAAATCTTATCACTTGGCCGTCTTAGTTTTTTGTTGTATTACCACTGACTTCATGTGATTACATTATCAGAAATGATTTGGCATAATTCAACAACATTAATTATAGTTTGTAGACGTCGATTTTGACGCTACCAGCCAGGTTGCTTTCAAACATAAGCAATTCCCTGCTCTTTGCCAACACCACAACTTGATCTTTCAATTCAACTTTATACAACTATTTTTAAAAGTTGTCAATATGAGCTTGGAAACATGCATCCTCGGAAACCCTGGGGTAATCTTCTGTCGCTCGTTTCTCACTCCCAGAAAAAATACCCCTGCATGGGAACGTAGTCTGTTGGAGCTTGTTCCGGAAGTCAAAATCCAGGTCTTTCCTGATTGGTCGACCCGCTGAGGTCGACCAATGAAAACCAAAATAACCATTCAAAGGAAGTCGTTAATTAAGTTTGAATTTTGACTTCCTGAACAAGCTCCAACAGACTACGTTCCCAGGGGTATTTTTTCTGGGAGCGAGAAACGAGCGACAGAAGATAACCCCTGGGTTCCCGAGCATGGGAAACACGGCAAAACGTGGCGAGACATTTATTTATTTAATTTTACATAATATATTGACATCATAATATATTGACATATTCATTTAATTTTACATAATATATTGACATATTTATTTAATTTTACTTAATATATTGACATATTTATTTAATTTTACATAATATATATATTGACATCATAATATATTGACATATTTATTTAATTTTACATAATATATTGACATATTTATTTAATTTTACATAATATGTTTACATATTCATTTAATTTTACATAATATATATATTGACATCATAATATATTGACATATTTATTTAATTTTACATAATATATTGACATATTTATTTAATTTTACATAATATATTGACATCATAATATATTGACATATTCATTTAATTTTACATAATATATATATTGACATCATAATATATTGACATATTTATTTAATTTTACATAATATATTGACATATTTATTTAATTTTACATAATATATTTACATATTCATTTAATTTTACATAATATATATATTGACATCATAATATATTGACATATTTATTTAATTTTACATAATATATATATTGACATCATAATATATTGACATCATAATATATTGACATTTATAATATAGCTTAGATAGTACGTAAGCTCTGATTGGTTGATTCACTCAAAAAAGCTATGCTCTATTTCACCGGTAGAGACATGTTTTTTGATTGACAGCTCACAATTTTAATAAGAGTTGTTCTGTTATAAGCTACTACATCTACTAAAAACGGCTATTAAAATGTAAAAAGACTTTCCATCTTGTGAACTTTCTGGTAACCTAAACCCTGAAGCCTACGGTGCAATGAAATGCAATTCAAAGGCGACAAAAATCAGAGACATGGCTTTGAAAATACGCCGCCTTTAGACAAACTGTAAAGTTGGAAGTCAAAAGTTGAATTTGATCAAAACAAACAAAAACAAAAGGAAAACAGCGCTTCAAAGTGGCAATAATGTTTACTTCATTTTATCCTTGACATATGAAGATAATTTCATAGTGAAATAAGTGAGATTTTTTTGCAATTGAACTCGATTAATCTTGAACAAATAACTTGCATGTTCGTTGAATTTATCGACGGCAAAATATTATATTTTGTTTTATAAAAACAAACAAACACACAATCAATTACAGAATTATAAATGTGCTTTCAAGTTTTTTATTCTTATAAATAAACCATGTTTGAAAACAAGCAATGTGAACAAAAAGGCAGATTTACAATTATCTTTCAATTGTCTCGTCAAAATGATAAACCTTAAACCTGCAAACGTTTGATTAAAAGTAAATAAATACATACTTTCAGCAGCCTAAGCAATCCTGTAGATGTGGTCTTTGTTCTTTTTAACTTCAAAACGTTGTACACAGCAAACTTGTCTTGTTCAAACTGTTTTTTTCTCAGTGTGATAAATTGCTGTCAGTCGGCACGGCTTTCACCACTCAAATTCGCTTGATTGCTGTATATATATGTCAGTCTCATGCAAGAGTTCAGCTAAAGGTTTTTGTTTTTAGCCACAGAAGTCAACCAAAGCTATGTTTTAACGGTAATATAAATGAAATTCCTTCTTTTTAGCTAGCAAAAAGACCCGGGAAGAAAGTGAACAGCACCTTGGTCCTTTTTGGTCAAGATTGCTCAATAGTACACTGATTATGATTGGTTCATTGGGCACTGGTGTTAGTTTTGAGAATTACAATTTTAATCAGCAAATAAAACTACGTTTTTACGGAAAACCAGCATTGCTATATTATAAAAGCAATAGAAGCCAGTTCCTATGACTCTACCAGTGAAATAGAGCACTTGGGATGTTGTTAGAAACACTCGAAAAAGTTATAAAATCACTCGCTTTCAGCTCGTGATTTTATAACTTTTCTCGTGTTTCTCCCAACATCCCGCGTGCTCTATTTCACTGGTAGAGTCATAGGAACTGGCTTCTATTGCTTAAATTCATTTAGTTTTACATGATATATTGACATTATAATATATTGACATATTTATTTAATTTTACATAATATATTGACATATTTATTTAATTTTACATAATATATTGACATATTTATTTAATTGTACATAATATATTGACATTATAATATATTGACATATTCATTTAATTTTACATAATATATAATATTTATATAATTTTACATAGAGTACAAATATTATACCCGTGAAACAAGTAGTACTAATGAGTACTAATTAGGGCCAATTAAACAATAGAAAACAATAGAATTAGTATAGTATGGGAACATCAGTGGACCAGGCAAAGAGATTGACACAGTCCAAAAATGAGTTCAGCAGAGTGATCAACCAGCGATTTACTCTGGCTCTTCGTTGACCAGGTCAACAATAGAGAAATAAACTGTACTGTACTGTATAAAATATCACTATTTCTAATATATTTATATACATAATTTTACATCATTATTTTACAACATTCAATTTTACATAATCTATATTTTACATATTTATATAATTATTTAATTTTACACATGCATTTGCATATTTACTTAATTTTACATAATTTGTTTACATATTTATTTATCATTGTATTTGCGCTGTTAGCGAAAGCTTGACCACAAACCTATGTTATGGTAAACCTCTATAGATTAAAGTTATAGATGTTAGAAATTATATATCCATCGGAAAACACGTGTTAACATTTTATTTTTGAATTAAATTAATTTTGAGAAACTTGGTTCCAGTCCCTTGCTCGATATGAAAAAGGCTAATTAGAAAAACCGAAGGTAAGGTGAATATCGACTGTTAACGCGGTGATTGGTTCGAGAACTTCTGACAATTTGTCAATAATCACTGTAGCGTTGCGCACTTTGAAAATAAGCAGTAAAGATTACGACGCAAGGTATACTGTTATTTGATCTTGAATTATTACTTATACTTTCTCAACATGCCAGACGTGCGTAAAGGGTGGGTGGGACGATAAGCAATTACCGGTAAAACTTTTAGAATAACCAATCAACTATTGGCGATGACGCAGGGAAATAAACAGCTATTTCAAAAATAAACTTGGCCATCCCTGAATTTTATATCGCGCCCACCGTAAATAGCATATCATGCCTCTTCCTTCCTAGTTGGAAAGCGATTTTGTTCTTATAAAGCTTTTTGAAAAAAGGTAGAAAAGTCCTTTAGTCCTGACGCGCCGAGCGGGAAACATTGATGCTGATGATACAAACGTGCAACTTTCGGGGCCGAGAAAAAAGCACTTACGTGCATGACGTACAGTAATTTCACTGTAGAACTGTAGAGCTGAACGTCTCATGCGAACAAATACAATTTTAAATACAAACACGTGCATGAGAAGCAGAGGGGAGTTTGGTATGAGCATGCGCGACTTTGTCGACCTTGTCCGATAACCATCAAAGATGGGTAATGTTTACGTTTTTTAATGTCGTTTATTGTCGTTGTTTTCTTGCTTGAATAGCCGTAAATTACCATTAGAAGCTTTTTAGGTCCTTCTTCGACATGGAGAATATATTGATGTGCCAATTAGATGTCAAGAAAACGAGATATCTTGTTATATGTAACGCGAATAAACGCCTTTAACTACACAACATGACCGCTAACTCAGTGGATAAACAAAGACTTCGTGGTCATCTTTCTTTGGCTCAGTGGATACTGCGACTCTGGATATTTAAATTAAGGTTAATGCTTATGAGTAAAAGAAAACTAAAATAGGCACCGTTCCAATCGCTTCAATTATTCTGCGGAAATTTCGCATGAAATCGCAGTCCCGTACAAGAAACTGCTAAAATGTTACTATTTCATAATCATTTATCTCAAAATCTAAACTAACTTCCAAAAATTTTATTGTAAAAATGCTTTGACCATTTTTCATTGAAAGATAATTTCACAATCTTGATTTTACAAAAAATGGGGAAATGTTATATTCATCGGTGTACCACAGTCGTCAGCATTTAACTGCAATGTTCTTATGGTTATTTTTCAAAATGAATCGATGACTTTCCTCGTTCTTTGCCTAAATAAGTTTAACTAAAGTGTTTAAAATTATGTAGCAAAGAATGTGGTGAGATCGGTAAACGATTTAATCATTTTTATTGAGTTGATTCTGGAACACAGTATGTACTTATTCACTTCCCAATTTCATGATTATTTTTAATTTTTTTGGCTAACTTCCAAAAAATTTATTTCAGAAAACATCAGTCAGTTGACTGTCCTTTCATGTCATACTATTGATTTTAGTGGCAAAAATGGGGAAATGAGTCAAAATAACAATTTTGTTATTGTATTACAGCGTCTTTCGTACTATTACGTGACATTCGTGATGAGTACGCCGTGACACCGTAATTAGTTGGTATTGTGAACAATGCCTTTTGCACCTTAAACAATGGCTACCTAATTATCAATGCGACGAGAAATATTTTTCTGAAATTGTATAAATTACCTAACACTTATTGACCAATCAAATTAAGAAAATCAAAGTAAACACTCTAGCGATTAGCAATTGCGGTCATGCGAATTTTTAATTGTTCAGCGGTCTAGCGCATGCTCGTACAAAACTCCCCTCTGCTGTGCATGAGATACAAGAATCTTAATTTTTAACTGTTTGAAACTCCCGTCTCATGCAAATAAATGCCATTGAAAATACAAATTAAACAAGTGCATAAGGTACAGAAGTTTTTTTATGGACTGCATAAAACTACGTCTCATGCGAACATTTTAAAATATGCAAGCACGAGCATGAGGTACAAACATTTATTTTACACCCAGACTGATGAAATACTGCATGGGTAAGGTGAACTAAGCCTCGGTAACTTATGTATGACTAGGTATATATTTAAACAGGCGAAACGAAAAACTTTAAAACAGTGAACAGAGCAATATTTTACCTTTTGAACGTTGACAGGAGATACCTACACACTCCAACCAATTCAACGAATACTTAAATATGGAAACGACTCTTGGATTCAGTCAAAATATTCGTTGGGAAGGTATACGCAGAGCGATGAGATGACCATGCGAGCTGGCTGCAGGTTTGACTAAAATGAGTAGTATGCTAATTAATTCTAATACATTTATACTAGACAGTGAGACCGCTGAGAATAGTGAGCGGTATTCCGGCTGATAACAATATTATATTTTGTGCCGGATCTCCCACGATGAGCACAGCTCTTGGAGAAAACACATAGTAAATTCAATATATGTTAAGATAAAAAAAAAAAAAAAACCTTGAGAGTTTAAAACGCTTTTCTTGCGCTAAAACTCAGCCACAAGGACAAAGTTGAAAAAAGCGTCAAAGGCTCGTCCAATTTTGAAAACTTTCAAAACATCACTCGTACCAATTAATTAGGAATTGTACTCAAGATCGAGCAATTTCCTATACTAATTTAACCTCTTGGAAACGTTTGGTTTACATGTTTTCAAGTACAATAACAAAAATAACATTAACAACAATAAACTAACATTTAACAAGATATACACCTACTTGCAAAAACGTTGACATACAACATTTGAACATTTGTAATTTAGTGGATTAGGAATAAATTAAAAGTACAAAAGAAGATCATTGAAGCAGAACTCTTTCTTTTGTACTTTTAATTTATTCCTAATCCACTAAATTACAAATGTTCAAATGTTAATGACAACGTTCTTGCAAGTAGGTGTAGGTAACAGTGTTAGAAGTGTTATTTAACGGTCTTCAGCTTTGCGACGTTCAGCTACTTTGTTATCAGTTTCTAGAGGTTACTCTTTTGATATAAAACGACTTTTCGCGTAACAAAACAAGTATAAAATAATTTGCAGCTTTAGTTTGAAATGAAATCGTTTTCGTTAGAAACGTGCTTGCAGTGAGCGGTCTAACTCCAGGCTTTTATCCTTTTCAGTTATTTTCTTTTACTTCGTCGTCTTTTTTTATTTTCTTTCTTAACACTTATTTGTTTTTCAGGTTTACCAAATTTGACCGCAAAAATTGTTTTCGATTAGCGATACCAGTATAATTGGATGTATTGTTTAATAATGTTTAATGATGGCCCACAAAGTATTAGCGATACCAGTATAATTTCGTTTAATAATGTTTAATAATGGCCCACTAAGTATTAGAATCTCAAATTTAGGTCTAGAAACTCAAATACCTTATTTAAGAATATGGTTCAATTCTCCATCTACAGCTCCGAAGTTGATAGACGTCGCTTTGTTTCAACAGCAATCTGCTATGAGTGATATCTGCATTAAGCACTTAAATGAGGCTATATATCCGATGCTTGTTGCGCACCAAGTGGTCCCTGTTGAGGATACAAGGGTTCCTCGTTAATGAATGCACTATAAAAGGAAATCGACTATATGCCTGCCGTCAGTAAATTGAATGAAGGCAGTTTAGTCTTTGTGTTAAGTAAATTAACAACAGGAAGCCAAAGACCAAATGAAAGGATCACAGCGTAAATGCGGGCGTAAATGTCAATAGATTTATTTTGGAAAAACTTTCCTTTATTGAACTGCTTATATAAAATCGTGACTCGTTCAATGGATCTAAAAATTCTAACACGTATTAGTCTTGGATGAACAATGCGCTTAGAAATATAGACATAGTTATTCAAAATGATATGGTAGGCGTAGCCCTCGAGCTGAATTAGTACAACCCATTTTACATAAAGATTACAAATGTGATTTTCTTTTGATTTGTTCTTACTATAGGAAATTAAATTTACGCTTGTTTAGTAGACTACAAGTCTGCTGATTCTCAGTTGGAAGTATGTAGCTTATAATGTTGATTAGATTGAGTAGACATAAAGTTATGCGATCGTGCACTCTTGCACATCTGTTCTGCGCACGCACAATTAATATAAGGCGTGATATATGAATAAAAATGTAAGTAATTTTATAACTTATTGTAGACATAAGTAAAGAAATAAGTGATAGATAATATAATAATGTAAGGAATATAAATATGGTAAATAGTGTAAAATATTCTTTTTATTGGCATATCTGTGTCACAAACTCGATCACGGCGTGCAAGAAAGATATTTAACGTCCAACATCTAAAATCTAACTCGATAAGCAACCCCAATTTTTTTTTTACTGTAAATCTGGGTTAAACAAAGCTTCAATATATCAAACTATGAAAACTTGTCTTCGAGCTAAATATTTAATAAATCTACGAATGTTTCCTTCCTTTTTCCGAAATATTTGTTTTAATGAACATGTGAACAGAGTTGTGTGCTAAAATATTTAACGTAGAGGTAGTGAGTGTGAGTGGGAATCTCCCCAAGTAGTCACTCGCTAAATACATTGAGACGTCAAAAAATTTATTTATTTATTTTTTAAATGAAAACTAGCGAGTAAACTAGCTAGTATAGGCTACGTCGGTGTTTGATATAAATGTTAGGTAATATAATGAAATTTGTAACACCTTTTACTCCGACGAAGGGCTAAAGCTCGAAACGTCAGTATAAGTCAACATTTTTTACGGTGTTACAAATTTCATTATATTACCTATTATTTTTTAAATGGTTGCGGGAGAGAATGTCAAAATACAGAAAAAAACAAAGTCTTGAGGTGGTAGTCTAGCGTGCTTTAATTGGATTAAAAAATACATGTATAATCTATTATTAACTTGCCTAATAACTTCGTAAATATGCGAGTTCCATGTTAGGTTGGCTCTAATTGTAAAACCTGTTAACGTTGTAAATTGAACTATATAATAGTCTAGATCTCCTTCACAGTTCCCTGCGCAATTCTTGAAAGCTAGCCGGGCAATGAAGCGAGACGAACGTTGAGCTTGCAATGATCCCTATATGATCTCTACCCCCCCCCCCCCCCCCCCTAGCCTGCGTTGCGGCTATATCCCACCTTGCGGAACAATTATTTACGTTGACAATTTCGCCCACCCAGAGGCAATTTAGAGTGGTTTAACTGTCTATTCTTGTTGGTTTTGTTTTGAGGCATGATCAAACGTCTTGAGGCATTCGCTTCAAAGTTGCTAGTGCGTACCTGCGGCAAGGTTGAATTTGAATTCGAGTTGAATTCCTTTGTTTTGTTTTTTTTTGTTCTTTTTTCGTTCGTTCTTTTTTTTTGTTTCTTTCTCCCTCTATTTCGTTCATCTATTTATTCATTCATTCATCCATCCATCCATTCATCCATCCATCCATTCATCCATCCATTCATTCATCCATCCATCCATTCATTCATTCATTCATGCATTCATCCATCCATCCATCCATCCATTCATTCATTCATTCATTCATTCATTCATTCATTCATTCATTCATTCATTCATTCATTCATGCATGCATGCATGCATGCATGCATTCATTCATTCATTCTTTCTTTCTTAAATTGTATAGAAAAAGATTTTAGGTCATTCGCAGAAAGAGCATGTGAGTTTAAATCGTTTTTTAATCAACAACAGATACTATGAAATGCATTTTTAACTTGGTGTAAAGTAGTAGAAGTATCAAGTGAGACTGTGATGATTAAGTAATCTAGATGTATTTGTTAATACAAAGTGAAGCAGCGCCAAACGGACCGCTCATTTTTTAACCATCTTCTAACTTTTTTTATCATTTCCTGTCCACCTTGTCTGAAACAACCTTTAAACAGGTTCAGGCAATCATTTACTTTATGAAAAACATCAGTAGACAAAACATTTATATATAATGCCTTCAGACAATCATTAAATACCATGGGACAATAGGCAATTTTCACTATGATGTCATTTTACTACCACCACTAGAATGCTCTACGAAATAAAGTGAATTTTCTTTTTCTTGCAGATCAGTTTATTTCCCTCTTTAGAATATGCCCTTCTTCACTATAACGTCAAGGTTTGTACAAGAATCGTAAATATTTTCTCTTCTCCTTCAAAAATGTTTAATTTAATATTTAACTGTCGTCTTTTTTAACTATATCTCGTAAATTAGATTTTACTTTAATTTCATTTATTTCCCTGCAATTTTGTCTCATTTCATGAACATTCTTTGATGCGACGTCTTGGTGAAATACGGCAATTAAGACTGATTACTGATTTTCAAAAAGAAAGTACTAGACAAAGCATTCAGGCAGATGTAGTATGTAAGACCATAGAGCGTCTTTGTATGACTATATGAAATAGCTCACGGCAAAATCAAAATTATACATAAACATCACGGTCGTGGCAAGGCACGCACACGGCACTGAGCTTTTCGTAGTCATACGAAATTTGCTCTAATGTATACGTAAATGGCCTATTTTCCTTGCTAAGTTTTCCTTGCTAATTTCATTCCAGTGAAGACTAGAGTACAAACACTAAAAGTGTGCGATACTTTGTTCTATTTACCACTAAATAGTGTTGATTAAACAATAGAGAACAAAGGAATTTGCATAATTTAGCAGTATTTAGTGTCATTTATGTTGCACACTTTTAGTATTTGTACTCTATCAGCAATTTTGTATTTGCTCTATACACCTGATTGCAAGAATGTTGCCACATGAAAACAGAACATTAGTAATTTTAATAGTAAGAAAGGAATGACAAAAGAAAACGTTCAGTTCTTTTGTCTTTTAATTAATTCCTTTTTTTTTCTTTAGAATTTGACTACAGCCCGTGGCATTTTTTAAAGTTTTGAATTGTTTGATAATGCAGTGTACATTTCTTAAATTACCACGGGCTGTAGAAAACGTGTAAAGAATATATTGCACGCTATCGAGGCTGAGGTTGTTCGATGAGAACCGACAAGAACCGTGAAAAGGTCTTTTACGTGTATATGAAGGAAAAACACACAAACAAGAGGCTTGTAGATGATCAATAACAACAATGTTTACGGAAGTTGACGACCATAACAAAGAAAATATGCCAAAGAAGTTTGTAAGTATGGAACTTTGTAATGTCAAAACTTGCAAGAGAAAAATTGCGGTGCCAATTGCCCTTCATCTTATACGCTTATTTAATAATAAATTAAATTCTTAGAATTATCAAAACGCGTTGGAAATACATTTTACTATAAAAAAATATTTTCGTTTCTGTAAAAAAATTAAATAATAAGTTTGACGGAAATCCTAAACTATGGAACTTACTGCCGTTTCACATAAGAAGTGCAGATTATATTCCTTAATTTAAATCTAAACTCAAAACCTTTTCCCCCCAAATTTATTGATTGATTTATGTAAGAGCATTGAGTCTTGTATAATGCTCCTAAAACAATGTATCATTATTATTGAATTACGGCCAAACAAAACAAAAACTCCGTTGCCCAAAGAAACCCGGATACGAGAACAAAGAAAAAACTATTTGATGAGTTGTTTACATGTAGTCACGTCGGAAATACATTTAACTATAAGAAATACTTCCTTTTTTTAATAGAAATTAAACAATACGTTTGACGGAAATACTTCCGTTTTCTACTACCCCATAGGCAACAATGATCGTTTTTGTATAGAGTACTAAAATGATCATGTCACAAAAATTGATTTTCATTTTATTTTATAAAAAAATAAAAAGAGACGTTTACACACAAAATTTGAACGAAATTAAGAACCGAGCCGAAATACAGTGATTTGTATGGGGAAATTATATGTATAGTTATAAAATTCATGAATAATTAATGTCCATGCCCAATTGACAAAATAATTCACGTCCGTGACGGAGGTTGTAAATCTCATACAGATTTCGTCCTGATTTGCATAAGTTTCAACTTGAATTTTCTCGGCCAGATTTACATTTATCTTGACAATTTTTGTAAAAAATGAAAGAACTAACGTTGGACTTTCATAAGTTCTATACAATATTCGCGTCCGATCTGTATCCGATATACAACGGCTCGTCTTCGACTCGCCGTTGTATATCGGATACAGATCGGACGCGAATATTGTATATATTACTTTAATAAACGAGCAGGAGTGTTTTATCAGGATTTAAAACCACGAGGCGTAGCCGAGTGGTTTTAGACCTGATAAAACACAATCTGCGAGTTTATTGAACGGCTTCAAAAAACCACGGAAATAATTAATGAGGTTTGAACGGCCTTACAATCCAATGACAAAAGAAATAAAACGAAAAATTATGATTAATCAGTTCTCTAGGGAAACATTTTAAAACAATGCATTCGTTTTTCGAGTGTTTTCTATTTCGAATGCTTTTTTATGGACCTAACGTTTTCCTGTGTGCAAGTCGTGTTATTACTAAACTTTATGAAGAGCTTTTACAATTTTACAAAATACAATTAACTCTAAGTTAGATAATACCTTATATATTTGTGAATATGATCTATTTTGTATTTTATCTTTGCTTATCTATAGTTTTGTGAAGCAATAAACGACCAATTTCCGTGTCTTGTCGTGAATTAAATAGCCCATGCGGGAGGTTGGGAAAACACGGTCTAAGAAAATCACGAACCTTGGCAAACTGTCAGATGTTTTTACTTTTTCACTCCTATTTGTTCTGTTTTTGGTATGCACTAATAGTTTTTATTATTTTCAACTGTTTAACAAAAAGGCGTCATTTTGGACGCCATTTTGAAAAATTAAAATGATGTTTAGCTGCATGACAACAACGTTTTCGCCGTTCCTTCAAAACTAGTTTGTCGATGAAATATACCATTGTTTTGGACCAATCAGATCTAGATCATGCGTTAAAATCAACCTATATTTTTTCTTCCCCTTCTATCCTCCTCTTATTCTTATGCTTGCTTTCGTTGATTCAGTAAGCCACGTTCAGTCATGTGTTTTTGATGAAAGAGTGGATCAGCTAGATTTCTACAACTGAAAGAGCTTTCTTTTCTAACAGACGATTTTGTAATGCTTTTTATTTCTTTTCTATTTTCCTTTTTGGGACACTAATTGTAAATTCGCTTGTGCATTTTTCCTTTCCGGCTTTGTTTATTGCATTGACTTCGTTGCTCATTTTCTTTGAATACTGTATAATGTTTCTTTCTTTCTTTCCCTTTTCCTCTCATTCATTTGGTTTTAATATCCATTTGATTTTTCCAAAAACGATCGTGTTATGTTTTGTTTTTTTAATTCTGTTCCGTGACTTTGGGCGAGGGAATCGGATAATTGTTCTTATCGCTTTTCGGGTATTTTCTATTTCGGATGCCAGCTAATTAATGTTTATATCTATAGTGCTCGAGCGATCAAGATACAGTTAGCTCCCTCTTCGCCCACTCCATTCACAAAGACTAACAATTGTTTTTTTGGATAAAATAAAATATGTTGCTTTGTTAATGGTTGCCATGGAGTCTATTTCTTATCGGACTATCACTGCAGCAACAATATGTGTCAGCTTTGTATATAAATTTGATATAGTTGGTTTAAGCAACCAATAAATTAACTTAATAAAATTCACCAAAAAGCTTTACGAATTCCCGGTTAACGGTAGAATAATATTTCCATGACAAAAGGTTTCCAAGAATTTATTTTTATAACTTTATTTTAGTTTATGTTAATGAAATGAAGTGAAGGTGTTTGGAAATAAGGTAAATTTTTAAGATAAAAACATATTCCCTCATAGTTAAGTTACGGGTTTCTGCCGCTCGGATATAAACTATTGTTTTTAGCTTTTAATCTTTTAAATAGGGTATACATTGAACCTGAATTGTCTCGAAAAGGCTCTTATAATTCTGATTTCTGATTCTGATAATTTCCTGATTTGTCTTAACAATTTTTTATTTCGAGTGTCTTAAGTAGACTTTTATGATCTAGCTTTCCTTTTCTTGTTTGTTTACCCATTTCAGACCACGCGATGCAATTTAGGAATTGATTTTTTCACAAGTAAATTTTATAACATCATAGAAGAAAAATTATCATGGGAGTGTTGCGTGGGTTTTAGATCTCTAATGGCACAGCTACTGTATACAAAACGCGGTTAAATATCCCGCGCGGAATACCCGGTCTTGGTCCCGGTCTACCAAGCCCGGGTTCATGATTGTTAACTGAGGCAATTGCCTGTTATATCATTACTTATCCTACGTAATCATAGTTTCCCCCGCAGCCGTTTCTAGTCTCGTTCCACTTCCCTACGGTCCACTTCTCTCCCCACAAAGAGGGAGAGAGAAGTGGACCGTAGGGGAGTGGAACGAGACTAAAAACGGCTGCGGGGGAGACTAACGTGATCAGGTAAGAGAGAAAGAAATCTCTGCTCGCAGGGTAACAACTATGAAACAACTGAATGTTTCGGCCATTTTAACTCAGTAGCCGGAGATTGAGGCAATGTTTTTGTGCAAATCGGAAAAACTAAAGGAAAATAAATACTCGAAAATACTTTGATACCTAAAAAAATGATTCAATAATATTATTATTGTGTCTGCTTTTAAAATTGGGATGTTTGAAGTGCAAAAGCATTGGATTAGATTCACAATGTGACAATGAAACGGTTAAAATAAAGTAAAGCGTCTTATAGTTTCTCATATATAAACTAAAGGGGCGATTATAGCAATAGCACGATTATCCGGCGAAGCTTTGAATATGTTCGAAATTTAGGCTTCAGGATATCTCAGCGATTTGCAGCGATCATTCTTATCGTTATCATCATGATCATTATTATTGTCAAAGTCGGTATCATCATTATCATTATCATCATACAATACTTTTTGTTAGTATTAAGAATGAGTTCCAGAACTGATATATGACAGTTATTCTATGATAAATGATTATCATTTTGATTACTCTTTTTCTAACTGTGCCCTAAAGCAAGTTCTTGTTTTCATGTCTAATCTCGTTATTTAATAGCAAAGATGAAACAACTCAATTATTTATGAGTTTATTGATTTATTTAGCATTATTTTCTTTCTCTCTTGTTACTTGGCTTAATAAAAACATGAAGATACAAGATAAAAATGAAAAAAATGGAAACGACTAATATTTAGCGTCGGCTATTCTTTTACTTTGGAGTAACCTGTTCTTCCATGAAGCCAGCTATAATAACACTGGATTATAAAATTATGAATTATTAATGTCAATTTTACAAAAGAAAACACGTCCATGACGAAGGTTGTATTTTAGATACAAAATCGTCCTGATTTGCATAAGTTTGAACTTGAATTTTCTCGACCAGATTTACTTGTATCTTGATATTTTTAGTCAAATATGAAAGAACTAAAAGTTGGAGTTTCATAATCGCGTCCGAACTGAATGAGATATACAACGGCTCGTCTTAGACCTGCCGTTGTTTATCCCATACAGATCGGCCGCTCAGATTTTATATATTACTTATTAGTCGCCTTTTTGAAACTGATCGCTGATACTTAATTCTTTTCGAGAAGAAAGAAGGGGAAGGGGAATTTTCAAAAATGTAAACACTAAAAGATACCCTGAAAGTTCTTTTAAAAGGTCCGTGGCAAGACCGATATTTAAAACCTTAGAGATACTACATTAAAACATAAATATGTTATAGAGTGGAACCTCGCCTAACGGCCACCCGCTAAATACGACCACCCCGTTATTGCGGCCAGATTTTTAGGTTCCGACGAAATGCATTCCCGTATATTTTCTATAAAATTTACCCGCTTAATACGACCATCCGGTTAATACGGCCACTTTTGGCTGTCCATTCAGTGGCCGAATTAACGGGGCTCCACTGTAAGTAGATATATACGAAAATCGATTGGATTTTTCCTTTTTCAAAACCCTAAAAGATACCAATAATTTTTTAAATTAGAATTTCATAACCCTAAAAGATTCTAATTATCGGATTTTATCCCTGAGAGATACGACGAGCATTCCTTATACTTTTACTCCTGAAACCCCAAGTCCAGAGATCAAGTTACACCATTCCATGCATTAAATAAAACAAAATTGCTACTGTGTAATAGTTCTTATTTAGTGACTATTAGTCACAATCAAAGAAAAGTAAACTAGGTATTGTTTTTTAATTTCTAATAACAATTTTGTTTTCGTTTCATGGTTTTAGTGTTTTTGCTCTAAATTGCACACTGTTCAGATCATCACATTCAACAACGAATAATATATCGGCGTATCTCTAACTTGCTCATACCTTAGTGTTTCGTCAGTTCTTGCTCTTCATATCTGATTTGATTCTACAATAGGTGTTCAAGTTATGAAGTCTATGAAGCCTCTCTCTGCGATCTTGCAATTGGGTCAGTTCTAAGTAGGCAAATCTCCCTTTTCAACTAAATGAATACTTGACTGCATAAAAGCCTTTTACATATTTCAGCTTCAAAGTTATTTCGCTCTTAATCAGTAAAACAAAGAGTTGATAACAACAACACAACAATGGTCAAATCAAGTATCGTATCAATTACCAATTAGACTACTCATTCACGGGGTTTTCATTCTTAGAGGCCTAAAAGGCGTGTATACAAGTGTCATGATGAAAGACGTGCTCACTTCCAGACTTCTACAAGTCTGATAGACGCCTTGAGCTACCTAAACGCACTTGACAGCCATTAAGAGTGTAAACAACAATGAACATGTATTTAATTTTAGTTGACTGTAAGAACATTAACCAAGAGGTTAAACTCCACTTCTTATTGGTTCATATACAACAAATAAGACCGTCCAAGAAAATCCTAGAAAATCCTATTTCAAAAGGATACCTTTAATACACATGATTGCAAAAGTGATTAGAAGAGATTTGATGACAATCATTTTCTTAATGTGGTTTGTGGCCATTATGTCAAACAGATATATAAAACGCTTGCAAAAGAAACTGTAAAAATAGTTATTGGTCAACTAACAAGGTAAACATTTGTTTCAATATCAAACCGAGCTTTTTGAAGAAACCTTCTTAAAGGAAGGTTTGTGGTTTTGAAATACACTTCAGTCTATAAAAATAAATTACTTGATATTATCAATATCATGTTTTTGTGTATATCTGCCAATAGCTACAACATACAAGGGAACATAACGAAGCGTATCCAGAATATTCTAAAAAGATAAACAAATATTTTAATCCGCATTATTATATGGAATCAAAATTCCGCGCTCTCTGATTGGCTAATCGGCTATCGCGAGAGGGCCGTAATTTTCCTGTAACGACCACGGGCGCTACAATATTTTTTTCTGGACCGGCGTCGTGAAATCTGAAAAATAGCAATAATAATTATACCTAAAAATTCATTTTTTTTTTCAATTTGTCCATTTGTTATGGCAAAAAGCAGGTGAAACGTTTGTACGATCCTGAATTGACCAAAACATCGATAGAATGCGATAAAATAAACAAAAACGAAAGTGGCGAGCATATTGGTTGTTTTTGCAAACATTTTGACAAGCAAAAGTTGAGAAAATCAAATCAATATAATTACAAAAACTAACCAAAGAATACACAAAAGGTTGTGAGAATACACAAACTTTTTTAAAATTCTCTAAAGAACATAAAGCTCGCTCACACACCTCAATGATAGTTGAAAAGTATACTTTTAGTTTTTATCTTTCTTTCGGTAAACAACACGGCGGTGAGTTGAGCTTTTTTTGTTGAGATATTTCGTTGCTTTTCAGTCACTTTTAAAAAGCTGTAAAATTCACGATAAGTTTGTATATAAAGTTAACAACGTTTTCATGAATTGAAGTCAGGAAGTGTTATTGTCTTTCTTTTTCTGCATACAAAAGGTTCAAAAATCTTGAAAAAAGGCCGGTTTATTTGATTCAATGTCCTGTCAGCGATCCCCATGCTTTCATCTTCTTCATAAAGTATGACACAGACAAATTAATTCCTTCAACACTTGACGATGGTTTTGATTAAAGTTCTTATTATTATTTAAATGATCTTTGATTTGGAATGATGAAGAAAGGTGCAGTAATTTTAATATTTTGGCATTGAAATTTCTGTGAGTTTGTTGAGGCAGCCGTCATACTGAATGAAATTAAAACCGGTTTCTGATATAGTCTGACAACTCGCTCTTTTTCAGTAAAACTACTGGGAAGCCATTTGAAAGCAACGCGCGTCGTAAAATATCAAAAAAACTATTACTTTCTCTCTCTTTTTAAAATAGCCATATAATAAATAACTTATTAACCTCGTCCGTTCGGTCATTACAGGGAAATCTCAGACCGCCTCGGTCTTTTTTGTACGGACCTCGCTATCGCTCGGTCCGTACTGTCAAGACCTTGATCTGAGATTTCCCTGTAATGACCTCACTCTCGGTTAATAATTAGTATATATTGGTCATGTAATAGATAGACTTTACAAAAATAGCTAACTTTCTTGAAATTAGCTATACACTTCTTTAATCTTATGTTTCAAAACATATGTATAACTAACTTTTCATGTTGTTCTAACAATCTATAGCAATATATATTTTCAATTATTTTTTCAAATCTTCGAATCGATATAAATAACTGGCTTTTAAAATGAGAATGTATACTGTTTAAGAATAATCATAAAAAAATAGTCATGACTTTATCCAGCTTTTCCAAATAGAAATAGTGGCTCTTCGTTTGGCATTGGAATATAAATAGTAATACATCAATAAATATATTGATAATAGAAATGAACAACATTTACAAAGTTGTAAAAAGCTTAAAGCTTATTCATTTCAACGTTCGGTTGCTTTGTTTTTCAAAAAGTGTTTTATTTGAGTTTTTTAGGCATTAAAAATTATAGGGTTCCTTGTAGCATAATATATACTATTAATTAAATATTTTAGCTGTACTATAGCTATCTGGAAAAGTACTTTATTCAAAAGGTTCATCTCTTCAGTTGACTTAATGTCCATGCAGTTATGTATGTCAAATTTGGGATATGACGGCAAGTTGTTAAAGTGCAAGGCTTTGAAACTGAACAGTTTTTAGTAAGTGCTTTCGGTATCTTTGATTCACTGCTGAAATAAATATTATTCAATTTACTTGAAACTGAAGATCTTGATATCCTATACATATACTAATAGTTGTCAATTAGTCAAAGCTCACTTTTTATATCAAATAATATAATGCGCTAAGAGATCAGGCTTTTTTATTCTTTGGAAGACAAAATCTAATTAATTAGATTCCAAACTATTTATTGAGTGCACTGACAGCCCGGCGCTCTCTTACATCAATCGTTAATGATTTTTTATGGCCGTGATGCCACACATCATGCAGGGTACTGAAGGCTGAGAGTTTGAAGAACCATCGAAAATCCTAAAATCGAAAGTCTTTCTGTCTGAGCCAAGCCCAAAGGTAGAAATGTTGAAATTATGCATACTCTAAAAGAAAACAAAATCGCTGATTTTTACCCCACAGCAGCCTCCTCCTCCGCATCTCTTTATAGAGGAGTCTGGGAACGAAGTTGCCAAAATGAAAAGGAAAGGCGCAGCTGTTACAAAGGAAGCCCAAAGGAGTGGCCTGGCGAGGAGGCTACCCTCAGAGATACGACGAGCAATCGATACTCAATTTACCCACGAGTTCCCCACGAGTTCCCCACGAGTCTCCAATTTAAAATTAATAATTTAATAACGGAACAATTATTAATTTTAATAACGGAATATAAGTATCAGGTAAAGTCCTTCCTTTGCCTCTATTAGTTAAAACAGTGTTGTTTTTATTGTTAGCGATGAGAATGGAAGGAGTTCAAACATATTACGTGTACTACTACCCTGATGATGGCCAAGATGGCCGAAAGCTTGCTGTTTATTTTATAACAAATTATTACGCAGAAGAAACGTAATCATCAATTTTAAATTCTAAAGATGTTCAAATCCCATACAATCATTCATCCTATACTAAGTAAACCCTTCAGTAGCCAATCAGTGCAAAGAGAACATGTACAACTTGTTAGCGTGAAACCAGAGGGGAAAATATTAGTGCGTCAATGCTACAATCATGTGCAAAATTATTGGGACATTGTCACATTTTTATAAGCGTTTTTGTTTGAGTTTTAAGAAATAAATGTAACAAAATGTATCGATTTGATTTCCAAAACCTCGATCTTCCCCCTGACTAATGTTGATTGATCTTTCAAATGACAACCGTTTCACATTCCCAAAACTCAACATTGATACGGGGGAGAGGGGGAAACGGAAAAATGATGTTGAAATATATTTCATGTAAAAACCAGATAATGTCCCAAGGTATTTTGCACATGATTGTAGCCTGACTGGGAGAGGGAGCTTTCTATGATTTTGTAATCCATCGAAAACTTCATAAAATGTGGAAAAACTCAAAGAATTTTACACCTAAAAGAAATGAGGCTGATTTATAAGTTTTAAAAGTTTAAGGATGGTGCCTAGTAATGTTCATGCGCAGTTTTACTGCGCATCTAGTTCTAGATTACTGTCGAAAAAAAAAAATACCGTAAAAACATTAATCGAGCCTCCAAAAGGAAAAATCCCTTCCCCGTATTATTATAGAAAGAATAGAGAAAATGTCTGTCTTCATTTGATTTACTTTTTGAGATAAAAACGGTACATAAGACGATGTTTATGCACTTGCTGTGGACTTTTGGTTGATTGAAAAAGAGATCTATTTATTCAATTTTCACATCCTCACAAACGGAAAACATTTAAAAATGAATTACTCAGGCTACTCCGCAGTGGAGACTGGGTCTAGGCTTACCTTATCTATATATGAGTCTATCGTTGTGTCGAGATTACACATGACGTAATGCCACAGGTAAACCACCTATAACGTGGTTTACTTAACTCTCTACGTTGGGACGCTCAAAATCTAACACACACGCTATTCTCGGTAGACCCACACTAAAAGATGTCGACAACTACTTCTTTTTAGTAAATCTTACGATGAAAAGGTATATTTTACAAAGAAAATGTTATAGAAATTCTTTTTTGACTTTTAATATACAGTTACCACACTATTAAGTTGTAGTTGATGTGTCAATTTTGCGAAATTGAAGGTTCATTGGCGTTTGCAAACGCGCCAGCTAGAATTATTGTCACGCGGTGTCGTGACACAAAGTCACGTTTTTCACGAATTTTCGCGTGTTCAAAAATGAAATCTTATATAAAAGTTCATATCTTTCAAAAACGCGTGGATACCCCTAGAAATGGAAAATGAAATAGAAATGTTATGGTGATCTCGAATTTTTTTTTAGTTTTTTGTAGATATTTTAAAAATAAAATTGGTTTTAGTTGGACATTTAGTCAATAATTCGGTATGCACACAAAATGTTTTTTTTTCCGTTATTTTGTCCAAAAAACTATTATGAAACATAGTTGTCTAGTAGGTGATATAGAACATTTTTATTATATATGTCGTCGTAGATTATTATTTCAAGTTTATTTGTTGAGTAACTCAACAAATTAAAATTGAAATAGATCGAAAGCGGCGAAAAATTGTTTAGTTTAATTAATATATTAACCTAATAAAATGGATAGGTGAAACAAGTTAATCAAATACTTATGTCTTTACTATTAAAACTTTGCATATTTACGGCCATTCCAATCCATTTTTTCGATAATCTTCGATATCAATATATAAAAATCGAAATTAATCGACTGAATTTAGTCGAAAAAAATGATGCAAATTAATCTATCACCCAGTTTGTGGGACTATTGTAAACTGACTGACAAAAATTCCGTATCTAAACATCAACCACCAATTACCACAAATCAACTACAGTTTAATTTTCAAATAACAATTCAACAGGCATTTTCTGTTATCCAATTGAATGATCAATACGATTTAGGTGTTCCGGCTCAAACATTGCCGGTTCGATAAAATCAATACAATCGATGTGATCGATATAATCACATCAAATTATTTTGTTGTGATTATCGATTTTCATTGATTTCATTGATCAGTTTTCGATGATCAATTTTCATCGATGACCCATCGATTGGTATATGGCCAGGTAACAAAGTATGCCTTAAAATACAGAAATATGGTACTGTGGTACTTTGGTACTGTGGTACTGTGGTACTGTGGTACTTTGGTACTGTGATACTGTGATACTGTGATACTGTGGTACTATGGTACTTTGATACTTTGGTACTGTGATACTGTGATACTGTGATACTGTGATACTGTGATACTGTGATACTGTGATACTGTGGTACTATGGTACTGTGATACTGTGATACTGTGGTACTATGATACTGTGGTACTGTGGTACTGTGGTACTGTGGTACTGTGGTACTGTGGCACTGTGGCACTGTGGCACTGTGGCACTGTGGTACTGTGGCACTGTGGTACTGTGGTACTGTGGTACTGTGGTACTGTGGTACTGTGGTACTGTGGTACTGTGGTACTGTGGTACTGTGGTACTGTGGTACTGTGGTACTGTGGTACTGTGGTACTGTGATACTGTGGTACTGTGGTACTGTGATACTGTGGTACTGTGATACTGTGATACTGTGATACTGTGATACTGTGATACTGTGATACTGTGATACTGTGATACTGTGATACTGTGATACTGTGGTACTGTGGTACTGTGGTACTGTGGTACTGTGGTACTGTGGTACTGTGGTACTGTGGTACTGTGGTACTGTGGTACTGTGGTACTGTGATACTGTGGTACTGTGATACTGTGATACTGTGATACTGTGATACTGTGATACTGTGATACTGTGATACTGTGATACTGTGATACTGTGATACTGTGATACTGTGATACTGTGATACTGAGATACTGAGATACTGTGATACTGAGATACTGTGATACTGAGATACTGTGATACTGAGATACTGAGATACTGTGATACTAGGTATCGATAGCTCCTATATTTTGGTATACAATAGTGCACAATAGTAGTACAGTACACAATAGTAGTACACAATACAATAATGCGTATAGGTACTATGTGGTACTTGTAGCAAGAAAACAATTATGGTTTGCTGTTCCTATTTCTGGCATGGTATAAAAAATTTGATTGAAAGGGTACCCCGTAATTTTTCAAATCCGCTTTTAATTTTGAGCCTCAAGTTTTCAGAATTTTATTTTTAAGGCTTGTTTAGTTATTGCAACCCATTATTATTTCATTGAAACTATACCAGTTATTTCAAACACCCAGTGGGCTATCTTAAACTGGAAAAAAATTGTATAAAAATTGTACAAAGCGGGTTTAACTTTTTCTATTAACATTTTAACATTATTTATAAAAGTTGCATTAAGTAAAAAGAGTAGATTGATATCATTAGTTTTTTTTTTTATCTTTAATCGATTAAGTCAAATATATTAAATAGAATCAGATACACTGTCGGTATTTTCATTGATGTCTCACGGTTCACAATTTCCCCTGAAAAATTAAAACAATCAGATGTTAGCGTGTTTATTATCTTCTGAATTACTAATAGTCAAATTAGCCAAAACTTACATTTTACTTTTACTGGCTAATTAATCATTTTAATGTTTGAAAATAAGAATCAATATGAACCAGTGACTTCTCTTTCATGCTACAATCATGTGGAAAATTGGAACACTGTAACAGTACGTTTTATGACAGTTTGATCATCAGGGGGGTGAGAAAAAATAACGTGCACAAAGACAAACCCTTAAAGAAATATCTTAGAAAATGGAGAATCCTGCACAGGGAAAAACAAAATCGCCAATTCCCTCTCAAATATCTAGCTAATAGTCCGTCCCTGTATCCCCCTCGTCCACACCCACACATTTTGTCACTCACAGCTTATATATAGAGGGATTTCATAGCAATCATGTCTGCGGTCAACTGACAATACGAGGTTTTCTCTCAAGGGAGCTGAAATCCTTTTTCTTTCAAAAACAGTATTTTGCACAAAAGACATTTCTGCCATGAAATCCCTCTATTGAACATTGTTCCTATTAAAATCCATCATATTACTACGACGATACTTACGGGTTACCAAGGGAACATATCCAGCCATCGCAACAATCACCATCGCCATAACATTCTGTTGAGCCACATCCCTCGTCTTTGAATTGCATCTTAGCTCTTAGAAGTCTCATAAGCCGATGTTTAGTTCCAGCCCTGGGTGCTGCCTCATTCCTTAAAATAAAATAAATATAAACAAACCAATAATAGAAGTCAGAGCGTTGTGGGAAATTCCAAACACTCAAAATCAAGCTAGCAAGCTAGCGCAAAGTGAGTTGATGCACTAATGGTTCTACACTGTGCCAATAAACAAAGATTTTGGGAGAGGATTTGTTGAATGTTGTTTGATGGTTCTCGTGGAGCTGTAATCGGTTGTAATTAAATAATGCATCGATATTTGTTCACAAGATTTTAAGATAAAAATGGTATTCACAATTCGATGCTAAACCTTTGCAGCTTGGCATAAAAGCACAAACTGTTACAAGGCTGTTAATATAGGTGAAGATGGATGTAAAGTGGGATTTTTTTGTCTCTTAAGATGCAAACAAATCGTTCAAAATTCAGCTTGAAATACGGTAAATTAAATATTCGGCATATCCAGATAATCCCACAAATTGCCTCATGGGAGTATTATTGAGTCTAGGTTAATCTACGGTAATACATGCCTATTGTTTATCTACTTTTTATCATGCAAATATCGAGGTGGTGTTAACGTGGGAATTTAAGCAAGAAACAATAATTTTCACTGCTACGTGTTATGGAAGATAAATATATTGAATTAGAATAAAACTAATAATACCCTTCATGAAGCGGTTGTTTGCTTGTAATCGTCGGTGTAAGGGTAAGAGAAAAACTTTTCTCGCAGTGTAAATAAATTAAGGCTACGCTGAACAAGGCCTTCTTACGATAGACAATAGAATGAAATTTGTAGTACCGTAAAAATATAAACTTAACTTTAAGTGACGTTTCGAACTTTAGCCCTTCGTCAAAGTAGTTCTTATTAGGATATGCAATCATACTAACAGAGTCACGGTCAGGACGCCTATTGTTCAAACCCTTTTTTTTTTAGGTTGTTCTTACGTGAAAACTTGAGCGAAAAGCAATATAAAAACATTAATTGTTGTATGAGTTGTGTGAGATAAATATATATAATTAGATTCAAATGAATCATATCCTTCGAGAAGCAGTTAAGTAATTGTTTTTTACGATTTAAAAAAATCGTCGGTCTAGGTGTAGGAAAAAATACTTTGGTCGCATGGTAAATAAATCAAGGCATCGGTTAGCAAGACCTTATTACGATATGTAATCACTTTCAACTTACATAGTCACGGCCAGCACCACAATCAAACAAATTAGCAACAGCTTGCTGGACATCATGGCGAATTCTAGAACATGAAATCATAATAACACAGTTAACACATGTTTTTTTTGATCACCGACCGATTGACACAAGTTCGTTTCAGTGCATTTATGAGCTAATTCCCCTTTAAAACTGTTTAAAAACAGTGGGACCGAACGTGGATGTAAAACTAAACTAGCCAACTTTGCATAACATAACGAATGAGGAATAGTAGCCAAACAAGCACATCACTCATGAGTTGCTCACACACCCACAAAACTGAGTAAAATTGCGGTTACATTATTGATAAAAAACAACTTCATTATTTCTTTCTCAGTCGAAGCTTTTGCAGTGCAGTTAAATGTCTGCAGTTTGTTTACCTTGTTCTTGTAGTTCTGAAACTTGAAGATGTACACTGTGCAAACCACTCCCTAAACTGAGTAAGTGTTTACTGGACTTACTTATATATTGACCCTGATGGGGATAACGGTAATAATCCCATGTACAATAGCCACTGCAGAAAATACCATTATGACATTATAGTAATTATTAATAATGTTTGTAACAAAACTGCTCGTGGGTGCAGACTCTGATATATACAACAACCCGGGTAAATGTTGGTAGGAACGTATAATAATAATATCTATTGCACATCGAGAGACATTTCATGCTTCAAATTCATTTAATAGAGTAGTTTCACATAAGCCGGCTCTTGTATGCTAATGTGTTTCCTATATGCTAATGTGCTCGTTGACAAGACGTATAACAAATTCACGTGCATTCCTTGCTACAATGATAAAAAACCGTGAACTTTAGAAAGAAAGACGTTAATTGTGTTCCTATTGTAACAACGTATGCACGTGAATTCGTTATATTTCTTGTCAACGACCTGATTAGTATATAAGAAACACATTAGCATACAAGAACCGGCTTATGTGAAACTACTCTAATAATTTACTAAATATAAAACCTAAGCTCTAAGCTTAAGCTCTTTTTTGTGTGATGAAAACAATAGACAGTCCGGGAAGGTCCCCTTTTTTGAGGACCCCTCCAATGTTATCGTAAACACGAGCCTTTGTCCAATCAGAATTGAGGGATTTGGTAGTCATGGTAACTGGACCAGAAATGTAGTTGAATTCAAAATGGCTGATTCTCGGGTGAAAGGCAGAGCGATTTCTGGATTTAAAAAGCGTCTAAGTATGATTTTTCGTTCAATTTACAGTGTCTAAATGGTTTGGAAAAAGAATATAACCAATTAGGCACGCTAATGGCCTTTTATGTCAAATTATTACCACTTCAAAACGAGGAAAATGCAACTGATAAATCGAATACAATTAATTGTGGTAAGGCAATGCCTTAGTTCTCTAATTATTTGTAATATAGTCAATGTTTGAACGAAAAAACACAATACCTTAGTAGAAGTGTTTTATTTCAGTGTTTTTCGATACAGAGTCGGATATGAAATTTGTCAAACTTTTCCAGTGACTTTCAATCGTGGAATGATGTTTTGACCTCTAATTACTTATTCTTGTTTCGCTACAGCGGATTTAGTATGATCTTTGGTTCACTGGATGATAATTTCATAAATTGAAGCTATGTTAATATAAGCCAGGATTAATAAATAAGTTCAAAAGTTTTAAATAAGTTTAATAAATGCAGTCCATAAGCTGAACAGCAATCAAAGCATTACTACATGAATGAAGATGAATCTAGCTATTCGAATTATAAATATGTACAATATTATTGTTATTTTGACTTAGAGTTTCTAGATTATATTCAGACTCAGTAAAGATTGGTTGGTGTTTGATTAAAATTATTAAATATACACTTGACTCATTTCAATGAGTTAAAACTGTAACTTTATGCATGGAAACTATTTTGTGTAACTGATGATAACACTTACATGTAATTACTACACTGACTACATAAAAATGCATGTAAATGCACGTTGCTGTTTTAATACCCCTTTCTGTTAAAGTAAGGCCTAGAATCTCACATGTGCCAGATTAGATTTATTATATCAAATCAAAGTAGGTGGCCTATTAAAAATTATCAATTGTTTTCAATGAATTCGGCACAAAGAATTCTACTCCCAAGAGGTTGAATGGGACAAGCCGATGAGGTATATAGTAATATAGATGTAATATGATGTTAATCTTGAGGATTGGAGAGATGTCATAAAATGCCCACACTTATCACTGAGTTGTTGCAATTAATGCCTGATGAGTGTGGCCATTTTATAACTATATATGAAACAGACTTGTTGCAATTAAAACAATGAAATAACTCTAAATTATTACATCTATATCACTATCAGTATCTATATAATAAGCACAAGTGAAGATGTTAGACGTTTAAATGATAAACACCTATATTTCAACCATGTTGAATGGCCTTCAGTGTATGACAAGAATACAATGTGTTGAAAACAAACAAAACCTATCTATCATCATCATGATCATCTCTAAATATACATGCCTGTATATATGATACAATCGGTACAATCAAATTTCTTAATTATAAACAGTGGTTAATTATCCTCTTTAAGAGTGCATGCCATATAAATCTTGAAAAGTGGGACAGTGCGAAGAACAATAGTCACATAATTAGCCACCTTTATTGGAATTTTGAAAATAGTTAATTTTAAAATGTCAAAGATGCAATCACACATTCATTCCTTATTTGTTACAGGGCCTAGCGTGACGGAACAATATTTTAAAATGAGAGGCTAGCACTCCCCCCCCCCCCCCTAAGTACTAGTTCTTTCTGTTTTTGACGTTCTGTGCAACCTAATAAAATAGAATCAAATAGGAAAGAACTATTAGTAATGATGTGTATTATTCATTCATGATCAAGAAATATTTCCATATATTATTTTGAACAGATAGCAATTCCCATCATTATTGTTGTCATTGTCATTATTATAATTTATCATCATCATCATCATTATTATTGTTATGAGCTATGAATCTATACATGCAATTATGAAAAAAATAGCCCAAAGAAACATTTTCACATGTGATAGGGAAAACATAACTGTGTGTAACAATGATGGATAAAAAATGATGAGTATAAAAATGTTTTTTTTGGTTGTCAATCCATTGAAAACTACTATACACAATTACTTACCTCAGCAGTTT
The DNA here is from genome assembly GCA_949775045.1 of Metridium senile. Taxonomy (NCBI): domain Eukaryota; kingdom Metazoa; phylum Cnidaria; class Anthozoa; order Actiniaria; family Metridiidae; genus Metridium; species Metridium senile. The sequence continues at coordinate 11,022,656 of OX459107.1, forward strand.
ATGCTGCTCCATAAAATATTTCCTAAACAATAAAGGGAAATATAATTATTTTAATGAGTAAAAAACAAATGATAAACAAAATATAGCAAATAGTTGCTGTATTAAATACATGCTTGAAAATGTATATGATAAAGTTTCATAATTTACATTGCATTTTAATTTGTTTTATAGCTAGGAATAAATCTCTAAAGCAGGAGGAATGATTGATAATAATAATAATTTTTTGGCATTTTCCTAGGAAGAAGGATTCAGTCTTTTTAACACGAAGCATACAGCAATATGACCACTACTTTTATTGGATCACCATTTGGATCAGTACTTTTATTCAATATAGAGCGGTTTTCGTATGAGTTTTGGTTTGTTATGGTTTTCGTACTCACTCAGAAGCTGTACACTGAGTATACTAGTTAACTCTTAATACGGTCGACAGTTTCCAACTCATACGAAAACTGCTAAGTTTAAGTTCTTATTAAAATGTTATATGCTTGCACTTTGACAGGAAATGCTTAAGATTATACCTCGAACGTCCTAGCTTTATTCAGTGAGACTGACACAATATCACTTTAGACCGTCGACAAGAGTATAATAATAGCTACGAGTGAGTTTCAGAGCAAGGTGACAAGCATGAATATAGCGGTGTGGTATAAACAAATCCCGTGCCGTTAAGAAATACCCCGTGCCGTTAAACCAAACTTCGCTCAACAAATCCTCACACATTCAAGATGCCATAGTATTTTTTTAAAAGCTCAAAAAAAATTATTAGTGTACGAAAGAATATTTCAAACTCACCTGAATGGATGTTTTCATAGCCAAAGAACGGCCAACTATGATTGGAATGTGAAAATTTTTTCGGGTTTTAAAGCTGTGACTATTAAAATATCAGTCTTGCTCGAAGAAAGAATCTCAAATACTTGCTATCTAGCCAGGAATTATGGGCAAAAGGCACAAAAAAAACAAACGAAAAAAGCCTCGGACGTGAGTTTGAGTGTTTTCGGTTCATGGGCATCCTGTGGTGACTGTTGTGTAATCGATAGGGTCCCCCAAAAAGGGGACCTTCCCGGACTGATAGAGATTATTGAACTTTAATAAATGGTTCAATAGAATTACCGACTACAATCTTGTTGAAATGGAGAATAACTTCGCCCTCGGGATTTTAAACCTGATAAAATACCCCTGCTCGTTTATTAAACTATACCTAGCACTTGTGCACATCGAGAGACATTTCATGCTTCAAATTCAATTAATAATTTACTGAATATAAAACCTAAGCTCTAAGCTTAAGCTCTCTTTTGTGTGATGAAAACAATAGAGATTATTGAGCTTTAATAAATGGTTCAATAGAATTACCGACTACAATCTTGTTGAAATGGAGCATAACTCGTTAAATATCCAGCTCTACAAAACTGACATCACTACTCGAATAATTAAGTTACTTTTTATTCGTGATTCTTAGTTAATTAATTAGTTAATCACCCGGTTTGTTTACCTCGTTCTTCTAATATGAAGATTATTCAAACTGACCACTCCCCAAACTAAGGCCTCGTCTACACGAATCTGATCCGGCTGAAACCGCATAGAAATATTTGCGTCCACACGAATCCGCGTATCCGGAGGATTCAAGTAAAAGTATGCGGTTTCGGTGACCGGATTCAATGGATTCGTGTGGACGATAGGCCGATTCGCATCAAAAAGTATGCGGTTTCAAAAGTATCCGGATTCGTGTAAACGGGGCCTAAGCAAGTGTTTACTGGCTCTATTTACAATACTATATTGGCTCTGATAGGGATAACGGTATTAATCCCATGTACAATAGCCACTGCAGAAAATACCATTATGACTTTATAGTAATTATTGATAATGTTTGTAACAAAACTGCTCGTGGGTGACTCTGATATATACAACAACCCGGGTAAATGTGGGTAGGAACGTATAATAATTATATCTATTGCACATCGAACGACATTTCATGCTTCAAATTCATTTAATAATTTACTGAATATAAAACCTAAGCTCTAAGCTGAAGCTCTCTTTTGTGTGATGAAAACAATAGAGATTATTGAGCTTTGATAAATGGTTCAATAGAATTACCGACTACAATCTTGTTGAAATGGAGAATAACTCGTTAAATATCCAGCTCTACAAAACTGACATCACTACTCGAATACTTAAGTTACTTTTTATTCGTGATTCTTAGTTAATTAATTAGTAATCATCGGTTTGTTTACCTTGTTCTTCTAATATGAAGATTATTCAAACTGACCACTCCCCAAACTAAGCAAGGGTTTACTGGCTCTATTTACAATACTATATTGGCTCTGATAGGGATAACGATGTTAATCGCATGGACAATAGCCACTGAATACTAATGTTAACTACTTTGGTCAAAACACACGTACGCGTATTATGATCACGTATTTTGTAAATTTGTAATCTGTAAGTTATTTATTATTGTAAATCATGTTTCTCAAATGTAATTGTGTAAATAGGAATTGACGAAGTTAACTGAAGCAGCGCCATTACTTGAACGTTATTTTGATTAAGTTTTTTTAAGGAGGGGCGCGTAAGGGGGTCTGTATACCGCAATACCGCACAAAAAATGGGCAAATACCGACTTGAATACCGCAACTAAATTTATCAAAATACCGATACCGCAACGAAAATTCAAAAATAGCCGTTTTAAATTAATAACTAAGTTTTCATGAAACAATAATATGTTTGTAATGTATCTCTGACCTTTAAGAGTATATCTGTCGTTAGAGTAGACGATTATTAAAACGTACTTCTCGACCAAATCTAGTTTTCTAGTTTTTTCACCGAAAACCAAGGCCTAAAATGTATGAATACCGCACACCGCATATTATTTGAATACCGCAATACCGCATGTAAAAATAAAAATTACCGTAATACCGCAACAAAAAAGTCTCAATACCGCAATACCGCAAACCCTTACGACCCCCTCTTCAAGTGTTTGAATCCCTAATGAAACACGAAGGGCGACTTTTGGAGTAACTTCTCTAACCAGCAATTCATATATGCTTGCAGTTTGAGAAATATTTTCATCATTAGTGTAGAAACCTTTCAAACACTATGAATGATCTATCAATTTCGCTGATAACAAATATAACTTCAATACATTTATTACCAGTACAATACAATCATTAATTTCGGGTTTAAAACGAATTTACTGCGCAATGTTAATTAGCCCCATATAGTGAAGAAAATCTTAATTCTGCTATCTAAAACAGAAAAACTATTAGGGCATGTGGTATGGGTAACCACAATTCCTTTCGGTTTACTGTTCTCTCCGTCTACCAATTTTGAAAGAAGTGTATACACCTACTTGCAGTAAGGTTGTCATACAAAAAAATACATTTGTTATAAAGAAAATAGAACATTTGTGATTTAGTACGATAGGAATTGATTAAAAGACAAAACAAGATCACTCAAGCTGAACTCTTTCTTTTGTCTATTAGTTAATTCCTTTCGCACTAAATCACAAATGTTCTATTTTCTTTGTGACAAATGTTCTATTTTGTATGACAACGTTACTGCAAGTAGGTGTATAAGTTATAAAATATATTGAGTAATCAAATGCTCAGTTTAGGGAGTGGTTTGCACAGTGTACATCTACAAGTTTTCAGAACTACTAAAACAAGGTAAACAAACTGCAGACAATTTAACTACACTGCAAATGCTTCGACTGAGTAACAAATAATCAAGTTGAGTTTTTATAAATAATGTACTAGCAATTTTACTCAGTTGTGTGAGAGTACGATTAATTCATCAGTGATATGCAGTTATTTTACTCCCCCACCCCCTCCCCTCCCCCTCCCCTCCCCAGAGGGCCTGATACTCAGGCTACAGTTATTTTGGCTACTATTATTCATTCGTTTCTGCTATGCAAAGATAATTGAGTTTTACATCCTTCGTTCGTAGGAGGTTGCCAAGCTGGCAAAAAATCTTTAATATAAATACAATGAATAGGAACACGAGTTGATTGATCTGTATAATGAGCATAAAATATAATAATATACCCTTAGAGTAACTCTTCACCTGTAGCAACATAACTTAAATGTTAAGAGACTAGCTTTTTTAAGGCCAAAGATTTTCACTTTGACATTTTTTTATTGGAATTGAAGTCTTTCAAGATTGATCATCATCTTCACAAGGTGTTGTCTGATGTTATGGCTTCGGTGAAGATTTCTAGTGTACAACTAAACTTGATGATCAGCTTACTTCAGGTAAATATTCTCAACAACGCACCAACTTTGAAGCCAAACTATGCCTGATAAACATGAAAACGTAATAATAAACGCATCCTACAGAACCTTTATTTTTAAGGGAATCTAATGTGAACTTTGATTCTTAATGCACCTTATCTTGTTTTGTTTAAAAATCCGAGAGAAACGTTAAATGACTACCTTGGGCAAACAGACTAGATGTACCCAGAGAAAACTGAGCAGTTTCTTCAAAAGAATAAGCCGCTGATTAAAAGCCTTAGGAATGATATTGCGAACTTTGAGTCTAAATGCGGCCTATCTTGTTTTGTTTGAAAATCCGATATAAAGTTCATATGAAGTTATTCACATTAAAAGTCTTAATTAATTATATTTTAATGTATATAAAATAAAGAAAAAGAACCCGTGGGATGACGCTTGATGAATATATTTACTGATTAAGACATTGAGTAACGCTGAGTAATATTAAGTGATATAAGTAAGTGATATTTCGGATGACCTCCGTCATTTTGTAGATGTCTTTGAAAGATATTATTCCTGAAAGTTTGGTTGTTTTTTGTTCCGTTCTCGAGATATTCGAATCGAAATTCACGTCAAGCAACGCGTTTTCTAGAGAAGTAAAAAGATGTAAATTAGCCACAAATGTCCCCTTTTTTGGCTGGTACATCAACAAAATTGTCTGTTGATTGAATTTTTCTCCTCTAAAGCGTTTTGGCTTGAGTTAAATTGTTATTTCGACGGCCTGTACACCAACATGGCGGCTCCATACATTCTTACCAATAATACAGCATATGAAATTGTTCATATCATGGCAGCAAAAACTCGGTTTTACTTGAATTTTTGCAGAACTACATTGTTTTACTCACTCTTTCACATGGAAGTACCTTTTATTATGTTTATGTCTCTCAAACGGCCTGAAATATTTTTGATAACGTCAATGAAAACCGAGAATATGTAAATACAATAAATAGGAACACTCGTTGATTGATCTGTAATGAGCATAAAATATTTATAACTTCAAATTGATTGAGAAAAAACAAACCTTAAAGTGACGCATCACCTGTAGCAAGAACTTAAATGTTAAGAGATTAGTTTTTTTTAAGGCCGAAGATTTTCACTTTGAAACTTTTTTATTGTAATTGAAAATAATTGAAGTCTTTCAAGATTTATCATCATCTTCACAAGGTGTTGTCTGGTGTTATGGCTTCGGTGAAGATTTCTAGTGTACAACTAAACTTAATGGTCAGCTTACTTCAGGTAAATACCCTCTAAAACGCACCTGCTTTGAAGCTAAACTATGCCTGATGAACATGAAAACGTAAAAATAAACACATCCTTTAGAACCTTTATTTTCAAGGGAATTTATGGGAACTTAAAGCGAAAATAATGCGATTTTGACTTTTAATGCAGCCTATATATCTTGTTTTGTTTAAAAATCTGAGTAATATATATAAAATTATTCAAATGAAAACTCTTTATTAATAAATCTCACTTGTTTTTAATAAGGAGGTTGTCAAGCTTGTATATACCCCATTTTTAATGTTTACATTAAATAAAGAGAAAGAGCCCGTGAACTGAACCTTGATGGAGTAAGCGGTTTTTTTTTCAAAGTTGATTTTGTTCAAATGAGTTAATATTTTTAGGTATTTGGTACAGAGCAAGATGATGTCATCGCTTTTTTAAGGAGTTTACAGGTGGTAGCTATACACTTAGTGCTTGCTGCACTGGATTAATATAATAAGAATCGTATTTTGTTCATGGTAACTGATTATAAACACAATTGACACGCAAATTTTTTTGTTCAAATTTGCCCACCTGCATGGTTTCACTAAAAATTGTTTTCTTTAGTATTTAAAAAAATAACAATTAAAAATGAAGTAAGATTTTTTTATTTGACATGTTTAGGTTAAGTATTTCTTAGAAACAAGAAGATGTCATAGGATTTCATTACTTTTAATTATAAGGAAGAACTGTCCTCCAAGTTTGAAAATTAAAACTTAAATTGTCAATGATTATTTGTCTCGAATTTGCAATTTGAATTTTAGTTGTTTAACGAATTCGTTAAAGAAGTGGAATTGAGCGTTAAGACTAAGCTGAGAGAAGAAAAACTTATCGTAGAATAACGTCGTGGTATCATTATCCTCAAAAGTAACTAAAAAATAAACGATTTATGAGCTCGTCATCAGTTATCAGTTTAAAAATCAGTATATAAGGTGCTTTTAAAATAGCCGTAATAACTCGTTTAATTCTTGCCCAAGTCGCTTAAAATTCTCACAGAAAAGTAAATAATGTTTATAAGAAGATGTATTGAAGTACAAAAAGTTATAAATAATAGAAAAATGAAAAGTGTAGTTTTTTTTTAATTTAAGGAAATAATTTATTTTACGGAGTTTTTTTTATCATTGAAGGTTTGGTTTTATTGAAAAAAAAAAAAAAAAAAAAAATCCTGCTCAGGGCCAAGCTAAAAAAAAACAAACTTGCAGAACCTTGAGGGGTAGCGAATGGTAAAATTTTAAAATTCGAGATTGAGATTTTAGAAATATATCACCTCATATATTCAAGCTGCGTTTACACGAGCAATGTTTCCGATCAGCAAGTTTTCCTTGACAATTTTATATTGACAATGTTTCCTTGCTCGTGTAGATGATGAACAAGTTTTCCTTGACAAGTTTAGGTTGTGCCCGCAATGCCTTGCAATCAGCGGAGTAGTAACATAATATTGGTTCCAGTCCCTTGTCGAGTAAAAAACAAAATGGCGTCTATTATGACTGATCGTGCGAAAAGACTGGGAACTAATCTCATTAATATTCCTTGCCACATTTTCCTTGTTGTCCGTCTACACGAGCAAATTTCATCCTTGACAATTTTTTCTTGTCAAGGAAAAGCCAACATGCTAGCTTTTCCTTGTCAAGGAAAAATTGTTCATGTTACTCCATCTACACGAGCAATTTTTCCTTGTCAAGGAAAACTTGTCAACAAAAAATTGCTCGTTTAAACGCCGCTTTACTGTATATAAAAATTCGAGACTCCGAGACATAAAAAACACGAAAATCCGAGACTTTGAGACATCAAAAACACGAAAATCCGAGACTTATACGCTCTTGTGTCGGTATGTATACGCATAAAGTGTCGGTATATATATTAATGGCTGCGCCCTCGGTCAAGGTCTTAAATTTCAATGCAAACCCGAGCCCGTGTGTTTGAAGTTGTTAAAAAACTAACCAAACCCTATTTTTATTGTTTCAATGCAAACATTTTTGAAATAGGAACACAAACAATCGGATTTAATTTATATCGAGTAATTTATATTGGCATTAATTTAACTTCGAACAATAGCTGTGCTGCGATAAAGCTTTTTAAAATTCCTTCATCGCAACGAAATACCAGATAGCATAGTGAATTGACTGTAAGATGCGAAGGGTTGAGGGTTCCAGTCTCGGCAGGGTCAATTCACAAGATTTCATTTGCGTGTTTTAAAGGTTAGAATAGTTTTAAAAGGTAGTTCCGGACTCTTGCTACTGCGCATCCATTTCGTGCATCTTGTTTTTTGCGTTTTTTTGAAAATATCTTAATTTGAATCTTTATCTATAACTTCAGAAAGTAATATGTCATTTCATGCAACTTTGAAGGTAAAATGGGACATTTTTCAAAACATGCTCAGATTTTCACTACCTGGCATGGTCGCTGTTTTGTCTCAAAACAACAAATTTACAACTTTGTATAAATGAATAGATTAAATATAATTTTGTCTTTAGTCGTAAAACTAATACAAAATAGTTTTTTTGGGTTTCTGGAGATGACAATGATAATTTGACAAGTTTCAAGCAGATGTTTAAAATACTAGAAACCAGTCCCGCGCGGACCGTTACCGTGTTTTTTGACAAAAAAATGGATTCGGTCGATTATAACTACGGTGACCCCCAATGTTTTTCTTTTTATTTACGACTGCATTTACTATTCTTACGATTTAGAATAAAAAATAAGATATTCATGTTTTGATTTTCTGAAATTTTACAAATACTACAACTCTATACATATGTAGGGTGCGTAATTGGCTTAGAATTGTGCTTCTATGGTTCACTTATACCCATATTTGGAAATGATTCAATGATTTTTATAACAGGAAATGTTAGATAACCCTTAGATCTATCGTTTGATATAATATTATGCTTTTCCTAGCAGAATACGTTCGCATTCTATTGACTGCTTTGAATAGGTACTTTTGAGCAAATCACCGCAAATTATAGCCTGCGTAACTGAAACAGACCCTTATTAGCGCTCGAAACGTCTCCCGCCAACAAGGGTCTGCGCGCCGAGAGCAGAAATTCCATACTGATGACGTTTGAAATCGACACCTCATTTGCAATCACGCAATACACGAGTTAGCAGCAGCAAAAACATGAGAAATTAGGAATGGCGATGCCGTTCGTAAAGTTTCTTCTATATTCTCTATTAATTCATTCACTGAAAGCCAGTTAAATGCTTTATTTAGCTTTTCTAATGGAAAATATGCATTCGTATTCTATCTTATAAGTTATATGTTCATACATCCAAAAGCTCTGCAGTGTTTGATCATAGTTGTGGAGGCAGGAATAACTTTCTATATCAAATATATTTATCAAAACTATGTGTTGATCTGTAGTAAACTCTTTGCTAGCGAAGCAAAGCTTGGCCCGAGAGCCTCGTTTTCATGGTACGCTCATGGCGATACCGCTGGTTTGTTTGAATCACTTGCTCATCTTCGATAAGAGCTATTGAGTCACATGTAGACCTTTGTAATATCATTAAAACACTCGTCACGGTTACGATTTCTTTTGTCAATTTCTTTGAATTAATAATGAGTTTTGAATGTTTGTTTAAAACACTCACTCGTTCACTCGTGCTTGTAGTCGTAAATAGAGCGATTTCACATAACACATTTTAGTATGCTAATGAGTTAAATAATATGCTAATCAGCTTCGGGCTGGGGAATACACATTTAGCGTACATAAATGTCTCGTTTTTTCGTTCTATCTGATAAATGAGCAACATTTATTTAAATACTGATTCTACTACAACAGGTATAGTTCTGATACTTTGTTTCTTAATTTTCGATGAGATTGTCATATTAAGCAATTTGTGATAAATATGTGTGCTCACCCGTGCGAAGCTCATTATCATATTATTTTACTCATTAGCATACTAAAATGCGCTATGTGAAATCGCTCTAATGAGTCTGTTGTAAGATGCAGATAGTGTTTGGCAACGGTTACATACCTACCACGCCCATTTGCTTTTGTTACCAATTGATTTTGTCATTTTAGCGGTTATCTGATTTCGAAACGTCGGGGTCGACATTGATTATCATCACTTTTGACTTTTTTTTTTTTTTCAGATATTTTCATCATACCATGTTTTTGCCAACGAAGGTAAATCTGCCTTGTTATACATTTTTAAATAAATAAATTAATATTCTAACTTTTGTTTACATACGTATACTTCTAGATTTCCCTGAGCCAGTGGTGTTTCTTCCTCTTAATAAAGACTACGGTACAAGAGAAATGAGTAAGAACAATCTATCCACGACGGCTATTGGTGTGACCTTGGCTCAAGGGCCGGATGGTCAACCAGATGGGTCATACTACTTTCCAGGTAGTCCATCCGCATATATTGAAATACCACCAGATGCCAAGACTGATATCAGGTAACAATGATATAGCTATGTAATTAACGAACGTATTTATGTTTAAAAATCTAGTCCATATGGGATTGGAAACACGACTTTCCGTTATTCAGACGCTGTTACGACCAAAATGTAATAACTCGCACAAAATGTAATGTAACGCAAAATGTAATAACTTCTGACGCAAAATGTAATAGTAACGCAAAATGTAATAACTTTATGCGCAAAATGTAATAAATTGCTTAACGCAAAATGTGATAACTTTGACGCAAAATGTAATAACTTTACAGCTAAAGAAAATATCAAGCATATCCACTATTATAATTCAACAACAAATTTTCCTCTGCTCTCATTGGTCGAGAGGCGATCACGTGACGTGATAGTGCTAGCTGCTGCGGAGGGATACTATTAGCGCATAGGGCCAATCTCGAGCCCAGAGTCGCGTCTGTTTTTTTTTCAGACATTAGACTCTGGGGGAACGGAATTTTCATCTCTGATTTTGGAGTTCCGGTTTTAATAAAATAATACAACTTTATTAGAAGCATTCCACAAAGTCTGAATGCTTTTACAATGTAAAAATAATAACGTAAATTAACTAATGAATCATGAAATATATATATGTATAAATATATATGCACTAGAATAAAAATGTTAGTATATAAACAATCAAAAATATAATGATATAATGATTTATAATATAGTTTGATTATAACGCGCGCTCTGATTGGTCCAAAACCGTGGTTTATTACACCGATAAACCACGGTTTTGGAGAGTTTCGAAGGAACAGCGAAAAAGTTGTTGTTTGCTCCCTGTTCACTTTTGAAAAATGGCGTTCAAAATGTCGAGTAAATATTTTCTTTTTGTTAAAAAGCTGATATAAAGAAAATAAAAACAACAAAAACACTCAATGCATCACATAAACAGAACAGGTAGTTCTAAAAGTCACTTTTATTGTTGAATAAGAGCGAAAAAAGATAAAAAAAGTTTATATTTGACAGTTTTGTTTTTGAATTAAAAAGAAAGAGTACATTTTTAAATGTATTAAAATACGCTACGCTGGAGGCATAAAATACTCGTAGACGTTACAAAACAGCAAGAAAAATGTACAAAAAAGCAGCCTAATTAGGTTATTGATGTCAAAGGATAAAGTAAGATATCCGTTCAGTGAAGAAAGTGAAGTTAAATTTCACAATGCAAACCAAGCGAATGACACGGCATCCAACGGACAAAGCTAGTTTAGCACACAAATTATCCACTTGAATAAATAAGCTTGCAAAAACAGATGCTTTACGATATAACTATAGTCAATATCTTAAGTATTCATCAATGCATTTATTTAATAACTGACCAACGGCGAATACATCTTTTTTTGTTCAAAGCAGGATTACCTGACTATCATGGCGATTTTTGTTCGTCCGAATTCAGCGGTGAATCTAACTTGATTGAAAAATGTCCAAGCAATCCTCAACTCAAACCAGCCACATAATGTCGATGTCAGTAGTGAGTAAATATCATCTGCTTGAGGTTAAACGATGTCTAGATTTGTTTGTTAGTCAATAAATCCTTCATTATTACGACCAAAATCATCGGGGATTTCCCAACAAGAACCGGCCAACAAACATGTTATTGATAACAAACTCGATCGTTTCATTAGCTTGCAAGCTACATTGATCCATAGAGCTTTGATTTGAAGCATTCTCCACTTGTATCTACCATATTCTCCCAAAAGTTTTAAAAAGAATGTAATATTTTCATGAAAACATAACCTGCAGAATATAATTTTGTAGCTTTGAAAGTTGTGAAAGATTTGTACATTTGTGCTTATAACAAGCGATTTGATTGGATGGTTGATAATTTTCAGGAGAATTGATTTGTTCATCAGCAAAATGAAAAAAAAATTACTTCTTTTAATTCGTTTTTATTTCGTTTTTGAAACACTTTCTATATTATAAAAGCAATAAACGAGCAATTTCCGTGGTTTATCGGTGTAATAAACTACTTGGGATGTTGGGAGAACACTCAAAAAGGCCGAAAATCTTAGGCCTTTTTTCGTGTTCTCCCAACATCCCGCGTGGTTTATTACACCGATAAACCACGGAAATCGCTCGTTTATTGCTTCAATAATATAGTTCTGAGTGGTTATGGGAAGAATAAATAAACACTATAGTATATAATATACTAACGGACTAGATCTAAAAAAATATATACAAAGTGGGAATAACATGGAAAACTATAAATTTTAACATGGAATGCGCATGCTTAATTAGTTAATATTATATATTATCTGTGGGTTTGGGCATCCTGTGTTACTTAGTATGTAATGACATTCAAAATATTGTTGACCTAGTAGCATTTTAAATATTTTCTAAGCCAAAATATAAACATTTTCCTCACTAATAAAACATTTAAAGGTTAGGAAGGTTTTTTAACGGCCATCAGGATTGATAATATGATATAAAAACGCTCAATCTCCCTCAATCCCCGTTAAATTCAGATCGCTTTAACCGTCGATTTATTTATAGTTTTCCAACGGTTATTAGTTTGCTTTCGTGGTACGATTGACTTTTAGTAAATAACTAAATGCTAGAGGTCTGAGGATTGTCAAGGCCTAGAATAGTTTAAAGGAGTATTTTGTGTGTATTCTAATTTGCTTTGCGACTCGATAATCATCGGTTCGCGGGCAATACAATGCCCGTTAGTATATATATATATTCCTAAACGACGATCAGCATTCCATAACCGACGATATTATTCTACCGTTGAGGTCGTGTTAATCGTAAAATCTACATTTTAAATGTACATTTTTTTACATGATGGACCAATCAGAGCTTACCGGATCTCCAAAATTAGAGCAGAATAATTCCGTTCCCTCAGAGTCTTATGTTGCTCGGCACTGCTGGCCAAGAGTAACACAGGCTCTGGGTTCGAAATTGCGCATAGGGCCCGCTGAGCTTTTCGTCCGCTTCGGAAAATTGTATTGTTTAATAATAAAAACAATAGAGCAGTTAAAATCTCGGGCATAATGCTTGGATAGTTGCCCTTGGAAACTGGATGTTCCTCAAACAAAAATTCATAGTCGCCCTCGAACTGCTTTCTGGGGCGACTATTTGTTTTTTTGAACATCCATTTTCCGCGGGAACTATATTACAGCATAATGCCCTCAATTCAATACCCTGGGTTCCAGAGACTCTAGAGGGGATTGGAGCGAGACCCCCGGCGGGGAGGCGAAAGGCGGAGAGAGCCTCTGGTCTCACGAGGCACTTATCTCACTTTCGCGAATCAATAAGGTATCAAGTTCTCGCCAAACCGTTTTTTTTATTTTGTTGACATTAAGTTTCACGTGGAGCGATCGACCGGAAAACAGCTTTAACAAGAATTTGTCGCCTACAAAATCTCCCGTGCAAAAAAATACTAAATAAGCAAATTTTTGGGTATAGATCTCTTGATAAAGATAATTTATGTAGACTCTATAATATAAACTTTAAATAATAACCCTTAAAAAATATTGAGCAAGGCCAATCAAGGCAATAGTGCTTCAAAGAAAACTGCAGGAACAACTGCATTATTTTAGACTTGAAATTAGACAGATTAGACGAAGGAGAGCAAGAGGGAAAAGCGAACCTGAAATTCTCATTTGTATAAAATTTTGTATTCATATATACAAGGACAACTCTCATCAATGCATTGTTTGAAGTCAGGTTTGATAGCAGAAGTAACCCAGTAACAATAATATATATATATATTTTATAGTTTAATATTTTCTAATATATCTAATGTAAAACATCTGGAATATTCTAACCTTAGTGCAGCCCATGTCATCTCAGAAAACTGTCCCGGTCTGAGACAGGTTTTTCAACAAGTTCGAGGCAGGACATTATAGTTTAGTGTATAGAAAACATGACCAAATGGACTGGTTAACCCTAGCAGCTCGTAATGATGCTCATTCGAAGGCCGATCTCTTCATAAATCACATCTTATTATCCCTCGATACTTACTTTTTTGAAGTCATTTTGATTTCTTTACTGACGGAGACGAGTCTTATATTACAGAAGTATGATCTTTCGTATATGTTTACGTATCAACTTTAATGCGACTTCAAATGGCAATTTGTCAAACAACAAAATACATTCAATTCCACTGCTTGATATCGTGTATTCAATAACCTTTAACCATAATACGCAATCAATTAATATGTGTGTATAGCATACATCAAAATCAGAAGAAAAGTTTCTACATAATCTAGTGTGCTAATGTATTGATGTTCCTATTCAGCCAATCACAGACGCTACCCGGATCTCAGTAGCGCTACGTCATCAGTATGGAATTTCCCAGCTCGTTGCTCAGACGTTAGTTTCGCGTGGGGAAGAGGAGCGATAGAAAGTCTGTTTTCTCAGGCTATAAAATACACAAATAATTTCTGGCGATATGAATGTTCAAACAAGAGAAGTTATAACGTCTGTACTAGGTGATACAAGAAAATGCATGCAACTAGCCAATCAGCGCGAAGCTAACAAGCTCAAGTTATTAGCATAACCCATGACAGGAAAAAATTGCGCACCAAAACCTGCCTCAGTAGAGTAGGGTACAAATCATTTTTTTCGGTCAGAAAAATCGTAACTAAAACTCAGAAAACTTTTAAAAATCAATATGCAACAATATTTACAGCATGATATCACCATTATCGTCAATAAAATAAAATCATTCTTGAAAATGTAAAGCATCAAATAAACTTTTTTTAATACGTCGTGGCTCCCCTCCCTCGAAATGATAATTGGTCAGTGCGGGTTTTGCATAGGTTTAGAAGCCATTAGGGACGACGGTCAACTTCACGACTTCAAAAGTTCATTGAATCGTCGTTCAAGTCCAAAATATCTCAAGAGAAGCCATTCTAAATCTTTTTCGTTAGTTCTCGTTTCTTCTAGAAGAACATTCAAGTGATACCAGTTGTGCAGCTCTGACAAGTTGAAACAAAACTCGCAGTTATAAACACGACTCTGCGAACCATAGTTAAAGGAGCTCGACTAAAGCATGTATATATTATATTATATCAAGGTGCAAAGAAGTTTAACATGAACATTGCACTCTTAATCCGTTGTATATTTTCTTCTTTCAATATATTCAAAGACCTTTTGACACGTACTGTTTTATGAAAATAAAAAAATATCGAAATACATGTTGGTTGAGTGAACGGCGAGCTGGCGGTTTTCCCTTCGTTTTATTTATGTTTACATCTACTTGCAAGAACGTTGTCATACAACATTTGAACATTTGTAGTTTAGTGGAGTAGGAATAAATTAAAAGTACAAAAGAAGATCATTGAAGCAGAGCTCTTTCTTTTGTACTTTTAATTTATTCCTAATCTTGAAACTACAAATGTTCAAATGTTGTATGACAACGTTTTTGCAAGTAGGTTTATACAATGCCACATTACAAAAATGCACGGGCTCAAGGCTAATAACTTTGGTGAATTCGTATGCAGGCCTGGTCGCAAATACATTACCTAGTAGCTGGTGATACTGTCAATGACAGCCACTAGAGAATGTCAGTTAATCCCGCTAGAGGCGTCTTTTGTAATCTCTGTATATTTATAGTTATCAACGGTCATTTATTACTTTGCTTTGGTATACGATTACCCTGGGTACCAGAGATTTTTTTCTACTTGCTTTAGCGTTTGTAAATTTGACGGTTTGTGAAGCAACGAGAAGTTTCTCTTGAGGATAACAAACACACACGTACAAATGATAAATACAAATACTAGATTAAGAAACCCTCTCGGTAGTTAATACACGGAGATTACAAGCAAATACAAACGCGGAGAAGACTTTGGTTTGGTTTTTCTCCTCCTTCCTTGAGTTTACTCGGAGTTTTTTTTCTCCTCAATCGCCTCCACGTGTAACTCTTCGCACTTCTTTTGAATTTTATCGATTTCATGTGTCTTTCTAGCGATTTCAATTCGCACATCCTTAATATCCTTATGAATATTTTTATATTCAACGCTGCAAACTGGAATGTGACTGAATTTATAACGTGGAATTTCTGATTTAAATATACTCTTCGCATTACTGACTCGTCGCCATCTTTCTTTTTCACAACATTTATACCCCGTGTGGACCCGGGGTGAATTCACATGTCCCTAAGGTGAATTCACACGTCCCAACATTCGATTTTTGGCAGGCTACTCCTTTCTCCCGCTCCTCCCTCACTCTCGGCCCCAATCTTCCTTCTCTCGGAAATCCCACAGGAATCCCAAAGGAGAAAAAGGAGTAGCCATCGGAGGAGGCTAACTGTATGTATGTATGTATGTAGACCATCACTCATCTCTATTAAATTAAGAATACACCGGAGAAAATATTTCTCAAAACTCTCCAAATTTTTAAATCACCCTGAGTGAAATGTAAGACAATTATCTTCAATTCTATGAAAAAAAATAGTCGAAAAGTTTTTTTTGCAAGGGAGATATTGAAGAAAAACTAGTTCGAACGCTCTTCGAAAGGTGTTGGACTGTCGACAGGAGATGTCAGAGGAGATCTTAGGCGGGTCACGCAAAATACATTAGTGTGACTGTCACACTACATTACAAACACATCACGGACTATCAATTGAAGCTATAAACACGCGAAATTTGTATCACAAGAAATAGATATTCAAGTATTATATATAGTCATTTAGTTAGATTTTTAAAGTTCGTTTTTATACCGTTGTACTTTTGTATCTGTGGTTGGGATGTCTTGTCGAAGAAGGAAAGAGCCCTTTCTATCGCATTCGATCGAAGAAAGAGGCGCCGAAGCTGTGAGGAATTTTCCACTCAAAAGGCAGAGCCGCTCGCGTTGAGCAACCGAGACTAGAGTCGTACTATGACCAAACAAAAAAATTATTGGAGGAGCAGCACGGGAACTATAAACCGTAAGTTCTAGTGCCATGCATAGCACGAGACAACCGCCACAACATGCTATGATCAATGATGGTCGGTCACAACCTCAGAAAGAATGATCATCTTACGGTTGTGGACCCTCTGATATTAGAAGAAGGACTAACTAAGCAACGTAAAATACCAAGTTATAAAGACAAGTGATGATGATTTACTGGAAAATTACGAAGTTTTGTGATAATATGCTAAAAAACTACTAGTTTTCATTATAAATTACGGCGGTGATTGTAAATTGTATCGAAACGACTCTACTTGTTATTATCGTCTATATTCCTTGATTTTTTTCTCAATAATCCTATAAAACACAACTATATTCTTAGAATAACTAAATTTAAATCCAAAATGTTTACTTTCATGAAAACTGGTTTATTATAATATACGCGGTAGACAATCACTCCGTCGTTCACCACAGGCAGCCCAAGCTCTGAATTACGTCATTGAATATGCTTGTATATTGGTGAATAAAGACTCGAATTACAACAGTTTCAGTGCCTTCACTTTATTCTTCAGTATGTTCACTTCATAATTTGAATGAAATACAAACTTTGTGGCATGCTGTACTATGAATGTTATATTGTCTATGTGTGTCGTTTTTTTACGCGAAAAACGACTTATTTAGGGGTAAAAATTGAAGTTTTAGTTTGACCTACTTCACCACTTACTTATTAGTATGCATTTGTCTTTATAGATACAGCATGTCTGTGTTCACTTGGTTGTATAACGAAGGAAAGTATGGTCCGATACTGAATTATGATACTGGAGTCGATGATTGGGGAGTGCATATCTTCATACATATCATGAACACCGCGTCCTATTTCTATGTTAGCTTAACTACCCGTAACAATGCCAACGACGCATCTTTGGTTAGAATCCAGGAGCCTATACCTGAGAATGATTGGACATATGTAGGATTTACGTATGACTACAATTTGGGTCAAACAAGGTTCTACAAAGATGGCGTTTTAATGAGGGAAGCAAATGTATTAAAGCATGAGTTGAATACGCAATTCAAGGTAAAATGTAGCCAAAGATATTAATAGTTGTGACGATGATAATAATGAAAATCATATGATTTCAATAGCCTGTGAAGACAGCTCCTCTTTAGGGGAATCATAATGATTATAACGATGATGAAAATTTTTGAAATGAACATGATGATGATGATCTGATGATGATGATAAAGATGGAAATGTCAGATATAAAGATGGTGAACATGATGATGCATAGGTAAGGGATGATGATAATAATAATCATATACATTTTGGGGACGATTAAGTAGACGATGAAAAAGTAATATCATATTCCGGATGTTAGCCAAGCGAAGTGCTTTCTCAATACTTCACATCAGTGTTCTGACACTCTATAACTACACAAAACACAGCTAGCAAGTTTTCTTTTTGTTTTATCAAATAAAACATATTTGCTATTTTTTTGGTTGTTAAAATATTGAAGCGCGCGCCTAGACCAATCAGTATGTGGAATGTCTAATAATTAAAATTGGCGATAATGATATTGTGATAATAATATGATGATAATAATTAACTCGGCGCTGGGTTCTTTACGGATGCAGATTAAAATCGGAGGCCTCAGCTACAGACATAAAGATTATGTGGAGAAAACGTTCAGAGGACGGCTGTCTTGTTTCCAAATGTATAACAAGGCACTCACTCCAGCACAAGTAAAGATCAGTCAGCGCTTATGTTCGAGAAGCGGTAAGGATCTGTTCATATGCAAAAAAATATATATATATCTATATAGCATTACATCTACATCTACATCAAACAAAACATAATGGAACATAGATTGAGATTTACTTGTGATGATGGTGTTTATGTTTTGTTTGCTGGTATTTCTTCTAATATTGATGTTCATGCTGATAATGATGTTAATTATATCCATTTTGAAATCACTAGTGAATCCTGCAATCTGATTGGTTCTTTACAGCTTGATTTCAGCCTAAATCGCACCATTTTGAATAACCAATGAGATTACAGAAAATTAAAAACTAACCAATCAGATGACAGTAAATAAAATGCAAAAAAATGTCAGTTGTTAGGTGTTTTTTTTTTACAGTTTTTGAGCAAACATTTATGAATTATGTCCAAAAAACATGGATGATTTCAATAACTTACAGTACTTGAATAATCCCAAAGCATCCTTGACGTCGAAATACTCCTCTAGAAACTGATTTCCCATTATTTGGTGTCCATTTGGACGAAAATGTGGCTAATTTTCCATCAAATTGTGGATGTTAATAGTCCGAACGATCCTGACGTCCAGCGAGCAAACCACCAGTAGGCTACATAAAAACTTGCAAAATATCAAGAGCTATGCCACGAAGAAGATGTTTGAATGATTTCCAGGAACTTAAAGCGAGGACAAAGACAAACAGAAGTCATCTGCTTTCCATCCATAAAAACACTTTGACGGCGAATAAAACAGTCAACAAACTTTTTCAAAACAGTAAGCACATTTCTCCATTTTGAATGTCTACATCATCGAAATGCCTCCTCAGTTAGTTCTGCGCCAAAGTAGACAGGGAGAATCCTTACAATTACAAGCTGGAATCCACCAGAAGAATGCAAAGTTGCATGTCAGTTTCATTTGAAGGAAAAGAAACGGTTTTCCACTGGTACAAGTCACTGATATGAGCTTGGAATTCACAAGTGCCAAGGACATTTCTGTGTTGACGATGTCTAGTACAACTTTTTACGTCCCGCCAAAGCATCTTCTCAGCTCCAAAAACAAATCCACATGAACTAAAAACATTATTTTTGATTCTAATTTGTAGTTTTAAGGCACTGCTGGCTTTAATTTTAACCAAATCTTGCTTGTATGTTCAATTTCACGTGTGCCAGTTTGCTGAGCTCAACGCCATAAATTTACACACATGTGTATTTACGATCAAGTTAGTTCTCAAAATAGACCAACATTAGTCCTGAATATCTCCTCAGCTACCGAAGACACAAAAACTGTACCTTATTGAGTCAGATGTTGAAGATTAAACTATAAATTTCGCCAAATTTGCAAGAACCTTGAGCTGCCAAGCAAACTAGTGATCAGTTGTCAAACTTGCACACGACCTGTCACATGACATTTTCAATGTAAAAAGAGCATTTCGTTTCCGGTATTGTAAAAAAATCAATAAAAGCATGCTATAAACTACAGTTTGATTTCAAAATGGATATAATTAAGTGGTAATTGAACTTCGTGTCGTGCAATTTTGGTTCGAAATCAAACTTGCGATTCAAATCGCACTCCCGCTACGCGGTTGTGCGATTTTGTAATCGCGAGTTTGATTTCGAACCAAATTGCACTCCACTCAGTTCAATTACCATTATTAATTGTTGATGTTATTGTTAATGACGTTGATATTGATGTTGATAATGATGTCCATGTTAGTGTTTATACTAGTGTTGAAGTAGGTGTTGATGATAAAATTGATGTTGATGTTGATGTTGATAATGATGCTCATGTTAGTGTTTATACTAGTGTTAAAGTAGGTTTTGATGATAAAATTGATGGTGATGTTGATAATGATGTTGATAATAGTGTTTATACTAGTGTTAAAGTAGGTGTTGATGATAAAATTGATGGTGATGTTGATAATGATGTTGATAATAGTGTTTATACTAGTGTTAAAGTAGGTGTTGATGATAAAATTGATGGTGATGTTGATAATGATGTTGATAATAGTGTTTATACTAGTGTTGAAGTAGGTTTTGATGATAAAATTGATGGTGATGTTGATAATGATGTTGATAATAGTGTTTATACTAGTGTTGAAGTAGGTTTTGATGATAGAATTGATGGTGATGTTGATAATGATGTTCACGTTAGTGTTTGTATTGTTGTTGATGTCGTTCTTATTTTTATTGATGTTCATTTTAATAAAAAAATGTTAATTATAATTGAAAAAAATACGTTTTAATCATCAGAGCTGAGTCCCTGCTTTCACTATGAATCGACCTCTGAGCCCACAAGACAAGTAGACAGAAAAATCAGTGGTCAGCGCTCTGACAAGCATGCGCTCAGTCGTATTAACTGGTATCGTATGACAGAGAAAAGAATTAGTTCTGTTTGCCCTGCATCGGGCTCCTGTGGAACCCAGTTTCCTGGATGGCTTAACGGTCAATACCCGTCGAGAGAGGATGGGATCAAGAAGATGGAGATATGCTACCGTAGTGGGTCTAACTGTTGTGGTTCTAAAGTGTCTGTGTTTGTGAGACAGTGTTATGGGTATCACGTGTTCAAGTTTGATGACTTTCCAGCTGAAGGACGATTTTGCACAGAAAAAGGTTTGTTTGATGCCGTGCATATATGTTTATTATGAACAAAATACTACTATGTAAAGCAAGAACCTAATGATTGAGCTGGTCTTGATCTCTGTTGCATTTACACTTTGGATAATATTATATTGTGTAATGAGTGCTTTGTAAAATATATTTAAGGTGTAAGTTATAGGAAATCAATAACCAAGATTTAAATGAGCTGAATGATCACTTAGTTTAAGATTAAACTTTTTTCCCCAACAGATCCAACTACTTCTGATGATGTCATGTTCATGTCTACCTATGAACGATGCCTCCCAGGTCACGTGTTTCATAATGTGAGTGACGTCATTGACATATCGCAATGCATCGCTTACTGCCTGAGTGTTGGAGACAACTGCAAGTCTGTAAACTTCATCAATGAAGAAAATGGAAGGTGTCAACTTAACAACGCCACCAAGACAGACGGTTCACTTCGTGTCGACAACAAATGTACATATTATGAAATAATTTAAATCACTCGATCAAGTCTTCTGTTTAATTCGTGACGTAAAAACTGTCAATCAACACTTATAGTCATGCCACCAAGACTGTAGACAGTCAGTTATTTTCGTGTCGACAATAAATGTACATATGAGATAGTTAAAAACACTTGATCAAGTCATTGTTTGTGTCGTCACGTCACGGGCGCCAGAGTCTCTTTCGCGTCTGTATTGGCTTCTACTTTCCTTTTATTAATATTTATCAACGGTCACTTTTCAATTTGCACAATACTCATTGTCACTTAATAGTCATTACCAAACTATACACCAGTCATTCTCAAGCAACATTCATCCTTTTTAATACTTAAAAGTATTATTTACAAACCAGGTATTATTTACAAACCAGGTATAAAAACACGATGCGAAGCCGAAGAAACATTTCAGGTAGAAGGTTGAAAATCACAAAAAATTGAGAATGAACTTCTCTTGACCTTCTGATCACGCACAAGATTCTCTAATACATGTCCCACATTTGAAATAGGACTTGTATTTGTCAATAAAAAAATCCCTCTCGGCCGTAGTGGTCCAATAACTTGGACCAGTGGAGGTCGCACGATTGACTAGTGGCTTTATACTTGATAAAACCTTTCATTAGTATTCTATATCAGTATAGCCGGACACATATGTATTTTATATATTTGAGATAATACGCTTGTTGTGATTGGTCGAACGCTGTGCTTTATAGGCCGGAACGGAGCACAGTTGTGACGACATCTGTTGACGAAAATACTCTCGCAATTTTTTTTTGCGCTTTTTACCAGAAAAATGGAGGAATAATATCCAAAGTTTTCCTTAAATATTATGAACATTCTTTTCCGTGCTCTGTTCAGTTATAAAGCACTCAGAAAGTGAAGAGAGCACTCAAGAAGTGAGGAGAAGCACTCGCTTTCAGCTCGTGCTTCTCCCATCACTTCTTTCGTGCTCTCGTCACTTTCATCGTGCTTTATAACTGAACAGAGCACGGAAAAGAATGTTCTATTTGTTAATTATATATAGAAACGTGTCTAGAAACGTAGTAAGGAGGGTGCTTTATTAGGTTTAAAACCTCATGCATGTGACCAAATTGGTCCAAGTGATTGGACTAACTGTTTATGAACTATTAATACGATTTTTAACGTCACTTTACACTAACTCTTCAACAACAGTCATCGTCGCACTGCACTCCGCATATTTACGCCACAAAGATTAATTGTTGTTTTCATGTTACAAGTGTAAATATTATGAAACGATTTTATATTTTTCTTGAATATAGTGCTCGTGTTCTAAAAGAAATACGAAATATTTCCACAGAGTGCGACTAAGGAGAGTTATTCTGCGAGATATAAATAAGCTGTTTTATAATCCGGTATGCAGTACAGTGTGCAGTATAATGTGCGGCTTTGCTTATGCGAAAATGTTTGATATCGCCATTTTTTACAGCCTAAAAAATATTAAGAACTCTCATATTAAGGTCGAATATAGATTTTCATACTGTCAAAGATACCAAATCGCTGATTGACTCTGATTGTTACCCCTATGAGGTACGACGAGCAAACCCGATACTTTAACCCCTGGGTCCTCTCCTCGGGCTTCATTTAGTGTTACGATGTGACATTGCCAATCTGTTATATTTACTAAAAGGCAATAGGAGACATGAACTAAACACAATTAATAAGGCCTTTTAAACGGTTTCGTGGACTACAAACAACGCGGAATATCTCAGCATTAACCTCCGTGTTCTTGTCGAGAATAAGAAGCAGGAACGCACGTTATTCTTAACATAAACATCAATGGCAAACATCGTATCACACATGTGTCCGGTGTTGATATTTTTATTTAGCACAGGTATACCTATGTTTTTAACGTTTTGAAATAATTTCTAGATTGAAAACCTTGTATGTTTTATAATAAGCAGATTAATTCCGCTTGTGCTCACTTGTAAGCTATCAAGTTGAACACTCAAACATAAATGTCATATCTCCATGTATTAATCTCTATATACTACTATTATTATTTGTATTACACAATTCAGCCTGTTCACTTCGAAGTAGTTGTTTTATCATTAAAATAAATGTAATAAACCTGTAATAAACCATTGATCTTTAGCCAGTGCTTGTTTTTCCGACTATCAAGTAATTATCATGGCCAGAAATTAGAACCATGTACGCTCTCACCAGTTCCCGTTGCGTAGCTAATTATGCATCATTTTTATAAATTTCTAGAGTAGTGTGGAAAAAAGTTGAACCTTTACATT
This sequence comes from Metridium senile, assembly GCA_949775045.1. Taxonomy (NCBI): domain Eukaryota; kingdom Metazoa; phylum Cnidaria; class Anthozoa; order Actiniaria; family Metridiidae; genus Metridium; species Metridium senile. The sequence goes on from OX459107.1 coordinate 11,046,531, forward strand.
AAACTTGAGGCTGCTAATGAATATGAAATGAAGAAATGTTTTTCTAAAGATGAGAGTTCATATTTCCTTTTTGCGTACGAACTTTTGCCAGCAATTCACCTAAAGTAATTTTACTAGAAATGTCGTTCTACATGCTAAAGGCCTTACACCTTATATTACACCAATAAATGTCGGATACAAAAAGTTAAAACTCGTGTGATGAGTTCCAATATTAAATTTTTACGTTGAAATCCATTTGGCTCCATTTAAGAACAAAATGACATTTCATTTCAGTTTTAATCCACAAATCTCAAAAAATCACTTCTTCTCCTTGTCGAAAACCTTTTACTCTCAAGCTGCCTGCGATCAACTATAATACCGCTGACTATTTACGGTGGGCGCGACGGTTCTAATTTCTGGCGATGATAGCATTGAAATCGAAATGAAATCGATAATCATTAAAAATTCATTAAAAATTCACAAGCTTTCTAGCCAATTTGATATGAGAAATCAGATCACATGATCACCCTTGTAAAGGCCATACGAACTTAAGTACGGGGAGGGTTTGAATAATCGTCAGGGAAAACGGGGGTTAAAACAATGAACATGTAAATAAGATACAACCACTAGTGACTTGTATATATGCAATGTAAATTAGATACAACCACTAGAGTACAAACATTGAAAGTGTGCAACATATATACCACTAAATACTGCTAAATTATGTTAATTATATTGTTCTCTATTGTTTAATCAACACTATTTAGTGGTAAATAGTGCAAAGTATTGCACACTTTTAGTGTTTGTACTCTAGTGACTTGTATCTAAAATGTAAATTACATTACAATCACGCGCCTTCGGCTTGTGATTGTATATGCAGATGCAACATGCCCGCTCATGTTGTTAACATTACCTAAGTTAATGTGAAAGTAATTCAATTGTATTTTCTCCTTAAAATCTCATTTCCTTTCAGCTAAAGTTGACTGCCTTCAGCTAGCTGATGAGCTTGCATAGGGACACAATTCTTCATATTTGATTCCAGTAATGTGAGAGGGTAATGACCCTCTCACATTACTGGAACCAACAATGAAGAATATACTATATACTATACTATAGTATAAACGTGCTCTGATTGGCTGATCTACTGTTTTGGTTTCTCAAATATCAAAACAAACCAGTGTAATTATCCAATCTGATAACAATCCGGACTGGTAGGGGGCTTTTTTAATTGAGCATTGTATCTTATCTACGACAAAAGAAATAGCATGTTCACTTTAGTACCCTGAACTTAAACCAAATGTTTTTTCGAACAGAATGTTATACTTTCCAATCCCTGTTACCTTATGCATGCGTTTGTCGAGAAATTGGTTGAAGATAGCCGATAAGAGATTTAGAGATCGGTCTGTAGTTAATAAGTGTAGTTTGTAGGGAGGCCTTTCCTTTGAACGGTAACAGTAGCTACTTCAGTGAAGAAAGAGGCTTAATTCACAATATATGTTTACATTTACCTCCGATTCTGGTTCGAGCTCCGGCATGGGCATGGGCTATATGTGCTGTTCTTCTTGTCAGTTTTCCTCCCTCCGCAAAAATGAATATGTGAGCAGAGTTGTGTGTGCTAAAATATTTAACGTAAAATTAGTGAGTCTAAATATGAGTCTCCCCAATTAAGTAGGGCACTTAAAATGTATGCCTGGCTAAATACATCGTAACGTTAAACTAGTGAATTATCATTATTTTATTTGTTTAGTTCAAAAAGTTCCAAAATTGACCATTTCTGAGTAACAAAAAAAGATTAAAAAACATACAAATTAGCACTTCCTATATGTTAAAGGAAGTGTTTTTCCCAAAATGCAATCTAGGTCTAGCTGGAATCGCCAAAATGCCTTTGTCTATGTGCAAAATATTTGTTCAAAAAGCTCAGTGACATGCTGTTTTTTTTATGATAGAGATAAACAACTAAAAACCTATAAAATATCGAATTTTGAGTGATTTGTACTTTATTAATAGATGTACAAGTTTCAACAAATCAGACAATGCATATGGACTTTGAAGAGTCCTAATTTCACTGTCATTGATATCGCTTGTCATTGTTTGAATTGCTTGTCTTCGTGAAACAAATTAAAGCAAAGGGCCATTATCAAATACTAGTTAACTTCTTTCACTGCATGACTACTTACGTTATCTACAGAAATATTCTGTACAAGTTTTTGTGATAAATACGTACATATCTGAATCATCAAATGGAAACTAGCGAGAAAAACTAGTATAGGCTGCGTCGGTGTTTGATATAAATGATAGGTAATATAATGAAATTTGTAACACCGTAAAAAATGTTGACTTAACTTTACTGACGTTTCGAGCTTTAGCCCTTCGTCGGAGTAAAATCTGAATCACCTTTAATTTGTTTTTCTGAAAACCTTTCATCGTTATTTTTTTAATATTTTTCATTATTCATATTGTTTGTTTGTTAAAGATTTTCCCGATTATTTTGAGTATATCCCGCACGCAAGTAGAGCAATACAAAAATTAAACTGCATCTGGTTGCCAATAATACCATAATATTCATATGGCACGAGTGAATTACAAGAGTTTCCCTCTTTTGTATTTATGTTCGTTTGAACAGCTAGTAATTTTGAGCGCATAGCACAGTTGCCCAATAAGTTTATCTGAGGAATTATTTAAAAGCGAAAATAATCATTATTTATGGTAAAAGCAATATGAGAACAAAAGATGGTTAAATATGTGCTTAGCTCTGTTCGCAAGGGATAACACATACACCAATGTTGGCAAAAACATAGCCGGTTTATTAAATAAGATACCAAGTTATGTAATATACTAATTCCATACATTATAGTGTTGGCCCTAGAAGGTGTGGGCAAAAAATCGCCAATGACAACAAGAAGTAAGTAGGTCAGAATAGGGGAGGAGGTGGGTGAGTTGGCATCAGAAAAAAAACAGACCAACTAATCTTCTTATGCCATTCTACGCCATATTGTCACCATTGTATTTGTCATCACAACGGAAAGACACAGGAAACCCACACATCCAATTTTGACCAAATCCCTTCTTATTATTACTAAACGTTACACATTTGTTTTATATGTACTATTGAATATTAACCAATTTTTTGCAGCATAAATTGTTATTTGAATTATTGCATTTTTACATCGCTCCGAGCGCCATAAATAGTCTGATCTTTTGTTCTTATTGGAGCGAGCAGTTGGGCTTCCTGTGGTGATTGGTTTGTTGTGTGGATGGCACGCGACTTTCCCACTCACGCAGAAATCGAAGTAAGTGTTGTATTTTGTGAAAAAGGTGTGAAAATCGATGGCTTGCATGGATAGAGGCGCGCCAAGCTTAAAAAGACATGGAAATTATACTATACTAATGACTCGCAGAGAAGCAACCGACTGACTAGCAGGAACAAACAAAAGGTGTTTGATTTTCTCATTAGGGTACTTTAAAAACAACAAGAACAAACAAACAGCCAGTGTGAAATTTTTTTCCATGTTTATTGCAATGCTATTAAATACATACTTTTATTACATACACCTACTTGCAGTAAGGTTGTCATAAGGTTGTCATACAAAAATATACATTTGTTATAAAGAAAATAGAATATTTATGATTTAGTACGATAGGAATTGATTAAAAGACAAAAGAAGATCACTCAAGCTGAACACTCTCTTTAGTCTTTTAATTAATTCCTTTTGCACTAAATCACAAATGTTCTATTTTCTTTGTGACAAATGTTCTATTTTGTATGACAACCTTACTGCAAGTAGGTGTATAGAATAATAATGTTATGAAATAAAGCATCTTAATAAAATTATATTTGCTATATTTTCACATGTGAAAACAGCGATACCTCAAATCAGCACATTTTTCACATGTAAAAGTATCAAAGATATTTAACCAATCAAAGAGTTCCAGCCAATTAGGAAACGAGAATAAACATGATTCTTGACTGACGAGACGTCATGCAGGCATGTACCTTCCCGAATACCCTTGAATACTTCGACTATTCGTATCCATATATTCAAGCGTATTCAAGACGAATATTTGGCTTTTGCATAGTGAATTCTCGTCTACAACACGGAGGTTAGTGTTAAAAAAATCTGTGTTATTAACGTTTATAGTCGACTATACCGCTTTGAAGGCCTAATTAATAAGTTAAGCTGTTAAGCTTGTGCAAAGAACATAAGGAAATTTATGCAAATCATTGTTAATTTATGCAAATCATTAAAATCTGATGTTGGAAGATAATTTTATCTTTTGGTGTGTACTCTTTACATATAAAATTTGAAGTTGATCGGACTTAACTATAAAAAGTTATTCAAAATCACGCTTAAAAACGCCGATTTCAGTACACTGCCAGACCAGCGTGCCGGTGAAAATTATAGCTTTAATATTTAATTGACTGTGTTGTCTGGTAAGTTCGACAACATCTGACATTTAATTAATCATCCGAGATCCGAAAATGTAAAATATATAGTCCTTTGTGTTAAGGTGAACCTTTAAGTGTGCGTTTTTTCCTCATTGAACAACCACTGTAAACCTTATTTTTCATCTCTAAATTTAGTGAAAAACAATATCATTAAAAAAAAAAAAATCGGAATTCTCAGAACACGTCAGACCCAGCTCTTTTGATTTCTTAACCTTTTATGATCTATTATCTTCTACGAGCCGCACATCAGCCGTTTATTTTAGCCTACTAACGCAAAAACTTATTCTCCAATTATTAACGAATTATTGGTAATTATGGAAATTTGGAAGTGCCCAGAATACTATCTCGACTCATCGAAAACAGTTGACTTACACCTCCTTGCAGTAAGGTTGTCATACAAGATAGAACATTTGTCACAAAGAACATATAACATTTGTTATTTAGTGCGAAAGGAATTAATTAAAACACAAAAGAGAAAGTTCAGCTTGAGTGATCTTCTTTTGTCTTTTAATCAATTCCTATCGTACTAAATCCTAATGTTCTATTTTCTTTATAACAAATGTATACTTTTGTATGACAACCTTATTGCAAGTAGGTGTATATGAAAACTACTACAGTAATATAAATGAGTAGCATTATATTGATACTCTATAATGAAGATTACTTGAAGTAGCTATATGAGTGTATAAAACTACTACTAATAATAACTATTCCGGACTTCCGCCAGTCATCGAGGCCAGCGGATACCATGCATGTGTAAAATAGAAAGTAAACACCGATTCGTGAATCCAAGATAGAATCAAAATCGATTGTACAAAACTAAGTTAAATACGACTCTTTAAGTCAATTTAACACCAAAGGATGTTGAAGCAACTATCAAACCGTAATTCTTGAACATTTGTAGAGTTTGTAGTTTAATACTAAAAGACACGGAGACGAGAGGATGGACGGGGTCCTAGTCCCCAGCCCTATCGCGGAATCGACGTTACCGTCCCCCACTCCCGTCCTGGTGCTAAAAGTCCTTAGATTGATAGATTGATAGATGACACACATCCAGCCAACTGCACTTGCTAGTTCCTTCCTTTCAGGAATCTACAGCCAAAGCTGTACTGGACTTTTTCGAGTACGTTGGCTAGGTGTGGTTAGACTGAGGTCTGACGAAAATAATTGTCGATGTCAGTTGGCGGGCTAACCTTGGTCACTGGGCTGACTAGAGCATGTTTGCAGTGTTTAGGATATCTGCATTGAGTGATAGAGCAGCAGATAATATTATGCACGAAAGCAGAAAGTTCTTCACAGAACGTATTCAGTACGCTCGCTCGTATCTGGTCTACACCAGTTGCTTTCCTTGAGTTCAAGTTCTTAAGGCTTACCTTAACAAGTTCCACAGAAAGTGTAAGTGGGGGTATGTTTTTCAGCAGAAGAAAAACTTTGCTTATATCTGGACTTAAACGCACAATGTAAACGCTCCGCCAAGTCAGCAACTGCCTCTGATGATGGAGCTGTTCCGTTGCTTCAAGTGACGTAAGCCAGCTTATAGATCATTTTGTACCAATTACTTAATTGAATTTACGAAGGCCCTCAGCCTCAGGCTGATAGTACGTTTCCTTTGCCTTTGCCACAAGGGAAGAAAGTTTCTCGCTAAGGTGCTTGTACTTGGCTTTGTCACCATTGGTGTATGCACGTTGTCTGGCTTTGATAATTCTAGGTGTTATCCATGGTTCATCATTTTGATGAGTGCGTATAGTGCATACGGGGACGGTTTCGTCAATGATATTTACTACGAGCATAAATAGATTGACTTTCCCATCTACGTCGTTGGTGTTATTAATATAATCACAGCGTTCGTTGTGTAGTTTAAGTCCAAATGCTTTGATATTGTCAGGTTACATACCTTGCAGACGGTTTTGTTTTCTGCCTTATACTATCGGATCGACCAATGCTAGGTAGGTGTTGAACTCTCTAGTAAACTTTGTTAGTTAATATTTCATCTAGAATATTGTTACCTATCATAGGTGCTTTGCTTTGACTGCTTGTGTGACGATAAGGGTTGCTTGACGATTAGTATGGTGACAAGTATCACGTGACAATGAAACAATGAGTGTCGCGTGATATGACTTGATCGAGTGGTCCTAACTATCTCATGTGTACATTTGTTGTGGACACGAAGAGAGCAATTTTGAATACGTGAAGAAACAGACAATGTGTGGTAGAAGACTTAACCGAGTGGTTTATAATATTTCATAATATTTCCAATGGTTGTCGACACGAAGCGAACTGTCTGTCCTAGTGGCATGACCAAGAGTATTTCGTGACGAGTGTTGTATGCATGTCGAAGCAGTCAATGGGTGCGTAGAAAACTTGATCGAGTTATTCAAACTATTTCATAATATGTACATTTGTTGTCAACACGAAGAGAACCCACTGACTTCATGGCGTTGTTAAGTTGACACCTGCCATTTCCTTCATTGATGAAGTTTACAGACTTGCAGTTGTCTCCAAAACTCAGGCAGTAAGCGATGCATTGCGAGACCTCAGTGACGTCACTCACATTATGAAACACGTGACCTGGGAGGCATCGGTCGTAAGTGGACATAAACATGACGTCATCAGATAGAGTTGGATCTGTTGAGGGAAAGATTAAGAATTCCAAGTGATCATTTAGCTCATTTAAAGCTTTGCAAAATTTGCCATATTTCACATACTATTCTAATTTATAATTTCATTATTTTAGAATAATTTGCTCCCAGCTCACTATAGTTCGTTTTAACGATAAAAGGAAATCCTGTATTAAGTGATCATATGTAATGACCTGTCTTGGCATGGGTCAAACTTCCAACAAATGAGACCAGGACTATCTTGTCCATTCCGTCAAGCTCTTGCTTTTAATAGTAGCCAGTTTTTTTTTGGGCCATAATATTAAACATAAATGCACGGCATCAAACATACCTTGTTCGGTGCAAAATCGTCCTTCAGCTGGAAAGTCATCAAACTTGAACACGTGATACCCATAACACTGTCTTACAAACACAGACACTTTAGAAGCACAACAGTTGGACCCACTACGGTAGCATATCTCCATCTTCTTGATCCCATCCTCTCTCGACGGGTATTGACCGTTAAGCCATCCAGGGTGCGGTGTTCCACATGAGCCAGATGCAGGACAAACAGAACTGATTCTTTTCTCTGTCAGACGATGCCAGTGAATACGATTGATTGCATGCTTGTCAGAGGGCTGACCACTAAATTTTCTGTCGATTTGTCTTGCGTACTCCGAGGTTGATTCATAGTGAAAGCAGGGTCTCAGCTCTGAAGAGTAAAAGTATATTATTATATAGATATCGTTGAAATAGCAGGATTTCTCATCTACACAAGTGAAAGGTATCATTGTTGCCTACTCTTTGGCTACTCTTTGATCAAAAGCTGGTTGGATAAAAGTACGACGGTTTACGTCGAGGTGCCGTGATCTACTGCGCCTTCCTTTAGGTAGTTTCAGAATTAATAATGTTCGGGCTTTTAATGCACTACCTTGAATCATACGAAATTTATAGATCAAATCCAGGATTTTAAATTGCAGTTAAAACGCCATCTAAAGAAGTATTGTTAATATTTATGTGTATGCGTATGTATGTTATATGTAGAGCTTCGTAAATCTATGTAAAATACTGCAGTTTCATGTTATCATGCAGGCACTGCTGTACTGTTTGTACAAAAGGCGCATATTTGTAAAGGGATAACCTTGATTCAGCGAAAATTCAAATGTGATTTCTATTGTTAAGCCAAGGGCGCCAAAACGAAAAGTTCAGTGCATTGTGAAATGTTTGGACCTAGCCTAATATAAATTATGTTTTACTTATCTCAAATGTTGTCCAGAGAATGTGTAATTGTCCGCTTTAAGCACGATAATGTTCTGTATTCCACCACACCGACAATAATACCAACGGTCGTTTGAGCGCTAAGATTGTGTGCCGCTGTACTAGCCGTTCAACGTAGTGCTGTCGCGAATATTTGTTATTCATTAGCCAAACACTAATTGGATTAAAATCGAATTCGCCTCTCCATTCACTTAAAGAGAGAGGGGTAGGAAACAACCCGCGGCCCCTTTGTGGACTCGTCTGCTCAACTAATCGGATTATTTTGGCAGTACATAGGGTAATTTGTTTACACAGCGATGACAGATCCTTCTCTGTCGGTTGGGAAATCGGACGCCGAAGCGGGCTTCGTAATACATCGGGTGCTTGAAGACTATTAGCAAAGTTTTAAAATAGCGGTCTTGCACTAGTACTCAGCACAGGCATACTCGTATATGTTCTCTTGTGCCGGTTGCTTTATTCGAGCACCAATCATAGTAACGATGGGTAGTATTTTTGAAAAAGAACAAGTTTATAGTACAATTTGTACGTACTTAAACCGACGATAGACAGTGATGGAGTGTTTTTGAATGACCCGTTAATAAAGCGATCGGCACAAGAAACATCAAGCAACATTCACAAAATTAAAGGTAATTTGCCGTGTTTAATATAGTCATCGTAATTGTTTTTAAATATTGAGTTTAACGGCTATTGTTGAATTCAAAATATAAACGGCTAAAACACAGATTTTTATACGCAATTATGTCCTTATTTCTTTGATATAGAATCAGACTTCTCGACGTCCATATCGTACAATATCGCGACGCGATCAATCTTCAAGCACCCGATGTATTACGAAGCCCGCTTCGGCGTCCGATTTCCCAACCGACGGAGAAGGATCTGTCATCGCTGTGTAAACAAATTACCCTATGTACTGCCAAAATAATCCGATTAGTTGAGCAGACGAGTCCACAAAGGGGCCGCGGGTTGTTTCCTACCCCTCTCTCTTTAAGTGAATGGAGAGGCGAATTCGATTTTAATCCAATTAGTCTTTGGCTAATGAATAACGAATATTCGCGACAGCACTACGTTGAACGGCTAGTACAGCGGCACACAATCTTAGCGTTCAAACGACCGTTGGTATTATTGTCGGTGTGGTGGAATACAGAACATTATCGTGCTTAAAGCGGACAATTACACATTCTCTGGACAACATTTGAGATAAGTAAAACATAATTTATATTAGGCTAGGTCCAAACATTTCACAATGCACTGAACTTTTCGTTTTGGCGCCCTTGGTTAAGCGATAGCTTTTTTCCGTGTCTTGATTGAATTTTGTGAATACTTTTTTACAACAAATCGAGACTTAGCCAATACAAATGTGGTAGTTGTCAAAAAGTACAGCGGTGCTAGATAACGTGAAGCTGAAGTATTTGTAATATCAGGACCCCATTTAAACTAGCGTTTAATTCGCTAAATATATAAGATAAAGAATAAATACCATCATTACAAACACCATTTTCAACATCAACATAAACATAAAAAAAACATCCTTATCAACGTAAACCTCAACATCAATGCCCACATGCACATGCACAATCATCAACATCCTTATCAACATGAACATAAACATCAATGGCCACATGCACAACCTCAAATAATTAATAATAATAATTTGACATTTATATAGCGCAAATATCTATGTACATATTCAAATGCGCTTGTATGAGAGTGAGGCAGTCACTGAGGGTGGTCACGGCCAGAGATTTGTTGACGTCCTCAGTGGATCTTTTACGTCCACCTTGTAACATAGTCAGAGTGAAGGCAGACGGGACCTCCGGCTTTACGTCCTTCTCCGAGAAGACGAAGCACTGAGAGAGTAAAGTATCTTTCCTAAGGACACAACGTAATCACCCGGGTCAGGAATCGAACCCAGACCATTAGGCCCGGAGTCCGACACGCTGACCGCTAGGCCATCACGTCTCCACAACTATAATATCAACTATATTATTAGCATAAACATAAACATCAATGCCCACATGCACAACATCAACATCCTTATCAACACAAACATCAACATCAATGCCCACATGCACAACATCAACATCCTTATCAACATAAACAGCAACATCAATGCCCACATGCACAACATCAACATCCTTATCAACGTAAACATCAACATCAATGCCCACATGCACAACATCAACATCCTTATCAACATAAACATCAACATCAATGCCCACATGCACAACATCAACATCCTTATCAACATAAACAGCAACATCAATGCCCACATGCACAACATCAACATCCTTATCAACGTAAACATCAACATCAATGCCCACATGCACAACATCAACATCCTTATCAACATAAACATCAACATCAATACCCACATGCACAACATCAACATCCTTATCAACATAAGAGGGTTGTCCAATACACACGACTTGCAACCATCCGTCATTCTCCACTTGCAAATCGCTCTATCCGAGGACAACATTAATATGCACAAAGACATTAATATGCACAAAGTGTGCATATCATTATGTTAAAACGAATAATTTATTCAAACACTGACAATAAACTTCAATCACTACTGGTATCCCTTTGGAAAAATTAGAGTGTCACTTAGTATTATTGTCAGTAGTAGGTCTCTACATATGCATACTTAGGGCACTTATGACATTACGGATGGTGCATCTCACCAAGCAATCCGTGCAATCGGTCGAAAAGTAATAACATGGGTACCCTGTGGTAAGGCATACTTACTGTATGGCCATCGACAGGGCCCCTTGATTTTGGTGCGGATGGTGAATTTTGACAATCCGTCAAATGGTTACGGATGGTGCACTCACCAAGCAATCTGTGCAATCGGTCGAAAAGTAATAACATGGGTACCCTGTGGTAAGGCATACTTACTGTATGGCCATCGACAGGGCCCCTTGATTTTGGTGCGGATGGTGAATTTTGACGATCCGTCAAATGGTTACGGATGGTGCACTCACCAAGCAATCCGTGCAATCGGTCGAAAAGTAATAACATGGGTACCCTGTGGTAAGGCATACTTACTGGACCATCGATCCTGACCATGGATGCACATGCATAAATGCATTTAAAATATACTGTAGAAAAAAGGAAGACTGGACATTTCTGATAGTCACTTCAAGTACTTTAGCTATAATGAGACTTACAAATATACTATTTGTATATTCCTTCACTCTTACCTGCATGTACTTGAAATGTACCAAAAATATGGGTCTGAATTAAAAGGTCAGGTTAGAAAATACCTTCTGTGTGTATGATTATGATTGTCGCAGAGAAATAAGCAATTAATGTAATTGCAATTATAGAAGCCTGAAAAAAATTTGGGACTTCAACGGGATTTGAACCCATGACCTTTGCAGTGCCGGTGCAATGCTCTAACAACTGAGCTATGGGTTCAAATCCCGTTGAAGTCCCAAATTTTTTTCGGGCTTTTATAATTGCAATTACATAAATTGTTTATTTCTCCGCGACGATCATAATCACATAATCACATAATCACCAAATACTCAAGACCATAGAAAGTTACTAAAGCTGTGAAAACTATTAGTTAGTATTACTATTTACATTTTATTTCATGGACATAGTGTAAGCACTCTAATTAAACGTTTTAATTCATACTTAGAATTAGCTAAACAATACTAGAGTACAAGCACTAAAAGTGTGCAACATAAATACCACTAAATACTGCTAAATTAATCTAATTCTATTGTTCTCTATTGTGTAATCAACACTATTTACTGCTAAATAGTGCAAAGTGCTGCACACTTTTAGTGTTTGTACTCTATTACGCATTCCTCACGATTGTATAGTGAAATGAAACAAAATGAAATAATAATTCAAGTCAATAATCACTCTTTTTAATGCTGATGCAGTGTTGCTTGTATCACAATATTGTTGATGAAAGTGAGCAAAATGATTCATTGGAAAGAGAACATTGGACTATTAAACGGTGTAAAATCAACGTGTATGTTGCATTACACAATGTTCATCTATTTCACTAGATTAATTATTTTGCAGCCACTCGTCGTGTGATCGAGTTGAAGTTATATAATCTTATTTCACAAAGAAGTAAAAAGGTATACTTATCATCAGCCAGGATCCTGTACATTTCCAAAATCAAATCAAGACATCAAAGAGGCAATATCTGGCCGCACATTTTGAAAATAACCGATTTTTCCCCATAACTACAGAATTTGTCACTTGTGTCAACTACCATTGTGAAAAGTAACACCGCTGTTCAAATGTAGTGTGGATTTTAGGTAGGTACTTCATGTATGGTATATTATGTGGTCTCAAGTAAATATGTATGTGTAAATGAAACACTAGTTATGGTGCATGTACCAACCTAAATTCCACGTTACTTTTGATCAGCGGTGTAATATTTCACTGTGTTTAGTATTTTGTATACATTTTTGTAGATAAGCAAATGAAATTTTCTTTTAAAAACAAATTAAGATTATCCACTGAACCATTTGTCTGAGGTTACTGTCAATTTTTCATCTGCAATGCTTTTCTACTCTAATCTATTGGGAAATCACCATGCAAAAGGTAAGCAAGTTTACTCTAAAAGTGTACACAAATAAACCCGTAAAATACGTACACTTCTGATTATTTAAGATTATTATCTAATTAATTCTTCTGTTTTCTATTGAGTTTGAACTTTAACTGAAATATATTATCTTCTTTTTAGTCACCATATAAGACGAACAAATGATAAATGCAGAGAATGTCAGATGTTTTATAAGCTCCATCTGTTCAAAGGAACTTTCTTTAAACTTCACAAAGATAAGCATTATAATTCAGATATATGGTGATTAAAGCCAAATCATAGTGGTGTTTCATTATTCATGTATGTGAAATACACTTAAGCTTATGATGCACTACTATACTCTTAAATTAATCTTATATTTCTATTGTGTTTAATTATTTGACTACTAAAGTAATACGTTTTATAAAATGATTCAATATGTTATGAAAAGCATAACATCAGCTAATAAAACTGTTTGTGAATAAAAAATTGATTGGTGTGCACAAACAAAAATAATTGATGTCATGTGTTGTTATATCTATTTGTATATATTACTTTACAAAATTCTTTTAATTTTTTTATATATTTATGTCATTATATATGTCATATTACCTATAGAATAGACATATCCATACACACACACACACACACATGTATATATATGTCACACTTTTGAAAAATACTATCTAACTATCTATCTATATATATATATATATATATATATATATATATATATATATATATATATATATATATATATATATATATATATATATATATATATATATATATATATATATATATATATATATATATATATATATATACAGTCGTTTGCAAAAATTCTGACCGCATCAAAGTATATCGGGTGCATTGTGGGTAATGTTTATTTATGCCTTTCAGTGCTTTTATGCGCTCTTGGTACTATCAGAACCACCCATAATACTTCAATGATGCCTACTACATGTCATTGAATGAATTCTGAAAAAAATTGGAGCGTTTTGAGGCAGAATTACCTACATATCTATATACCTATATACTTATATACTTATATACTTGTACGGTCAGAATTTTTGCAAATGACTGTATATATATATATATATATATATATATATATATATATATATATATATATATATATATATATATATATATATATATATATATATATATATATATATATATATATATATATATATATATATATATATATACATATATATATATATATATATATATATATATATATATATATATATATATATATATATATATATATATATATATATATATATGAATTTTTAAATTACCTAATGTTGCAATTTTTTTTCTCCTTTTTTGCCAACATCACCTAATATGCCTGATATCAACATCATTTGCTGCAATATTTTGGATGCCAAATGATGTTGATATCAGGCATATTAGGTGATGTTGGCAAAAAAGGAGAAAAATATTGCAACATTAGGTAATTTAAACATTCAATATATATAGATAGTATTTTTCAAAAGTGTGACATATATATATACATGTGTGTGTGTGTATGGATATGTCTATTCTATAGGTAATATGACATATATAATGACATAAATATATAAAAAAATTAAAAGAATTTTGTAAAGTAATATATACAAATAGATATAACAACACATGACATCAATTAGCCGCGGCGGTTTTGGACCCCAGAGTAGGTCTCATTTAGAAATCTGTGAGATCAGTCCAGAAAAAAAACAGCTTGTGTTCTGTTTTACTGAGAAATTGGTTTTGCTTAAAGGATAACCTGTAAAAAGTAAATACTATTTTTTGTGAACTTTTTGAAAATTTGTTTCAATCGACCAATTTAAGAATCGAACTTTGAAATCTCTTAGTGACCGGGGAAGTTGCGGACTGCTGGTCAAAAACTATAAATTGAGACGGAATTTTTGTGAAGTCGAGAAATGTTCTTATTGAACCAAATATAAAATCAATTGAAGAGTATGGGTTCATGATTTTTGAAGCTACTATCCTCCATATATGGAGACACTTTGTGAGAAATGAAAATCAGTATTTGCCGGTTATATTATATATTAAATTCAAAGTAGGTTTACGTCATCAGCTCGCACAAAGGTGAAGTTGTTTACTATATTTACTTGCAGTACTGCAATTGCATTGTGTTTCGCTGTGTTTCCTGAACTGATTTTTTGAAAATTACAGCCGTCAAGATTTAGAGGGAGTGATAATAAAAAAGTTATTAAAATGCATTTTGTGATTATGATGTCTTTTAAATAAAGATGAAGACATTACAATTATGATAATATTTAGACTTTATTTTTTTAGATATAAACAAATGACTAATATTATGAATTTAAGGTTATTAAGTATTTTGATATAAATTATAAAATTGAGTTCAATATGGAATCTGTTTTATACAGCTGTTGCTTTAAAAATATAGCTTGAAGGAAAAATATATATAAAGATAAAAATCATCACTAAACATGTCGAAAGGAAAAGAAAATGCTCCTAAAAATTTCAAGTAAGTAGTGCAAAGTGTTCAAGACTCTTAGAGTTATACTATATATAGTCATAAAATATATGACAAATAATTATTGAATCTTGTCTGTCAATCATGAAAGTAGGAAACATTATTTTTTGTTTGTTGATTATGATGTACTTAAATATGTGAAAGTTTATTTAATGTTTGATTGACAGTAAATTTCTTACAAAAACAGTAACTTTTATAATTATTTAAATTCACTGATTCACCAATAAATTGTGATTTTATACAGTATAGAAAACATTATATAACAGTTATCATTAGTTGTAAGAGTACATTCAGAAAAAGCATGAAACATTAGTAACACTGTTGTACTATTTAATGCTAATTCTCGTTTTCTTTTGTTCAACTAATTATATAAAACTTTTGCACAATTTAGAAATTAGTGTTTCATGTTTTTACTGAATTCACTCCATTATACAATAACATTATTGTAAATTGTATTTATTCTTACACTCTGTCTTAAAAAGGACATATTTCTAATTTATGAAATTCAGAAATTTGAATTTTTTTATTACGTGTACTTATATGTGTGTTCATTTTCTGTAACCGAATGTGAACACTGAAGTTTGCGAACAACTTTTTTCTTGGCTTGGCAAGTTTTCCCCAATGAGAAGACACATGAACCGTCCTAGATTTTTATTTATAATGCTTTATGTCCTCGATAGCCATAATAGAGATGTTGTGAAGCATTTATAATTTAAAAGTAATTAATTTAGTAAAATGATCCATGTACATAGTAGATTAGTGAAACTGTATTTTTTGTAATGTCCCTCATGTTAAATAAGGGCGTTGAACTTTTAAAGGTGAAAAATAAGCCATCATCCCGGCTGTACCTTTAAAAGTTTACTGTATGTACTTTTGGGTTATTCACAACATCTCTATTATGACTAAATTTGATTAATGATGGTAATTGGACTGAGTGGAGTAAAATTCATTCTTTAATCATACGAGGGGAGTCCGCCTTGTTTATCACGAGTATGATTACAGACAGAATTGGGCAACACAAAGTTTGATTACCAATTAATCATAACTATTACAATTTCAGAGAAAAATGTGTGGGGTTTCTATTAAAAATGATAGCAAAAATCAAATAGTTGAAGAAATCCTCCATTTTTGAAAAAGATTGTAATAGTTATGATTAAGATAGATATAATGTGCTTGCCCTTTGTTTAATAATGTTTATATGTATCATAATTTGGTTTATAATATCATACAGTTGTTATACTTTACTGTTAAAAAGTTTGACGAAACGCATTCTATATTAATGAATCGTAGTATTAAAATAAGTTAATAATTAAATATTGCAGTTTCTCCTTTGATATTTTTTTGGTAAATGTGGAATTATAGAAAAAAAGAACATTTAAAAAGTTATATTGAAGTTGAATTTATATGTTGAAAGTGTGACTTAATGAATTTGAAAGAGAATTGCACGATTAAAATTATTTGATTGTTTAGTTGCTGATTTGATAATTATGATTTGCATTTAGTACTTATATTAATAATTAAAAATGAAGTGTAATGAATAACTATTGTGCAATGAATTAAAGACATCAATTTAGTAATGATTATAAGTAAACGTATAGTGATCAGATGTTTCTATTTCAATTTGTAATGTGATTTTTGATATAAAAGATGGAAATGTATACATACAATATGTGAAATATGAATAAAGAACATTGGCCTTTCAGAATGAAATGTTACTATTTCCTAGTTGACATAATTATATTCGAGGGAGGACAACACCTACATATTATATACTGTGGATTATAATTGGGTGTCATGTTAGCATAAGAACAAATGAACAATTAAATGAATCATAATTCTGTTATTTAAAGAGAACGAAGCAATTACTATAGTGAATCGTAGATATTACGAGGGATGTTGGTACGTAATATATTACTTTTTTTAGTCTTCTGAGAACGAAGCAATTACTATAGTGAATCGTTGATATTACGAGGGATGTTGGTACGTGATATACTACTTTTTTTAGTCTTCTGAGAACGAAGCAATTACTATAGTGAATCGTAGATATTACGAGGGATGTTGGTACGTAATATATTACTTTTTTTAGTCTTCTGAGAACGAAGCAATTACTATAGTGAATCGTAGATATTACGAGGGATGTTGGTACGTAATATATTACTTTTTTTAGTCTTCTGAGAACGAAGCAATTACTATAGTGAATCGTTGATATTACGAGGGATGTTGGTACGTGATATAGTACTTTTTTTAGTCTTCTGAGAACGAAGCAATTACTATAGTGAATCGTAGATATTACGAGGGATGTTGGTACGTGATATAGTACTTTTTTTAGTCTTCTGAGAACGAAGCAATTACTATAGTGAATCGTTGATATTACGAGGGATGTTGGTACGTGATATATTACTTTTTTTAGTCTTCTGAGAACGAAGCAATTACTATAGTGAATCGTTGATATTACGAGGGATGTTGGTACGTGATATATTACTTTTTTTAGTCTTCTGAGAACGAAGCAATTACTATAGTGAATCGTTGATATTACGAGGGATGTTGGTACGTGATATATTACTTTTTTTAGTCTTCTGAGAACGAGGCAATTACTATAGTGAATCGTTGATATTACGAGGGATGTTGGTACGTGATATATTACTTTTTTTAGTCTTCTGAGAACGAAGCAATTACTATAGTGAATCGTTGATATTACGAGGGATGTTGGTACGTGATATATTACTTTTTTTAGTCTTCTGAGAACGAGGCAATTACTAGTTAATCGTTGATATTACGAGGGATGTTGGTACGTGATATATTACTTTTTTAGTCTTCTGAGAACGAAGCAATTACTATAGTGAATCGTTGATATTACGAGGAATGTTGTCTTTTTTGATTCTTTAAAGAACGAAGGAAATACTAAATAAATTGTTGATGTTTCCATGGATATTTTCTTTTCTATTTAGATATGTTTTAGTGTGTATTTCGCAAATCTCATCCGTAACGACTTGAGTACTGTATTTGACGGATCGTCAAAATTCACCATCCGCAAGCACCCCGGGCCCCTGTCGATGTATGCCTTACAACCACATGGTACCCATTTCACGGATCGTCAAAATTCACCATCCGCAAGCACCCCAGGCCCCTGACGATGTATTCCTTACAACCACAGGGTACCCAAGATATTTGTTTTACCGATCGCACGGATTGCGTAATGAGATGCACAGGGTGTCCAATTTGAAAAGCAATTGAAGTAATTTATTGTCTGAATTAATTAATTATTAGTATGAATTGAATATAATGATATGCACACTTTGTGCATATTAATGTTGACCAAGGATAGCGCGATTTGCAAGTGGAGAATGACGGATTGTGACAAGCCGTGTATATTGGACATACTGGCAACATAAACAGCAACATCAATGCCCACATGCACAAACATCAACATCCTTATCAACGTAAACATCAACATCAATGGCCACTTGCACAACATCAACATCCTTATCAACATAAACATCAACATCAATGTCCACATGTACAATATCAACATCCTTAACAACATAAACATCAACATAAATGCCCACATGCACAACATCAACATCCTTATCAACAGAAACATCAACATCAATGGCCACATGCACAACATCAACATCCTTATCAACATAAACATCAACATCAATACCCACATGCACAACATCAACATCCTTATCAACATAAACATCAACATCAATGTCCACATGTACAATATCAACATCCTTAACAACATAAACATCAACATAAATGCCCACATGCACAACATCAACATCCTTATCAACAGAAACATCAACATCAATACCCACATCACACCCATCAACATCCTTATCAACGCAAACATCAACATCAATGCCCACATGCACAAACATTAACATCCTTATCAACATAAACATCAACATCAATGGCCACATGCACAACATCAACATCCTTATCAACATAAACATCAACATCAATGGCCACATGCACAACATCAACATCCTTATCAACATAAACATCAACATCAATACCCACATGCACAACATCAACATCCTTATCAACATAAACATCAACATCAATGGCCACATGCACAACATCAACATCCTTATCAACATAAACATCAACATCAATACCCACATGCACAACATCAACATCCTTATCAACATAAACATCAACATCAATGGCCACATGCACAACATCAACATCCTTATCAACATAAACATCAACATCAATACCCACATGCACAACATCAACATCCTTATCAACATAAACATCAACATCAATACCCACATGCACAACATCAACATCCTTATCAACATAAACATCAACATCAATACCCACATGCACAACATCAACATCCTTATCAACATAAACATCAACATCAATGACCACATGCACAACATCAACATCCTTATCAACATAAACATCAACATCAATGGCCACATGCACAACATCAACATCCTTATCAACATAAACATCAACATCAATACCCACATGCACAACATCAACATCCTTATCAACATAAACATCAACATCAATGGCCACATGCACAACATCAACATCCTTATCAACATAAACATAAACATCAATACCCACATGCACAACATCAACATCCTTATCAACATAAACATCAACATCAATACCCACATGCACAACATCAACATCCTTATCAACATAAACATCAACATCAATGGCCACATGCACAACATCAACATCCTTATCAACATAAACATCAACATCAATACCCACATGCACAACATCAACATCCTTATCAACATAAACATCAACATCAATACCCACATGCACAACATCAACATCCTTATCAACATAAACATCAACATCAATGGCCACATGCACAACATCAACATCCTTATCAACATAAACATCAACATCAATGGCCACATGCACAACATCAACATCCTTATCAACATAAACATCAACATCAATACCCACATGCACAACATCAACATCCTTATCAACATAAACATCAACATCAATGGCCACATGCACAACATCAACATCCTTATCAACATAAACATAAACATCAATACCCACATGCACAACATCAACATCCTTATCAACATAAACATCAACATCAATACCCACATGCACAACATCAACATCCTTATCAACATAAACATCAACATCAATGGCCACATGCACAACATCAACATCCTTATCAACATAAACATCAACATCAATACCCACATGCACAACATCAACATCCTTATCAACATAAACATCAACATCAATACCCACATGCACAACATCAACATCCTTATCAACATAAACATCAACATCAATGGCCACATGCACAACATCAACATCCTTATCAACATAAACATCAACATCAATGGCCACATGCACAACATCAACATCCTTATCAACATAAACATCAACATCAATGGCTACATGCACAACATCAACATCCTTATCAACATAAACATCAACATCAATGGCCACATGCACAACATCAACATCCTTATCAACATAAACATCAACATCAATACCCACATGCACAACATCAACATCCTTATCAACATAAACATCAACATCAATACCCACATGCACAACATCAACATCCTTATCAACATAAACATCAACATCAATGGCCACATGCACAACATCAACATCCTTATCAACATAAACATCAACATCAATGGCCACATGCACAACATCAACATCCTTATCAACATAAACATCAACATCAATACCCACATGCACAACATCAACATCCTTATCAACATAAACATCAACATCAATGGCCACATGCACAACATCAACATCCTTATCAACATAAACATCAACATCAATGGCCACATGCACAAACATCAACATCCTTATCAACGCAAACATCAATATCAATGACCACATGCACAACATCAAAATCCTTATCAACATAAACATCAACATCAATACACACATGCACAACATCAACATCCTTATCAACATAAACATCAACATCAATGGCCACATGCACAACATCAACATCCTTATCAACATAAACATCAACATCAATGGCCACATGCACAAACATCAACATCCTTATTAACGCAAACATCAATATCAATGACCACATGCACAACATCAACATCCTTATCAACATAAACAGCAACATCAATGCCCACATGCACAAACATCAACATCCTTATCAACGTAAACATCAACATCCATGGCCACATGCACAACATCAACATCCTTATCAACATAAACATCAACATCAATGGCCACATGCACAACATCAACATCCTTATCAACGTAAACATCAACATCAATGCCCACATGCACAACATCAACATCCTTATCAACATAAACATCAACATCAATGGCCACATGCACAACATCAACATCCTTATCAACATAAACATCAACATCAATGCCCACGTGCACAACATCAACATCCTTATCGACATAAACATCAACATCAATGCCCACATGCACAACATCAACATCCTTATCAACATAAACATCAACATCAATACCCACATGCACAACATCAACATCCTTATCGACATAAACATCAACATCAATACCCACATGCACAACATCAACATCCTTATCAACAGAAACAGCAACATCAATACCCACATGCACAACATCAACATCCTTATCAACGTAAACATCAACATCAATGGCCACATGCACAACATCAACATCCTTATCAACAGAAACATCAACATCAATACCCACATGCACAACATCAACATCCTTATCGACATAAACATCAACATCAATGCCCACATGCACAAACATCAATAACCTTATCAACGTAAACATCAATATCAATGACCACATGCACAACATCAACATCCTTATCAACATAAACAGCAAAATCAATGGCCACATGCACAAACATGAACATCTGTAAATACAAGCTTACCGTTTCTCGTACATAAATACTGACTGGCCTTTACTTGTGCTGGAGTGAGTGCCTTGTTATACATTTGGAAACAAGATAGCCGTCCTCTGAACGTGTAATCCACACCATGATTGTACTTGAGGCCTCCGATTTTTATCTGTATTCGTAAAAAAACCCAGGCGATTGTTATCATCATATTATTGTCAAAGTATTATCATTTTCTCCGACTGTCACAGTAACTGGTTTTAACAAAAAATTATTAAATATCATACCGCATACTGGTTGGCTAAGGCGTGTGCTTTATGAGAGCAATACAATAACTCAAGAATCGATGGATGACCCCCATTTTTTGTTTTGTAAATTGAAATAACTACTTCAAATATATCTTCGCTTAGATTTAAAGGAGCCGTCTCAACCACGATGCTTTGCGCGCCTCTATTATTGTTTACATGCTTGCAAAGCGAGCTTTCACCAACGTTGCTTTTTATCTTAAAGACAAATTGGAGTCAAAGTAACCTAAACATCGATAATCATGAATGAAGATAGTGTCAGTGAAGTAAATATTTCCAAAGAAATAATTGTGAATGCTTACGCGAAGACGTCAGACGAACTTTTAAAATGACTCGGACTCGGACTTATATAAAATACAAGTTATATATAAGAAGAATCCAATCAAAGCGCGGGTTGTAAGGCATCGACACTGTAAGTCGAAACCCACAATAACATTAGACTATGTCTTTTCATCGTGTGACGAGCATGTGTACATTTTGTCTGCGCATGCGTGTATTTTTATCATTTGCATAACTTTTTATGTCGAATGGAAGAATTTTACGCTAACATGGAACATTTGGTTGAAATCTCATCCTTCAAAATAATGTTGAAGTACCAAGATACTAAGAAATGAAATGCCTACCTTCCATTAGTGTGCTGTGGATAATTATTTCAATTGAACGCACTACAGATGGAAAAATATCATGCTTCAAAGTCAGTGTAAAGTAGCAAAAAGGACCAGAACTTGGTACTTTCGAGTAAATTTTTGGGCTCTAAATTTGAGTTATAAGGTAAATCTAAAAGTAGAAGTCATTACCAATACGATACGGCGTGGATTGGATTATATTAGGAAATTTTAAACATAATTGATCATCATATAATTCGCAATGAAAACCTCTACTTCAGCACTTTATCGTCCGAAATTCTCGCAGATTATTAATTCTATCTTTGACATCGCCCCCCCAGCAAATTTATTGAAAGATTGGCCTTTCTCATGTTTACTTTTGGAAAACTGAGCTATTTCGGTAGAAACTCGTGGTCCCTGGATATGATCTCGTGCAATGTTTACAACATGGTTTCGGCTTCGTGGCACTGTGACAAATTTGACTACATTTATCCACCTATATTTTATAACTATGAAACATTTATTCAGGATATAATTATCTATTGCAATATTATGGAATCCAAAGAGTTCAGCGTTATTTATACTTAGTTTTAGAGTAATAAATAGCTCAATGAAATTCGCATGTTTTCTGGAGTAGAAATATGCATGAAATCACGTCTCAAAATTGTTTGAGATCACATCACGGGACCATCACTTTCTACCTAAAAAGTTCAGTTTTGCAAAAAGTAAACATGGAAAAAGCCATATATTTAATAAATTTGCTGGGGGGCGCTGCCAAAAGCATAAAATTTCTAGAATGAAAAACGGGAATATCATATCGGACGCAAAAGTGCTGAAGTTGAAGTAAACATGGCGAATTATTTGACGATCGATTGTGTTTAATTAAATTTCCTAATATGATCCAATCCAAGCAGTATCGTGTTGGCAATGACTTCTACTGTTAGGTTTGTATTATATTTTAATGTTGCGCCCAAGCATTTACTCGAAAGTGCGAAGTTTTGATCCAACTTCTCACTTTAAACTGACTTTGATGCATGATATTTTTCCATCTGTAGCGCATTCGATTGAAATAATTATCCACAGCACATTAGTGGAAGGTAGACTCTTATGCCCTTTTTTTTTCGGTACAAGGACATTACTTTTAAGGATGAGATTGCAAACCAAATGTTCCATGTCAACGTCAAATCTTTACACTCGACATAGAAAGTTATGCAAATGAATTTTGAGTGTAAAAATACACGCATACGCAGACAAAATGTATACATGCTCGTGTGACGGCTCTATCGAAATGTTTCAGTCTTTTTAAAAATATCTCCTTTGATTTTAATTCTAGGTACATGAAGGCTTGAGTGTTTGTTTAAGAATGTAAAGCGATTCTATATATATATAAATATTTGTTGTGTTGAGAATTCCTTCGATGCTATGCATAGATCAGTAAGACAGAAATAACATGAATTCCTCAAGTAATCAACACAAAAGACTCACACGCCGTTTCCGATATAATTCTCTACTTTTTCGAAGTCTTTATCTTGGTTTAGTTATGCCAGAGACCCTACAAACGAACAAACACATTGTAGACGAAACGCTTATTTATAGTTTAAATGAAAATCATAGGAGATAGGTCAAGAAATATAACGATTCTCTTGCATAAAGGTTATTTGTGACTATTCCGGCTGCCGGTTTTGTAGACACTTAGAACAAATTACAGTCGCTCGTATAAAACTTGAAAAATATACATCTTAAAATCCCTGAATATGAAAAATAACTTCAGAAAACGAATAAATGATAAATTAGGAACAACGTTGATTTCAATTTTTGGTTGAAAATGTTAGGATGCTCAATATTCAAATGGAATTTTAAACTATATCATAGAAAGTGTATTTTCGATGGCAACGAAAATGGCCGACTCAACGTGCAATGCATCGTGGTTGAGACGGCTCCTTTAAAACCAAAACATATATTTTTCACATAGAAAAAAATGTATTTTCTACTTCGTTCATACCCTCCAAAATATCAAAAATCAGACATTTTGATAGTAACTCACGTACCCCGCCGTTTTCTCCAAAAAGGTACTAAGTGTCAAGTTTTGTGTGAAAATATTATTATAGTTCCAATAATTTTTCAGGGCCTTTTTATGATTGACATTTTTTTATTTACTTTCTTATGTACTTTTGAAACTACGACATATTAGAGTATACGCTGCTTGTGAAAAACGCCGGACTGATTGCCATATTTGGCTCCAATTTTCTTAGAAGGTGTTTGGCTTATATTATGTGTCTAATGTAATTTTATTAACTGGGAAAATCTCAGAAAATGGACATTTACTTTACTTTTTTAATTAGAGTATATACATATTTTACATGAGCTAGATAGATGATATATAAATAATTTATGTATTCATAATCTGTGAACGGCAACCAAAGCAACATAGCTTTCGATAAAGTTGCCGTAATTTTCATTTTTAGGCCACAAAACAGATTTTATAGGTAAATTTTCATTGGCCGACGAGTGGAATTTCACATTGAATTAACGAATAAACACGATATTGCACGAATCACGGATATCGTCTTTAAGAATGAATTCAATGAGGAATTCCCGAATAGGATAATGAATTTTCCTGTAATCCCATACCGAAATAGATTACTTGTTTTTTTTTGCAAAAGTTAATTTCATTACTCACTCCGACTGAAAAGTAATTTTGTAGCTCAGCGTACGCTTAGGGAATTAGAAAGTGAGTCAAACGTACTATCATTTCCATCAGCATCGTGGTGATAAAACAACTTGTTTTTCGATAATCAATTCAAGTCTTTTACGGAGCACATATTTATATATAAATCAAAAAAGAGTTCACAACTATTGCTACAAAAAGGAAATAATGACTTTACACGTGAGTTTCTGTCAATGGATCGGCGATATGCAACTACTAATGCAACGACGAAAGAAAAAAACAAACTGAACTGAAGTGCTGTTTTTTTGGCTGTTAAACTGCTAAAAAATCCTCTCGAAAGCTGATTATTGGCTAAAAATTATGCTTTAGTTATGTTATTTTCGAATCAGTGAAAACTCAGTATTCTTGGTTTTCACCTATCACGTGACCATATTGAAAGTCCTTATATTGTCGCTTAAACTGTAAACAATCACTGAATTCATTAAGCACATACTTTATTTAGCCGTGTTAGCGAATATGAGGTCAGAAGAAGGAATATTGGCAGAGTTTTAGTCAAGCTATTACTAAAGATTTTTAGAAAGAAATGTATGGCAGAAGCATTTCCGGTTGTGTTGATTATATCATTAACCAGATATTTTCTGCGATGCAAATAGCAACCTAGGCCAACTTAGCTTAAAGCCAGATGACCAATTTATGATTTGCTCAAATTTGTGCTTAAATGGACTAGTTGTGACCGAATACGAAGCCAGTGAATATGCGCATTGATTACAGTGAAATGTATGGCGCCGCCATGTACGTTGGTGTCCTTCTGAGCGACACCAACATGGCGGCCAAAAGCCGAACTTTGCAAAACCTCAAAAATTCCTTAAATTTCGGGCAAAAATGCCAGTAATTTTGCTTTCTAATGATAATTCTAAGGTTTTGAGCTCAACCAAACATCGATAAATACTAAACGGACACGAATCTGGCTTGATTTTTGACTACTAAAGATGCGTGACTAGAGTTGCGTGACACAATGTGTCTCGCTCATATTCCCATACCAAAACACAGCAAAAACACAGGATTTAGTACAAATGTTCGTTTAGGGGAGCTCTAAAGAGTATTACTGCCAGAAGTAAATATAACTAATATTTCCGAAATAAAAAAATTGAAGACGTCACGTGAAAACCAAGAATTGAAAAAAAAAAAACAGCTAACACATTACAAATTTATTTTAGTAAGGTTTTCGCTTCTAATGTCAATCAATCACGCTAAAGACGAGAAAAAATCTCAACCCAACTTTTAAAAACTTTTAAACTTTTAAAAAGGATGGAGAAAGACACTGACACTGCAATTAATATTTACAATACTACGAGTTTCTGAATCACCAACCATAAGCTAATATTTTTGTTCCAGTTTATATTTGTAAGTGTAAACTTTTGCTTGAAGTTTTAAAAATAATTTTTTAATACCTCTAATGAAATTGTCTAGCTGTTTAGTTTATGCTCCACGACTCTAGAAAAGTACTTTGATGTTTAAAAATGTTTTCTTTAAACTCTAAATCATCGTCATAACTGTAAATAACTTTGGCGACATTTTACCTTGAATTGGGTATTCAGCTCATGCTTTAATACATTTGCTTCCCTCATTAAAACGCCATCTTTGTAGAACTTTGTTTGACCCAAATGGTAGTCATATGTAAATCCTACATAAGTCCAATCGTTCTTAGATATAGGCTCCTCGATTTTAACCACAGATGCGTCGTTGGCATTGTTACGGGTAACTAAGCTAACATAGAAATAGGACGCGGTGTTCTTGATTTGTATGAAGATATGCATTCCCCAAGCAACGCCTCCAGTTTCATAATTCAGTATCGGACCATACTTTCCTTCGTTATACAACCAAGTGAACACAGACATGCTCAATCTATAAAGATAAATACACACGTGAGCAGCAAAAAATTATTAACCTCGGCTATTCAATTGATTAATTGAATAGAGATGATTGGTACCGGTGGTCTAGTGGTTAGTGGATCGGATTGTGGGTCTACATGTCTGGGTTCGATTGCGTTATGTCATTGGGAAAAAACTCTTTATGTCCCTCGTCTTCTCGGACAAAGACGTAAAGCCTAAACGTCTGTCTGCTTCCATTGATCTAGTCCTAAGGTGGGCGTAAATAGAAAGGCCCGGGCAAACAGCTTCAACATTTGCTTCAACATCCGTTCGATTTTGTTGAATGGCAATGTTGAAGCCGTTTGCTACCCCTTTCAACTTGTTGAATCAATGTTGAATTGATTTTGAAAACGTTTAAAGGCCCAATTAACAATATCGAACGGAAGTTGAAGCATATGTTTACCCAGGGCCGTTTTTTCGGGCCTTAAACGATCATGTTTTATTGCAAAGAGTAAATTACATAAATGAAGTAGCAAGGTAGCGTCTAACAAATCGTGAACATTGGCTGTTGTTCTCAAATAATTCACTAAATTTAATTTATCAGCTTATATAATTTTATTTAATTGTGTCAATGATAATTGATATGCTGGGTAGATAAATATAAATAAATACAATATGTTGCCTTAAACGAATTGAACGCACTCAGATTAAAAAAAGAGAGCGTCCAAATAACGGAAAGTCGTGTTTCGAATCCCATCTGGACTCGATTTTTTAATATGAGTACGTTCGTTTACTACATAGCTATAATATTGTTACCTGATGTCAGTCTTGGCATCTGGTGGTATTTCAATGTATGCAGATGGACTACCTGGAAAGTAGTATGACCCATCTGGTTGACCATCCGGCCCTTGAGCCAAGGTCACACCAACAGCCGTCGTGGATAGATTGTTCTTACTCATTTCTCTTGTACCGTAGTCTTTATTAAGAGGAAGAAACACCACTGGCTCAGGGAAGTCTAGAGGTATAAGTATGTAAACAAAAGTTAAAATATTGATTTATTATTATTAAACTGAATAACAAGGCAGATTTACCTTCGTTGGCAAAAACTTGGTATGATGAAAATATCTGAAAAAAAAAAACACTTAAAAATCAAATACAATTGAAAAACCATTTATTTCATTACAATTCCAGAACAAGAGCTAATATGAGCTCGAATGAAACTGATAAAATAACGATAACGATATTATTATTACTCCGCAATGTGGGCCTTCAAGAAAACAGGTATGCAAAATTTCTGATAAATACCATTGTTGGTTGATTGATGTATACGACTTTTTCTGTTTGATTTTAACATAAACTGCTTTTAAATGTTTTTTTTTTATGTTAAACAGTTTGAAATATATTGCTCCATATATTGTTTGATGTAATTTTTGCATGAGTGCCAAGTTTGACAGAATTTACTCAAATACGGAATTTTATTTGAGTATCAGCTCAAAAAGCTGTAATCAAGTCGACGCTTGAACAGTGTATTACATGTATACTCTAGTTCTAACTCAACATGATTTTTGTGATATTTGTTTTCGTGTCTACCTTGATGCACACTTACGGAAATTTGGACAGTCGAAGAGTCATTAGGGTGTTTTCTTGGCAAAATTATTGAATCGCAAAGAAGACACAACCACATCAGCTAAGCTGCGTATGTAAATCATCGTGTATAAATAAATGCTTTTATTATTATTATTATCATCATCATCATCATCATTATTATTATTATTATTATTATTATTATTATTATTATTATTATTATCATTATTATTATTATTATTATTATTATTATTATTATTATTATTATTATTATTATTATTATTATTATTATTATTATTATTATTATTATTTATTATTTTTATTGAATCACAGGATAAGATTATTATTATAAGATTATTATTATTATAATAATAATAAGACTTTGAACAGGGGTGCGAACAGATCCCCCGACGCCCGTCTTGACATCCACGCCAAAGGTTTCTGGGAGCGACAGAGGTCTGTATACTTTGATGTCCGAGTATGCCACCCTTATGCAGACTCCTACCGTGAGCAGACACCTGAACAAGTCTACAGGCAGCATGAGAATGAGAAGAAACGCAAATATGCCAACAGGGTCATGGAGGTGGAGCAAGGAACTTTTACGCCTTTAGTGTTCAGTACAACAGGTGGAATGGGCACTGAGTGCAAGACTTACCATAAACGCTTAGCTGAATTATTATCGATTAAGAAGGGAGAGAACTATGCTAATACGATGTCATGGGTTAGGGCCAAAGTTTCCTTTGCACTTATACGTTCTGCTCTGCTATGCCTTAGAGGATCAAGGTCTATAAGAAGAACAGTTGATACAACAAATTTAGACATCTCCCTCCATAACGCTATTGCCCGAATAAGCTAGACTTTTATTTATTTTTCTATTATTATTATTATTATTATTATTATTATTATTATTATTATTATTATTATTATTATTATTATTATTATTATTATTATTATTATTATTATTATTATTATTATTATTATTATTATTATTATTATTATTATTATTATTATTAAAAAATCGTGAAATATTCAAACTGTGTATACTTCTAGACAAACTGCAATATATATTAGCAAATATTTTAAGTATATATTATTATTATTTTTAATTTCCATGAGATATTATTGTCTGGTTTTAACAGGTCTATGGCATATTTTAATTGCTAGTCCGTGTGGATCGGAATGAAATGCCTGTCAAGCTGCTGAGGTGATTGTAATCTAATCAAACATCAAAGCTTGTTATTTACAACTATTTATGGAAAATATTGCAACACAGATATTGTTAAATATATAGAGAACTTAAATACCGTGAAATATTTTGAGATATTAGCAGGATTACTTTAAAAGATTATTTCGATTGAGAAGGCCTTAATATGCAACTTTGATAATTTCCAGGAGCGCAAAGCATCAGGGTCGACAGTGGGGATTTAAATTCACAATAGTCTTCATAATGACACCAATGCTGTTGAAACGCCGATCAAATCTATAAATATTTTCGTTGTCAATTTTATTACTAAAAAAGTTCATCGAAAAAACTGTTAAAATCGATGTGTCAAAAATACACAAAACTTAATTTGTTCTTGCAGAATTTTTTTTCTAATGTAAGTTGCAAAACCTATTTGAGATAAAACTAAAACAAAACGTATATTAGGTATATTTAATTATCAAACTAATTTAAAAATACAATCTTACAATCTTAAATTCATTAAACATTCTTGATAGCGACACCAGGTAGGTAAAGTCGAAACGTGGAATAAATATATAAACCTTGTCGTCGTCAATTTTATTACAAAAAAACGTTATCAAATTTATCGAAAAAACTGGATGTCTTCAAAAATACCCAAAACTTTGTTCTTGCTGATTCTTCTTTTTTAATGTAAGTTGTCAAACTTATTTGAGATAAAACTAGAAGAAAAATAACGGATTTTAGATCAATATAGACGTTAATATTAAATGACAGGTGACAAGTTTCAATTCAGTCAACCTTTGTCTCCCGCATGGAAATCTTTTAAGATTAAAATTAAAATTAAAATTAAAATTTGTATATATACGTTACAAGTGATTTTTTAGGGAAATCAATAATATAGTTTAACTAGTTTTTCTTTTCAATATTGATCGGATTTTAAATTTTTACAAGGTTCAATAAAAGCAAAAAATATAAAACACAATTAACTTGAACGATTGAGTTATTGGTTGTTTTATTTTGTTGACGAACATGTCGTGCAGTTTTTGGGAACTGATTTAAAAAAAAAAAAAAAAAAAAAATTAGTATTATTATTATTGAAATTAGTATCCAACAACTTATGGTCTATCACAAATCGCGCGCTCTCATTGGCTACTCAACCATGGGCTATTGGGTGATAGCCCATGGTTGGGGAAAGCGCCGGTTTTGTAAACTATTGAAAAAGTTTCTTGATTCTTCTATTTCTTCAAAAACGGCTTAGTACTGAATATAATGCTTTTCTTTGAATCGTAAATTACAAATACGAGCAAGAAAATGACAAAAAAGCACATAATTTTGATGTTTTGTGAATGAATTTTGACTTGAAGAGCGCGCGCTACTGACGCCATCAGGCGATTCTTCAGTTTGATCGATTGAGAAAGCCAGATTTTTAAACTTTCAGCTTAGAACTTTTCTTAATTCCTCCGTCGTTCTAAAATGTATAGTAGTTTTAATACTAAAAGCATGCTATTTTCAGCCGTTAAAATTAAAATATTGAGGGAGAAAATGGCAAAAACAGTGGAGAATTTCGATATGTTTTGAATACATTTTGCCGTCACACGTCATTGAGCGCGCGCTCGGTATTTTCTGTCATTTTGTCTAAATAAAACGATTGAAATGTTATTTTTCTTTCAAAATATGGCAAAGTTTGACCTATAAGTTGTTGGATACTAAAACAATTAGACCTCTCGCCCTCATGGGCCACGGACCAATAGCCCACTTGGCCTCGAAGACTCGGCCTCGTGGGCTATTGACCCGTAGCCCATTCGGGCTTCGGGTCTAATTGTTAAATATCCCGTTTTTATTACGATATTATAACTATTATAAAAAGTTTTCTTTAAAAAATAAAGTAGTTTTTATCCAGATAAAAATAACATAATGATATTACTAAAAATATTACTAAATAGTTCTTGAAATAAATAGTTATTGAAAACGCAACTTTATAAGAAATATCTAAGACAAATAGTTCTTGAAAACGCAACTTTATAAGAAATATCTAAAATGAATAGTTATTGAAAACGCAACTTTATAAGGAATATCTTAAATAAATAGTTTTTGAAATAAATAGTTCTTGAAAAAGCAAGTTTTTTTGAAGGAATAGCATAATGGAGAGTCCTCAAAAACATATTTCGCATCTGTAATTAAGGAAAGAAAGAATGCCAACAAGAGTTTGTTTGTGAGCTAAATTAAGGGCTGCCGCTACTGAGAATATAATGATCAAGGAGGAAAGCAGCGATACATTTCCTATATTCCTCTGTGAGTCTTGTAAGCGTAACGTCGACATGGTCAGACGGATTTGACAAGGAGCACCAGGGATCTTGCTCAATATAATGGACTTCTCATTCAGATAACGACCGTGGTTGTGTGTGATTTGGAGTCAATAATTTTGTATAAACTGCTGTGTTTTCTCTGGGTACATCTGTTTGATCAAGGTGGTCAATTAAATTAAGGATTTTTAAACAAAACAAGATAAGCTGCATTTAAGTATCAAATTCCCCATTAGATTCCCTTGAAAATGTAGGTTCTGTAGGTTGCGTTTATTATTACGTTTTCATGTTTCCCAGGTTTTGTTTGGCTTCTAAGTTGGTGCGTTTTAGAGGATATTTACCTGAAGTAAGCTAATCATCAAGTTTAGTTGTACACTAGAAATCTTCACCGAAGCCATAACATCAGACAACACCTTGTGAAGATGATGATAAATCTTGAAAGACCTCAATTCAAATAAAAACGTTTCAAAGTGGAAATCTTTGGCCTTAAAAAAGCTAGTCTCTTAACATTTAAGTTTTGTTGCTACAGGTGATGAGTTACTCTAAGGGTATATTATTATGTTAATTCATTTTATGTTATAAATATTTTATGCTCATTACGGGTCAGTCAACGGGGTTTTTCTCTTTATTGTATTTACCCTTAAGATTTAGTACATACGGCGTTTTATCATACCCGTATTTTGCTCGGCGCGCACTCTTAAGAAAACCTTCGGAAAAAGTCACGTGATGGGGTCCGTACGGCTTTTTTCACCTGGTCCGTACAAACACTTATAATATATTTTCCCGTACGGCCCTCCCACTCAGTCAATAAGTACTTAGTATGTGTCAACCTCCTTAGAACGAGCAGTACATAATCATTTGTATTATACCTACATATCTATATACCTATCTATGTAAGAGAATTTTAATACAAAATTAATTTGAATATACAGTCAATATCATTAACGTTACTATACAACAAGGCACTTGTTATTCTTTGTTTATTTTTTTAAAAGTTAATTAGCTTGACTGTATGTAAACTGTGTGTTTTATGTATGACTGTATGTTTCGATAACGAAACAACGAAAGTATGTCAAATTTTCAGGAAGAATATCATTAGAGAACCTATGCAAAATACTCTGTAAAATCGGATTGGTTATTTAAACCAATTAAAATTAAATGGTAGCAACCATTGAAAATAGGCTATATCTACCATAAGGAAAACAGCTTAAATTTCAACTAAATAAGAATTAGTAGATTGTAACATTCTTTTTGGTTGAAATAATAATCAATTATGTCTTTTGTTGAATTATCAATTGGTTAAGTTTTCAACCAATTTCAACCAATTATCAATTGTTAGAGTTTTCAATCATTATACGTGAATATAGCCATTTTTGATGACTTCTTTGACCAAACTGAAATGTTGAATAAACACTACTTACTTTGGATGGTGGAATTCATTATTTAAGGTGTTGTAGGGTGACGGAATTAATTATTATAGGCGTTGGTATTAATTAAAGATAGCGGAGTCAAAAGCAATAGGAGAGGGGAGGTGTATATGCATATGACTTAAAACTAATAACAATATTTAATCACTTCTAATGTACTATTTTAATATGTACTATTCTATTATCAAATGCGCACATTCGGATTAGATGTTTAAACTTATTCATCAATAGCTACCAGGTCGTTGCCAGGTCGATTCCCTAATCATTATCACCTATTGAAATTTACTTTATCAATGGCCAACAAAAATATTGCTTTTGCTTCCTGCAGAAGCTCTCGTTCATTGAAAGGTTTCAGTCTATTACAATTTGGCATATCAGTCATTTTCTCCCTTCTAAATCTATCACCGCTGTACTTTTTGAGAAAAGGCGCACTAGGAGCTTACGTCAAATAAAACAATTTGCAAAAATGATCACCATTAAATGAGTAGAAAATAAATAAGCCTTTGTCTGTAAGAAAGTACTGTTTATCGTTTCTCTTCTGAAAGCTATAAAAGTAAAATAACGGCCAAATAGGCGACTTTAGTATCGCCCTTGTAAAACTTTGCGAAACAAAATTCAAAATTCAATTAGTTAACAATTACACAGCTCTTGAAATAGTTAAAGCTAGTATATAACTTACGTTTTCAAAAGAGCACTAAAGGGTAATATATGACTATGTTTTTGTTGGACAGATATCAACTTGACCATGGTTAAAAATTTGACAAAAACACTGAAAAACTGCATCAAATCAAAGAAATAAAAACTCAATGAGGACATAGTGACATTTATTATGATTTTTTATTTACGGAGAAGTGTTTTCCATTCAGGGTTTATCCAGAAATGAGCTTTTATCACAGTTTTTAGACAAAAAATCATCGTGTTGATAAAAAACGTTCCCTCAACTTTGCACGTGGTGTATATCCTCCAATCAGCGCGCAAGATTTCACACAACTGCTTTTTCAAATTTGAAAAAGCTTGGCATCATTTTCATGGGTTTGTCCTCTTATCGAACATGGTTTTCAATCAGCGTGCGAGAAATTTTATAGTTGTGGTAAAAAAAAATCGAAGTTTCTTTTCTGGTCTATACTCTTACCGAACATAGAAATGACGCAAGAAAATTGTCAAAACTCAAGTGGAACCACGAGCGCCGCGAGTTGTTTCACTGCAAAGTTTTGTCAATTTTTGCGATTTGTTAAATCGCTTAATGATAGAAAATACATTTGAATAACCAATTTTTGTTATGGTAGATTTAACCTATTTTCATTGGTCGTAACCATTTAAATTGGTCAAAATAACCAATCCGATTTTACAGAGTATTTTGCATAGAATGTGTAATGGTATAATTTAGTATATTGTCGTTGTTTCGTTATCTAAAGTTTACATACAGTCAATGTGTAGTAACTTTGTCCATCGAAAAGGAATGTCACGTGATGCACATCAGTTTGTTCTAAATAATCGATAAAATTATTGTTCACCATTATTCATAATACAGTTGAAAATTGAAATGTCAACTGCTAAAAATACTAATCACAGAATCACGTATCACGTATCACTTGTTGTAGTGTTTATTATCTATAGAGTGGACAACTTGAATGATATTGACTGTATATTCAATATATTGTTCAGTTACAAATTTAGTATAAAATTATCCGTACATAGATAGGTATATAGATAAGTAAGTATAATATCATAATCATTGTCCGTCTTAGTAGGTTGAATTGACAAGTTGGCATATACCCCGCATGTACTAAATCTTTAATTTTTAATTAATACAATAAAGAAAAAACGCGTTAATTTACCCGCAATAAGCATAAAATATTTATAACTTCAAATAATTAATTGGAAAAATGAAATAATATACCCTTAGAGTGACTCTTCACCTGAACAAGAACTTTTAAGTTAAAAGTGCTAGGAGAGTAGCTTTTTAAACACCGTGTATTTTCGATCTGACGCTTTTTTAATTGGTATTGAAGTTTTCAATATTTATCATCATCCTTACAAGGTGTTGTCGGATGTTATGGCTAGTGTACAACTAAATATGATGTTCAGCTTACTTCAGGTAAATATCCTCTAAAACGCACCAACTTTGATGCCAAACAATGCCGGCTAAAAATGAAAACATAATAATAAATGCATCCTTCAGAAACTTTATTTTTAAGGGAAAATATAATAAAATGAACAAATGCGAACTTTGACAGTTCAGGGCGACGCGCAGTATAACCACTTTTAATAAATTCGCATACTGCTATGCACGGACTTAATGCTGCGAAACGAGTTTTTAAACGCCTTATTCGGTAAAATCAGACAACTTCACATGCATCAAATGTGTCTGTTTAAAGTAAAAAATCCCGTGCATACAAGTATGCGAATACATGCATGTTTTGTTTTGGTAGCCCTTTAAACAAAACTGGCCCCCACTCTCTTTGGCTGCAAAAACAATATGATCCCCCATACTGCTATCAAATTCAATTCATGCCCCCCCCCCCTTCCAAAAAAAATGAAGTCTTATGATGTCGGTTGATGTCGTTGCCATTAGTGCCACGGTTGCCGTTCTTTAATTTGTTATTTTTGGACTTAAATATAAAGCGGTTGGCTATAAATTCAAGCAATAGGAAAGATAGTAATAGGATAAATAAAATGAACGGTCCATTACATATGTGTATTTATTTGGTTCTTTTTATACTATATATAGTTTGCATATACTGAAATAGTATATAAAAAACACAAAGTTGTAATTTGTAAACCGTTTATTTCATGTACGTTTCGCCAAAAAATAAAAATAGCTCATCCTAAAAACCTGTCAGTTTGGGCAAAAAAACAACAACATAAAAGTCATTCAAATTTGACGCTTTCTTTCGATAAAATATCTGTTTCTTGTCTATTAAATCGCTTTTATTAAGTTAGAAAGTCTACTTTTTGCACTGAAAAACATCCATTTTTAATTAATCCTTAATTAATCGCACTACCTACATCGTGGATTGATGATGCCGCTGGAGCAGGTACCGAATGAATTAATGTATTCAAATTTTAACTTTTTTTTTCTTTTAATTAATAATTCGATTACATAAAAGAAAATACATTAAAACAATCTTAATTATACTTTAACTTTGAATGCTAAAATATTAAAGTAATCTTACATGTAAATTACAATCATAATCTGTTAGTTATGTAATCATATCAAATGGCTATACTTTCCAAATACGTTGCCATCAAATGCGATTAAATACTACGTTTATGTTTTTTTTTTTGCTTGTTTTGAATACTGTTTATTGCTACAACCTTTTCATATCATTGATCAATTAGATTTATCTAGATTCACAAGAGTCATCGAATGTAACAATCCCGCCAATTTGGCTGGAAATGGCCGATTCATAGAAAAATTTGGTGGATTTTTTTTAATCGATATTAAATTTACCTAGAAAAAAATTAACAAGACTCTCTGTGAGCGATTACTCGGGCTACTGAACAGAAGGGATTCTGAGGGATTGAAATTCATAATGTATCATAAATAGATCATACACAATACATATACAGCGGTACCTCTATTAAGCGGTCACCCATTAAGCGGTCACCCTCTATTAGGCGGTCACAATAAAAAGTCCCAAATCTATTATTGTATCCAAGGAGATGACAAGTTTTTTTGTGTTTTGATGCATTGGTTGGTATTTTTAAACGGCATTAAAAATGTTTCATAAATTCACATATTTACACAAAGCTGTCCTGAGACACTAATAGGAAAATGTGAAGAAGAACGAAATTGCTGATTAATGTTAACAAAATGTTTAAAATGTGCACAAATTAAAAATAAACAAATAATCATTTATGACTAATTTTAGGTTATTTTAAATGAAAAAAGCCCTTACCCCAAATTTCATAATGTTTTTATTGAGAAAATGAAAACTAATTTACCTTTTGAGAAACAAACGTCACGAAAATAAAGATGGACAGTTGTTGAGGCATTTGTGCGGTTTTTTTTTTGGGCTGTATGAATGTCTTCGACATATATTTCTATGTACCGGGATGCCTGTGTTACAAAGTGTTGACATTTCACCCCGTCCCCTCCCCCAAAGCGTCGCTACAAATTCTCAGATTTGAGTATGCGATATAGAGTTCGAAAACTTGAAAGCTTCGAAAACTTTAAGTTGTTCTTAAATATTAAACGTCAGAACAAGAAAGATAGATAGTTACTAAAGCAATTTGTGTAATTTTTGAGGCATTTTGGGCTGTTGAGAGTGGTTTTCAGACACGCCGATTTGAATGTTTTCATGCCGTGTTGACGGTGTTCGCTTTGTAGGTTTCGTGAAGGAAGTCACGTTCTCTGACATTATGAAAAACAAAAATAGCCCATTAATCAATATAAACTCAAGATTTCTGTTTGGAAGTGCTTGATAATATGCCGTAGCGAATGCAATTCTGCTGGCACATCTTCTGTTTTGTGCTAGAAAGGACTTCGCTAACGGCGGCTAAGATATCCTCGTCTTTGTAAAAAAGAAAATAGCAAGCTATATTTTGGGTGTCAAG
Source organism: Metridium senile (assembly GCA_949775045.1). Classification (NCBI taxonomy): domain Eukaryota; kingdom Metazoa; phylum Cnidaria; class Anthozoa; order Actiniaria; family Metridiidae; genus Metridium; species Metridium senile. Next base: position 11,085,243 of record OX459107.1, read on the forward strand.
CCTGTAGAGAAACAATAGGGAATGTCTTGCCGATATAGCCATTACTTTCTGGGGGATCAGAGTTAAACGAGTAAACGCGAGTCGATATTCGATCGAACAATTAATTCGTCATTTTCACAATGACTCGTCATCACATGTTATCCAAAATAATGACAACGCCAATCATCGATCGTCAGTCTCGTCAATGACATCACACACAAATGAAAACAAGTTTTCATTTCAATCAATATTTATTCGTTCGTATGAGCAATCGGTTAGCGATCGTTGCTCATGCGCTGTCATGTACTACTAGGAACGCCTGGGACCCTCCAATTTGAGGACCAAGACGACAACGACGACGAAGAACCGTTTGCATTTTTAGACTCGAGCTACCACAGGTAGCCCGAGTAATCAGGAAGTTGAAAACATTTTTTAATCTCTTCGCAACTAGAATTCCAAGCTAATTGGAGAATGGCAACATAGGAAGAACGTATATACGTAGTTTATAATATGTCTGTAAAATACAAGTTAATCAGCCAGCCAAAAAAATACTTGTAAAAAAGTTTTTTTTAGTGCAAATATAAAACTTTCTAACTTAATAAAAACGATTTTATAGATAAGAAACACATATTTTATGGAAGTTAAGCGTCAAATTTGAATAATTTTCGTGTTTTTTTGGTCAAACGGACAAAGTTTTAGACGGCTGATTTCATGTCTCGAGACCGCGAAATCGATTTTCTCGAATAATTTGAAAAATCCTTTCAATTTTGAAAAACCGATCAAAGAACCTTTTAAAACAAATAAGGGTAAGTTGATGTTTCAGCTGTGGCCGGATTTCGGCGATTTTGTCTGGTTTTTAGCGCTGACTGGCTCTTAAGTGTTTTTTGTAAGATTGTGCACTAGCTTTCAAGTATGCGGCGTTGGTGAAAATTATCGATTGTATAATTCAAAGGGCAACATCTTACTCGATGTTGTGTCTAGTAAGGTTTTGATGTTATATTTGTGATTTATTTTTCGGATTTTATATCGCGTTACAGTTTGCATATTTTAATCCTAAAAAGATATCTTTGATGTCGTCTTATTCGGCGTGCTACAAGGGTTTGTCCATGGACCCTTTCTTTATCTATTATCTATTATTGGGTTTCATTTGTGATTTCTTTTTTTCAGATATTTTCATCATACCAAGTTTTTGCCGACGAAGGTAAATCTGCCTTGTTATATCTTATCAAATTAATAAATTAATATTCTAACTTTTGTTTTAATACACGTATACTTCTAGATTTCCCTGAGCCAGTGGTGTTTCTTCCTCTTAATAAAGGCTACGGTACAAGAGAATTGAGTAAGAACAATCTATCAACGACGGCGGTTGGTGTGACCTTGTCTCAAGGGCCGGATGGTCAACCAGATGGGTCATACTACTTTCCAGGTAGTCCATCCGCATATATTGAAATACCATCAGATGCCAAGACTGACATCAGGTAACAATAATACTATATGGAATAATTTAATTAATATATAAATATATAAATAATTGCCAGATAAACGAACGGACTCAGATTTTTCAAAATGAGATGTGATTCGAAACACGACCTATCGTTATCTAGGCGGATGCTCTCTTTTTTAATGTCAAATATTTGGAAGTAGGCGTTTATGGACAAAATAACAGTTTTTGGCGATATTTTTACTTGTGGAATGAGAAAATATTAGAATTACAATCTGCTTTGTTTCAAGAAATCGAAAGTTGGTTAAAATCAATGTCTACTTTAAAGACAAATCATGCCAGACAGTTTTGGACAAAAAATGTTAATTTCACATAAGGCATGAGGATATCGTGCTTATTGAGAATTCCTGGAAAGAAGTCCCTCTTGTATTATTTTTTACTTCAAGAAGAAGAAACTTTTCCAGTTATAAAAATGAACCTCTTCCATATTACAAAAAAAAGATCAAAAATCATAAATATGTAACTGCTATGTAAGTAAGAAGCTAGTTTACTTGAGTTAAAATGAACTAGGTTAATTATAAAATGTATTAAGACTATGCTTAATTAATACACGTACAAGGGTAAAATGTATGTTATATGTATTTTTATATTTCTTAAAATAAATTTCTTAATACATTTCACCCTGGTCCGATGTAATAAGACATGTTTTAATACATTTTACCATGATCCGATGTATTAAGAAGTTACTTAATAAATGTTACCCCCATCCCCCCCCCCCCCCCCCCTCCCTCAATAGTGACACAGACATTTCTGTGGAAGTGAGTCTACAAGAAAAAAAAACTATAAGGAGAGCAAATACCAAGAACATGTTTGTTTGTCCTGTACTTTATCTTATTTCTCTTTTGGTATGAAAATATTCATATAATATGTTGAAACCTTGAAGATTGTTCAAAATGAGAACTGTAAGAATACATATAAATAGTTATTAAATACTTGGAGCCAATTTCTAAAAGAGACCTAGCACACCCTTTACATATTTCGTCTGACACCATAAAATGAAAGTTGGGTACCTTGGCAATAAGATACCTTTTTCAAAGTACCATTATGTTTCCTAAAAATAATGCACCCAGAGAGCTTTACTGAATATCATAGTAGTATATTTCCACTTCCTACAATACACATGAATACACAATGTGATAAAAGGCTCGCTGTCCACGGTAGTGGACAGCGGTATATCCATGTGTACCGTAGTTTGCCACGTCATGTCGGGGGCTGGGTGGGTGGGTAGTCTCGAAGTGCTCTTTCCGTGGTTTGGACGAGAGTGAACAAAGCGGGCGGTTCCCGGTAATATATACAACGCAGGGGATTGTGGGATACTCATTGTTATGTAAATTTCACGCTTTATTTCCAGTAGTGAAAATAGTTGTATATTTCCACGTATTTAATACTATTATATTATTACTATACTATTTATATTTCCATACACAATGAGATATGGGAAGGACGGAACGGCTCGCCCAGTCCCCACACTGGGCTGTTAAAGGCCCTGCGCTCGCAACAAAATCACGTCAAGTCGTGCATTAGGGGTTTTACTCTCCCATTCTACATCCGATCCTATGGCTTGGGGTTGAAGGCGGGGGCTACGATTTCTTCCCCAACCCCAAGTGGTCGCCTCTCCGTGCTCACCCATTTGATTGTTCTCGGTTCTTGTGAGGTCGGGTCCAGCTTTTGGCGTTCCTTGTACGAGTTTTTCTTTTTGGCAATAAAGGTAGGACTAGTATTAATATCTTGGTGTTGTGTTTCTGTTTCTGTTTCACGGACGTTGCGGCCACCGACAGGCGAGAAGAAAATGGCAGCCCGACCCAGTAAAACCGGGAGGAGAGTTGTACACCTGTTTCAAGCCGCCCCCTCCCCCGACCGTCCAGTGCCGCTTGCTGGTTGCCTTTCCTTAATTGGTGAACTTGTTGCCCGGGCTAGGAGAACAAATCGAGTGTTCCGTGAGTCAAAATTGCCCTGTGATTGCGCGTTTTAGTAACCATAAGAACAATGACTATTATTCAGCGTGTATCGTTAATTAATTGCGAGGTTTTGATCCCCTGTGGGAAAAGAAAGCTTAGATTCTATGAACGCAATTAGCCTGTGAACTTGGTTGGAAAGCTATCTATTGAAACCGTTTAATTGCAAAACAAGTGATGTAATTTGCAGCGCATCCTAGCGTGTCGGTGCGCTTGGAAATGATAATAATAATGAAAGAGAGAGAGAAAATAAACAAATATACACTTTGTCTTGCTAGACTACGTAAAATTATATTTGCTGGCCTCGCCTGGGCCGTATTCCACAAGTCAGTCTCTCCTGGTCTTTAAGATTTTCTGGCCTCGCCTGGGCCGTATTCCACAAGTTGGTCTCTCCTGGACTGTTAAATTTCTTGCCTCGCCTGGACCTATATAATAATACCTGGATTTATATTCGGTTGAGCTCTTTCCGTGGTTTGGACGGGAGTGAACAAAGCGGGCGGTTCCCGGTAATATATACAACGCAGGGGATTGTGGGATACTCATTGTTATGTAAATTTCAAGCTTTATTTCCAAAAGTGAAAATAGTATAATTTCGTATATCAATGTCAAACTTTGACAGAATGTCTGTTATGAAAGTAGTTTTTGCATCGTAAGTAGAAACCGCCGATACAATGTTTCCATAGTAACCGCTGCTAGGGAAAATTGAAATATCGAGCTAAAATGTTATTTTTTGGAAAAAATATCAGTGCGATTTTTACTAGATTATATGACTTTAAAAACATTGATGTTTTATTTATTTCTATATATCTACACATCATATCAATTATCATTGACATTAAATAGAAGCTGATCAATTGAATTTAGAAAGTGAATTCTTTGAAAATAATATCCAATGTGCACGATGTTCAAGATTTGTTAGAAGTGGTGATATCTGCTACTGCAATCATGAGTGTCGTTAGCAAGTGAAATATCTCCGAGAACCAGACCGTAGTACCGGACGACAATCTTCTACTCTTTGCGAACAATAAAACATGATCGTTTACGCCCACATTATATAGGATTAGAGTGAAAGCAGACATGTCATTAAGCTTTACGTCTTTATCCGAGAAGACAAGGCACATAAAGAGTCTTGCCCAGGGTCACAACGCAATCAAACGGGCCGGGAATCGAACCCAGACAAGTTGACCCAGAATCCGATCCACTAACCCCTAGACCATCTCTATTCAATTAATTATTTAAAGGAGCCGTCTCAACCATGATGCTTTGCGCGCCTCTATTGTTGTTTACATTCTTGCAAAGCGAGCTTTCACCAACGTTGCTTTTTATCTTAAAGACAAATTGGAGTCAAAGTAACCTAAAAATCGATAGGAATGAATGAGGATAGTTTCAATGAAGTAAACATTTCCAAAGAAATAATTGTAAATGCTTACGCGAAGACGTTAGACGAACTTTTAGAATGACCCGGACTCGATCGAGAAGACTGAAGCTTCTAGCCGTATTGTAAGTACATGAACATTGTCTGAATTCTCCAATAATATGTTTTAAGTTTTATTTAAAAATACTTTGTTAATAATACACCTAAAACAGAGGCTTATTGAATTTTATTTCATGATCACTAGGTAGGACTTTGTAAACTGAACATGCACGACACATGACATAAACGGCCTTGGATTCAGCTACAAGAACACTGGCTTACGGTTATGCCAGTGTTTGGCAAAGAAGAATATAAAATACAAGTTATATATATAAGAAAAATCCAAGTGTGTTTGTATGCCCGGGATTTAAGGCATCGACACTGTCAGTCGAAGCGCACAACAACATTAAACTTTGTATTTTCATCGTGTGACGGCTAATCGAAATGTTTCAGTCTTTTTAAAAATATGTCCTTTGACTAGGTACATGAAGGCTTGCGTGTTTGCTTATGAATGTAAAGCGATTCTATATATGTAAAAAGATTTGTTGTGCTAACAATTGCTTCGATGTTATGCATAGATCAATAAGACATAAAAGAACATGAATTCCTCGAGTAATCAACATAAAAGACTCACATGCCGTTTCCGATATGATATAATTCTCTACTTTTTCGAATTCTTTATCTTGGTTTAATTATGCCAGAGACCCTACAAACGAACAAACACATTGTATACGAAACACTTATTTATGGTTTAAATGAAAATCATAGGAGATAGGTCAAGAAATATAACAACTCTCTTGAATAAAGGTTATTATTTGTGACCATTTCCGGCTGCCGGTTTTGTAGACACTTAGAACAAATTACAGTCGCTCGAATAAAACTTGAAAAATATACATCTTAAAACCACTGAATATGAAAAATAACTCCAGAAAACGAATAAATAATAAATAAGGAACAACATTGAGTTCAATTTTTGGTTGTAAACGTTAGGATGTTCAATATTCAAATGGATTTTTAAACTATGTCATAAAAAGGGTATTTTCGATGGCAACGAAAATGGCCGACTTAACGCGCAATGCATCGTGGTTGAGACGGCTCCTTTAAGTAGCCGAGGTAAATGACTTTTTGTTGCTTACGTGTGTATTTATCTGTATAGGTACAACATGTCTGTGTTCACTTGGTTGTATAACGAAGGAAAGTATGGCCCGATACTGAATTATGATACTGAAGGCGTTGCTTGGGGAATGCATATCTTCATACACGTGGCGAATACCGCATCCTATTGCTATGTTAGCTTAACTACCAGTAACAATGCCAACGACGCATCTGTGGCTAAAATCGATGAGCCTATATCTAAGAATGATTGGACATATGTAGGATTAACGTATGACTACAATTTGGGTTAAACAAGGTTCTAGAAAGATGGCGTTTAAATGAGGGAAGCAAATGTATTAAAGCATGAGTTGAATACGCAATTCAAGGTAAAATGTAGTCAAAGATATTAATAATTATGACGATGATTTCTAATTTATAGACAACATTTTTAAACATTTTTAAGTACTTTTCTAGAGTCGTGAAGCATTAACTAAACAGCTAGACAATTTAAGGTGTTTCGATCGTGCCGAATAGCGCGTGAATCAAAATATCGCAGCTAGAAAGGTCGTTCCTTCATATATATGTGCCAAGGAAAATTTTTTTAGGTTTTATAGCAAAATTACTGTGCATGGCCGTTATTATAAGTGTAGGTATGCTCCTGAATGTCAAACATCGCAAAATGCACGGTTTTTGTAATTTCCGAAAATTAAACTGTACAAATTTTGGCGAAATCGATTGACAAACAAGTTCTCACCTTAATGCAACCTTTGAGTTACATTTTGTTTTCAGGGCGAATTTGATTTGTGCAAAAAAAAATCCAAATTAGGCTACCGTGTTTGTTGTTCTCTGGCGCGTTATGCAAATTCAGCAGGGATCACAGGAATTCACACGTTGGTAAGGGGGGCGCGAACGCCGCATTCGATTCACGTTTTGGTAATTATACGGTGTCAGCATTTCATTTTGCTTGCTTCGATAAAGTAAAGGGAATTAACGGGAAATAGACAATATAAATAATGTAAAAATTAAAGTTAATCATACAACCATTAGATTATAGCTGATTATTACATTTTACAATGTGTTGTAAATGTTAACAATACAAAGGGTGCAAAGGTCATGCAAGCCAGCTAGGCTTTCACGTGCAGTCAATATCTCGTCCAATCACAGCCTGTTCCTCTAATCTGTCAATCAAAGAGTGGTTAGATTGCTCACTTCGGTACAGTAATCACTGTCTCAGTTAGAGCAGCATTTATAACAATTACCATCAACAATTAAAATTCCCTCCTACCCTTCCCTTTGTATTGATATACTGCAAAAACGGCTGAGTAGGTACAACACAGTATATTGCGTTAACCATGCATTCAGGATAACACTTTATAGTGAGTAAACCCAACTCATTTTTGAGAGTAAACATAGATGAAGACGCACCAATGAGTACAATGTACTCAATATATTGAGTTTAACCTCACTTTTACTCAATAATGAGTTGGGTTTATCACAATAGAGTTTACTATAAAGTGTTATCCTGAATGCATGGTTAACGCAATATACTGTGTTGTACCTACTCAGCCGTTTATGCAGTGTAGGATTGCACTAAAATTCCCTCCTACCCTTCCCTTTGTTTTGATAGGATTGCACAATAAACTGAGAATACCAATTATTGATGTACATGAACTTAGTTACAACTTAACTTATAGTCAAATGAAAAACATATAAGTACACATATAGATACTGTTACTTGGGGCAATTTAGCCCACATCAATGTAATATAATATATTCTTGATTAATAATCATTTAGAAATGTTTGTATTAGTAAAATGCATAAAAACAAAATAAAATCAGGGTTCGGAATTAAGTGCTCCCATGCTGGTCACACTTTCACCCATAGACTCATGGCAGCTATTTATAATGGGGACCGGTACCCCTATAGCTATGTTACTGCCATGGGTACTAGGAACCCGGAGGACGGAGGATTATGACCTCCAAGAGAGGATTACTACCCCTTTGACGGCCAAGGGATTATGACCCTTGAGAGAGAATTATGATCTCTCTTTGTCGTCGGCGGCAAAGGAATTATGACCCTTGAGAGGGAATTATGATCCTTCTTTGTCGCATTCTACTATTCTTCTACCTGATGATGATGCGTCTTTATTGTACATGTAGATTCCGACCAGCATGCTATGTCAGCCATTTTTGCGACTGGAGGGCTTAATCCCCTACCCCTTTACCCCACAATGTGTGTTCTTATTGTTGTCTTTAGCTAATGGGTTGATAGCATTAATAAAAATTATCGAAGCAAAATGAAATGCTGACGCCGTATAATTATATATGAAATTATGTAAAAAATGTTAATCATGAAAAGGCCCTCAAATTTTATTGCAACTCTAATAATTTTTGAAAATAAAACGATATTTTGACATAAAACGTGATCTCGATCAAAATGTATGATTTTTCATATTTTGGAGGTTTTTGATCAGTGAACGAAGTACAAAAATAAGATGTTTTCTGTGTGATGTGTGAAAATCTGAGCGAAGATATATTTGTAGTAGTTATTTCAATTTGCTGCTCTCATAAAGCACACGCCCGAGCGAACGAGTATGCGGTATGATTTCTAATACCTATTTGATATAACCAGTTACAGTGACAGTTGGAGAAAATGATAATACTTTGACAATAATATGATGATAACAATTGCGTGGGTTTCTTTACGAAAACAGATAAAACTCGGAGGCCTCAGGTACAATCATGCTGTGGATTACACGTTCAGAGGACAGCTGTCTTGTTTCCAAATGTATGACAAGGCACTCACTCCAGCACAAGTAAAGGCCAGTCAGCATTTATGTTCGAGAAACGATAAGGTTGTATTTACAGATGTTGATGTTTGTGCATGTGGGCATTGAGTTTGATGTTTGTGATTATGGTGATGTTTTCGTTGATAATGATGTTGATGTTTATGTTTGTGATGTTTATGTTTTTGTTGATGTTGATTGTTATGTTTTTTTTTGATAATAATAATAATAATTTATTTCTTAAGCGCATTCCATAATATCTCAATGCTCTTTACAAATCATGATCACTTATCAAAAAACAAATATCACTGACAGATCAAGAAAAATAAAAGTTATGACATTATTCATTAACATCGTTAGTTGAGAAACAACTTTTTTCACGTGCTGCCAACAGGGCGCTCATGAGAATTCCATCTTGTATTCTTGATGATATTTGTTCTTGTACTTTTCTGCACCGTTGACGTTGACGTTGTTGTAAAGCGTTGTTATCAAGCGCCTTACTCCACGGCGAAGCTTTGTGCATGCTGGCCGTTGGCTCAAGACGAGCTCATCCGCCCTTTGACAGGTTTTGTTTTTCGTCCTGCTGGGTGGCGTGCCACCCTCCTCACTAACATAATGTTAATGGGGGGAGCGGGTTTAGTCGCCGAAAACCCGAACATGCGGCAGGTGGTACAGGGTTACAAGGTTACCAGTAGCAGAGTAACAGAGAAAGTATTGTTGAAGTAAGGTTAGATCTAAGAAAAAATACTAATGAAAAATAACGGCCGTATGATACCTAACAATAAAAATCTTGTTTAAAAAAATAATACTTTGATTTTTGATGGTTTTTACACAGGGTTCCCAAGCGCACGTCCGTACGTACGTACGTCCGTGCCCATCGCGATGCTGATTGGCTGTTACATTGACGCGCATGCGCCGAATAGCAGAGCCTGAAAGCATGTTTTTCTTTTATCGACAAAAAAGTCAAATTAAATTAAATCATACAAAACCTAACTAAAAAAACTAACCTTTAAATTGTCATCCAATGAAAGAAAATACAAAATATGAAAAGAAAAAAGTTAAAAATAGTAAAGAATCAGAGAGAGCTCGAAAGCACAGCCCATTCACTTGACAGCGCACGCGATGATCCTTTTTGATGATGTTTTTTTTGATGTTGATGTATTTGTTGATGTTGATGTAACGTTGATGTTGATGTTTGTGATGATGTTGATGTGTGTGATGATCTTTATGTTTTTGTTGATGTATGTAATGATGGTATTTATTCTTTATTCTATATATTTAGCGAAACACTTGTTTAAATGGGGTCCTGATATTACAAATACTAAAGTTTCACATTATCTAGCACCGCTGCACTTTTTGACAAAAGGCGTACTTGTACAGGCTAAGGCTCGTTTTGTTGGAAAAATATTCACAAATTCCAAGCAAGGCACGGAAAAATGCTATTGCTTAACAATAGAAATCACATTTGAATTTTCGCTGAATCGAGGTTATCCCTTTACAAATATGCGCCTTTTGTACAAACAGTACAGCGGTGCCAGATAACACGAAACTGGAGTATTTTACATAGATTTGCAAAACTCTACAAATAACATTCATACACTTAAATACATGCACATAAATACAATACTTCTTGTCTAGTTTTTCTTTAGATGGATTTTGTAGTGTATCAAAAGCCCGAGCATGCACTATTGATTCGATTGTAACGACCTTGATACATGATGATGATTGTGTTTTTTTTTGCTAAAGGAAAGCGCAGTAGATCACGGTCCTTCGACGTAAACCGTCGTACTTTTAACCGGCCACCTTTTGATCAAAAATGAGAAATCCTTGTATTTCAACGATATCTATATAATAAGAATACTTTTACTCTTCAGAGCTGAGACCCTGCTTTCACTACGAGTCAACCTCTGAGCCCGCAAGGCAACTGAACTTTTGTTTCAAGCTTTCCATTGAATGAATCAGTAGTATAATGGCTTAATGCGAGGGTACAGCAATGCAGAAGCTAGATCTCGGTTCGAATCCTTGCGTTGGTACGCAAAGACTTTTTTCAACAAAAATTGCCATCAAGTAAATTATTTCTAAGTCTGATGATGTTTACTAGTGGAGGTGGAGGGTAATAATGAGGACTGGATTGAATTATGTAATACAAATAAATATAATGCTATATGACTTGAACTGGAAATTTCAAGCACTCGGACTTGAATTGAATATTTCAAGAACTCGGAATTGAAAATTTCAGTTCAAGTCCGCTTGGACGTACTTACGCTGGTTTCAAGTATCTGCATGTGATCAAAACCGCGCCATCAGGTTGGCCAATTACCTCATGAATAATTAATGAGTTTTTGAATTTATATTCATGTCTTATCGAACAGTATGAATTGAATTTATTAGCGCTTGATTTCAAGATAATACTTAGCTTGGGCTACCTATGGAGTTGCATATCACGCATATCTGGAGTCTTACGAGCTTAACAGGAAGATCTGGCCATGAGCGATAGGATACATGAAGTTCGTGAACGAAGACATTATCGCTTCAAAACTAAAATACAACATATAAAAAGCATGAATAAATGAACTACTTACCTGTTGTTTGACCCGCCGGGTGTTTGACTCTATTCCTTCGAAGTCCTTCGAGTTGTATTTTAAATATGGCGGCTACAATACTGATTTAATTTTATACAGGCCTAGTCTCTCACGGACTATAAGCTTATTACGTCATACATTCGGCCCTCGAAGCTATAACTACACTGGGTAGGAAGTCTTAACTCGGCTTTCGTGCTATGCTGTAAGACATTTGCTATGCAATCTTCCATATAAGGCAATGTGCCATGCAATGTTCTAGGGTGGGGTAAATTTAAAAATTTGTTCTGAGTTAATGTACGTTCTAGGGTAGGGTAAGGCACAAGTTTTCAATGACCGCGGAATCATAATATTTGCAAAATTCAGTTTATTGTGGCAAGAGCCAGCGCCGAGAGCTATGCATCAAAATAGTTTATGGTTTTTACATTTATATTTTCTATATTATTTTACGACCAGACGACGCAATTATTAAATGTCGAGGAGTTGTTGTTACTTTGAGAACTGCACATTTAATAGTGTCTTTTTTTAATAATTTTATAATAAAAAGAAAAATACATGAGATGAAAAATATGTTTTTCCAGATAACGTACTACAGAATGCAAGTTCGTGTTACGAAATAGTAGTATATCCAAACTGGCCATTGTTCCACGGATCGATGATTAAGAGTTGGGAATTGAGAAACTCCATTGTTCCCGTGGGGGAACAATGGAGCAGATCCGGAGAGACAACGGCCAATCAGGACTCTAAGAAGAGGGAGGGAGGGTGGGTGGGTGAAACAAAACTACTGCTTGCTTGTAGACACTCTCCTATTCAGCGAATCTCTTTTTCAGCATAACACCGAAAGGCACTTTGGACACTCGCTGCCCTGTGCCCTCCCCCCCGCCCTACCATTTCATCAGTCTATCCGGTTCGATGTTGTTCGTTTCGGCAGTTTGAGCAAATGACAATGAATTAATTGCATGCCCCTTGTTATATAGTCTTGCATATCATTAAATCATCTCCCGTGGGAATATATGGCCATTTTGGATAGTAGTATATCCAAACTGGCCATTGTTCCACGGATCGATGATTAAGAGTTGGGAATTGAGAAACTCCATTGTTCCCGTGGGGGAACAATTACACAGATCCGTTCGCTCTCACTTCCATCATCACTCCATCTCACTTCTCCCTCGCGAAGGACCCATCTAATTCATTCCCCATACCTTAATACCCATACCTTAATACCCATACCTTAATACCCATACCTTAATACCCCATACCTTAATACCCCATACTCATCTTATCCATACCTCACTCCCAATCTTATCCCATCCTCATCTCAAGCGTGTATTGGTTCCCTTTGGCTTTCTCCCAATCTCATCTTGTTCCACTTCAAAACCGGCCGGAATTGTTGCCGACCACCATTGGTCCCTCTATAATCGCTTAGGTTAATAAGTTGTGTCTTTTAACGATTTTTTTTTTTTTTCTTTTTTGAGACGTTTTACAGGCTTTCCTGTTTACCTCCAACAGTATGAATAGAGAGACCAATGGCGGCCAACAATCCCGGCACAGCTGCTAGAGCCGGGCACAAAGGGTTTCAGTGAACCCCGGGAAAATTAGCCACCAGAGGATCCCAGTCCACACCGCGCCACAGTACACATACACTCACATTGCTCTTCACAATCTCATCATTCTTTTGGACAATAGCTCAAACAAAGCCGGTAATGAACCAAAGTTTTTAAATCACGAAATGCATATACACGTGGTGTCTCAGTATCAGTATCAGTTTTATTCCACTATTAAACGATTAGTTACTCAGTGGGGACATATTACTACAGAGAAACAAAATTCTGTTGTAGTAGTCCATTGAAGGCTTTTCTGTCTTGCGTAGATCTTTTAGCTTGTTCTATATCAACATTTAGCAGTTTCTCTATTTTGATCCAAGGATCTCTAACAAATTTGGCTGATGCGTTTATGAATAGTAATTGTTTCGTCAAGTGCGAGTTCGTTCTTCTGCACACATGTGCGATATACTTCAAATATCTTATGTATATAAAATCTCGTATTGATGAGGTTCCAACAATTCTCTCCAGACCTATGTTTCTGTATTTAAGTGCATACGTTTCTTCTCCTTCACTGTTCGTTTTTTCGTTCCCATCCATTCCTTACCATTCTTCTCAGGAAACCATACCAACACGATTCTAACTTTTTCCTATCATTTTCTTTCGGTAGCTGAGCCTCAGTACAGTAAGTAAGTCTTGATCTAATACAGGATTCAAGCAATTTTTTTTTTTTTTTTTTTTTTACGGGTTTTCATTGACACTTTGTGATCAGTCAATACGTTCTTTAGTTCATGAAATTTCCCATTTGCACTAAGCATTCTATTATCCACAAACGATTCCTTCACGTCACTATAAAAACATATGACCAAGGTACTCAAATTCTTTCACATTTACAATTTCATTCCCAGCAATTTTCAGAATACTCCTTTCATTCATAAGTTCTGTATCGTTAAATACTCTCACTCATGGCTTCTCTCACATGGGTGTCACACAAACTAAATCCACGCCCATAACATAACTGCCGGCGAGCCCGACGCTCGCCCCGGGTCAAAAATGTGGTGCAAAATGTGTGGTCAATTGATTTCTTCTCCCTTACTAGTTAGACACTCATTGTAACGGTATCCCAGTTTTGTATGATAATCATGTAACACAACCATTTTGACATGTCACGCGTTGTGATGACAACTAAGTAACTTGCCACGTGCTTACCGCTGTCTCACAATAAACCATTGGAGTTCATTTACACATCACTGGAAAGTCATTGTCATTCAGGCTTTTTGATAACAAACAATCCTAATGTATTCACCTAACAAGTTTCTGCATTCCTTAGCGTGCCTGGACCACAACAAAAGTCCTAAAACAAAATGAACTTAGATTGGACAAGTTTCCACCGCACTCCAAAATATATTATGTGCACATAGTTGTATATCTTACCCGGTCAAACTGATCGGAACAGAACATATCCGATGTTAACACCCAGTCACATTAAATTGCAAAACTTATCGGCACTCGAAATTATACTCAATATTTGTGACCGTTCCGATGGACCAAAAACTGAACGAGTTTCGACGGAATAACATTCCACTATATTTACCGGCAATTTATACACATATTGCCACCTGACAATATACTCAGTGTTCGTGCCCGGTCCAAAGGACCAAAACGAAATGGGTTTTGACAGAATAACATTCAATTATACACCGCCAGCTTACACACAGGTTTATCGATACCTGACATTATATTCAGTGTTCGTGCCCGGTCCGAAGGACCAAAACTAATGGGTTTTGACAGGATAACATTCAATTATACACCGCCAGCTTTATTAATACACACAAGTTTATCGGCACCTGACATATATTCCGTGTTCGTGCCCGGTCCGAAGGACCAACTAAAATAAATGAATTTTTCGACTGAATAAACGGAATTCAGCCACCGCCAACTACAAACTTATCGACACCTGAAATCCCTATTCAGTATTCGTGCCCGGTCCGAAGGACCAATTAAACTAAATGCATTTCGACTGAATTATTCAGCCCCCACCAAATACAAACTTATCGACACCTGAAATCCCTATTCAGTATTCGTGCCCGGTCCGAAGGACCAATTAACTAAATACATTTCGACTGAATCATTCAGCCCCCCACCAAATACAAATTTATCGACACCTGAATCACATATTCAGTATTCGTGCCCGGTCCGAAGGACCCACTAAACTAGATGAATTTTGACTGAATAAATAGAATTCAGCCACCGCCAAACACAAACTTATCGGCACCTGAACTCCTATTCAGTATTCGTGCCCGGTCCGAAGGACCAACTAAACTAAATGAATTTCGACTGGGTTATTCAGCCACCGCCAAATACAAACTTATCGACACCTGAATCACATATTCAGTATTCGTGCCCGGTCCGAAGGACCAACTAAACTAAATGAATTTCGACTGGGTTATCAGCCACCGCCAAATACAAACTTATCGACACCTGAACCACATATTCAGTATTCGTGCCCGGTCCGAAGGACCACTAAACTAGATGAATTTTGACTGAATAAATAGAATTCAGCCACCGCCAAACACAAACTTATCGGCACCTGAACTCCTATTCAGTAGTCGTGCCCGGTCCGAAGGACCAACTAAACTAAATGAATTTCGACTGGGTTATCAGCCACCGCCAAATACAAACTTATCGACACCTGAACCACATATTCAGTATTCGTGCCCGGTCCGAAGGACCACTAAACTAGATGAATTTTGACTGAATAATTAGAATTCAGCCCCCGCCAAACACAAACTTATCGGCACCTGAACTCCTATTCAGTATTCGTGCCCGGTCCGAAGGACCAACTAAACTAAATGAATTTCGACTGGGTTATCAGCCACCGCCAAATACAAACTTATCGACACCTGAACCACATATTCAGTATTCGTGCCCGGTCCGAAGGACCACTAAACTAGATGAATTTTGACTGAATAAATAGAATTCAGCCACCGCCAAACACAAACTTATCGGCACCTGAACTCCTATTCAGTATTCGTGCCCGGTCCGAAGGACCCACTAAACTAAATGAATTTCGACTGGGTTATTCAGCCACCGCCAAATACAAACTTATCGACACCTGAATCACATATTCAGTATTCGTGCCCGGTCCGAAGGACCAACTAAACTAAATGAATTTCGACTGGGTTATCAGCCACCGCCAAATACAAACTTATCGACACCTGAACCACATATTCAGTATTCGTGCCCGGTCCGAAGGACCACTAAACTAGATGAATTTTGACTGAATAAATAGAATTCAGCCACCGCCAAACACAAACTTATCGGCACCTGAACTCCTATTCAGTAGTCGTGCCCGGTCCGAAGGACCAACTAAACTAAATGAATTTCGACTGGGTTATCAGCCACCGCCAAATACAAACTTATCGACACCTGAACCACATATTCAGTATTCGTGCCCGGTCCGAAGGACCACTAAACTAGATGAATTTTGACTGAATAATTAGAATTCAGCCCCCGCCAAACACAAACTTATCGGCACCTGAACTCCTATTCAGTATTCGTGCCCGGTCCGAAGGACCAACTAAACTAAATGAATTTCGACTGGGTTATCAGCCACCGCCAAATACAAACTTATCGACACCTGAACCACATATTCAGTATTCGTGCCCGGTCCGAAGGACCCAATAAACTAGATGAATTTTCGTTGAACTATAGGCTCAACCAGGCCAAAACAAATATATACAGTGGTGACACAGACTCAACCACCTGAAACTTTGCAAGAAAAGGGCTGAACTAGGGTAACAGTACGTTCACGTTGAGGCGCTTTGTTGCTCGAAGTCTTCCAACTTGAGGTAGTCCTTTTGGTGTGCTTACGAAGACACGTGTTCACCAACACGTCGCAGTCGATACACAAGTAGAAAGCCGAACACTTTTGCTTTAAACAGAAGACGCTGCCACTAGTAAGATGCGTTCGTCTCAGGGAGCTTCGTTGTTCGGTTAGCTGTCCCACGTGGTTGAAATCTACCAACAGGGTCGATGTTGTTCATTTCGGCAGTTTGAGCAAATGACAATGAATTAATTGCATGCCCCTTGTTATATAGTCTTGCATATCATTAAATCATCTCCCGTGGGAATATATGGCCATTTTGGATAGTTCAATAGAGTAAGAAATTATTGTTTCTATTTATAAGACCTATCAGAAAAGAATGATATCTGAGGCATTAGAGTGTTTGTTCTATGCTAATGAGCTCGTTGACAACAAATATAACGTATGCACGTGCATACGTATTTTCAATGTAAACACAATTAACGTCTTTCTTTCTAAAGTTGACGGTTTTTTATATTGTAACAACGTATGCACGTGAATTCGTTATATTTCTTGTCAACGACCTCATTAGAATATAAGAAACACATTAGCATTCAAGAAGCGGTTTATGTGAAACTACTGTATTGTTTAATCAGTAGAAAACACTAAACAAAGCCTGGATGAACAACCAGTGCCTCTGAGTCTCACTCTTGATTAGTTTGTACAAAATTTGCAATCTGTACATTTGTAGCTAGATGATGACTATAGTTCGTAACCAGAAAAACAAATATCATCATTAATCATGATTCACTTTCTCGTATTTTCCTTTACAACACATTTCTGTGCACATTTTGTAACAGCAAAAAAATAACTTTCCTATACTAGCTTCACCCGAATGAATAAGATAGCGCTAAATTTAAGTATTGTTTGAGAGCATTTTACCTATTCTTTTAGCATATTTGTTGTTAACAGTAATACATTCTCACTGGCCATTGTCCCTCGGTCGATGATTAAGATATGGGAACAAAAGGACTCCATTGTTCTAGGCTAAACAATGGAAATAGATCAGGAGGGACAAAGTGCCGGGGTAATATAAGTAGGAAAAAGTGGGCGGGAGGGTGGGGGAAAAATACTCGAGTAGTCTTTCTTTCTAAGCACCACAAGATTATTCCCCGAGGCAATATAAGTACGAAAAAGTGGGCGGGAGGGTGGGGGAAAAACACTCGAGTAGACTTTCTTTCTCAACACCACAGGATTATTCCCGGCCCGTAACATCCATCTGCCCCTTTCATCCTACTATCCGGTTTGATGTTGTTTGTCTCGCTAGTTTGGGCCACTAAGAATGAGCTAACACCAAATGCATTGTTTATATAGTCTTGCATATCATTAACCATCTCCCTTGGGAGTAGATGATCAGTGAGAATAGTAATACATTCTCACTGGCCATTGTCCCTCGGTCGATGATTAAGATATGGGAACAATAGGACTCTATTGTTCTAGGCTAAACAATCCCGTAGATCCCTCGTTCCGTTCGGGTTTACACTGAATCATGACATCCTTTCCTTCCGACCCCCATACCCAATGATAATCTCCTAAGGATATCTGATAATCATCCTACTTGAATCCCATCTTCTGATCATATTCCATCCCATAACTAAGACTCCCAGACCTCTTGTCCCAAAACTCAAAACTCTTCTTAAATGTTTGTCATACTGCAAAACACGTTTCAAATGTTGCAAAATCAAATATTCCAATATTTTCCTCTACAAGAGGAAACTTGTATTTAAAGTAATACTTCTCCCCGAAACTCAGAATAAAACCACAGGAAGGCCGCGACCCAGAGGGTAACAAAAACGAAATACTATAGGCATAACAAAAAAACAAAAACAAAAAAAAGACATGAAATAAGTGTAAAATAAAACAAAGGGCTCCCCCTGACCAAACCGGACCAGGAACCCGCCCGAAGGCCGGTTATAGGGTGTTCGTTTAGATTTACCCTTCTGGTCGCGGCCGAACAAGTGGAGAAAAATAACGCAAAATAAAACAAATAGAAAAAATAAGAAATAAGCAGGTTATACGTAACGCTCCCCAAGGTATAGAGTGGTGTCTGTGACAAAATCAATTAACTTAGCCGGCCCGTAAGTACTAGTTTACCTAGACAAATATGATGTAGTCCACCCTTATAGCTACTGTGCCGACATACGGCTATCCAGCCGACACACGGCTACCTACGCCACACCATTGTATAATTGTTACAGGCCTACTCTGGGGTCCATGTTCGCCTATTACCGCCTAATACCGCCTAATACCGCCTAATACCGCCTGATTCCACTTAATGCCGCCTATCGGTAATAATTCTAAAATCATCTAATATTATAACATCATTATTTTCCTTTTGGGTAAATCAATTCAAAAATATCCGCTATAGAAGGGAATTAATAATTCCTCCTATAGCTATATGGACATCGATCCTGACCATGGATGCACATGCATAAATGCATTTAAAATATACTGTAGAAAAAAGGATATATACTATTATATACTATTTGTATATTCCTTCACTCTTACATGCATGTACGTACTTGAAATGTACCAAATATATGGGTCTGAATTAAAAGGTCAGGTTAGAAAATACCTTCTGTGTGTATGATTATGATTGTCGCGGAGAAATAAGCAATTTATGTAATTGCAATTATAGAAGCCTGAAAAAAATTTGTGACTTCAATGGGATTTGAACTCATGACCTTTGCAGTGCTGGTGCAATGCTCTACCAACTGAGCTATGGGTTTAAATCCCGTTGAAGTCCCAAATTTTTTTCGGGCTTCTATAATTGCAATTACATAAATTGTTTATTTCTCTGCGACGATCATAATCATACACACATCATATAACCGTGGATCAGACCCACATACATAAAATACCTTCTGTTTACTCTATTTCACTAGTTAGAGTGCTTACACTATGCCTATGAAATAAAAACTAAATAGTTACTAACTAATAGTTTTTATTTAGTGACTATTACATGTAGCTATAGTCACTACCTGGAGTCACTATCACTCAACTGGAACAACTTTAGTAACAATACAAAAGGGAAAGCAATGCAAATATTCAAGAGTTTAGAAAGTTAATGCTTTATTTAATAACCTGTGAAACTGGCAAAGTTTACTTATTAGAGTGTAATATTCCGATTCAAACAATAGAAAACAAAAGAATTAGACTGTAATAGTACTACATTTTTCATGGGTTTGTGAAAACTACTCTGATGAAATGCAATGTTGAAACAATAAAGTTTGCCTCTATTGAATAAATTATTAACTTTCTATGGTCTTGAGTATTTGGTTTCCCTTGTGTATTGTTACTAAAGCTGTCAAAACTATTAGTTAGTATTACTATAATTTACATTTTATTTCATGGACATAGTGTAAGCACTCTAATTAAACGTTTTAATTCATACTTAGAATTAGCTAAACAATACTAGAGTACAAGCACTTAAAGTGTGCAGCATAAATACCACTAAATACTGCTAAATCAGTCTAATTCTATTGTTCTCTATTGTCTAATCAACACTATTTACTACTAAATAGTGCAAAGTGCTGCACACTTTTAGTGTTTGTACTCTATTACGGATTCCTCACGATTGTATAGTGAAATGAAACAAAATGAAATAGTAATTCAAGTCAATAATCACTCTTTTTAATGCTGATGCAGTGTTGCTTGTATCACAATATTGTTGATGAAAGTGAGCAAAATGATTCATTGGAAAGAGAACATTGGACTATAAAACGGTGTAAAATCATTACACAATGTTCATCTATTTCACTAGATTAATTATTTTGCAGTTACTCATCGTGTGATCGAGTTGAAGTTATATAATCTTATTTCACAAAGAAGTAAAAAGGTATACTTATCATCAGCCAGGATCCTGTACATTTCCAAAATCAAATCAAGACATCAAAAAGGCAATATCTGGCCGCACATTTTGAAAGTAACCTATTTCACCGAATTTGTCACTTGTGTCAACTGGCAACTACCATTGTGAAAAGTAACACCGCTGTTCAAATGTAGTGTGGATTTTAGGTAGGTACTTCATGTATGGTATATTATGTGGTCTCAAGTAAATATGTATGTGTAAATGAAACACTAGTTATGGTACATGAAGTACCAACTTAAATTCCACGTTACTTTTGATCAGCGGTGTAATATTTTTGTATACATTTTTGTAGATAAGCAAATGAGATTTTCTTTTAAAAACAAATTAAGATTATCCACTGAACCATTTGTCTGAGGTTACTGTCAATTTTTCATCTGCAATGCTTCTACTCTAATGAATTGGGAAATCACCATGCAAAAGGTAAGCAAGCTTACTCTAAAAGTGTACACAAATAAACCCGTAAAATACACTTCAGATTATTTAAGATTATTATCTAATTAATTCCTCTGTTTTCTATTGAGTTTGAACTTTAACTGAAATATATTATCTTCTTTTTAGTCACCATATAAGACGAACAAATGATAAATGCAGAGAATGTCAGATGTTTTATAAGCTCCATCTGTTCAAAGGAACTTTCTTTAAACTTCACAAAGATAAGCATTTAAATTCAGATATATGGTGATTAAAGCCAAATCATAGTGGTGTTTCATTATTCATGTATGTGAAATACACTTAAGCTTATGATGCACTACTATAATCTTATATTTCTATTGTTTATTTGACTACTAAAGTAATGCGTTTTATAAAATGATTCAATATGTTATGAAAAGCATAACATCAGTTAATAAAACTGTTTGTGAATAAAAAATTGCTTGGTGTGCACAAACAAAAATAATTGATGTCATGTGTTGTTATATCTATTTGTATATATTACTTAACAAAATTATTTTAAATTGTTTTATATATATGTCATATTACCTATAGAATAGATATATCCATACACACACACACACATGTATATATATGTCACACTTTTGAAAAATACTATCTATATATATATATATGTATGAATGTTTAAATTAAGTCACCCAAAATTACCTAATGTTGCAATATTTTGCTCCTTTTTTGCCAACATCACCTAATATGCCTGATATTAACATCATTTGCTGCAATATTTTGCTCTTTTTGGCCAATACCACCCAATACCACCTAATGCTGCCATTAGCCACTGCAATATTTTGCTCTTTTTGGCCAATACCGCCCAATACCACCTAATGCTGCCATTAGCCACAGCAACATTTTGCTCTTTTTGGCCAATACCGCCCAATACCACCTAATGCTGCCATTAGCCACTGCAACATTTTGCTCTTTTTGGCCAATACCGCCCAATACCACCTAATGCTGCCATTAGCCACAGCAACATTTTGCTCTTTTTGGCCAATACCGCCCAATACCACCTAATGCTGCCATTAGCCACTGCAACATTTTGCTCTTTTTGGCCAATACCGCCCAATACCACCTAATGCTGCCATTAACCACTGCAACATTTTGCTCTTTTTGGCCAATACCGCCCAATACCGCCCAATACCGCCTAATGCCGCCATTAGCCGCTGCAATATTTTGCCTTTTTTGGCCAATACCGCCCAATATCGCCTAATGCCGCCATTAGCCGCGGCGGTTTTGGACCCCAGAGTAGGCCTTGTTACAGCCAAACTTGCCGACACACGGCTATCCAGCCGACACACGGCTACCTACGCCACACACTTGTATAATTTTGACCGCCAAAATTGACGGAACACGGCTATAGTAGTTTTACCACTTCTCGGTGTGAATTTCCTTAAGCCAAACTTGCCGACACACGGCTGTTTACGCAGACTATGATATAATTTTATATGCCAACACATGACTGCTCTTATTGTCAACACATGACTGCTCTTATTGCCAACACATGACTGCTCTTATTGCCAACACATGACTGCTCTTGTTGCCAACACATGACTGCTCTTATTGCCAACACATGACTGCTCTTGTTGCCAACACATGACTGCTCTTCTTGCCAACACATGACTGCTCTTATTGCCAACACATGACTGCTCTTATTGCCAACACATGACTGCTCTTATTGCCAACACATGACTGCTCTTATTGGAAATGCACGTGAAAGCTATAACACAATAATAGAATAACAAAGTTAGGTGCTGTAAAACGAAAGGCATAGACGCTCTGTAAAATATTACAAATTAATAACATTCGCATTGAGAACCCGAAAAAGGATAGAAATGCCGACAATTAAAAATAAACTTAGCATAAGGGCGCAAAATAAAACAAGCGCGAACAAAAACGGTCACACACAGACCGATGAACTCCACACGCATAAAAAATGCCGACCACGTGCCATCACACTGACAGTGAGGACGTGAAAATAAGACATGCATGTATGACAACGGTGCGACTACAAACACAAACGACGGACAATAACGGCTACGAACCGACAAGTAATTGCACACGCATAAAACCAAAGCATGGGATGCCGACCATGTACCTAATACAAACAGCGAGAACCAAGTACGAAACGACATGAATATATAACATGAAAATTGGCGAATACGGCCAACCTATACAATTATACTAACAAAATAGAAGTAAAATGAAAACGAGACTATTAGTAACACACTGTGCGGCCGAACAAACACAAGCGACGAACAACTACACCGACCATGTACCTAATACAAACAGCGAGAACCAAGTACGAAACGACATGAATATATAACATGAAAATTGGCGAATACGGCCAACCTATACAATTATACTAACAAAATAGAAGTAAAATGAAAACGAGACTATTAGTAACACACTGTGCGGACAACAAACACAAGCGACGAACAACTACACCGGTGAACTCACGCCTATAAGACAAGCGATACGAACAGCGGACTAAGTACGATAAGACATGACTAGGTTACACACGGTACGACAACAAACACAAACGATGAACATTTAAATACAACGGTAAACACGCCTAAGACACAATTACACGCGAGCGACTACACAAATTCTGGCCGAAAGCCGAAAACTGAATAATATAGAATAGCATACATTCGCGGCTACGTAAGACACGTGTGATAGTAACTAACCCAAGATATTCCACGTAAAATTAACATTCGCTTCCACTAAAAGTGAGTCAAACACACGGTACACTTAACTCCAAGCACACTAAAACTCATACATGGCCAGTCTGCGCCTAGTCGTGGATATAGCATTTTTCCAACCGCCGGAGTACGAATCCAAGGTTTGATGTTGTTTGTCTCGCTAGTTTGGGAACCTAAGAATGAGCTAACACCAAATGCATTGTTTATATAGTCTTGCATATCATTAACCATCTCCCTTGGGAGTAGATGATCAGTGAGAATAGAGCCGGGAACAGCAGCGGAAGTATTACACAAAAACTTTAGTCCTCCCCTGTAAAAATTACAACCCTCCCCCTCAAGAAAGTAGTTTGCTGTCAATTTATGACCATTCGGGGATAAGAGAGTCGTAATTTTTGTCTTACAAGCACGGTACGAAAGCCTAAACAATAGCCTTTTGTTATAAGAGCTGTGTGATTGGATGTATCATGGATATTCCTACCCAGTGTAGATATAGTTTCGACGGGCGAATGTATGACGTAATATTCTTGTGAGAGACTAGGCCTGTATAAAATTAAATTTACTGAAGGCGCCATTTTTAAAATACAATTCAAGGACGATAAAAGAAATAAAGTCAAGCTACAGGTAAATAGTTCATTTACTCATACTTTAGTATATGTTCTATATTAGTTTTAAAGCAAATTATGTCTTCGTTCATGAACTTCATGTATCCTATCGCTCATGATCTGGCAAGACTTCCTACCCAGTGTATTTGGGGGTTTAGTAACAAACAAGCTTAACTACCGAGCCTGGGTCAAAGTAGATCGACCGTTCGTTTGACATGTTTGAGAATCAGCGGTTGGTTGTCGTTCGGGATTTCAAATGTTTTAGCTATTTATCGGGGTTTTGGACTTCGCCAAAGCGTAATACAACAAATGAGGTAATAAAGCAGATATTACAAACCCTATATATGGTCGTTTATTAATTGACATTTGCTAGTAAAGTAATTTTCATTTGTTAGTAAATTATACAACGATCTATGTTACTATCCCCATGAGTACTATCGTGCATAAATGTCATGTATCCTATAGCTCATGTCCTATCCGAACCGAACAAGCTCGGTCAATAACTTATTTATTATATGGCCGACCAGAAATTTAAGAAACATAATCGTGATATTAAGATTAAAGGCTTTTGTATACAGTCTGAAAACATGTTGACGATCGTTTGTTTACATCAAAAAGCCACTTATATATCTGTCACACACGTCAAAAACAATTTGAAATTCTGATTGGTTCTCCAGTTTGAGTTGCTAAATTTGATTGGCTGAAACTTTGACATGAGCTGTCACTGTTTAGAAAGATCATTTTCAGCCAAAGACCTGAGAAGTGACAAACTATATCATTTTCTTCATCGCTCACTATTGGTCGTTGTTTGCGAAGTGGTTGTCTTGTAGTAGTTGGCGGCCATGTGCTTTCATTGAATAATCCATTTCTGCACAAACTGTAAGTTTACCATACATTTTTTGAGCTTGACTCCATTGAAAACAGCTTGATGCCTATTAAAAGGATTGGATTGGCTTGATTCATGACTTCAAATATTAAAAACAGACCGGTGTGATTGATTGCCGAAGCGTTCATGGCGAGCGACTCGACCGAAGACAAGCTAGTTCCCGCTTCGTTGATATACTTCAGATAAAGTTCATTTCTATGCATGAATACTCTTCAGACGACTTAAACTCATCTCGTTTAAAAATGTTAGTGTTGGAAACATGGATATTTCAGTCCTTCTGTATGCTTTTTCTGTAATAAAGTGGGCTATACTGGACGAGTGTTATAATTTCTCTTCCTTTGACAAAGAAAAAGGTTCGGCTCTCGATAATTTCAAGGTATGCTTTATTTTTCTCATTTCAGGCAGAAAAATGTTTGACAGACAAGTGTGTCTATTTTTACATGTTTTTACATATTTTTTCTGTACTTTTTCGGCTATTATATATTTTTCCTTTCAAGATGGCCATTTCTCGTAAGATGTTTGAAGTTTAGTAACAGCTATTTCTTCTAGCTTTTCTCTAGAAAAGTCTATACTGTGATCTTAAATTCTGTTGTTCTTTTGTTTCTTTATGCCTACTTTTAGTTGCATCAAACGAAAATGCTACAGTAAAATGAAGAATAACAAAATAACAACCGAAAACTAAGATAAAAAAGTGCAAGTCCTGAGCGGTCCGACCGGGCCAAAATATCGGTCCGGACTGCAGGATTCCGACCGCTTGGAGAACCAATCAGATTTTTCCTTTTTTCTTCGGACCGGCCAGCCATATAATAAAAACACGTACGGACCAGCTACTCGAAACATCACAACAAAAATGGCCTCTAAATTAAAAAGAGTGGGCCATATGATAAAAAAAACTCGCTGCACTCATTCTTTTTTACATCAGCGCTACCATAGGGACGACACGATGACATCGCTGTCTGTAATTATTTAATTGTAGTTAATTCACGTTTACGACTAGATCCGTCTGTACATCACGATCCTAATAGAGTTACACACACGATTGGAAAAAGGAAGAATATTTCAGAGAGCAAAGCTGCGATATGCCGAGGGTTCATTTTGTCTTTCATTAACAAGTAAGCTTGTATGATCTATTTGAGACTTTCTTGTTTTGATCTAAATGCCATGTTCTGGCGTTTAATTATTATAAATACGACTTTTTTGTGAGATTGTACTTACTGTATTTTATTGTGCAAGGCCATTCATTGTCACCTAATACAGCCACCAACACAGGTGGTCAATTTGTGATCAAATTGACAATGATTTTGAAATTAATTAAATTCATGTTTTGCATTTCCTTATTAGTAGCTCAGAAAAAATATGTATAATATTTTTTTTTCGAGTTTCTAAACCCGCAACTTTTTGTTTAATTTTTGTGCAAGATTCTAAAACGTTTTTATAATCAATTTAACAATTGCAATTTTTTCATTTAATTTATTATAGCGGAGCTCCCGCGCGGGCCGAAGGCCCGCGCGAGCGGAGCACCATACTTAAGAAAAAATGGTAATGCATCGAGTCTATTTTCCATGGTTTTTACACAGGTATCCCAAGCGTACGTCCGACGTCCGACGTCCGCGCCCATCGCGATGCTGATTGGCTGTTACATTTCGGCGGGAACAAAAGTGACGCGCGCGCCAAATAGCACTAGACCAACAAAGCAAAGTTTTCTTTTATCTTAAAAAAGGCAAACAAACAACAACAAAATACTACTTGCTAATAGCAGAGCTTTCATTAATTCAAAATAACAACGGAGAAAGATGAACTTCGAAGAACATAAAGAGAGTTGTGACCGAAGAAGAACATAAACTTGAAGGACACACAAACGAAGAAATTATACTAAAGAAAAGCAAAAGACTGATTCCAAAAGATCAAAAAAACGTATTTGTAGATACCTTCGTGGAAGAATATTAAAAGACTACAGCAATTCAAAACAAATTGTTAAAGAAGCGACCTTGTTTGTTATGAAAACTGTCTTCAAATTGATTCCCTCGGCACAGTTCAAGCTTGGCAGTTGAACTATGAACAATGTTTAATCCATCAAAATTCAAGTACATAAGCTTACATCTATTCGTCAAAATATGATCAATGTCATTGAAGAAAGAAAACCTCAAGAAAATAATCACCGATAAAGTAAGTTCAAGTGTTTTTATTATCCATGGTTCAAGATTATCATTTGTTTCAAGTTTTTGAGAGACAAAACTCAAAAATTAGTTCAATCTTCAACTCGTTTCGTCGTAGTTTTCGTGTAAAAGTACGTAGGGACTGTTTTGCAGTCTAAATTAGTTCAATCTTCAACTCGATTTGTCATAGTTTTTGTGTAAAAGTAGGGTCTGTTTTGCAGCCTAAATTAGTTCAATCTTCAACTCGTTTTGTCATAGTTTTACCTCATAAACGGAAAACATCAAAGATGAATTGAAATACAAACATAATTTAAAATTGGTTGAATAACTTCTGTTTATTTAGCAATATTAACTATTTTATGCTTACTAAACGAGCTTTTTTAGTAGTTTTTACTTCAAAGTCGTTAAAGGTTTTTTTACAGAACAAAATGATGTTTTACACAAAGTTTTTCATAATAAAATACCTTGTTTTAAAATCCTTGTCTTTTCAAATCGATCTTGTGTAGTAGAACTTATAATTCTTGAGGCTTTTAATTTCATTTCAAAATAACTTCTTTTTTTTTTTATGATTTGCCATGACTACTTTTTAATAAATCTAATACGATGAAAAGGTTTAACCTTTTCTATCCGGAATCCTAACTAACTTTGGAAAATAAAAGAAGGTAAAAAGCGGCCGTAAAACGACTGTTCAGCCAAAGCACTTTTTCAAGGCGTTATCAAAAGCAAAATAAGCTTAATGACTTAAAAATAAAAGGGATAATAATAAGGCTATTCACACTATCGTTTGGGAATCGTATTTTCCATCAAAAACATTTCTGAACACTTTTTTGTCTGAACAACACTATTGACTGAAGTGACAGTTGAAAATTTGAGAAAAAGATGAAAAAGTGCATAGAATGAAAACGATAACCAACCTAAGAAAAAGCAGTGGTATTTATTACAATTTTTTTACTTACATTAAATCAATTTCCATTCATGAATTGTCCATTAACATGCTTTTATCGGACTTTTTTCAATGAGAAATCTCCGTCCCTCGTGTAAATGACAAACTTTCCTTTCGTGCGTTGCGTTACATGATGGCGTCATCTACATCGATAGCCAATGAGGTTTTTGACATTATGTCAATCAAAAAGAGAGCGAGAAATATCTTACATTTTACTGGCTTTTCCAGGGCTTTGTTTTGATTCTCTCTCAGCTCCGCGCGCTGAATCTTCGAAAGGTTATATTTTTCGATGAAAAATGCTATATAAATTACAATAAACAGTAAGTTGTATAATAAATCCCTTATTAGATATTTTCTTGGGTATTACGGGCTGGCATTTTACTCATTGCTTGCTGATTAAACGTACGCAACTCGTAAAATATCAGCACGTATATTATACCCAAGAAAATATCTAATAAGTGGTATTTATGCACATGCACATATTGATGTTGTAAGAAAAAATTAAACTGGGAGCTCCGCTATTAGGTATTACCTAATTTGTATATTATATTCCTGTGTCCCAGCATAGCTTTGTATAACATGAGCATTTATAATGCGGTTTTCGATGTTTTCAAGAGCCATATCGGTCTTAAGTGACAATTTGCGTAAGAACTAGGGAGCCAAACGGCATAAAAAACCGTTAGGCCCTTATTGCGGTATTGTTTGAAGCACTCTTCTCATTGGTTAAAACATGAAAATCTCCCATAACGTTTCGAGCATTGTAATTTTTTTAAATTTTATTTATCGAATGATTCATTTTTAATGAAAGCTTTCGCTAGTATCGATATGACAAAATTTCACCGTGGGGAACATATCAAATTCGAAGCGTAGTTTTGGTATTGTTTTGAAAGCATATGATTGGATGAGACCTTTTAACACAAAAGAAACTATGCTTCAAAAGGGACTTTTTGTACTTTTTATTCTAAAAACATGTTATCCTTAGGATGATATATCTTTCTTCTGAAAACCAAGAAATTCTGCCGTGGGAAACGCGATATGCCGCAGAACAATAGAAAGCTCCTTAGTTCTTACGCGCATTGTCACTTAATATTCTTTACTCCACGTCCATGGATATCTAGCCCCTCGAGAGGAGCGTCTAGTTTTAAATTTGATTTCATTTGATGTTATACTAAATTACTTGATAGTTAAAAAAAGAACCAAGCACGGGATTAAGGATAAATGGTTTATTACATGGTTTATTACAATGCTTATTGCATGATTTATTACATTTATTTTATTTATAAAACAATTACATCGCAACCAACATGCTGAATTGCGGATTACAAATAAAATAGTATTATATAGATATTAATACACGCGGAGATATGAAATTTATATTCGAGTGTTCAACTTGATATCATACGAGTGAGCCAAGCAAACTATTGAGATATCAAGATTGAACACAAAAAGATGAATTCCATGTCTCCAAGCGCCCATGTAAAAATTTGTTTATTAAATAACATAGTGTTCTAAATCTAGAAATTATTTTTTTATCAGTGTGAGAAATCCCTATAAAACACTGTATGTTATATGTAATGTTTACAACATGTGCGGCCGTGTTGTATCGGTATATTCAATCACAAGCCGAAGGCGCGTGATTGTATAGCCAATACAACACGGACGCGAATGTTGTAAATTACTTGTGAAATCCATAAGCTTAAGTCATGTGATCTGATTACTCATATCAGATTGGCTGGAAAGCTTATGAATTATTAATGAATTTTACAAATAAGAATATATACATGGTCACGTGACAGATTTGCTTTACAAACCCAGTGGCTAATATACAGTTACTGAATAATATACAGTTTTTTTAAAAAAAAGGTTGATAGGAGAAAGTCATTTCAAGATGCAAGCATAGCTGTGGGTATCACAGTGGGTACCCTGTTGCAAAGCCATATAAAGTAAACGTTGTATGCGATATACAAAGGCGTGTCGAAGACGCGCCGTTGTATATATCGCATACAGATAGGAAGCGAATATTATTGAACCGCCAGTCGTGACTCGCCAAGGTTTCAAATAGCTTTATTCATCAATTCAGTTCAGGCATATTCGAAATCTATACATAGATTGGTATTACATAGATACGAGTTAGTTACAATTCGTAAGATTAACATTGACAGTGAGTTATATCTACATACCCGTTGGTGTCTCTAGGTCTCACGACTAGTGGCAGGAGTTCGTCTTAATCACTAATTAGTTGTTGTTACGTCATGATTACGTCTCGATTTCGTGTTATAACGAAACAATTATATAGTACTTATGAAAGTCCAACGTTAGTTCTTAACCATTCTACTAAAATTGTCAAGAACTATGTCTTGCCGAGAAATTTCAAATTGAGACTTTTGTAAATCAGGACGAAATCTGTATGAGGTTTACAGAACTCGTCACGGCTTTGATTTCTTTGGTAAAATTCTCATTAATTATTAATGCATTTTATAAATATAAATAAAAGGAAATTAGTAGAATACAGACGCGAAGGAGACTATGGCGCCCGTGACGTGACGACACCGGCAAACAATGACTTGATCGAGTGGCTCTACTAACTATCTTATATATACATTTATCGCGACACTAAAAGAACTGACTGTCTTGGTGAGGTGAGGCGACTATAAGTGTTAAGAGGGCGTCTCAGTAAGAACGGACCACTCGGTCTGGGATCCATGGCCAAAAAAAGATGTCCCTTATATTTCTACCATCGAAAGTACTATCTATCCTTACTACAAAAGTGGACTTAGAATTGTTCTAAAAAAAAATTTCGGCAGCTAGGCGAATTTTCGTACATCGACCCAAAAACCGCCGAAGGACACTGATTTTCAAGTTCGCAGAAGCCTTAGAATGTACAAATTAAGAAAAATTATTTAAATTTATCGAGACTACTCTAAGCGTGACACAAAAAGCAAAGATTAACGTGTTTAGAAAATTGCAAATTTCTCAAAAGTGCAACCTATCCCCGATATAAAATAGCATTCTACCTTGAGATGAGATGCTATTTAGTAGTTCTGTGCAATAAAATTTGTGGCACATTGCGTTTCTAAGAATTTGACGAAGCTCAAACTTGTACATTTTTACAGATATTTCCTTGCGTGACACGACTTGCCGTTGAGTCTAGACAACGTCAACCTTTGCTCAGATTTAATTAACACTATAAAAATTAAATAACAATTATAGCTACAAGTTTATATTCCGATGTTATTATTGTCATCATGAGATATTTTTTAGTGATTGCGGTTTTTTATAGCGCTCCATTGTAATTTCATCACAATGTTTTCTTGAAGAAAAAATGGCATAATTATATGCCAAAGTCAAGTTGTCTAACAACATTGACATTTCAACTAATATCTATATTTAGAAAATCTTCGTTTTATGTTGAAACATGATTCTTATATATAGTTGAAGAAAAACCTGGATGTTTTTAAAACTTTTATAATTTAAATGAGCTGTTTTTGAGATAATACAATTGTGAACGATACAAATAAGATTCACCATGGTGCTAAATAGCGGTGAACTTTTTTATGTTTTAAAAGTCTGAATTGATATCTACAGTGAATAAAGCCATTCGATACAATAATTCGTAAATTATCAATGATTTATTTAAATACATGGCTGTCTTTGCCCGACTACTTTTGTCATGAAATATTAATTACTTCAGAAATGAAATTTACAAGGCTGCAGTTTGTTAATTGATTGCACCAAGTTTGCAGTGAGTAAAACTATCTTAAAAAACTATCTTATCGTAAAAGAATGGATTTTAGTCTTTGTAGTTTTGTAGGAGCAAGTAAAATACGCTGTGGAAGCTCGAGAGGATTTACTGGATTGGTCAAGTTAACTGAATGCCAGGACGATATATCAAATCACCTCGCCAGATGCCATTTAAGCAATTCAGAGTTGACAAAAAGCGAGTTAATTCTCACACGTGCTGGGTTTCTTGATTTAAGTGCCATCCAAATCAACAATATGCACATCTGTCCTTGCCATCGTCACGGTTTAGGAAAATTTTGGCGAGCACCAAGAACCTGTCGCTATCCACAACACAGTGGACCAAGGAAAAACTGTAAGGATCGCCATGTGATGAACGTCGACTTGTCAAAAGAAGTGAAGCTGATTTTCAACGTTATGGTCGAAATTGGATCACGTGAGTATTTGTTAACACTCTTTCGAATTTTTTTAGTGAAAATATTTTTATAGCCTATGCACAAGCAGCCAAACTAGTCGATCTGAGAATTTTTTCAAAGCAAATACAATTATTATGTTTTACCGCGTGCCAAGCTTAGAGAGCCGAATACAAAAACATTTTGTTATTTTTAGAACACGCGGTTGGGCTTCCTGTGTTGATTTGTTTGCATGCGACGTATTTTGTCAAAATATTACCCTCTTCGACACCGCGCGACTTTTAGAGAAAATCGCGTGCGAGAAGACACAAGAATCGCATCCATTGGCATTCAAACAAACATACCACAGAAAACCCGCACGCCCTCGCGCTCAAAGAATAACAAAAAAAAGTTTGTTCAGCCGTTCCACCCCTCCCCCAAAAGTAGGTAAGTAAAGAAATAGAGAAACAAATATACAAACTGGAAATTGAAGTGAAATGAAGTAACCTGTAAAAAAAAGCGCAAATGAACGAAAGGACGAAAGAAATAATTATTTGAGCTAGTAGAAAAACAGTAGAAAATTAAAACATAACTCTTTTTTTGATACATGCAGCAATATGTGGAAAATGTAGAACAAAACACAAAGAATACTTGAAGAGTAATGCATTGTGGATGCAGGAAGAAAAGGCAGGGACTGAATTTAAAGTTCCTTCCACAAGAACAAGCAGACAAAGGTATTTCTTAGGAGTAGAATTTTAACAGAACTAAATGTTAATGTTGTTAAATAACAATAGTATGTGTCAATGTGTTATGGTTAAAATATATCTATATTTTGTTGACAGCAGACCTGAAATACCTATCTCACCGTCAACAACTGTACCAGAAACACCTCGTACAAATCGTGCTGCTGGCACAGACTGGACACCTGGATGTTGCAGTGATCTCACAAGTGGTAGTTCACATGAAGATTTGTTCGTAGACACTGCTTCTAATTGTAAAGCTAGTAGCGCTGTTCAAGACTTCAACGAATCAATTGCCAAAATCGCAGCTCACACGCCTAGTGCTAGATTTCTTGAGCCATTGGAGTCCCAGTTAACATCAACATGGGAAGAAGCAGAGCCAAAGGATAATAACATCTACAAAGACATAGCCTCAGACGCGTGCCGAGCTGTTTGTGAGCTTATTGCGCCCAAAGATGGTCAAAAGCTTTTCGAGGAAATTAAAAGAGAACCCACAGGCCCTGCAGATGACCTAATTGCACTGATGTGTGCTTATCGTGATGCACAAACACGTAATGTGAAGATGCAAATACTAAGCATCTACGCATACCGTCATACTATGAAAAAATTGCAAGCTTTTCATGAGCCTTATGAAAAACTCAGTATGAGGCAAATCAAACTGGCCAGATCACATGCCCAAACAAAAGGTCCAGGCTCGGCAGTCCCAAAGATGGTACACCATCGTGTCCGTCTGGCCACACACAAGGTTGATCACTTCATTGATTTCATCAATCGACCTTATTTTTACCAGGACGTTGCGTTTGGAACAAGAACTCTAACCCTAGATGAAGGTAGTAAGATGACAATGCCCAATATTATCCGCACAGTAACAAGGTCAACAATGGTTATGCAATACCAACAGTATTGTAAAGAAGAGGCATTTGAACCTATTAGCCGATCAACAATGTACCGTATCTTAGAGGTGCGAGAAGCCTCACAACGGAAATAATTGTGTGGTCTCGACAATATTTCTGCTGAAGGGGTATCTGCATTTGGACGACTGTCTGCTATTATTGATGAGCTTTGTGACGGTGGTGCAAACAAAGAAGATATGACAAGCTTGCAAAACAGGTTAAATGACGGTATGAAATACTTAAAAACGACTTTCAAAATATATTGCATGGCCGACGAAAGCGAATGTGCTGATCACTGCAGGCGTTTTGCCTTGAGCGACCCGAACGATCAGAATCTTAAACAACATTGTTCCCATTCGTCACACTATTTGTCTTGTAAACATTGTCAGGAATTAAAATTGGTACTAGATGAAATAGAGGCCAGCATAAAGAATCATCCAAGCAATCTCTATAGCACAGAGCAACGCGACGATCTGATGTACGACTTTAACGCCTCAAAGAGCAAAATATTTGCATGGAAGTGTCACCTGATCCGAGGTGTCAACCAGGAACAGGCAAAACAAGAAGCAATACGCACTTTGACATCCAACTCAGCCCTCATTGTAATTGACTGGGCAATGAAATTCAATCAAATGTGGTACAGAGAAAAGCAAAGCGAATGGTTTGGTAAGCGCGGATTAAGTTGGCATATTAGCAGTGTAGTGACTTACGACGTGCTATCCAAGACTACACGAGTTTTGTCCTACGCCCACTTAATTGATTTATGTTCCCAGGACTGGTTTGCAGTGACTTCCGTATTTGAGAGCCTTCTAGAAAGTATCAAAGTCGACTTTCCTGATGTGAAAACGGTATGTATTCGTTCAGACGAAGCTGGATGCTATCACACTACTAATCTTATTGCAGCAGTTAAGGATGTGGGTGATCGAGTTGGAATTCATGTTGAAAGATATTATTTTTCTGAGCCTCAACAGGGAAAGGACATATGTGACAGGGTACTTTGTCCAATGAAGGCATCGATCAGAAAATACTGTGCTAAAGGAAACAATATCCTGAATGCGTCCGATATGAGAAAGGCTTTAAAGGAAAGACCAGTAAAGGGAACGACAGCAGCTGTGAGTATTTTGGATGAGTCCAGTCAGAATCTTGAAGTGCATAAAATCAAATACTTTAGTGAATTACATAACTTTAAGTATGAAGAGAAAGGAGTCCGTACCTGGAAATCCTATGATATTGGTCTCGGGAAAGCCATACCTTGGGAATCATTATATGTAGAACATCAAGGACCGACGAACATATCATTGCAAGAAGGACAAGCGTTTTTCAACACCAGTGAAACAAGAAAGCTTTCGGTCAGTAAAGATCAAGAAAACAAGAGTGAAGATCAGCCATCGCTTTTTGTTTGTCCCGAAGCAGGATGTAGCTGCACCTTCGACTCCTTTTCAGAATTCGAGCTTCACATTGAGGTTGGCTTGCATGAAATTCAAACAAAACCAAACGAAACATTCTACGATGGGCTCCGAAGAGATTGGGTGGCAAAATTCTCAAGTGTTGATACATATCAGTCCAAAACATGCAGTAAACAAGATGAATCATCTTACATATCACGTCAAGAAACACCTTCACCCCTTAGCATGGGCTGGACACTAAAATCCAGAACAGGATCTACTCGTTTTTCAGAAAATGTGCGCTCGTATTTAACGGCAAAGTTTGACCTTGGTGAGAGGACTGGTAGAAAGGCACACCCGGGACAAATTGTGGCGGAAATGCGGTGCGCAAGAAATGAGAACAACGGACGACGTTTTGAAAGAGAAGAATGGTTGTCAAAGACACAGATTGCAGGATTCTTTTCCCGTCTTTCCGCCTCAAGAAAAAGATCAACAAGAACTGATCCTGGAAAAAATGGGCAACCTATTGAAGAAAATGAGGAAGACATTCAAGATATGATATGGGAGTCAGAGCGTCTTGAGTTGATGGAAGAAATTGATAGTATGATTGGCTTACAACACCCAATTATCTACGACGCGTTTGATCTATGCGACTACTACCACAGAGACAAGATCGCAGTCTTCAATATTACAATGCTAAAGAAAATACTCAATCATTTTGAAGTGCAGTTTAAATCCAAAGATCTCAAGTCGGCACTAGTTCGTTTGGTCTGTGAAGTCATTAAAGAATGCAAGTGTTCTCAGTAAAATAGACAAAGACCATGGCACAAATGAAACCCATGAATGTTTTTTCAAAATTATGTTTAAATCGTGTTCAGAACAATATGGGGTAAAATGCATACCTATATCAAGCGGTAAATACCCGTATAGCCAATAAGAAAGCAATAAAATATTTCGCAATTTCTTGTTTCGTAGTACTAGTATTAACTATTATAACTATTACTAGTTATATAATGAAATATTTGTTTTCTAGAAATTGTTTTATCTGTAAAATATTTTTACTGACGAAACATTTTTTATCCCCCCCCCCCCCCCCCTCCGGGTTTTTCTAATGGTCCGTCTCTAAGACAACATTCTTACAATCAGGTGGACATATAACAAACCCCCCAAATAAAAATTGCACGAAATCTATCCTTATTGCTTGTAATTTTGTGTTTAGAAGAACTTGAAACCAATGTTTGGAAAGCAAATATTTCTACTCATTGAATGCATGATAATGAGACACGAGCCAGACAGTATTATTATCACTAAAATATCTCATGATGACAATAATAACATCGGAATATAAACTTGTAGCTATAATTGTTATTTAATTTTTATAGTGTTAATTAAATCTGAGCAAAGGTTGACGTTGTCTAGACTCAACGGCAAGTCGTGTCACGCAAGGAAATATCTGTAAAAATGTACAAGTTTGAGCTTTGTCAAATTCTTAGAAACGCAATGTGCCACAAATTTTATTGCACAGAACTACTAAATAGCATCTCATCTCAAGGTAGATGATTTTTTTTTTAGAACAATTCTAAGTCGAGTTTTGTAATAAGGATAGATAATACTTTCGATGGTAGAAATATAAGGGAAATCATTTTTTGGATCCCAGACCGAGTGATCCGTTCTTACTGAGACGCCCTCTTAAGTGACGGGTGTTGCGTGACGAATCAAACAGTAGAAGACTGGATCGAGTGATTCAAACTATTTCATAATATGTACATTTGTTGTCGACACGAAGTGAACCGTCTGTCTTGGTGGCGTTATTAAGTTGACAGCTGCCATTTTCTTCTTTGATGAAGTTAACAGACTTGCAGTTGTCTCCAACACTCAGGCAGTAAGCGATGCATTGCGATATGTCAATGACTTCACTCACATTATGAGACACGTGACCTGGGAGGCATCGTTCATAGGTAGACATGAACATGACGTCATCAGTTGTAGTTGGATCTGTTGGGGAAAATAGTTTAATCTTAAACTAAGAAATGATCATTCGGCTCATTTAAATCTTGGTTATTCATTTCCTATATCTTACACACTTAAACATATTTTACAAAGCACACATTACACAATATAATATTACCCAAAGTATAAATGCAACAGAGATCAAGACCAGCTCGATCGTTCGGCTCTTGCTTTACATAGTAGTATTTTGTTCATAATAAACATATATGCACGGCATCAAACAAACCTTTTTCTGCGCAAAATCGTCCTTCAGCTGGAAAGTCATCAAACTTGAACACGTGATACCCATAACACTGTCTCACAAACACAGACACTTTAGAAGCACAACAGTTAGACCCACTACGGTAGCATATCTCCATCTTCTTGATCCCATCCTCTCTCGACGGGTATTGACCGTTAAGCCATCCAGGAAACTGGGTTCCACATGAGCTCGATACAGGACAAACAGAACTGATTCTTTTCTCTGTCATACGATACCAGTGAATACGACTGAGCGCATGCTTGTCAGAGGGGTGACCACTGATTTTTCTCTCTACTTGTCTTGTCGGCTCCGAGGTCGATTCATAATTAAAGCAGGGACTCAGCTCTGATGATTAAACGTATTTTTTTCAATTATGATTAACATTTTTTTTATTAAAATTAACATCAATAAAAGCAAGAACGACGTCAACAACAATATAAACACTAACACGAACATTAAGAGCGGATGCCTGACACGGTTAAAATGAAAAAATAAAAATCCTTAAAACTTTGACAGAATATAATAGGTCAAATTTCCAAAACATTTTCCGTAGGCAACATTCAACACAAAATATCTCCACTATTACATCGATTTACACGACAAAATTGTATTTTGATGAAAGGGTTAATTTAAAAACAATTGTAACCGCTAAATGTAACCGCTAATTAGTGTCAAAAACGGGTCAGTATACACAATACGACGCCAAGTTATGCAATGCAAATAAAATTATTTAGATGGTTAAATAGCCTTTTTTCTTTCAACAAACAATTTAAAACTTAATTTAATACTCTAGCAATGGCTTTGGAATTGTTTTTAAAAGAGTGTTACAAATCGAAACAAAACGTTTTAGAGCGGTTCAATGTGATTA
This sequence comes from Metridium senile, assembly GCA_949775045.1. Lineage (NCBI taxonomy): Eukaryota > Metazoa > Cnidaria > Anthozoa > Actiniaria > Metridiidae > Metridium > Metridium senile. The sequence continues at coordinate 11,123,832 of OX459107.1, forward strand.
TGTCATGGTCAAGCTTGCATAAATATCAAAATAGGCGTCACAATTGCACTTCAATTGATGAAAATCCTTTTTGGAACTTATGAAATCCAACAGATAATACATAGAACTATCTTACCGCTTCTCCAACATAAGCGCTGACTGGCCTTTACTTGTGCTTGAGTGAGTGCCTTGTCATACATTTGGAAACAAGACAGCCGTCCTCTGAACGCATTCTTCACTTGGTCATTGTACTTGAGGCCTCCGATTTTAATCTGCATTCGTAAAGAGCCCGGCTCCGAGTTAATTGTTATTATCATATTATTATCACATTATCATTATCATTATTATTATTACTCGGGATTCCTGTGGAATCCGAATATAAGTTTCGCCTTTATTTTTCATCTTCATTGCCAAAATGCCACGCACGCGCAGTATGGTCAATGCCACTTATACACACAAATATACGAAATAAACTGATTTATTACGGTAATTCGGTGTTTACTTAAATCAAACACACTCCAATAATGCCAATAAACCATTAACTGATGTATTAGTGTGATAATAAGTTTGACAAATGTAACTTTTCGCCGAATTTATTGCCGACAAGCGATCGGTTTTGAAAGCGCTTAAGAACCGGCCGACACAAACACAACAGTACTTCGATTCAAATCACGTAATAAAACACATGTTTTTCTGTGTATGATTTAACCTAAACACTCCAATAATGATAATAAACCTTTAACTAATGTATTAGTGTTATAATAAGTTTAAAAAATGTAAGTTTTCGCGATACGAAAGCGCTTATTATCGAACATTTTAATATGGCGAGTTTATTGTCGATTGTAGACATGAAAGTGATTACGCAAATTAGCGTGGGAAGACAACACGTTCAATCATGTGTATCAGTATGCTTACCTAAAAGGAAACATATATTTTTTCATGATTTAGAACTAATTACAGGAACAATAGCGTGTAAAGACCCTTTGTATTGTCTTTGCTTACAACCTTTGAAATTAGGTGCATACATTAAACTTATTTTGCACTTCAAAGAGAATCCCGAGCTTACGCAGTTATGCTTCTTGTTTTAACTATTAAACATTACACATTCTGATTGTCTAGGCGCGCGCTTCCATATTGTAGCAAGCAAACAAATTACAAATATGTCGATTAAAATATTAGATACAAGAAAAAGCAAACTTGTTAGCTGTGTTTTGTGTAGTTATAGAGTGCCAGCACACTAATGTGTGCACATGCACCATCTTTATATCTGACATTTCCATCATTATCATCATTATCAGATCATAAACATCATGTTCATTTCAAAATTTTCATCATCGTTATGATCATTATGATTTCCCTAAAGAGGAGCTGTCTTCACAGACTATTGAACATTACCAGAAATCTAGGACATTTTACGTCAGCGATATTATGACCAGCGGTCTACTGGCTGTCCAGAATTATCCTCGAATTTCTATCGAAATAAATCAATTTATCAAAACCAAACTACTATAAGTTTGTTTAGAAGTACCAAGCGCTTCTGGTGCGGTTGATATATTTAAAATTGAAGCGCCCGCTTACGCACGGCATAGAATAATTCGAACGAATTAGGTCACTTTCAAAAGGACACAGGAAACCCATTCTATGGACTTTGAATTTTGAATTTCCCGCTTAAGAAGCCTTCGGATTCTTTAAATAGCGGTATAACACGTAAAATTACAAGGTTGCTAAGCTGTTGTAAACATAGCAGCTTCTTGAACGATTTTAAAGCGATAGAAATTGGTAGTTCTTGGCGTTCTACAAGCCGTTTGCGAATTCAGATATTGCTCGAGTGCATTCGAAAATAACCCGGTTTTTGCTGACGTTTTGCAGCCTTACATTTTATCCTTAAAGGATTTAGAATGACTGTTAGCTGAGGCAAAGTTTAAGATGTCGGCACCGATGGAACCATGCAGTCGTCAAAAGTTATAAGCTTGGGAAGTAGTGCTGGTAACACTTTTTTTCGTCGAATCACAGGATATTATTACAGGTAATAATTGCTTTTTTGGATTAGTTTTGCAGTCTGTAGATGACATTAAACGATGCGAAAATGTTTACAAAATATGTTGTTAGAGCCATACTATAAATTGAGATGTCGGCACTAAAAATCCACAGCTTTTATTTTTCATAATTTTAGTTTAAGTTTAAAACCACATACATTTATTTGTGTGCTTATCGGCCATTTTTAAATGTCCTTCGCATGCAAAACTGATACCGTGACGTCATATGTCCGTGATTTCTGGTAATGAATCATATGATTTTCATTATTATCATCGTCAAAACTATAAATAACTTTGGCTACATTTTACCTTGAATTGCGTGTTCAACTCATGCTTTGATACATTTGCTTCCCTCATTAAAACGCCATCTTTGTAGAACTTTGTTTGACCCAAATGGTAGTCATATGTAAATCCTACATAAGTCCAATCGTTCTTAGATATAGGCTCCTCGATTCTAACCACAGATGCGTCGTTGGCATTGTTACGGGTAACTAAGCTAACATAGAAATAGGACGCGGTGTTCTTGATATGTATATAGCTATGCATTCCCCATATAAATCTGCCTCCAGTTTCATAATTCAGTATCGGGCCATACTTTCCTACGTTATACAACCAAGTGAAGACAGACATGCTGTATCTATAAAGATAAATGCACACGTGAGCAGCAAAAAATTATTTACCTCGGCTATTCAATTGATTAATTGAATAGAGATGAGTGGTGGTCTAGTGGTTAGTGGATCGGATTGTGGGTCTACATGTCTGGGTTCGATTGCGTTATGTCATTGGGAAAAAAACTCTTTATGTTCCTCGTCTTCTCGGACAAAGACGTAAAGCCTAAACGTCTGTCTGCTTCCATTGATCTAATCCTAAGGTAGGCGTAAATATAAAGGCCAGGGCAAACAGCTTCAACATTTGCTTCAACATCCGTTCGATTTTGTTGAGTGGCAATGTTGAAGCCGTTTGCCACCCCTTTCAACGTGTTGAAACGTGTTGAATCAATGTTGAATTGATGTTGAAAACGTTTAAAGGCCCAATTAACAATATTGAACGGAAATTGAAGCATATGTTTACCCAGGGCCGTTTGCCCGGGCCTTAAACGATCATGTTTTATTGCAAAGAGTAAATTGCATAAGTGAAGTAGCAAGGTAGCGTCTAACAAATCGTGAACATTGGCTGGTGTTCTCAAATAATTCACTAAATTTAATTTATCAGCTTAAATAATTATATTTAATTGTGTCAATGATAATTGATATGCTGGGTAGATAAATATAAATAAATACAATATCTTGTCATAAACGAATTGAACGTCCAAATAACGGAAAGTCGTGTTTTGAATCCCATCTGAACTCGATTTTTTAATATGAGTACGTTCGTTTACTACATAGCTATACTATTGTTACCTGATGTCAGTCTTGGCATCTGGTGGTATTTCAATGTATGCGGATGGACTATCTGGAAAGTAGTATGACCCATCTGGTTGACCATCCGGCCCTTGTGCCAAGGTCACACCAACAGCCGTCGTGGATAGATTGTTCTTACTCATTTCTCTTGTACCGTAGTCTTTATTAAGAGGAAGAAACACCACTGGCTCAGGGAAATCTAGAGGTATAAGTATGTAAACAAAAGTTAAAATATTGATTTATTGATTAAAATGAATAACAAGGCAGATTTACCTTCGTGGGCAAAAACTTGGTATGATGAAAATATCTGAAAAAAAATACAATTGAAAAAACATTTATTTCATTACAATTCCAGAATAAGGGCTAATATGAGCTCGAATGAAACTGATAAAATAACGATAACGATATTATTATTACTCCGCAATGTGGGCCTTCAAGAAAACAGGTATGCAAAATTTCTGTTAAATACCATTGTTGGTTGATTGATGTATACGACTTTTTCTGTTTGATTTTAACATTAACTCCTTTTAAATGTTTTTTATGTTAAACAGTTTGAAATATATTGCTCCATAAATTGGTTGATGTAATTTTTGCATGAGTGCCAAGTTTCACAGAATTTACTCAAATTAAATACGGAATTTTATTTGAGTATCGGCTCAGAAAGCCGTAATCAAGTCGACGCTTGAACAGTGTATTACATGTATACTCTAGTTATAACTCAACATTATTATTATTATTATTATTATTATTATTATTATTATTATTATTATTATTATTATTATTATTATTATTATTATTATTATTATTATTATAGATACACGATGTAATTTTATATAAATTTCAATGATTGTAATTATTATTAATAAAGTATTATTATTATTATTATTAAAAAAAAATATTATTATTATTATTATTATTATTATTATTATTATTACTATTATTATTATTATTATTATTATTATTACTATTATTATTATTATTATTTTTATTATTATTATTATTATTATTATTATTATTATTATTATTATTATTATTATTATTACTATTACTATTATATTATATTATATTGTTAAATATATAGAGAACTTAAATACAGTGAAATGTTTTGAGATATTAGCAGGATTACTTTAAAAGATTATTTCGATTGAGAAGGCCTTAATATGCAACTTTGTTAATTGTTCCAGGCGCCCAAAGCATCAGGGTCGACAGTGGGGCTTTAAATTCACAATAGTCTTCATAATGACACCAATGCTGTTGAAACGCCGATCAAATCTATAAATATTTTCGTTGTCAATTTTATTACTAAAAACGTTATCAAATTCATCGAAAAAACTGTTAAAATCGATGTGTCAAAAATACACAAAACTTAATTTGTTCTTGCAGAATTTTGTTTCTAATGTAAGTTGCAAAACTTATTTGAGATAAAACTAAAAGAAAACGTATATTAGGTATATTTATCAAACTAATTGAAAAATATAACCTTACAATCTTAAATTCATAAACATTCTTGATAGCGACACCAGGTAGGTAAAGTGGAAACGTGGAATAAATATATAAACCTTGTCGTCGTCAATTTTATTACAAAAAAACGTTATCAAATTTATCGAAAAAACTGGATGTCTAAAATACCCAAAACTTTGTTCTTGCTGATTCTTCTTTTTTAATGTAAGTTGTCAAACTTATTTGAGATAAATCTAGAAGAAAAATAACGGATTTTAGATCAATATAGACGTTAATATTAAATGACAGGTGACAAGTTTCAATTCAGTCAACCTTTGTCTCCCGCATGAAAATCTTTTTAAATTAAAATTGTATATATACGTTACAAGTGATTTTTTAGGAAAATCAATAATATAGTTTAACTAATTTTTCTTTTCAATATTGATCGGATTTTAAATTTTTACAAGGTTCAATAAAAGCAAAAAATATAAAACACAATAACTGTTATTACAGTTATATGCAAATGATTTCAAACAATGGATTCAAATCGAGGCTTTCGGGCAAACCTATTGTTTTCGCCCGAAAGCCTCGACTTCAACCCATTGTTCAAAATCGTTTGCATATAACTGTAATAACAGCTATTAACTTGAACGATTGAGTTATTGGTTGTTTTATTTTGTTGACGAACATGTCATGCAGTTTTTTGGAACTGCTTTAAATGAAAATATCCCTTTTTTATTACGATATTATAACTATTATAAAAGGTTTTCTTTCAAAAATAAAATAGTTTTTATCCAGATAAAAATAACATAATGATATTACTAAATAACTCTTGAAACGTAAAACTTTATAAGAAATATCTTAATAAATAGTTCTTGAAATAAATAGTTCTTGAAAACTTAACTTTATAAGAAATATCTTAAATAAATAGTTCTTGAAATAAAAAGTTCTTGAAAACGCAACTTTTTTTGAAGGAATAGCATAATGGAGAGTCCTCAAAAACATATTTCGCATCTGTAATTAAGGAAAGAAAGAATGCCAACAAGAGTTTGTTTGTGAGCTAAATTAAGGGCTGCTACTGAGAATATAAACATCGAGGAGGAAAGCAGCGATACATTTCCTATATTCCTCTGTGAGTCTTGTAAGCGTAACGTCGACATGGTCAGACGGATTTGACAAGGAGCGCCAGGGATCTTGCTCAACGGACTTCTCATTCAGATAACGACCGTGGTTGTGTGTGATTTGGAGTCAATAATTTTGTATAAACTGCTGTGTTTTCTCTGGGTACATACATTGGCTAAAAGATAAACCTAGAGTAAAAAAATCTTTCAAAGAAGGAGAACGTTTTAAAAACGAAAAAACATGTTTTATCCAGTAAAAATAACATAATGATATCATTAAATAGTTCTTAAAAGAGCGACTTTATAAGAAATATCTCGATGCTACGAATTAATATATAAGGTGATTGAGTTGGCATCATTTTGAAAACATCATTGAAACCCAAAATGATGCAAGTGAAAGCGTTCAAATCATTTGAATATATGGATCTATCTGTGAGCTGTAAACAAAGTGCTTCAAGTCATCAGACGATTTTTTGCGCGAGAAAAACGGTTTAAAATGTGAGAAAAAATAGTTTTTCGATCTCTGTAGCACTTTCTGATGATGTCATGTTGCTCCCAACAATCCAAAAAGAAAGCTTTCTTTTCGCTGTAAAGTTAGAAAATGAAATAAAAACTTTTGTTCTTTGCTCAACTTTGCAAAGTCTCCAGACGTTTGGAAAGATAAATTTCAAACCGATTGAAAGACAAAATTTTGGAGTAATTTCCATTTGTCATTTAATCATTTTATCTCCAAAAAGTAGGTAAAAAAGCATCGAACTTCGGAATACTTCGAAAGGTATTTTTTTTAAAGAACCCATATTCATTATTTGGGGAATTCTTGCACAATAGGATTAGGGCAGAACCATTTTCGCACGATATTTATAGTTATATTCATATATATTTCCCATCGTTGGGAGCAACATGACGTCATCAGAAGGTGCCACAGGGATCCCAACAATATTTGTTCTTACATTTTAAACGGTTTTTTTTTCGCGCGAAAAATCGGCTGATGAAATGTTTTGACATATATTTGAAATCAGCATAATTTTTATCATCATATAAGTTCAAGTTCATTTTTAGTGGAGGACCCCTTAAAAAATCAAATACGATTGAATTTCATTCAAATACGATTGTATTTCATTACAATTTCAGAACAAGGGCTAATATGAGCTCGAATGAAATTGATAAAATAACGATAACGACATTATTATTACTCCACAATGTGGGCCTTATTACTCAAGTCAAGAAATATAGCTTATCTGCAAGAAAGCAGGTATGAAACCTTTCTGATAAATGACGTTGTTTGTTGTTTGTTGCTTGATGTTTGATTTTAAAATAAACCTCCTTTCAAATGTTTTTTTTATGATAATGATAATGATAATGTATTTATATAGCGCACTTTCTATGTGTATATATTCAAATGCGCTTTACACATTGTAGTTAGCTGTTAGTAGTTAGTATATATTAGTGTAAGTGTAGGCCTTTCACTGAGGATGGTCGTGACCTGCGTCCTCAGTCGTTCTTTTACGTCCCCCCGATTAATGGTTAGTGTGTGAGTGGCGAGACGGGACCTCCGATTTAACGTCCTTATCCGAGAGGACGCGAAGCCTAACAATTATAAACCGAAATAAATACAAAGTTATAACATTCTCCTCAATTATTTAAAGACCCTGAGTGATGGTCCGGCTGGGGTTTGAACCCCCGACCTCCCGGTTAACAGGCCGTGCTTTCCCAACTGAGCTAACCCATTAATCAGTTAAACAGTTTATGTTAAACAGTTTGAAATATAATGCTCCTTAATCCACATTTGACTCTGTTTTCTTTGTTATTCATCGGGTTGTATCTAGAATAATAACCGGCTCATTTCCAATTCAAGTGCTTTATCTAGATAAAGCTCACCATTAGAGTGCTTTATCTAGATAAAGCACTTGCATTTATAATTACTTGCATCCCCTCGTCTCTACTAGTAAACATCAGTTGACGCGCTTTAATCTATGATGCTACCAAGTCAATCGACGATAATTTTGCAACAAAAACACGTTTAATGTCATCAAGTCGTTAGCATTCAAGTTGATTAGCATTCCTCTGAATAGTATTGAAAAGCGATTGTTTAATATTTCCTTGTGGGAATTCATTGACAATGAACAATAAATTATGTACAGATTGTTGATATCTTTTGGGAATGCTTTTATTTCGTGAATACAATCAAGTTGTGGATATATTAAATCGGCAAGTACGCCTCGTTGGCTATCAGCTCATGTACGACTCGATTTCGTGGAATAACTGCTAAATAGCTCAACGTTATTATTATGATTTTTGTTTTCGTGTCTACCTTGATGCACACTGGCAGAGATTCAAATCACTTTCCAAATTGAAATTTAGCGTGATCGAGTATGGTGTTTGAACAAATTTGGACAGTCGAAGAGTCATTAGGGTGTTTCCTTGGCAAAATTACTGAATTGCAAATAAGAAATAGTGAATCATTCAAACTGTGTATAGTTCTAGACAAACTGCAATATATTAGCAAGTATTTTAAGTATATTTTAAGTATTTTTAATTTCCATGATATATTATTGTCTGGTTTGAGCAGGTCTATGCATATTTTAATTGCTAGTCGGCGTGGATCGCAATGAAATGCCTGTGAAGCGGCTGAGGTGATTGTAATCTACTAAAACATAAAAGCTTGTTATTTACAACTATTTATGGAAAATATAGAAAATATTGCAACACAGATATTGTTAAATATGATTTCAAGGCGCGCAAAGCATCAGGGTCGACAGAGGGGGAATTAAATTCACAAATAGTCTTCATAATGACACAAATGCTGTTGAAACGTCGATCAAATCTATAAATATTTTCGTTCATATGAGGAAACAGATTCTATTTGATGAACGTTCCATGAAATGGACCAAATTAGAAAAACAACTAGGGATGGATGGTCAACAGATCAGGCGAATGATGATGGATAAGACAAACTTTCTGTGTCTATTAGACCACATAGGCACACCCTTAAGGGGTTAACCCCCAGAAAAAAGGAAAAAAGAAGAAGAAGAAGAAGTCAATTTTATTACTAAAAAAAGTTATCAAAATCATCGAAAAAACTGTTAAAATCGATGTGTCTTCATTCTTGCAGAATATTTTTTTCTAATGTAAGTTGCAAAACCTATTTGAGAATATACTAAAAGAAAATGTATAATAAGTATTTATATCAAACTAAAGTATGAATACAATCTTTCAATCTTAAATTCTTATGCATTCTTGATATAGCGACACCAGCTTAGGTAGGTAGAGTCGAAACGTGGAATAAATATATAAACCTTTTCGTCGTCAATTTTGTTACAAAAACCGCTATCAAATTTATCGAAAAATCTGTTACAATGGATGTCTTCAAAAATACCCAAAACTTTGTTCTTGCTGATTCTTTTTTTTTTTAATGTAAGTTGTCAAACTTATTTGAGATAAAACTAGAAGAAAAATAACGGGTTTTAGATCAATAGACGTTAATATTAAATGACAGGTGATTTTGAGTTTCAATTCAGTCAACCGCCCACCGCCATCGAAAACCAACAAATTGACTTGTAATAACTTTTTCAATGAATTTAATACCCTTCTGGAACATCTGACACCTGCGCAGAGCGTTTAATAGGGAGCTTTAGATTTGACAACGAGTACGAGATTGAGTACGAGTACGAGTTTTAAAATTGGTTTTGTGTGTTTTGTTGATACTGATCAATAACATTCCACTTCTTGTTTTTATTCATTTGGTGTCTCAATCTATACACAAGACTACAATTCATCATACAAACAACACACAGAAGTACAATTTCAAAACTTGTACTCGTACTCAATCTCGTACTCGTTGTCAAATCTAAAGTTCCCTAATTACTGGTGACTTCAACTTCCACATCGATGATAAGAATGACTTGAATGCTACGAAGTTTTTACAGATCCTACAATCGAGCAAATACGTTTAGAACAAGACAAAAAAGGGGTTTATCCAGATAACAATAACGTATTGATATTATTAAATAGTTCTTGAAAACGAAACTTTATATGAAATATCTAAAATAAAGAGTTCTTGAAATTAAATAGTTCTTCAAAAACTCATTAATAATTCATGAGAAATTTTCAAAAGAAATCGTGACCATGACGAGTGTTTTAACTGAAGTTATAGATTCACCCTAATTTACATTAACTTTAACCTCAATTTTCTCTAATAAATTTTCACAAATCCTGGATTTTTTTTTTTACAAAAACACAAAATATAGGTTGGAGTTTTTGAAGTCGTTCAATAAACTCGCAGAGCGTGTTTTATCAGGTTTAAAACCACTTGGCTTCGCCGCGTGGTTTTAAATCCTGATAAAACACTCCTGCTCGTTTATTAAACATTACTTAAAAAAGGAACTTCTTAAGAAATATTTCGGTGCTACGAGTTAATATATATAAAATTTTTCTTTCAAAGAGAAAAGTACGTAACATTTAAAAAGAAAAAACATGTTTTATCCAGTAAAAAAAACCCATTATAATATTATTAAATAGTTCTTGAAAACGCAACTTTAAAAGAAATACCTCGATGCAACGACTTAATATATAAAAAAAAAATATTTCTAAGAGAAAGAACGTTTTAAAAACGAAAACAAGTGTTTTACTCAGTAAAAATTAACATATTGATATTATTTAATAGTTCTTGAAAACGCAGCTTTATAAAAAATAACTAAAATAAATAGTTCTTGAAAGAAATAGTTCTTCAAAAAGGAACTTTATAAGAAATATCTCGGTGCTGCGACTTTATATATATAAAAAGTCTTTAAAAGACAAAAGTACCAAAGTTTTAGAAAAGAAAAAACATGTTTTATCCAGTAAAAATAACATTACAATGATATCAATAAATACGATGCTTTTCAAAAAAAGAAACGACCGAAAACAGGCTACATTAAGTAAGTAAAAAATAGTATTTCAAAATTACCTTCAATAAGAGTAGAGGAAGAACATTTAGTTGGAATAGGACCATTTTTTTCGGTTGTCATGAACTAACGAAGAACTAAGGTTACTAAATGCACCTGCGGTTTTTGAAACAGTCCTACTTAGTTTTTGAAACAGTCCTACTTAGCGTTTGAAAGAACTTATTGAGCAAAATTCATTAAATTTTAATTATTGTGGCGCATGGAACAATTTTTGGAAAATTCTTGAAGTTTGAAGAGAGGATGTCACGAAGAATCAAACAAAATCTCGATTAACCGGCAACATTCAAAAATTCGAATCGGCTCATATTTTGGTATTAGGTAGGCCCCAAGGTAAAACAAATCAGGATATATTTAGTTTGCTGAAAAATTATTTTGTTTTCGAGAAAATCGATAAAATGTATTTCACGCATAATTAACGCTGTTCGAGGGTCGAATTATAGCCCATGTTTGGAGGTCTCGCTTGACCTGGCAAAATATTCTAACAACCATCTAATCTCATAAACTTTTAAAGCATTCTTTTAAGGATGTTATGGACAAAATTCAGATTCTTTCTTTGAATTTGAGATGAAGTATTTTTTTTCCGTTGAGCACCTCGACGCCATGTTATAAACTAAGGTCACTTCAAAAAATTATTTTCCTATGTGCGAAGTGAAATAAACGCTCGAAATTTAAAATTTAGTAAGCAGAAGGAAGATACTTGTAGCTGGTATGGTTCTTTTTCTGGGGTTTTTGTGCTGCTCTCCGTACGAGAGCTCTTAGTTTACTGAAATTTCGTTCTACAGCGATGTCGGCAACTTAAAAGATAATGAGGAATATGCGATATCTTAACGGATTTATTTACTTAAATTGAAAGCAAAGAATAAAATGCTATAAGAAAAGTACTAAAAGAAGTCACGATATAATTAATGCCTATATTTTATTTGCAGCCATTTATAAATTGTCGATCATTACGCTTAGTCTTTCTCACTGTCCGGACGCAGACTAGTCACGCGACGGAATTCTTATATTGTCGCATTTTTCATTCAATACTGAATTACAATCAGTCGGGACAGAGCATTTTTTATTGGATTTTTTTATTCCTGGGTGTCTATTTTTTGTTTAAGGTGTTAAAAAGTCGAGGTTTTTATTTGAGTACATCATTAGAATGTTATGATTGGCCGGTAATAGACAGTCAGTTTGAGCATAGTTAACACTAGTAAATCGATCACTTGTTTGATGTATTCTTATCTGTTTTTTTTTTTATGTCTTGATATTGGGTTTGACTTCCAGCGAAACAAGAATGGTATTTGATAGATATGGATGCATCGATAGTAAAACTTTTATTATGTAATACAGAATGAAGACAATATCTTATTACTAGTGATAATTAATCCCATATTGGTCACGCAACGAACTATCATCATATCTTCATGAACACCTAGTTAAAAACTCGGGTTAAAACGCGTTTCTATTAAAAAGAATCGCCTGGTGCTTAATGATGATTTTGGGTACATGGTAGTATAGAAAAATAAAGAAAAAATAGAATGAAATGAATGGGTTGACGGACAATGAAAGCGAACACAGACAATTATGAATACTTACACCTGTCAATTCATATCAATGCAATTAGTTAATAAGCAACATCCTGAGTGGTCCGGCGTTTGGCGCCGGTAAAAAAAATACGTTTAAAACAGATAGAAAATTGAATTGTACACGGTTAAAAGATTTACCTGAACCTACTGGAATATGATTTCCCGTTTTGAAAAAACTCAGCTGCGAGTCCAGTTTACCTATTCCTCAGTCAGTTTCAAACCGAGTCAGTAATTTTGATTTCGACAGGCCATGGCTACAGATGATCGCTGGTACCTAAACCAAGTTTTGAGCGATGACGTGAACATATTGCCCAAGTTTCAACATCTTTAGGCAGCTCAAACACGTTTGCTCGATCGTGTAAGAATCACCGTGGAGAATCAGCTCATATTCCGTTTGAACGTCAGTGAAACCAAGGTGAAAGAAAAAGAATTCAAGTGCATGTCCCGTCACGTCTTTAATACAAGAAAGCAAAGGTACTATTAACCTATCTTGTCTTCTATCTTTGGTATCAATCCCACAACCATGTGTACAGATATTCATTCTTTTAATCGGATCTTTAAAACTCAGCGTTGTTTATTTGTCGCGAACAACTTTGCATGTCTAGTCTAACTTTAATCAGATATAATCTATTAACGCGTGCAATTAGGTTCATAATGTCTGACTCGATCATGAACTTTTATGCAATCAGTATTGTTTCCAAGGCGTACAAAGCATATGAAAAAATGTTTTGTCACAAATGATTACTGTAGTTTTTGCTCTATCAGCTTGGTAAGTGCGACAATGAATGTCGTTGCGTGACTACTCTGCGGTAGGATTTTGTCACGTAACGACAACTAAGCGTCATGATGGACCATTTCGACAATATATCAATGATTACGAATACAAAATAGGCATTAATTATATCTTGACTTCTTTAAGTACTTTTCTTATACCATCTTATTCTTTTTCTTTCAATTTAAGTAAATAAATCCGTTAAGATATCGCATATTCCTCATTATCTTTTAAGTTGCCGACATCGCTGTAGAACGAAATTTCAGTAAACTAAGAGCTCTCGTACGGAGAGCAGCACAAAAACCCCAGAAAAAGCTACAAGTATCTTCCTTCTGCTTACTAAATTTTAAATTTCGAGCGTTTATTTCACTTCGCACATAGGAAAATAATTTTTTGAAGCGACCTTAGTTTATAACATGGCGTCGAGGTGCTCAACGGAAAAAAAAATACTTCATCTCAAATTCAAAGAAAGAATCTGAATTTTGTCCATAACATCCTTAAAAGAATGCTTTAAAAGTTTATGAGATTAGATGGTTGTTAGAATATTTTGCCAGGTCAAGCGAGACCTCCAAACATGGGCTATAATTCGACCCTCGAACAGCGTTAATTATGCGTGAAATACATTTTATCGATTTTCTCGAAAACAAAATAATTTTTCAGCAAACTAAATATATCTTGATTTGTTTTACCTTAGGGCCTACCTAATACCAAAATATGAGCCGATTCAAATTTTTGAATGTTGCCGGCGTATGTTTGATTCTTCGTGACACCCTCTCTGAAGTGTCTTGTTGACGCCAAATATCATGTGCAACATCCAAAGTCTTCATCATTATCATTACCATCACAATCGTCATCATCATTGATGTTTTTAAGGAAATATGACTCATCATGGAATAATAAAGTGAACAGGCTAAAAAAAAATATCGTGTTCTGAAAGGAGCATCAACTGATGTTTATGATGGGCCACGGGGACCTGTCCACACTTATGAAGATTTGAGGATATGCCTGAATTGCTTTCTGGTTTTCTTTTATAACTAACACCGCAATAGCAGTGAAATACTTCAAACTTAATTGCGATCAACCCAAGCAAGCCTGGACCGCCAAAAAGACGGATAACACCATCTAAAACTGACAATAAACTTGCTCGCAGGAAATCTAACCTCAAGATTCGCTATCTAAACATCCGTTCGCTGCGAAATATTGCACATCTTACCAAATTGAAAGATTTGAATGACCGCGAAAAATTTGACATCATCACAATATCGGAATCCTGGCTGAATGACTACCATTATATGGAGGAGTATGCTACGTGCGCAAAGAGCTCAAAACAACTGTTGTAAAAGATCTCTTCACATTTCAGACCGCAATTTCCATCAACTGCGGCATAGCGTTCAGCTTAAAAAATCAAAATCGACCATAATATGTAAGGGTTATCGGCCTTCAGCTCGTGGTTATGTGATATATTCACCGAGGATGTTTTGGACACGTTGGAGTTTGCAGATTTCGGTGTCAGGCAGTCCCACTAGCAAGCTGTTACAGAAATCCAATTTAGAAGTTATAAAAGCATGTACAAGTCGTTCTTTCTGTCTAGGTATTTCCGTATTCTTCCTATGTTTCTTACTGAGAAAAATGCTGATTTACAAACACTGTTCACGTGTTGCGTCATCCGTATATGATTGTCCATTATTACTCCAAGGTTGCGTGCAGATGGTACAGGTGAGATGTTAAACCCATTTATGTCGAGCCCATCGATAGTACTGACCTTTGAGAAGCGAGAGGACAGATGAACAATTTCTGTCTTGTCTGGATTACACGCTAGACCATTTGTAGTGCACCAGACAAGAATGTCCTTTACGCACACTTCAAGTTTAGATAAAACAGATGGGCGTTCATCAATGGAACCAATAGAAACATACAGCTGTGTGTCATCAGCGTACATCATCATGTTGAGCCCATGTGCCAAGATGACATCCTGAAGGGGAGCAAAAAACAGGGAGAAAAGTAAAGGCCCGAGCACGGATCCCTGGGGTACACCGAACTGAAATGATTTCTCCTGCGAGGGACTATTCTTGATAATGACTTGTTGGGATCTTTCGGTTAGTAAGATCTGAACCATTCCAGCGCAGACCCCATAATTCCATAGCGATGCTGAAGTCGAGAGAGAAGAACACTGTGGTCGATAGTATCAAACGCAGAAGACAAGTCCAGAAGAATTAAGACCACCTCTTGATGTCTATCGATCGCAGTCAGAATATCGTTGAAGACTCGTAATAGTGTTGTTTCAGTGCTATGAAAGGACCTGTATGCTGACTGGTACTTAGCGAGCAGACCGTTAGGTGTAAGGTAATTCAGGGTTTGTGTGGCAGCAGCACGTTCGAGTATTTTTGAGAGAAAGGCAATGTTTGTAATTGGTCGATAGCTTGAAAGCTCCTCACGGTCAAGCGTATGTTTCTTGATTGAAGGATGGATTATGCCTTTCTTAAGTAGAGCAGGAAAAACACCCGAAGTCAGTGAAGTATTAATAATGTTAGTCAGTGTTGGAGCTAAGACATCAATGGATTGTTTCAGGAGGTTAGTAGGCACAGGATCCAGATTACAGAACTTAAATTTAGACTTCATTACAAGCTCTCGCACGTAGTCTTCAGACACTTCTGAGAACCCACAAAAGGATGTCTGACACAGAGACTTATTGAGCGTTACAGAAAGATCGGTATTGGCGAGGCTAGATGAACACAGATTATCCTTCAGAACCTTAATCTTGTTGGTAAAGAAGTTGATAAAACTATCGGCAAGTGATTGAGTAGACTCGTGTGATGGTAGCGGTGGGGCAGCGTTCACTTTAAAAAGACCATCAATCAGTCGAAACAGCTGACTTTGATCAGAACCAGAGATCTGAGTACAGTAGTAAGCTTGTTTAGCAGAATTGAGCGCATCATTATAGATATTACATTGTTCTCTGTACATTTGACGATGAACTTCAAGGCCCGAAGTCATATATTTGCGCTCGAACTGCCTTTTTTGCCTCTTTAAAGATCTTAGAGAGTCGTCGAACCAAGGTGAGTGAGGACAGGCGCGTGTGTATCGATCAACTGGTGAAGTACGTTATTATATCGAAACGCCAACGTGGATCACAAACACATCAAGCACCTTACTCGACGTCATTCTAGTGTCCTCGAACTCAATTGCTCGCAATAGCGGTGTCTTAAATGCGCCAATCAGTGACCACCTACCTGTCCACGTCACATTGAAGATGAAAACCCCAAGAGCCACGCATCTGTTTATAACAACACGCTGTTGCAGGAACTATGAACTATGATGAATATTTGCCGCAGACTTCGCCTCACATTCTCATCAACTATTGTCCATCTTCAACACTCATGACGTAAATACGAAACTTAAAGTGCAACTAATAACTAGCTCCAAACCATTTTCAAACGAACCCTTATAGTCTTAAAAACATTATCCCCGAAAATTTCTTATTTTTGGTGTAATCCTGAATTTTAAAAGAGATTTGAATTTGCCCCAAAAATTCACACGACCGCGCGAATAAGGAGATCGAGGCTGGTAGGGACGTTATCAAGGTGAGCGTCATCGAAATCCCCCAAAGGAATGTATGGGAAATTTGTAAACATTAGAAGTTTTTCGAATATTTAAAACTGTTAATCGCCCTCTTTGTAATTTATGTAATTTTTATCGAGAGCATATCATCTTGTGAATCAGATTCACTAATTTTAAAAGAAAGAAGCAGCTATGAAAGCGATTTTTGTGAGAAACTAGAATGTATCACGAAGCTTAAGACGCCCGCGGCCAAGATAGCCTGCATAGCTGGCTCTTTGGGATAGGGGAAACGGAAGGGAGGAAAAAGAGGGGGAGGGGAGGGGAGAGGGAGAGGAAAGAAAGGAGAGCCTGCAACAAACCCCCAGTAGTTTGTGTTACCGCCCCCATCTAAGATCATATTACTTCAGCCAATCAGCGCTCACCGGAAGTGAGCGCAACAACTAGCTTATGCAACAACAAACAACGTCGTCGTAAAGTACGTTTGGTTTTATCATGGATAATCAAAACATTTTATTATCCATGGTTTTATTTTCATTATACAGTAATTACAACATTGTCGTATAGTTCATCGTTTCATTGCTTATGCTTTCAATAACAACAAAGCATACACAAGACGCGGTCGTGTCGCGAAAGTAGTAAATGTTAACGACTTTTGCCGCTTTACTTCGTCTTCTTCTAACGGCATCTTAAACAAAAACATTTGCAAATTTATCTTTGAGGTTTTATATAAACCTTTTGGAATAATAATATATAAGCTTTTATCTAATATAAGCTACAATGTAAGAGTGAATATTGATAAACAATCGATCATGCAAAGTATAATGCAAGTTTAGTACGTTTTGTATAAATTATCTTGGTAAAGTATAGAAAACAAAAAATGGTTTGACAAATTTGAATTTTCAAAATCACATCACTGCAATATACAAATGGTTATTGCTTTATTAAACACACCTTTTACCGGACCACGTTTCTACAGTATGGGTTTCGTCGACCACAAACGCATGTGTAAATTACTCTCGTTATCCTTCAACTCATCGGTGAGTTCAGACCCAAGAGCGTCTTCTGCAGAGCTGAACAGGATCTTAAAGTCACATGATTACAACCTTTCTGGACTTAAAGTTGAAAGTTCTAAACACATTATTTGTCATTGTGTGTGAATAAAAAAAGCTCTAAAAGTTCTACATTGTTTGTATAAATGATTACTACAACCTTTCTGTATATATAAAATTCAAAGATCATTGTCAGGTTCAAATAGGTTAAATCACAGAAGCTAAGATCAAAAGGTGTATTGGTTAAACAGTTAATAGGCTAACATTTAATGTTAGCCTATTCACAGGCACCCCAGGATCCAGAAACAGTCGATTTTAAATTGTCTTTCGACTGTTTCTGGATCCTTGGGTGACTGTGGCCTATTTTCAAATTTTTGTTTTGAAGCTATTGAACATTGATTCAAGAGTACTACTGAAAGCTATACCAAATTATGACAAGTTTGCCTTAATCTAAGATTATGGGAAATCCAATTCAATAAAAAGTATTCCTTTTGTTCTTTAAAAAGAAAACATAAGGATAGTTAAAAGTCAGTAACTGTCTATATATCAACATGTAACCATCAATATTTATTGGTATTTCTAAATTATCTTTTGACCTATAAATGAACATTACGGCAACCAACTTGAAAGATATCCTCCTTTGCTTGCAGTTCACAGATTCTGTTTAGTAAAATGATTTCTTTATTCTCTATGTAACTGTAAATTGTGTATATATACTAATTAATGTAAATAAAATTGATCCAGGTTTGGCCATTGATATGAGTGAGGACTACATAAAATCATTGCACATTTTCAAGGTGTTACTGAGTTTTACCCAGTTTTGTCCATTATTTACCATTGATAATATTGCTGTCAAGCATATTAAATGTCTCTGGATCTCTCTTTTAAAATATCCTCAATCTCAGTCTATTTCTCAAGTGCCTTTCAAAGGTGCTCTGCATATGTTTCTTCACTGATCTTCACTTGTCATTATTACTGAGTGTTGTCACTTTCACCTGTCACATTGAAAATGTTATTACATTACTTGTTTATCTAACAATACAATTTTCGTGATATCTACGTACATAAGAACGATTGCAGTATAAAGCTACTATTATTATTTAAGGTGGCCCAGGGGTATTTATTTACGAAAAAACAATTTTTTTTGAACTTCAAATTGTGGCGCAAAAACTACTTCGATTGCTTTAAAAATCGGGATTATAACTAATCATTGTCTCTAGTTTATAGATATTTAAACGTTATTTTAAAAATACTGATGTCGTAAGAGCAATACGCTTGCAAACGCGAACTCGACTTTGAGATTGTATGGCTATTTCTAAAAATCTGAAAGACGAAACCACTCGATTTTGCGTCTATGGACTCATGTACTTCACTACTTTTACGTGATAAATGGCCAAATTAATCGAGACCTTGCAAGCTTAGGAAATATGAGCACTCAAAATAGAAGACACAAATGTATAGCTTATAAAGAATCGAACAGAGACGCACAATAAAATAATTGCTTTCGAAATCGTTACTCACCACTATGTTGTACAATGCTTTCCCAGTCTGAAGGCCAAATTTTAGTGAAACTGACGTACTGTGTGCAGCACTATCACGACTGATAAAAAAAACAAATTTATTGATGCATTAATCAAAATAGATAGATAATCTATTTTTTGCTCAGTATTAACTTAAATGGTAATTCTAGCGATTCTCAAAAACACAAGATGTAAACAAATCATTGTAAACGTACCTTACAAAGTTTGAACGTGTTCCATTCATACGGTTTGGAGAAATGGAGAAGTAAAGTTGACCGTATATAAATTTTGACGACACCGCCGAGTTGCAGTTGCAGTGAAAAGCCAGCATCTGCTTTTGTTGATGCATGTAAAATTTGCAATATTTTTTTTTAAGTCCCGCGAGGGATACTCGCTATACTATATAATGTGTCATTTTAGCACAAAGGGCGTTGTCGCTCTACTGGCCGGCCAAACATGCCAAGAGTTACAAAAACAAATCGACGTCATTAGTAAATGTTAGTTCAGTAATTGGTCCCAACGGGACATCCCACGAGGGATTGCAAATTTAATATGCATCAACAAAAGCAGATGCTGGCTTTTCACTGCAACTGCAACTCGGTGGTGTCGCCAAGATTTATATACGGTCAACTTTACTTCTCCAATTCTCCAAACCGTATGAATGGAACACGCTCAAACTTTGTAAGGTACTTTTACAATGATTTGTTTACATCTTGTGTTTTTGAGAATCGCTGGACTTACCATTTAATATAATACTGAGCACAAAATAGATTATCTATCTATTTTGATTAATGCATCGATAAATTTGTTTTTTTGATCAGTCGTGATAGTGCTGCACACAGTACGTCAATTTCACTAAAATTTGGCCTTCAGACTGGGAAAGCATTGTACAACATAGTGGTGAGTAACAATTTCGAAAGCAATGATTTTATTGTGCGTCTCTGTTTGATTCTTTATAAGCTATACATTTGTGTGTTCTATTTTGAGTGCTCATATTTCCTAAGCTTGCAAGGTCTCGATTAATTTGGCCGTTTACCACGTAAAAGTAGTGAAGTACATGAGTCCATAGACGCAAAATCGAGTGGTTTCGTCTTTCAGATTTTTAGAAATAGCCATAAAATCTCAAAGTCGAGTTCGCGTTTGCAAGTGCATTGCTCTTACGACATCAGTATTTTAAAATTAACGTTTAAGAGGCTGTCGGCCTAAGAGCGGATAAGGCAAAAATCGGACCATCGCCGATTTCCATGATTTTTTCAGTGAACAACAACTATCATATGCCATAAACAAATATCACTTTGATTTGGATGAATTCGATTTTTTTGGTACTTTACGAGACGGCTTTCGGCGACCCCTCGAAACTCGCTAATTGAGCGTTATTAACGCGGCAATAAAGCAGTACGTATAGGTGTTCACCGAAATTTTATTATTCAATGAAATAGACTGAAATTTGTACACAGGCAAATATCACCCTTTGGCTGTATTCTAAACGTTAAATGGCTGAGTTGTGTTAAATTTGGACTGAGATATGATTTTTTTTAAATGTATACCAAATTGTCAAAATACGCTTAGCGGTAAAATGCCTTCAGGTAAAAGCGATTTTCTCGAAAGTGGGACCTAACTTTAAGATAATTCTGTTATATTTCAAAAGTACTAGGACCAGTCAACAAACTTATAAAATAAAATGTGTGGGCACTCTTAACAAACTAGCCGAAAGATGACTTCAAAGTTCACTCAATTTTGCTAAATTCAAGAAAATCCATAATAAATCTTATTTGTCGGTGTGACGGTTTAAGGCCAAATTTTGAGCCACATATCTATGAATGAGTATAAACAGTCCTTCAAAAGTAGTTTTGATAGTTAAGTAAGAATTTAGAATATTTTTAGGTTTTTAGAATGATTTTAGAGGCCGTTTTCATGTCTGCAATATATGCAAATTAGATACGAATGTTTACATCAAAGATCACACAATCTTAATTTAAGATGAAAACTTATTTTATTCAAATTATTAAACTACTAAATTGTTATACAATACTTTAAAAATTCTAACGATGTATATCTAAGAAATTTTTAAGTTGTTTTGTTGTCTGCTAGTGAGAGAGGATCGGTCGCAATCTGCAGCTGAAGTATTACGCGCCTGTCACGCGCTTGCAACAAAACTGTGAAGCACATTACTAAATTGTCCAAAATATTGCTAATTGAAAAATATATAAGAAAAAAATTAATATGAAATAGTACATGAGGATATTACACGGTGGCGCTTAGATATGAATTTTATTTTCGAGTGGTAAAAAATAATATTTTACGAGCGAGCACTGCAAGCGAGTACCACCTGATCTGCTTCGTCAAGTCTCCCAAGCAAGAGATAAAAGTTCTAGTAATTGACTGAACGCTATACCATTTGAAGAGAAGGGTCTAGTTTTAAATAAGCAAGAATTCAGGGATGCCCTTCGATTACGCTACAACTTGCCTTTACATGATTTGCCAAACACCTGCCCATGTGGCTCGCCCTTTAACGTTAACCACGCCCTGTCGTGCAAGAAAGGAGGCTTTGTGGCCCAAAGGCATGATAATGTTCGAGATCTTCTGACAACGTTATTATGCAAAGTGTGCCATAACGTTCAAGCGGAACCTAAGCTCATTCCTCTCAACGACGAGAAATTCAAGCTTAAATCAACCACCACAAGTCAAGACGCACGCCTTGATATTAAGGCGGGTGGCTTCTGGCAACGAGGAGTATAGCATTCTTTGACGTACGTGTATCGCATGTAAACTCCAAATGTAACCAGAACAAGTCTACCTCGACGATCTTTAAAGAACAAGAGAAAGAAAAGAAACGAAAATATGAAGAAAGGATCCTGGATGTGGAAATGGGAAGTTTTACCCCTTTGGTCTTTGGAACGAATGGTGGTATGGGTACAGAGTGTCAAATGTTTCCAAAGGCGCTGGCAGAGAAGATTTCAAGGAAAACGAACGAGCCATATGCAGAAACAATCACATACATAAGAACAAAACTATCTTTTGAAATACTTAGATCCATTAATCTATGTGTACGTGGGTCACGAGTCCCTTTTTATAAGAACAATGACTTTTTATTTGATTTTAAACTTAATGTAAATACAACAGAAATCAATTGATTTATTTTTAAGTATTTTTCTTCTTAATAATTTTAATAATTTTTTTACATATTTTAAAATTGTTTGTTTTTTAGATCCTTTAATATTGCCCGTTTTAACATTATAATTAATCATTACTATTATTGTTTTCTTTGTTATTGTTATTATAATTATTGTGAAATAAAGTTATTATTATTATTGCAAGCGAGTACTATGTTGTTTTTAACACAATAGAATTAAATGTGTATCTTAATTCAATTAAGCCACCGTGTGATATTCTTTTTGATTGTATGGACAAACTGAGGCAAACCAAGGCATTTTGATTGTATGGACAAACTGAGGCAAACCAAGGCTTTTTGATTGTATGGACAAACTGAGGCAAACCAAGGCTCTTTGATTGTATGGACAAACTGAGGCAAACCAAGGCATTTTGATTGTATGGACAAACTGAGGCAAACCAAGGCATTTTGATTGTATGGACAAACTGAGGCAAACCAAGGCTTTTTGATTGTATGGACAAACTGAGGCAAACCAAGGCTCTTTGATTGCATGGACAAACTGAGACAAACCAAGGCTTTTTGATTGTATGGACAAACTGAGGCAAACTAAGGCTGCGTTCATTACGTATGGCAGAGGGGGGAGGGGGGGGGGTGAAATTTAGGGGGATCTGGAAAAAAATTACAAGAAAGGGGAATGTCAGAAAAGTAAGGGGATAACAAGGAGGGAGTGGATAAATTTTTATTCTTGAGAGAGGGGATTGTTAATTTTTTTGAGAATTGTGAGGGAGGTTGGAATTTTTTTTGATTTGTTTGCATTTAGAAATTTCACCTGCCTCCCCCTCTGCCATACATAATAAACGCAGCCTAAAATAGAAACATATAAGCTTCAGTTTAATTTCAATTTCATTTCAATTCAAAAATAGTAATATTCTTTTGTTTTTTACCTATAAATTCTTTTGTGTTTTACCTCTAAATTCGAGGAGCCGCCTTTTATTGCAGGATAAAGCGACAAGAAACTGACAGGATATTTTTTAGGGCGTGTGGGTACACCGGGACATTTGGTACATAAATTTTCCATTTCACTAGTGAAAACATGGAAAATACAAGTGTTTTAGTTTCCGATAAAAAAAATATTATTATCTATACAATAAAATTTAGTATTACTAATATTTCACGAACATATTGTTTGCACTCAATGATGTTATGTACTTTGAGTATACTTTGAGTCCTTTTCGTGTAAGTGGGAAATTTGAGTATACACGTTCATCCTTTTGACAATAACTGACTTGATTATTTCCACCCGCCTGTCTTTTCTTCCTTTCTGCTATCTTTTTTCCTTTCACTGATCTCTTTTTTATTTATTTCCTTCTTTATCCTCGTTCCATCTTTTTATTCCCCTTCTTTTTGTTATTTCTTTCTTTCTTTCTATCTCTCTTTCTATCTCTCTTTCTGTCTTTGTATCTGTCTTTCTGTCTGTCTTTCTGTCTTTCTATCTCTCTTTCTTTCTATCTCTCTTTATGTTTTTCTATCTTTCTCTCTCTCTTTCTTTGTTTCACATATCTTAATTTTTTTTTTTTCGTTTCTGTCTTGTTTTACTTTAATATATACTTTTATATTATGTTTCTTTAATCAAGAATCCTGGAGTTGTTGGGTGTGGCTTGGAACAAGATTTTGTCAGTCTATTTTTTTCCTCCCTAACTGGTGTTTTATTCTTTTTTTTTTGGTTTCTTTTTTATATTTTTCCACCCGCGTCTTATATTTTTTCGCAGTCAGATATCAACATATGTGTGCTACTCCTTCTACTTGAACCACATTCGGTCTTTAAAGTTTCGTGGGAAGAACAACTGGGCGGAGAATTCGAAAAAGCCATTGGTAAAAGTATTGAACGGGACGTCTGACTTACAACACAACAACAGCCAGTCTGGCGCTAGTTGGCGCCAATTACTTGTAATTGAAACAAACAAGTGCCATTAACTATTAAATAAAGCGAAGCAAACAATACTAAAAGCCTGAAAACCTTTTAAATAACAAATCTGTCTTGTATATTTTTCTCTGCTGTTAAAAAGAAAACACTCAAGTTTTTTTGATCAAGAAAAAATAATTAAGACTGTGAACGGTAAACGTAACGTGTACATGCAGCGACTAATGGATGATATACACTCTATCATGACTATTAGAAAGTGTGAGCAAAATTGTTAAGATATCTGAAAAAAGCATCGATGAAACTTTTTATAATATTGTATAATATTTTAATAGTTTAATGATTTGAATAAAATAAGTTTTAATCTTAAGATCGCGTGATCTTTGATGTAAACATTTGTATCTAATTTGCATATTGCAGACATGAAATTGATCAGTAGATTTATACGGCCTCTAAAATCATTCTAAAAAACTAAAAATGTCCTAAATGCTTACTTAACTATCAAAATTACTTTTGAAGGACTGTTTATACTCATTCATAGATATGTGGCTCAAAATTTGGCCTTAAACCGTCACACCGACAAATAAGATTTATTATGGATTTTCTTGAATTTAGCAAAATTGAGTGAACTTTGAAGTCATCGTTCGGCTAATTTATTAAGAGTGCCCACACATTTTATTTTATAAGTTTGTTGACTGGTCCTAGTACTTTTGAAATATAACAGAATTATCTTAAAGTTAGGTCCCACTTTCGAGAAAGTCGCTTTTACCTGAAGGCATTTTACCGCTAAGCGTATTTTGACAATTTGGTATACATTTAAAAAAAATCATATCTCAGTCGAAATTTAATACAACTCAGCCATTTAACGTTTAGAATACAGCCAAAGGGTGATATTTGCCTGTGTACAAATTTCAGTCTATTTCATTGAATAATAAAATTTCGGTGAACACCTATACGTACTGCTTTATTGCCGCGTTAGTAACGCTCAATTAGCGAGTTTCGAGGGGTCGCCGAAAACCGTCTCGTAAAGTACCAAAAAAAACGAATTCATCCAAATCAAAGCGATATTTGTTTATGGCATATGATAGTTGTTGTTCACTGAAAAAATCATGGAAATCGGCGATGGTCCGATTTTTGCCTTATCCGCTCTTAGGCCGACAGCCTCTTAAATATCTGTAAACTAGAGACAATGATTAGTTATAATCCCGATTTTTCAAGCAATCGAAGTAGTTTTTGCGCCAAAATTTGAAGTTCAAAAGAAAATTGTTTCTACGTAAATAAATACCCCTGGGCCACCTTAATAACAACAATATTTATGTTGATAAATACGAGGCTAAGATAATGCAAACACACAAGAACTCGTACGTATACTGTTTTTTTTTTTAGTTACAAGACGAATGCATAAAGTTTTATTCAGTCACAAATTCACACTGATTCAAAGCTTCTGTGCCAACTAAATACCAAGTAACAAGCACAAATATACAAGACACAAAAAATGGCTCCCAAATGTCTACTAACCTTCTTCGTTTTTCCAATTCGCTTGACTTTGCAGGTAGGGAAAACCATCGAAAACCGTCCGTTTTAAAAGTCAGAAATTGATCAAACAAATGCAAGATGCATCAACAACTGCCGTTTATCTTTATGTTCTTTCAGATTAACTCTTTTGGTGGTAGCTTTCAAAACTGGAAGCAATGTGTTTATCCCAATTTATCGCGAAAGAAGAAATCCTTGAGCGCCAGCTACCTAGCTGACCGTGCTAAACACCACTCACTGAGATCCTTTCCCCTCGACGATCAAAAGAAAATGTGGCATTTTTGATGAACTTCCCGCCATGCATTGCGATCGCAGTGGAAACACCACCTGAGTACAGTGTATTAGAGTTATGTTTTATATATTTGCTTCACATGAAATGCAAATCAATCTATAATTGCTACCTTTGAAACCAACAATGTGTTTCAGTCTTGGAATGCACAATTCAACCTTTTTTTGTGAAATAACTACATACAAACATACATACAATCACATTAAACATACTTCACCAAACTGCAAGAACAGCTTATTTCACTGCTTTATTACTTGTAAAAAATAAACATTTTATATTATTTTGTTGTTGGTCATTCTATAACAATAGTGTAATCAATCTAGCGAATTGAAATATGAAAAAAAACAATATTCCAATTTAAAAGGAACAAAGTTTATGTGGTTTTCACCGAATTATCGAAAGCTTTACTAATAATAATCTTATTGTACACATTTAGTGATATCGAATCAGATGAATTCTACTCATGTGCAGTCACACATTGATATGGTCAATCACACAGTAAAAAGTCACCATTAAGCTATTGTAAGTTAATATCCTTTGTTCAGCTTTACTTGTGCAAATAGGTTGTCTGCGTATTTTACATAAACGAGTGGAAAACACTTCAACTACTACTTCAACTATCTTGCTGTTCGCCATTGTTAATCATCCGTGTTGGTTCATTACCAGAAATCAGGGACAAAATGGCGGATAAACTAATTGATAATCATACATTTCTGGCCTTTAAAATGGCCGGCCGATAGAGAAATTTGTATGGAAGGCCTATCAGATCTAAAAGTTGCATATAATTAAATCTGCTTATCGTTTTATTTGTCTAGTGTTTTAAAAACACGGAGTTTTTCTTCATAAATAACTTGGAGTTAATCAAAGCGGTCCAAAATAATGTGTTTTCCCGGCCGGCTCGGTCAAAATAGCTTATTATTATCAAGTTTTAAATATTCGCGCGAGATTTGCTCTAATCCACAGGAATACCACCATTGTTTACTGGTTTCTAACTTTAATTAAAATAACGACTCGGAAGGTAAACACAATAGAGATTTTTGTTTTAGCGGCATTGGCACAAACTATTCCTACTTTAGATAAATTAATTTTCTCTTAGACAAGAACGTGAATTCTATTAAAGTCTAAATTGAATAGAAGTCGGATTTTTCGCTTTTTGCTGGTGATCATGAGTGTATTCAAAATATTTTTCCATTGTTTCATTTATTTATCGCATCAGTGAATAGTTTATCAATCTTAAAAATATTTTGAAACAATTACATTCCAGCAAACTGAAAGAAGAATTAAGCTACATATAATCATTTTTTTTTAAATTTTTTTTTTCATTGTCTTATTTTTTACATTTATTTTCGGAAGAAATATTATAGATCGATTGACAACGACCAAACCCTCTGTTGTTTTGCTTTTTTTCACTCAAATATTTTTGATATTTTTATTTATATTCTAAAAAGACAGATTGAAGAAGTGTTGCTGAAAGTCTGTAAATTGCAAGACGCTATAGAAAAAAAAATCAGATCCTATCTGCCTCGTGAATGGCCAATACCGATTTGTTGATTGAATAAGTATGAATTAAAACTCTAGATGAAAAAATGGTTAATTTATTTTAACTACGTAGAAATATCTAGGTTTATGTTCACATATGGTATGGTCCATTGAGTGGGAATTGATATATAAATGACTATTCAAACTTATAAAACTCATTAATAATTGATCATGATAATTTAACAAAAGAAATCACAACCACACCCCACCACACCACACCGTTGGGTTGGGTATCACCCCATCCTGAACAAAACATTGTTTCACGTTAAACACCACACCACACCACACCACACCACAGTTCTTGAATTTATTTCGACCAGACTTACTCTTATCTTGACAATTTTAGTAAAATATAAAAGAACAAACGTTGGAGCATAACAAGCCGCAGCCAACTAAGTTTCTAAAACTGCAGGGTTCCCAGTTGCTACGGATGAAGTCTTAATCTCATAATCAGTGGTGAGGTGATGATGTTTAGCTTTTGTTTAAAGTGTTCTGGACAATACCACAAATGTCAAAAATGCCGAATTTATTCCGTACTCCCGCGAACTTGAGCTCTGCTCGTATAAAACATCGCAAATATATACGCAGTGTCTCGAAATTCTTTCTCAGAACAACGAAGTTTGATTGTGAAACATATAGGCTAAAACCTTTGCAATACATAGCACTGAAAGTCTCCGACAGAAGTCTCAAGAGTAATGATAGAAAGTCCGGTAGAGGTAGAGGTCAGTAGAGGTAAACAATATTTGCTTTATGGCATTCGTCTTGATCAAATGGCTTTGTCGAACGCAATACTTTCTGTTTGAGAGGACATTTATAGCGTTCCTAATGAGGCATCATTACTCTTTTCTCAAGCGCAAAACCCGATTGTTACAATACACACTAAATAAATCGAAATTTTGCTGACCTCAAATTTGGCGCCAAAATATAGAAATGCTTTTAAAAGTTTGAACTCTTCTTTATTTTGTAATAATATTTCACTAGCTGGACCATCCAACGTAGAAGTCCACGGTGTATTTCGTTTATGCCTGAGTGCTTCAGTAAAATATATTTCCCTAGCTTAAGACCATTTATCGTAGAAGTCCGCGGTGTATTCGATGTATGCCTGAGCGCTTCAGTTAAATATATTTCCCTAGCTTAGGACCATATATTTATCGTAGAAGTCCACGGTGTATTTCATGTATGCCTGAGCGCTTCAGTAAAATATATTTCCCTAGCTTAAGACCATATATTTTGTCGTAGAAGTCCACGGTGTATTTCATGTATGCCTGAGCGCTTCAGTAAAATATATTTCCCTAGCTTAGGACCATATATTTATCGTAGAAGTCCACGGTGTATTCGATGTATGCCTGAGCGCTTCAGTAAAATATATTTCCCTAGCTTAGGACCATATATTTATCGTAGAAGTCCACGGTGTATTTCATGTATGCCTGAGCGCTTCAGTAAAATATATTTCCCTTGCTTAAGACCATATATTTATCGTAGAAGTCCACGGTGTATTTCATGTATGCCTGAGCGCTTCAGTAAAATATATTTCCCTAGCTTAGGACCATAAATTTATCGTAGAAGTCCACGGTGTATGTCATGTATGCCTGAGCGCTTCAGTAAAATATATTTCCCTAGCTTAAGACCTTATATTTATCGTAGAAGTCCACGGTGTATTTGATATATGCCTGAGCGCTTCAGTAAAATATATTTCCCTAGCTTAAGACCATTTATCGTAGTATAACGGTGTATTCGATGTATGCCTGAGCGCTTCTGTTAAATATATTTCACTAGCTGGACCATCCAGCACAGACGTCCACGGTGTATTTCATATATGTCTGAGCACTTCGATGAAATATTATTACATTTGTAAAGTGTAGTAGCTTTTTAGTTTCAATAACTTCATCCTCTGTTTATACGTATACTTTTATCACAGTCCGTCGCGCTATGTACCCCATGTGCAATTTACGAATCATGCTTTCAAAAATAATATTTTCTAACAATCTAGAAGAATACTATAACTGAATGATTCAACTACACTCTCCGTTATAAAACACGCTTTACGATCTCAGGTGAGTACCATGTATAATGTTAATCCTGACACTAAACCAAAACTGATGACAAACATGTACATTTGGACCCCCACAGATGCGGTAAGTAAAACTTACCGCATCTGTGGGGGGTAATTCGGTAACTAAGATGCTGCGGCGATTTGTATGAGATATACAGTGTATATTCCATACAGATCGCCTGCTCATATTGTATATATATAGTACTAAAAACTAAAAAAGTAATAAGTAATAAGCTCATGACGACGTTTCGGAAGTGAATATTAATGTCGTATAAAATCCACATTTCTTATCATCGTCATTATGTGTGGAGCTAGCAAAAAATGTGAAAAATTAACACACTTCAAATGTAACGCACCATGTAGAATTGTTTTTAACTAAGACAGTACAAGCGTTGTGATTGAAATGGCTGTTCACAATTTTCGACTGTATAGTGATTGTTCATTTCTGTCTGCAAAACTGCAGCCGGGATTGCAGATCAGATGCAAATTATTTGTCAAATCCAAAGATATATTTTTCTGTATGGGGAATTATTTTGAAGAGTAACAGATGAAGAAACTATAAAAAGATTAGAAATGTCTATTTTTATCTCAACATATCAATATAAGTAATATATTTTGATCATTTTAAAACAAGTATCAGAATTCTTTGGGACTTTATTATTTACTTTTAATGTTATTCAGATTTTTATTTCTCCAGAAAATAAAGGGAACAATTAACACTAATTAATTTACAATACAAAGTAGATAAATCATTTTGCTATTCTTAGTATATAACGCAATAATGTAAATGACCTATTGTGAACAGCGGTCGCAGATAACTGGTTTTATACAATAGGACCTTCCCTTGTGCCAAAAGCGAGCTTATGCCGCTAAAACAAAAATCTCTAATAGAGGTGTTTTCCTTTCGCACCAAACAGTGCATTCTTGAATTGTCAATGGCATTTGAATAGCTTTGTTATGTTCTGAAGTTGAAAATACTAGCATTTTGATGGCTTTTTGACCGAAGAAAACGAAGCATTCATGGCCTTTTAAACAGCTAAGTAAAACAATTGATATCTAAATAATCGTTCCGGAGCGCCAGGTTTTGACTATGTTTTTTGTGTAGGGAAATTTTGAACTTTGAATGTGGTTAATTATTCAGAAGATTACAAGGGTTGTATAGAATTAATTAGCAAAAAGCCATTGATAATATTATATTAAGCAATTGTGACCGAAGGAAAACACATTTTTTGGGGCTTTTATTCACTCCAAATTGTTTATGAAGAACAATTAACTCAACAATAAAACGATAAGCCGATTTAATTTTATACAGCTTTTAGACAAGCCTTCCATTCAAATCTCTGTATAGGCCGGCCATTTTAAAAGCTAGAAATGTATGAATATTAATTAGATTATCGGCCGCCATTTTGTCCCTGATTTCTGGTAATGTTTGTGAGCCTGCGATAACACCGCACAGGTGTTTCTCCGTTAGGTCAATTTTGAAAGCTTGTCAGTCAAATTTCATGAGACTTCCTGTCAAATCTGAACGGTAATATACATCGACTCGACTCATTTGTAATACGAAGCTCAGAAATGGCCAACGAGGATAATCGATTCGAAGGGTTGAAATTTGTTTTTGTACCCAAATAACTAAGTAAGACGCAATACTCGATTGTCAAAGAAAAAGTTTTGGGAAGTCATAGCCGATGATTATGACAGCACAGTAACACATGTCAGGTACGTCCTCGGACCAGTTTGGCCGAAGGTTTGCAAGGTTTGAATTTGGTTGGATTTCCCAGTCAGACTATATGTGTTTCTATAGACTGTATTACAAGTTGTATTGCTAATACGGCAAAGCTCTTCCAACAGCATAATATCATTTAAGATTGAATTTCACAAACCACATGTTTGCGGGACTGATCTGCGTCATGACTTTCGGGATTATTGCGGGACTTAGCGTGATAGAGACTGGGACAAATCAAAGTGGCGGAATACTCGAAAATAGTTTAATTTTGAGCTTCTGTCATCTCCAATAAAGGTACTTGCAAGAGATCATCTTGTAAATAAGATCAATACCAGGAAACAAGAAGGGAAAAAGACTTGCCACCTGCCAGAGACATCATCACCTTCGATATTTAATAGTGGAAAGTCTAAGTATTCATCAAGTAACGATTTTAATCGTTAAAATTAAAAGTGGTTAAAAGTGGTTATTGCTTTTCAGTCAGAAGAAGTTTTTGAAGTGAGCATCAGAAAAACACTTGCTTTTGGATCAAGGTATGGTTTGGGGGTATTTTGCTGCCTACGATCTGGAGAATGTCAAATAGGATGGGTTCCTGAGAAAGATCCGAAAATGCACGCTGAGATCGATATAATAATTTATACAAATCAAAAACCAAGTTTTTCTGTAAGGATCAAAAAGGCGACATGCAGCAAAACCAATTTCAGAAACATTTACACTAGCTAACATCAAGGTTAGATGCGAAGACAAGTAATCTTTGCAATTGGACAATAAATCTTCATCAGTGGTATGTAAAATATTAGCTCTAATACTTGTGTTCCTGTTCAGTTCGCTGGTTTCAGAAACTTTTGTTTAATCTGGAAAAGTATCTGCTACAATAAAAATTATTGTTGGAGGTTGGCGATATTATAATTATTTCTATAATTACAGAAACATAGTTGTACAAAGGAAGTGTTATTTTTTTGGAACTTGTTTCATAGTATTAAACTATATTTAAATGAGTGCTCTTATTTCCTGCTTTCCTTTGACGACGGCGATTATTATTGGAGTTTTTACTGTTTTTGATGCGAAAAATTTAAAAATCGATTTCTATTCTAAATAAGGCGTTGTCAGGGAAACTGTTGCTGTTTCGAACTACCGATGGCTCAAGGTTTCTAGGAACGCCTTGATGATTTTAGGTCGCTCAATTCCGAGTCAACACTTTGACCCTGAATTGAGCTAAAATCCAAATCCAGTTTATAAGTGCTTTTTTCAGTCATTTGCTACTACAAGAGCCCCTAGTCATGCATCATTAAGATTGTCTAGGTGGTAAAGACGCTCTTTTGGACGAATTCAAAGGTGGAAGACGATTTTACAAGGAAAATAGCGCCAGCCGTTGTGTCCATTGACAGTGACGCCGTTGGAGTAAAATCGCTTTCCTGGTCGTCTTGTAGTAGATACCAAAACCAACCAAGGCAATTTTATTGAGTTTCGACTTGTAAAGATGGCAATCGGTGCAATTTTTGTCCGGTTGGAGCGGGTGACTGGGCACTTATAAAAAATATGTAAAGAATTGGGATCTTGTCCATGTGCTGTCGAAAATTTGCATAATTACCCATAATGCTTTTCGTTATTAAATGGAGAAACGAGTTTTTGCGGAAGGAGTCTAAAAGAAACGGCTGTTGTGCGTCTCGTAGAAGATGTTGGATCATAAAAAGTTAAGAAATCAAAAGAGCTGGGTCTGACGTGTTCTGAGAATGCCGAGTTTTGTTTTTTGAATGATATTTTTTGCACTAAATTTAGAGATGAAAAATAACGTTTACGGTTGTTGTTCTATGGCGCAAAAACGCACACTTTAACGTTCACCTTAACACAATGGACAGTAAATTTCACATTTTTGGATCTCAGATGATAAATTAAGTGTCTAATGTTGCCGAACCTACCACATAACACAGTCAATTAAATAATAAAGCCCTGACTTTCAAACCAAGAAAGCTAAAATTTTCGAAGTCATCGGTGGAATTCCACCGAGTTTTAACAGGGCCGTCACAAAAGGGTTAAAAGTCCTATGTTACACTGTTGTGGACATGTATTAATATTAATGTTGAGTGCAGACAGTATATTGTTAAAAAATATACTTATATTAATAGTGGAACATAACATTAGAGTTAAACAATATATCAATGAAATTCAATACTAAATATTACAAAATAGTGCTATATTAATTCGCTAAAATTGTACTATTTAGTATTCAATAATGTTTTTAACGGATATACTATTTACACTCTATTCTATTGTTTTAACAAGCATCATTTTGTACTATTTTGTATTTCATGGATATACTATTTGCACTCTAAAATAATTGTAATTGTAAATGAATCACAGACATTCCTTATATTAATATAAAACTGACCTATATTGAATACAATTTTTGATGTGAAGTTTAAACTGTCCTTTGCTTACTAGAAGTATTATATTTAAATAATATTTTGAACAAAGATACCTTTATTCTCAAATTTCCTTAAATGAACTTAAAATGTTGTTCATTTTTACAAAAAAAATTACTTAAACCACCAAAAAATGCATCTTCTTCACCATATATTTTCTTAAATCACCCTAAATCGCTGTAAATCGCTTAAAATTGCCTTATGTCGCCTCTGATTTTCCAATATTTTTTTCTTAAATCGCCTTAAAACGCTTTAAGTCGCATTAAATAACGGCGACTTAAGGACCCGAGGCAGGCCTATGAGAGTATTCGCGATAACTTCCACCGAGAAATCATTCCTTCGACAAATCAAATATACATGTGCTCGTATTACAATATCCCCAATCTCCCTCGATTCGTGCTGGCCAGGAAAGGACTCGGCAAACTACATAGAAATATTCTGCATTTTAAGACTCGTGCCACGGCCGTAATATTAAAATTCGAGATGGACTGATTCTGTGAGCTTCGACATAACAATAACACGACCTTTCAGTCGGCATTCAAACATTAACTCGTGTAATGCATGTATTTTATTATTTCGCGTGAAAAATTCCTTTAAATTTCGCTGTCATAATATGCAAGATGGATTTATCACTGCAATCTTACAGTTATTATTCAAACACCGGAATTGTAAACAGTCGAAGAGCTTGTAGCTGCTAGCTTGTCACACACTCTAATTGTACATGTCACTCACGGCGTCTGAGCAGCGATCAGAAATCAAACATTCGAAGCTGTTTAATTAAAACTGAAAACTATATTAACAAAATATATAAAATTACGAAAACTCAACGTTATCTACCGAAAGAGAATTTTTAATACCTAATTCGTTCTGAAAGTTTTCAAAATAGTAGATTAGCTCTTCTTAGACGTATACGTATAAAGTTTGTATTACCCCTTTATGCACGTAAACTTTTCTATAATAGCCTTATACAACCACTCATTGATTATATGGAATTGCTGTCTGGAGTACCTGTTCAAAAGATCAGTTAAAATGGGTACATAAAGTACAGAAAAGAGCGGGCAGACTTATTTTAGGTATTAAACGTAAGCAGGATAAGAAGTCAATAGAAATTTTAAAGAATTAAATTGGCTTACTGTAGATGAAAGAGCAAATCAAGTTATTTTAGAGCGGTTTTAATGTATAATTGTATTCACTATAGTGCTCCTCAGTATCTCATAGATAAATTCATAGTTAGTAGACCTTTATTAAATACTAGAGGAAATACAAACAACAATCTTAGTGTACCCTTGTATAGAAAAACGTTCGGTCAAAGGCCTTTTAATTTTTTAGGTAGCAAATTATGGAATGCAATTCCATGAGATATAAGACAGGCTCCTTCTTTAGATAATTTTAAATACAAATATCGTACAAATTTGTCAACAAACCTTTACAACATACCTTTCTATTTAGATAGTTAATTTTTATTCAATATGACATGTATAGCTAGTATCAATTTAATTCACCTTATACCTTTTATATTTGCACTGTATTGTATTGTATTGTACTGTACTGTAATAGTTGTATTTATATTTTATTTGAGAGCCACTTATTATCTGAGGAAAAAGTGTCACTCTCGTTAAATAAAGATATTATTATTATTATTATGCTTTCCTGTCGTCGTTCTAAATTATTTCTTAGTATAGAATCTTTTTTAGAATCTATGAAATATTAAACTACAAATGACAATAGTTTTCGAAGTACAAATGTTATCTTTGCAATCACGATCAATTTAATTTGTGCATGCACTTTATCGATGATATCATAATCTGATTGAGTCGAAATAAACTTTAGGTCATCTCTTCGTAGTAAATAAGGTAGCGAGAACACTTAAGGCAGTATGAGAAGAAAAGTTTAGATACTATATCTCTCTAAGGTCTCCAGTGTTGTTCGTTGTTGTTCGTTGTTGTTGTTGTTGTTGATGTTGATGTTCGCTTTCAGCTTTTATTATACTTCAGGATGGCGCTCATTGCAAAAAAATAAGTACTTTTTCGATGGCTAGTACCTTTAACAAAGTTTAGTTAACTGTTTTAGTGGAAAATAATACGACATTGGCCCAACATTTTGTAAAAAATAGGAGAATATTTTGCGCTACACACATAAATCCTTTGGTGATTTACCCCCAGGGTCACCCCAATGACGTATTTTTATAGTATCGCTCCAGGCTCCCCAAACGCGGTAATGAAACGATGAGGGTGATTGGACACTAGGTTTTTGCTAACTTTAAAGCGCTGTAAAAAGTCGGGATTGCACCAAAAATAAGAAATTTTCGGGGATAGTGTTTTTAAGACTATAAGTGTTCGTTTGAAAAAGTTTGGAGTTAGTAATTAGTTGCACTTTAATTCATTCAATAACATTCTTCAGTCAGCTCTTAACAACCACGCCCTGACAAAGACTATCAAGATCCGTAACCATCCACGTCCTTTTGTCATCAACGACATAAAGAGCCAAATGATAACTAGAAACAAGCTACGCAGTTAATACCTGCAGACTCGAAATTCACATGATTGGACAATGTTTAAAACATCCCACAAATCAGTTAAGAAAGCTTTGAAAGACGCAGAGAGAAGCTACACCTGACTGGCTCTTAAACTCCATGAGGTTAGACTGCGAACAGTCCCTTCTTTTACCTCCAGATTCCGAGGAAAACGAAATAAAACACGGACGAGCGGGGATTGGGGCGAAAAGGGGGAGGAGCGATGGGAGAGGAAAAGTAGGGACTGCAGACAACACTGTAAAGGTTGAATTCACCGTTGGCTACACCACGGAACATTCCCATTGGTCAGAATTAACGATCACTCATCGTCCTGTCAATCACAACTATCAAAGGACAAACACTTCGGCTGACTTATCGGGACTGGTCACAGTATGAAAACATAGCCGAAAGTCCATTGAAGTTTAATAGTTTAGTGAATTTTCAAAACGTGATATATTTGAAGACGGAGCAGAGAACTACGTTTGAAAGTCTCATGAATAGCCAGAAGTCTTCTGTCCGGCAGAATAGCCAAGACTTTTAAACAGGAATATAAGAGGGAGATTGCCTACACCAGATCTTCCTGGAACGTTAAATTATTTTCTAGCTGTTGAAATATCGTTGTACTCTTGGCAAAATCACCGTAGAAGTTCTTAAATGAACAACTGCAAACCCTACAGAAATTCTTTACAGTTGAAAGATTGGCCTTCCGACCTCTCTTGCTAGGGACCTTTTTCTTAGGCGTCTCCATGCATCATTCTTATTCGCGAAGTTTACTAGAAATTTATGTAGAGAGTTGACCTTGCCAGTGACCCAGAAAGCATGCTTTAATTATACTTTTTTAATTGATTTCTAATTGGATAGTTTTAATTGGATCTGACTCCATGTAGTCGATAATGACGAGCCGATGATAGTTTTGACAAGCTGCGAGAAATGGGTGGTAATTCAACCTTTACAGTGTTGTCTGCAGTCCCTACTTTTCCTCTCCCCTCCTCCCCTCCCCAACTCGCCCCCAATCCCCGCTCGCTCGTTTTATTAAAGTTAAATTTTTCTGAATCCGGAGGGAAAAGTAGAGACTGCTCGCAGTCTACCATGAGGTATGCAAATTTAATTACTGTCATTTACTGCAATCTTAATGTTTCAAAAACTCTCAAACCTAAACTCGTTCAGTGATACAAACGACATGTAAATATTTAGTTATTAATAATATTATTTCATTTTGAGTAATCTGAGCAAAGAAACGACGTTCAGACTAAAGCATCCCTCATGTCACGCAAGGAAATATCGGCAAAAAGAACAAATTTACACTTCTCTTATTTATTCGAAACGCACAGATCTGCTTAAAAGCTTCTTATCTCAAGGTAGAATAAAATATGTTATTGAGGATAGGTGCCACAATTGAGAAATGTGCAACTTTCTAATTAGTCCTATACTATTAGCTGTTCGTGGCACGCGTTCAGAAGTTCAGAAGTTGTTTTGGTTATTCACGCAATTTATAATTATTTCTTGCTGTTTCTAGCCAGAAAAAGAATTACTGCAGACTAGATAAAAAAACCATTTTATTTGAAAAAAGAACTAGAAAGTAGACTTTGAAAATAGGCCTCGGCGACCTTGAAATTTTCCATCTTTTGACTGGTGGATAGATGAAAATACGCATAAGTAGTATAGCTTGCACCGAATTAGACCCCCGGGGAGTTGGGGAGTTATCGGGGAGTTATCGGGGAGTTGCCGGGGAGTTGTCGGGGAGTCGTCGGGGAAAAGGGGAGTTACCGGGGAAAAAGGGGAGTTACCGGGGAAAAGGGGAGTTACTAGGAAAACAGGGGAGTTATCGGGGAGTTACTGAAAAGACAGGGGAGTTAGCGGGAACACAGGGGAGTTAGCGGGAACACAGGGGAGTTACTGGGAAGACAGGGGAGTTGCCGGGGAGACAGGGGAGCTAGTGCAGAATAGCTTTAAAAGCGAAGCTTATTTTGAAATAGTTAATTGAACTAATATTATCAGATTGTTGAGAAGCAATATGGAATTTACGTGCTTCTGTGGAAATACTGCCAAGTCCTTCAAAACCAAGGATAAAGACGTGATCTTCATGTGTGGAACAAAAATAGATTTCAACAAGATGAGAGATGTTTTGAAAATTAAAGCCAGCCCTGAAAAAGATGAAGCTCTTAAACAACTCGATCTGGGATGCAACATGAAAATGAAGGAAGACGAAGTTGACTTTCTACAAAACGAACTGAATGTGAACATTGAACGAAACCTTATTCCAAAATGTAAACACAACCTTACAAGTACAATGGTGAAATCCATGAGTACAATAGACTGTGAATTTCATGAGTACAATAGTGAATGTCATGAGTACAATAGACTGTGACGTAATGGTGAATTTTATGAGTACAATAGACAGTGAGGATTATATTTCATAAATCACTGAAACGAATCTTTCTATTTTAATTCATTATTTCGTTAAGTAAGTTATATTCTTTACAGGACATTTTCAAGGAATATATCATACACTGTTCTAGTTCCACTAAATTTTCAGTCAATCGTACATTCCTTAGAATCTGACACCACTTGTAGTGATTGTTTTCTGTTGAATCCTCCTTGTTACACCACAACGGACATATTTGAAATGGGAAACCAAACGATTCCATGATGTAAGTGTATAAAAGTCGAACTGTTCTTCCATTACCATCGCCAAAAGGGTGGAGTTGTAAAAACTCATATATAAACCATGCTGTTAGCTGAAGTAATTCTTCTACAGCTTTCATTTTGTTTATTGTTTTAAGGCATTTCACAGTCAACCAGCGCCGGTTATATTTATCATTAAACATCTGCATTTTATCTTCCATATTAGAGGGATTAGAATAAAAATGAATTTCTCCCTCAAACTCTACCACTCGAATTTTATCACTGTACTTTCCCACTGTACATATATGACTACGATGATTCATCAATATCTTGTGCACATCACGTATAACATTATTGTCCATCAACCCAGCATCGTCACATTGACTCAATTGGTGAAGATAACCATAAGCTTTCACAAAACCCAAAGCTTCTTGGTACACTAAACTTGCTCCTTGTGTGGATTC
This sequence comes from Metridium senile, assembly GCA_949775045.1. NCBI lineage: Eukaryota > Metazoa > Cnidaria > Anthozoa > Actiniaria > Metridiidae > Metridium > Metridium senile. The sequence goes on from OX459107.1 coordinate 11,163,412, forward strand.
ATCTCGAAACATACATTCTACCTCCAACTTATCAACGATTCCCAAATTTTCTTGACTCATTGATCGAACCACATAACGCTTCAGCAACTCCTCGTGGATTTTAGGTTTAACGTTATTTCTTTGATGCTTTAAGCAGATATCTATAAACATAATCAACCAATCTTTCGAAATTATGATAATAAAATCTCTGTGCTGTGTGTTTTTATTAGTTATTCAAGCTGATCATGTTCACATAGCTTGCGTAGTATTGTATCGAGGAGGGAGGAATTACATTTATCAATGATAGCAAAGTTTATTTATTTAATGAAACTATTCATTTGTATTTGTTTATGAAAAAGTGAATAAAACCGCGTTTGTTTTCCTTACAATGGTGATAAAAGCTAAATATGAATCTCACAAAAATCAATTTCTTTATTTTCACTATGATTCGTACGTAGTTACAATGATTTAAACTCCAACCAATTACGTTTACATGCATATTTTCTTCTTTTTGTAGATACTTTTGAGGTGGCTTCATCTCCCTTGCGCTTATTTCTATTCATAGAGTTTCCATTTGTTATTATATATTCATAAAAGTTTCTCTCCATCTCTTCCTGGTGTTTGAGAAGTCGTGCTAATGATTTTTGTAAATTTGGTATTTTATCCTCTGTTCCAGTTTCATCATAATTCTTTGAAGGAATGCATACTTCAAGTTTACTCCATTTTAACCATTTTGCGCGCTCTTCGATATCCATTTGATGAACTTGATCGAGATGATTTGCCAGTCGAGCAAGGTTAGTGCTTCCACATCCAAATACAGGACAGTTTCGCCTCGTGCGACCCATGCTGAGCTCTTGACCTGACCAATGTTTCATAAAAAATGCCTCCCATCGGGCCGGTTCGGGCTGATTCGGGCCATCGCGGGCCTCTTATTTGGCCAGCCCGAACCAGCCCGAACCGGCCCGATGGCCCTATGGGCTTTATTTGCTCTCTCGCTCTCTCTCTCTCTGGCTCTTATTCAATTTGGCCCGTTTGCGCATGATCAAAGAAATTAATTTTTTTCTCTTAAAATACGATAACAAGATACCTGGTCCCATAATAAAGCATAACCCTCTGCTTATAAGGGAGGCTAGCATCCGAAGCAGAGTCATCCCAAAATAACTCGCAAATAAGGTAGCATGTCTCAATCCCACTATGACGAAGATGAATCAAGTGCTGACAGCATGGCGAGTAGTGCTCAAGAAAGTATTGAGGATAGCAGCGAGGATAGTACTGACTCAAGTCAGTTTGATTCTACTGAAGATGAGAAAGAGGATGTTTGGGAGAGAATGCAACACAAGGCAATGGAAAGGCATCAGCAAGATTTGGAAGTGATGATGCAGAAATATAAACAAAACGGCAATAGTGATGAAGTAGCACAAGCCAAAGCCAATAATGCTTTGTTGCCTACATACAGAAAAGAGCTGAGGGAGGTTCTATACGAACAACTGACATGGATGCATCATTTGAGAAGAGATCCTACTTATAAAAAGATCATGGCCACAAAGCAAAACCTTATGGATAATAATGACTATAGCTGGGAGGAAGCAACTGAATCAGCAATACATCAAAGGAAATTTCTACTTAACAAACTATTTGTACAGGAAGAAATTCCAAAACAAAGTGTAATTAACTACGAAACTTATAATTCTTATACGCGTTAGTGTTAGATGTAAGTGCTATTTGAAAATAAATTTTTCGGTTTAATAAAATGAGTTTATAAGAGTTTATAGAGAGAGAGAGAGAGAGAGAGAGAGAGAGAGAGAGAGAGAGAGAGAGAGAGAGAGAGAGAGAGAGAGAGAGAGAGAGAGAGAGAGTACAAATAAAGCCCATAGGGCCATCGGGCGGGTTCGGGCCAGTTCGGGCCAGTTCGGGCTGATTCGGGCCGTCGCGGGCCTCTTTTTCGGGCCGCCATATATAAAAATTAATATCGCAAAAAAGAGATCATTTTTTATGAAACATTGGTCAGGTCAAGAGCTCAGCATGGGTCGCACGAGGCGAAACTGTCCTGTATTTGGATGTGGAAGCACTAACCTTGCTCGACTGGCAAATCATCTCGATCAAGTTCATCAAATGGATATCGAAGAGCGCGCAAAATGGTTAAAATGGAGTAAACTTGAAGTATGCATTCCTTCAAAGAATTATGATGAAACTGGAACAGAGGATAAAATACCAAATTTACAAAAATCATTAGCACGACTTCTCAAACACCAGGAAGAGATGGAGAGAAACTTTTATGAATATATAATAACAAATGGAAACTCTATGAATAGAAATAAGCGCAAGGGAGATGAAGCCACCTCAAAAGTATCTACAAAAAGAAGAAAATATGCATGTAAACGTAATTGGTTGGAGTTTAAATCATTGTAACTACGTACGAATCATAGTGAAAATAAAGAAATTGATTTTTGTGAGATTCATATTTAGCTTTTATCACCATTGTAAGGAAAACAAACGCGGTTTTATTCACTTTTTCATAAACAAATACAAATGAATAGTTTCATTAAATAAATAAACTTTGCTATCATTGATAAATGTAATTCCTCCCTCCTCGATACAATACTACGCAAGCTATGTGAACATGATCAGCTTGAATAACTAATAAAAACACACAGCACAGAGATTTTATTATCATAATTTCGAAAGATTGGTTGATTATGTTTATAGATATCTGCTTAAAGCATCAAAGAAATAACGTTAAACCTAAAATCCACGAGGAGTTGCTGAAGCGTTATGTGGTTCGATCAATGAGTCAAGAAAATTTGGGAATCGTTGATAAGTTGGAGGTAGAATGTATGTTTCGAGATGAATCCACACAAGGAGCAAGTTTAGTGTACCAAGAAGCTTTGGGTTTTGTGAAAGCTTATGGTTATCTTCACCAATTGAGTCAATGTGACGATGCTGGGTTGATGGACAATAATGTTATACGTGATGTGCACAAGATATTGATGAATCATCGTAGTCATATATGTACAGTGGGAAAGTACAGTGATAAAATTCGAGTGGTAGAGTTTGAGGGAGAAATTCATTTTTATTCTAATCCCTCTAATATGGAAGATAAAATGCAGATGTTTAATGATAAATATAACCGGCGCTGGTTGACTGTGAAATGCCTTAAAACAATAAACAAAATGAAAGCTGTAGAAGAATTACTTCAGCTAACAGCATGGTTTATATATGAGTTTTTACAACTCCACCCTTTTGGCGATGGTAATGGAAGAACAGTTCGACTTTTATACACTTACATCATGGAATCGTTTGGTTTCCCATTTCAAATATGTCCGTTGTGGTGTAACAAGGAGGATTCAACAGAAAACAATCACTACAAGTGGTGTCAGATTCTAAGGAATGTACGATTGACTGAAAATTTAGTGGAACTAGAACAGTGTATGATATATTCCTTGAAAATGTCCTGTAAAGAATATAACTTACTTAACGAAATAATGAATTAAAATAGAAAGATTCGTTTCAGTGATTTATGAAATATAATCCTCACTGTCTATTGTACTCATAAAATTCACCATTACGTCACAGTCTATTGTACTCATGACATTCACTATTGTACTCATGAAATTCACAGTCTATTGTACTCATGGATTTCACCATTGTACTCATGAAATTCACCATGTCGTCACAGTCTATTGTACTCATGATTTACTCATGGATTACTCATTACTCATGGATTACTCATGGAAAAAAACGGGTGCGTGCGGCCCCTATAACACTACACAAATGATCAAGAAACTGAAATCGAAAGGATCAGTGTTAGTTGGAGTTTGACAGAAAAGCTTCTGAACGCTTTAGATCTTCAAGGGAAAAGAGATCTTTGCACAAGATTAAAGGAAAAGAAGAAACTTTATTTTGCGGGCTGGAAAGCTGATTTTATTTACCAGCTGTTGTGTTATAATTTACCAGACAATTATAGAAGAAGGCATATTGTGTTTAGTGAACTGGTCTATTTAACTTTCAATTTATTATAAGGAGGGATTTGTAATATCAAATCAAATCAAACATGCATATTGTTTAAACAGTTTAATAAGGAAAATAATAATAAATACACTAATCCAGTATGAAATTATACAAGTTTCTGTTTTTTCGTAAAAGTTTTTTGAGTTTTGGTTTTATTTCTTCCTCTTGATCTTCTACTTGGAGTTTTCTTTTCGAAGGGGTGGGTTGTTTCGGTTCATCACATTCATCTAACCATTTGAAAAAGTTACAAGAAACATTAGGTACTTTGACGTTACAACTGAAATAAAGTTTCCCATAGTTCTTGTCTGAGGTACTTATACCAAGTCGAGCTAAGAGGTTGTGTTCACACTTTGGAAACAGCTTTCTTTCAATGTTTGCATTCAGTTCGTTTTGCAGAAAATCGACTTCTTCTCTCTTCATTTTCATGTTGCATCCTAGATCTAGTTGTTTTAGAGCTTCATCCTTTTCAGGGCTGGCTTTCATTTTCAAAACATCCCTCATCTTCTTGAAATCTATCTCTGATCCACACATGAAAATGACATCATTATTCTTGGTTTTGAAGGTCTTGGCGTTTTTTCCACAAAAACAATTAAACTCCATATTGCTTATCAACAATCCGATATTCAAAGGTGTTTCGATAAACTGTTCGGTTCAATTCAAATAAATCAGACATGAATATTGTTTGAACAGTTTAATGATGATAATAATAATAATGATAGATACACTAAACCAATAAGAAATTATACAAGTTTCTGTTTTTTACATGACAGTTTTTTGAGTGTTGGTTTTATTTCTTCCTCTTGATCTTCTTCTTCTTCAAGTTTTCTTTTCGTAGGGGTGGGTTGATTTGGTTTATCACATTCGTCAAACCATTTGAAAAAATTACAAGAAATATCAGGTACTTTGACGTTACAACTAAAATAGAGTTTTCCATAGTTCTTATCTGATGTGCTTATACCAAGTCGGGCTAAAAGGTTGTGTTTACAGTTTGGAATAAGGTTTCGTTCAATGTTCACATTCAGTTCGTTTTGTAGAAAGTCAACTTCGTCTTCCTTCATTTTCATGTTGCATCCCAGATCGAGTTGTTTAAGAGCTTCATCTTTTTCAGGGCTGGCTTTAATTTTCAAAACATCTCTCATCTTGTTGAAATCTATTTTTGTTCCACACATGAAGATCACGTCTTTATCCTTGGTTTTGAAGGACTTGGCAGTATTTCCACAGAAGCACGTAAATTCCATATTGCTTCTCAACAATCTGATAATATTAGTTCAATTAACTATTTCAAAATAAGCTTCGCTTTTAAAGCTATTCTGCACTAGCTCCCCTGTCTCCCCGGCAACTCCCCTGTCTTCCCAGTAACTCCCCTGTGTTCCCGCTAACTCCCCTGTGTTCCCGCTAACTCCCCTGTCTTTTCAGTAACTCCCCGATAACTCCCCTGTTTTCCTAGTAACTCCCCTTTTCCCCGGTAACTCCCCTTTTTCCCCGGTAACTCCTCTTTTCCCCGACAACTCCCCGACTCCCCGACAACTCCCCGACTTGCCGGCAACTCCCCGATAACTCCCCGATAACTCCCCAACTCCCCGATAACTCCCCAACTCCCCGGGGGTCTAATTCGGTGCAAGCTATACTACTCGCATAGTGGCCGGAAAAGGTATTTTAGCACGATTCAAACTCCCGTTTTTTGATAAGGATAGATAGTTCTTTCAATAGAAGAAACATAAAATATATCTGTTTTTGGAACGTACCCAGACCGAGTGGTCAGGCTCTTACAGAGACTCAAAGTTCGATTAGTTTCCTTTAAGGACGTTGAAGATCGTCTCAATACTTTTGAAAAAACTTCTCTATTTTAATGGCTAAATTTGTTTGCAAAAGGTAATCAGTAAGAGACAAACTTCGCATTATTTTCCCTTGAAAAAAGGATTTCGTACAATAAAAATGACGCTAAGCTTTCGATGATGAGATCCTTTCTTAATAAATTAAGGTGCGTTCATCACATCCTTTTCATGTTTATCCGGCATAGTCAATGGACGGCGCCTAAATAGTCATTATTAGTGCTAGGATATTTACCTGAAGTAAGCTGATCATCAGCTTTAGCTGTACACTAGAAATCTTCACCAAAGCCATATCATCAGAAAACACCTTGTAATCGACTTGTAAGGATGATGATAAATCTTGAAAGACTTCAATACCAATAAAAAAGCGTCAAAGCGAAAATCCTCGGCCTTAAAAAAGCTAGTCTCTTAACATCTAAGTGTGGCTACAAGACAAGAGTAATCCAAAGTGTACCCTATCTATTAGTCCCAGTAAATTTGACAAATCATCTACAAATATTTTATGCTCACTAAGGGGTCTTTCTCTATATTTAATGTACATTTAATTGTTACTCCTAGGCATCGCGTGAAGTCTACTGATTGGCTACTCTACTAATGGTCTATTGAGTGATTGACCACTAGTAGCGAAAAGTGCCGGTTTTGTAAACTTTGAAAACATTTCTTGATTCTTTTATTTCTTCTAATAGCTTAGTACTAAATATAATGCTTTTCCTTGAATCGTAAATAACAAATACGAGCAAGAAAATGACAAAAAAAAACACGTACTTTTGATGCTTTGTGAATGAATTTCGACTTGAAGAGCGCGCGCATCTGACGCCATCACACGATTCTTCAGTTTGATTGAGAAAGCCAGATTTTTAAATTTTAACCTTAGAGAAAACTGTTCTTCAACTTTTCTTAATTTCTCCGTCGTTCTGAAATGTATAGTAGTTTTAACACTAAAATTATGCTTTTTTCAGACGCTAAAATAAAAGTATCGAGGGAGAAAATGACAAAAAGAGTGGAAAATTTCGATGTGTTTTGAATACATTTTGACTTGCCGTCACACGTCATTGAGCGCGCGCTCGGTATTTTCACTTTCGATTATCTTTATTTTTTTTTTTTGTCTTACTTGCCGACAATAGACTTGATGAATTGAGATTGGTACTGTTGCCGATCAAGAATGCTAGAGGCTTGTCGAACAACAACAAGACGCCATGGAAAACTGCTTCACTTGTTCAAGTCCAAAAATTCAAGAAACAACAAAACAAGTATAGTCAGTATATTTTTGATCAATGTTAACCTCGTTTTGGCAAATATTTATAGGAGTTAGTTTATTTATAATGTTTAATATATTTATGGCAATAAGTATTTTAATTTAGGCTTCGTTTTTAGTTTGTCAAGTTTTTAATTCGTTCCCGCTGAATATGATCGCTATATGGTCGTTGACCTGTTTGCCAAGCGGTATTCGATAACACTACGTTGTGTTCTACAGAGTTGACACTCACATAACTATATAACAAGTGAATAACTTTACTTTTTCCTAAAGACGGGAAGAATGTGTTCGTAGAAGCTTCACATCCGCGATAGAACGAACTGGCGATTAACAAGTCCTTCTTGCATTGCACACTGAACACCGAACAAACCAGCAAAATTTAAGTCGCTACATCCTGTTATCTAGCAGTTCAGGACGCAGTGCAACTTAGCAATTTGGAATAGATGTAGATTAAAGTCATATTTATTTCTTTACAATATGTCAGAGAAGGTGACCAGTTTAAACTACTCGCGACAACAACAAATAAACAGCTCAAATCGGCCTGACTGAAAACTACTCCTAACAGCACAAATCGCCTCAAATATAGCACAAATTCCTTCAGTAACTATCTAGTTATCTTTTTCTGGCATTTATTTTGGAAAAACAACTTAATAATACTGTTTTTGAGACACTTTTTAAATTCACTATCAATGACCGAGGATCGTTTCCGGTAAAAAAGTGACGGACCAGCGGATCAAGGATCAACGGACAACGGACTAACCATAGAGTGGTAAAGTGTGACGTCACAGATTTGCAAAATTCATCGCATACCAAAAATGAGACGAATCGGTTGAAATGCGACCGAAATATGGCCGGCTGAATACATACTTTTCTTTAACAAATCACTGTATTTTGGACTCGGTTCATAAACCAGGAGCCCATATATGCTCCTGCATAAACTTAGGAACCAAGTCCAAAATACAGTGATTTGTTAAAGAAAATTATGTATTCAGCCAGCCATATCTCCGTCGCGTTTCAACCGATTCGCTTTATTCTTGGCATGTAGCATTATTTCAGGATGCCCTATATTAATTATAGAATACAGGCTGGTCATTCTCTTGACCACGCGTTCTTTTTTCAATTCAGCTAGAGAAACTTTCGACATGTATGCGTCAACTGACACAAATTCCATTAGGATAAACTGGCGGCCTTGTCCCATGCACCCCCAGACTGTTTTTAATTATGTAAAAAGTCTAATGTTGTTTTATCAATTGGCAAAGTCTCAGAGAAGTGACTTTTAATTTGGAATTTTTCACACAAGTCCTTAAAATGTAATATCAATGTCATTAATTGACTTGCTCTTAAACTCCATGAGGTATGCACATTTTATAACTGTCATTTACTGCAAGATGACTTTTGCAAAAACTCTCAAACCTAAACTCGTTCAGTGATACAAACGACATGTAAATATTTATTATTTTTTTTTAATATTGTTAATATTGTTAATATTATTATTTCACTTTGAGTAAACTGAGCAAAGAAACGACGTTCAGACTAAAGCATCCCTCCTGTCACGCAAGGAAATATGGGCAAAAAAGAACAAATTAACACTTCTCTTATTTATTCCAAACGCAAAATGCCACAAATTTTATTGCACAGATCTGCTTAAGGTAGTTCCAGATACTTGGATTTCTTACATGAATTTTTTTATAAATCCTGTGATTTATAGATCATTGTTAGGCAAATCAAAAAACGTGAAAAAATATTGGGGTCACCGTATTGGTTATAGAGTTATAAGTTATAGTAAAAGTAGGTATTTGCAATAATTTGCGGTGATTTGCTCAAAAGTACCTATTCAAAGCAGTCAAGAGAATGCGAACGTATTCTGCTAGGAAAAGCATAAGATTATATCAAACGATAGATCTAAGGGTTATCTAACATTTCCTGCCATAAAAATCATTAAATCATTTCCAAATATGGGTATAAGTGAACCATAGAAGCACAATTCTACGCCAATTACGCACCCTACAGGTGCATAGAGTTGTAGCATTTGTAAACGTACTAAAAGGCGAGTTATAAGCGACCAGATCCATTTTTTTTTTGTCAAAAAAAAAAACACGGTAACTGTCCGCGCGGTTGTGGGTTCTAGTATTTTAAACATCTTCTTGAAACTTGTCAAATTATCCTTGTCATCTCCAGAAACCCTAAAACCTATTTTGTATTAGTTTTACGATTAAAGACGTCAAAATTATATTTTATCTCTTCATTTTTACAAAGTTGTAAATTTGTTGTTTTGAGAAAGTTGTATTAAAATGTGTTGTTTTGAGACAAAAATTAACAGCGACCATGTCAGGTAGTGAAACTCTGAGCATGTTTCGAAAAATGTCCCATTTTACCTCCAAAATTGCATGAAATTACATAACATTTTCTTAAGTTATAGATAAGGATTCAAATTAAGATATTATTTTAATTTTTTTTTTTTCAAAAAAACCCGCAAATAAATGAAGAAAAACGAGATGCGCGAAATGGATGCGCAGTAGCAAGAGTCCGGAACTACCTTAAAATCTTCTTATCTCAAGGTAGAATAAAATATGTTATTGAGGATAGGTGCCACAATTGAGAAATGTGCAATAATATTTCAGTTCTAATTAGTCCTATTCTATTAGCTGTTCGTGTCACGCGTTCAGGGGTCTCGATAAATTCGGACATTTTGTTTTGGTTATTCACGCAATTTATAATTATTTGTTGCTGTTTCTAGCCAGAAGAAGCATTACTGCAGACTAGATAAAAAAACCCTTTTATTTGAAAAAAAGAACTAGAAAGTAGACTTTGAAAATAGGCCTCGGCGATCTTGAAATTTTTCATCTTTTGACTGGTGGATAGATGAAAATACGCATAGTGGCCGGAAAAGGTATTTTAGAACGATTCAAACTCCCGTTTTGTGATAAAGATAGATAGTTCTTTCAATAGAAGAAACGTAAAAGATATCTGTTTTTGGAACGTACCCAAACCGAGTGGTCAGGCTCTTACAGAGACTCAAAGTTCGATTAGTTTCCCTTAAGGACGTTGAACATCAATACTCAATAACTTTTGAAAAAACTTCTCTATTTTCCTGGCTAAATTTGTTTGCAAAAGGTAATCAGTAAGAGACAAACTTCGCATTATTTTCCCTTGAAAAAAGGATTTCGTACAATAAAAATGACGCTAAGCTTTCGATGATGAGATCCTTTCTTAATAAATTAAGGTGCGTTCATCACATCCTTTTCATGTTTATCCGGCATAGTCAATGGACGGCGCCTAAATAGTCATTATTAGTGCTAGGATATTTACCTGAAGTAAGCTGATCATCAACTTTAGCTGTACACTAGCTGTACAAATCTTCACCGAAGCCATAACATCAGACAGCACCTTGTAATCGACTTGTAAGGATGATGATAAAGCTTGAAAGACTTCAATACCAATAAAAAAGCGTCAAAGCGAAAATCCTAACATCTAAGTGTGGCTACAAGACAAGAGTCATCCAAAGTGTACCCTATCTATTTGTCCCAGTAAATTTGACAAATCATCTACAAATATTTTATGCTCACTAAGGGGTCTTTCTCTATATTTAATGTACATTTTAATTGTTACTCCTAGGCATCGCGTGAAGTCTACTGTCTTCACGTTGTGACAACTAAACCTTAATGTACTCTGTAGTGGACCAATAGGCCCTGTTCTGCTGAGTAGCATGTATCTCTAAAGCCTGGTTCCCATATAATTGGAAGATTGGCTTCGGCTAAAGGGACTTCCGACGTAAAATACTGTACTTTACTTTTATTGTCAGGATCGCTGTGATTGCGCTTTGGTTTTGTGAAATAATAAAAATATCACTGCTGACTAATGGTTGAAGCTTAAATTTGACGAAATAAACCTAAACATAAAAATTCAGTGTCGATTTTGTTTAATCACAAAAAACTCTGAGCTATATTTTGATGGTCAAACATAAATTTAGGCGATCGCAGCAATCACATGGAAACCAGGCTTACTCTTTAACAAGAGAATAAAAACATGTATATTTATAAGGTTGCTCGATTCAGTTTGTTTACGACCTGGCTACCAATTTTCAACCGAAAAAATATGTGCTTTGAAACTACTTTCTGTAGTATGCTGTACCACCTACTTATACTACAGGTAGATACTATGCAATACTAGTCTGCTATGCAATACGGTTTTTTGAGATCGGAGTGTACATTGTAACGCTAGGCTGCTAAGGGGAATTTTCATTCTGGGCTGTTTTCCGGGCGTGGTGAGATATTTAAGAAAATCAGTCTTGGGTACTGCTAGGATACATTGTGGGAACGACTTTAGCCGAATTTGAGAAATTTCTAAGAGTGCAATTTTAAGTGAAACGCTTTCTTATCTTTTTAGTTATTTTTAGGATTTTTCACATGCGTAAACCTGCAAAGGCGGGCAACCGGTTTATGCGTGATAGACAGGAATTCACGAGTACCTGTCAAATTTAAACAATGGCAAGGCGAATTCCTAATAATGATTGCAAAACATTAACAAACGACAAAAACTCGGTGCAAAGCTTACCAGCTAAACGTCGAGCTTTGAATACCCTTAGAGTATATCAACCGATATGAAAAGTCACAGCGAAAGAACATATAGTCTAACGAAGCTCTCAAGCAAGTTAGAAAAAAATTCAACTTCGGATATAAAAATAAGCCCAAACTTATTCGATACAATTAGTTTGTTGCAAAATATTGAAAATTGCGTTGTAATCGAAGTAGTTTATTTCAATGGAAGACTCGAAAATGCGTACGAAGCACAATAGTCTTTCTTCGATATGCGCGTGATAAGGGATGTCAAAAGTTAGCCGATATAACTCTCCAGAAATAAGAACGCGTTTCATTTGAAATTGCTCTCTTAGAAATTTCCCAAATTCGGCTTAAGTCGTTCCCACAATGTATCCTAACAGTACCTAAGACCGATTTACCTAAATATTTTACCGCGCCCGGAAAACAGGCCAGAAGGAAAATCCCCCGTAGCAACATAGCGTTGCTATGGACGCTCCGATCTCGAAAAACCGTATTGCATAGTAGACTTCAATCTATCTCTAGTAAGTAGTTGGTATTGCATACTACAGAAAGTTGCTTGAAAGCTCATATTTTTTCGGTTGAAAATTGGTGGTCAGGCCGTAAAAATACTGAATCGAGCCACCTTGGGCAAACGGTACGTTTCCACGTTTGCTTAAACATCCGTTCGATTTTGTTGAATGGCTATGTTTAAACGCTTTCACACTGTTTCAACATTGTTGAAAGTGTTGAATTGATGTTAAATTGATGTTGAAAGAAAGATGTTTAAAAGCGTTTAAACATTGCCATTCAACAAAATCGAACGGATATTGAAGCAAATGCTGAAACCGTTTGCCCGGGCCCTTAGTCTACTCTTTATTCCGACAAAGTGCTAAAGCTCGAAACGTCAGTAAAGTTAATTAAGTTCCAATTTTTTACGGTGTTAAAAATGTCATTATATCGCCTATCAAACACCGACGCGGCATATACTAGTTTACTTACTAATTTCCATTTAATAAAAATGGTATAACAAATTTGAGTAATTAATGTATTCTTTATTATCAATGATTTAGTAAAATTGATTTATGGTATCAGCATAAGTTCTCAATAACACAATGTAATAAACAAAACTATAAAGTCCTGTTTCAACGGACCCAACATGTTGCACCACCATCATCCAACATTTCTTTTGTTCTTGTGTTCAACAAACCGCATGTTGGGTTCGTTTGAACGGCCCTAATGTAACATCATCTATCATCGTTCAACAATGTTGGTGCCGTTTAAATAGGGCTTAAAGCTTATATATGTGGGTAACTATCACTAATACACTGGATTTATTCGTAACTCGATCACTTTTAGTGTATTACATATACAAAATACTAGAAAACCAGATCAATTTTCTGGGATTTACAGATTTTAGCGTTTTGATGACGTCAAGTGGACATACTCTATAGCGATGTTCACTGTTTACAAACATTGACGTCGGGAATCTTTTCTCAATCAAATTTGCCAACCAGCATATAAGATATCAGGTTGGCACATTCAATCCGTTACGTCGATGTGAACATCGCTATTTAAGAGTTAAATCTGGATTATAACTATAACCCAGGATTGACTCTATAGGTTTTGTTAAAAGCTGAATTGATCAGGATTTATTTGTAAAAAGAGCGCAGCTATCACCAATCTGGTTTTGAACAACAAAAACACAAAGCATTTTTAAAACTCACAAATAGTTTATGACCTACTATCCCGCTACGTACAATTATCATACATAAAACTATAAACGGACAGACGTATTGGAGGAAGAGGAACGACAATCACAAATAGGTGGGTTGCAACCATTTTCAACAGAGTGTATTGAACAAAAGAAACGGGAGCCATGCTGGTGGTCTTGACAAAAGAAAATCATCAGCGTGACTGGTGGTACTTTTTCTCAATTCGCTCTCCTGGGAATGGCGTGTCGGTACTAAAAATAGCACATGTAATAGATGCATGACTTAGACAAACATTATGAAACTAATCTTACCGAAAAGAAACGTATATTCACGTATAACATTGCGCATTTTCAAAACAATGGTCAGTAAAAAGTACCGAAATACGTCTGCAGGAGAAGAAAGGTTTTCTTTGACTGAGATGTGCCGTCACTGTCACGCTACACTATTACTTGATGTGTGCCCAGTTTGCATGCACAATACACTATCTAGGTATTGCTCTAGGCACTAAATAGAATCACAGTAAATCAATAATTGTATAATCACAAATAATGGCTGGATCTAAAGATACAAACTACAGGCTTACCATGTTGAGGCATTGCGCTGTTTAGGCTTTTTGAGTTGGATGTAAAGGATATTTGCTTTTTAGTTCATGTATAGTTCAGTTTAGTTCATGTATAAATCGGCCTTAAACCAACACAGGAAGCCCAACAAAATCAATACCACAAAGTGGTAAGTCTGTTGTTGTACTATCTAAATCTTGACTTGCATTTCACACGCCTCGTGGTTTTGTTCAATGTCAGTCGGTGAGCCGTTCTCGTATGAGTTGACGGATGTAGGTCCAGCAGTGCTGTTGTTTCTTCTCTTGTACCATGGCAACAAGGTATAGTAGTGAAGGCAACAACAGCACATGCTATGACCAACAGCCTATCAAACACCGACGTGGCATATACTAGTTTACTCGCTAATTTTACATTTAATAAAAATGGTATAACAAATTTCATTAATTAATGTATTCTTTATTATCAATGATTTAGTAAAAAATGATTTATGGCATCAGCATAAGTTCTCAATAACACAATGTAATAACAAAACTATAAAGTCCTGTTTAAACGGACCCAACATGTTGCACCACCATCATCCAACATTTCTTTTGTTCTTGTGATCAACAAACCGTATGTTGGGTTCGTTTGAACGGCCCTAATGTAACACCATCTATCATCGTTCAATAATGTTGGTGCTGTTTAAATAGGGCTTAAAGCTTATCTATGTGGGTTTCAATCACTAATAGACTGGATTTATTCGTAACTCGATCACTTCTAATTTATGACATATATAAAATACTAGAGAACCAGAATTCTGCGATTTACAGATTTTAGCGTTTTGATGACGTCACGTGAACACACTCTATAGCAAGGTTCACTTTTTACAAACATTGACGTCGAGAATCTTTTCTTAATCAAAATTTGCCAACCATTGAAAACAGCATATAAGATATCAGGTTGGCACATTCAATTCGTTAATTACGTCAGCGTGAACATCGATATTTAAGAGTTAAATCGAGAAGAGATTGACTCTATAGGTCTTGTTAAAAGCTGAATTGATCAGGATTTATTTGAAAAAAAAGAGCGCAGCTATCACCAATCTGGTTTTGAATAACAAAAAAACATAGCATTTTTAAAACTCACAAATAGTTTATGACCTACTATCCCGCTACGTACAATTATCATACATAAAACTATAAACGGACAGACGTAGTGGAGGAAGAGGAACGACAATCACAAATAGGTGGGTTAAAACCATTCCCAGGAGAGTGTATTGGACAAAAGAAACATGTTGTCGTTCTCGACAAAATAAAATCATCAGCGTGACTGGTGGTCCATTTTTTTAATTCGCTCTCCTGGGAATGGCTGCAAACCAAGCATATGGCTGCGTGTCGGTACTAAAATAGCACTTGTAATGGATGCATGACTCAGACAAATAGAATCACAGTAAATCAATAATTGTATAATCACAAATAATGGCTGGATCTAAAGATACAAACTACAGGCTTACCATGTTGAGGCATTGCGCTGTTTAGGCTTTTTGAGTTGGATGTAAAGGATATTTGCTTTTTAGTTCATGTATAGTTCAGTTTAGTTCATGTATAAATCGGCTTTAAACCAACACAGGAAGCCCAACAAAATCAATACCACAAAGTGATAAGTCTGTTGTTGTACTATCTAAATCTTGACTTGCATTTCACACGCCTCGTGGTTTTGTTCAATGTCAGTCGGTGAGCCGTTCTCGTATGAGTTGACGGATTCATGATCAGGCCCAGCAGTGCTGTTGTTTCTTCTCTTGTACCATGGCAACAAGGTAGTGATGGCAAGAACAGCACATGCTATGACCAACAGCCCACCTACTACACCCAGTCCAGTTGTCATTGCCGAGTTAGTTTTACGTTCATCTAAATACAAGAGGGTGTTAATTGTTTTGAGTGTAGTAACATCACCACCGATATGTTTACAGAATTGATAATCATGATGATAAACTTTCTCTCACATACATACATATATACATAGTATTAAAGAAACAAACTATGATAGAAATAACATCAATGATGATGACTACAAAGATCACATTTTATGATGTAAGGATCGCAGTCTTATATAAGAGTCTTATAAGGATTCCACTGATAACTGTATGGATGACGATGGTGATGATATGAATAAGATGATGATGTTGATCAATGACTACATTTATTAAATCGTAACATTTTTAACAGGTTGAGATTGCAACAGAAGAATAGGCATATCTTTGATACGTATTAAAATCTTGTTAGGATTCCAATGTTGATGACTATATGTGGGATGACGATGATTATGTTTATGATATTTATGATGATGATGATGGTGTTTATGATGATGATGACCAGTACTATACAAAGATTATGATTATTACAATGAAGTCAGGATCGCAGTTAAAAAAATGTTTTTCAGTTTATTTTTGGGGAAATGATATAATATTATAATATAATGACATTTAATTTCAATGGGTGTGATAAACAAAAACACATCATATGCTGATAGTTAGCTGCATATGGACTAAAAGTAGTCTCTACTTCACTCTCAGTATTTTAGAAGAAAAGAAAAGCTTTTTACAACTGTGTTTTGTTAAAGCTGGTTCTCTCGGAATCCGGAGAAATGTAGGGACTGCTTTCAGTCTAGTTGTTAAATATCTCACATATTTTGGTTGACTGATCAAATGAACACAAATGGACCAAAATGTATTGTTTTTCCCCATTCTCCCTCTCCTCTCTTAGCCCTCACAATCCCCATCCTCGAAAGCCTGATACTCATGCTAATTTTTCCGTGAGTCTTACTTACCATCAGTTGCCTTGCTTTCATGGCCGTTGCTTTTCCCCTGCATAGGACCAACAGACAAATCGTACAAGTTACTGGCATCCTCATTGACTTGAGCTGCACGCCGTCGTCTTGAATTGATGGAGCTAATACAGCCTTGCAAACACCTCGAGTTATTGGAGTCACGATGGCAGACCAATAACTCACAGTGTAGGTACACTGGCTTTGTATTGTGGAAGAGAAAACGGAACGCCTTCATAGAGAAGTTTTGTACAGAGCTGGTTGGATCGTAGTTGTAATTCATGGTAGGGTCACGGACGCATCTGAGCAAATAAACACGGGAACATAAATAAACAACTATCTGACTATAAAACTAATACACTTATTACAACTATCTGACTATAACACTAATACACTTGAAAACAATTTGAATTTCACAGTTTGTTACAGATTATGAAGACATTATAATAATGACGATGCACGGTGAACAAAAAGCCTGCGACATAATCAGCATAGATATAAGCATTATACGCAGGATCAGACTTAGTTGTCTTTTCTTACACCTACTCGAGAAATGCTTCACTGAGTCTGCGCATGCTGCTTATGCTTATGCTTTTGAAGCTAATGTGAATCAGGCTGTTTAAATTGCATAACTAAACCTGTAGTATTTTCATCATTGTTTTTGTTGTTGGCATGGAGTATCAAACACGTAAACAATAATTTGTTTGCTTAGCATGGTATTTAGTGCATTTATTGCATCTATAGAGTACTATTTGTTTCATGGTTTCAGCCGACCAAAAACATATATCCATGAAACAAAATCAAGCTGCTACTGTGTAATAGTTCTTATTTAGCTTGTGGTTATTACTCGCTATCAAAGACAAGTAAATTGTGTTATGTTTGTGGTATTGTTTTCTTTGCATTGAATGTTTCTGGTTTAGTGACACTGATTTTGTTTGAGTTTTTTCACTCTAGTGCGAGCACTCTACTAACCCATCTTTCAAAAACTCGTATCGTGGAAGTGAGTTTGGGTTATTTGACGTAGTTGCACGGCATGATTCTGCAAACACCACCATTTTGCTATACACAGTATCTGAAACTCTGAACTCAATCCAAAGGCGTTGGTTAAGGGACACAGCTACAGGTATTTCAAATGGTAAATACTTGTTCTTGTAGTCAGACGACTTGAACAGGCTCATGGTAAACGTAAGGTTGCCAAAGTGTTCTGGAAAATAGATATATGAAATCAGTAACATGCGAAACAAACAAAGAATAAAATCATGCAATAGATAGTATGTAAGCAACCTCTGAAGCGGGGGTGGAAAGTGAAGATTAAATTATAGAGAGAAATGGTACAAGGAACCGAAAACCATTTTAAGGTATACACACGACGTATACATCTATTTTTCTAATAGAAAACACTTAAGAAATTGTCAAATATACTATCAAGTTATTTACCGACCACACATATGGACTAGTACCGTCGTGGACTTTATCAATCCAACGACATATATGTGCTACAGTCAGACTAAAATCTCTAGTAAAATGGTCTATGATGTTCGACCCTCAGACCTGTACGATACACTTATAATATACTTTTCTTTAAGATATATATAGATATATATATATATATATATATATATATCTATATATATATATATATATATATATATATATATATATATATATATATATATATATATATATATATATATATATATATATATATATATATATATATATATACTGATAAAAATAAAACGATTGTATATATATATATATATATATATATATATATATATATATATATATATATATATATATATATATATATATATATATATATATATATATATATATATATACTGATAAAAATAAAACGATTGTATATATATATATATATAAATCATTGTTGATACTGGTAACTTTGACTTTGAACGTGGACAATATATATATATATATATACAATCGTTTTATTTTTATCAGTTCATTCATTTATTCTGACACCCCAATATGAGTATACTTGATTTAACAAAATTCTGGACTTAATGCAAAAAATATTTAAAGACTTCCAAGTGTCTATGGCAATTGTTGCCATTTTGCAATGTAAAAATATATCTTTTGGATGAACCATTTTGTGCTTTGTGACCACGATTGATCATGAAATACAGTTGATTCTCTCTGAACGACCACTCTCGTAAGCGACCATCTCCCGTGAGAGACCACTTTCTTCTTGTTCGAGAGTGGTTGCTTGACCATAAGAGTCAACTGTAGGTGGAGATGAATTGCTGTCGCCATACCTTCAAAAGCATGGACTACAGGTTTTGATGGACTGAAGCTGGTACTGACAAGTTGCCGTCTTGAATACTTGCAGCTGAACTTTATCACAGTTTGGCTTTCCCGTGTGATTGACTGGTTTCGGTTCTGCTGGTATCGACTGTCGATCATAACCTTCATACAAATGAAATAAAGCAATTGTATTCTTATTTATATTAAAAAGTTGCCTTTTCCGAAAATGTATTTGCGACTATCCAGAGGTAGAATTACAAACAAAAAGCAAACAAACAAACAAATGAACGAACGAACGAACAAGCAAACAAACAAAAACGTAAAAACCTACAAAGAAACAAACAATACAACCATATTGACAACTGAACACAGACTGCAAGTACTGTATCAAAGTAATAATTAACGTATCAAAAATATAGGTACTTATCTAGGAGGGGGGGGGGGGGGGGGGGGGGGGAATCTTTGAAATTATCCGTAGGTAGGAGGGGGGATCACTGAAATGTATATACTGAAGAAAGGGGGTCTGCTAAGTTTCACTGTGTCCGAACTCAAATCCTCCCCCCCCCCCCCCCTCCCCCAGGCGATAAATAATGACCGGTTAAGTATTAGTAACTGTAGTTATAATTATTAAATAAATATATTAAATTACCTGATTTGTAAATTCTAGAACGTCATTTTTCTCGGTGAAAATTGTACCGCAGCTGTCAAGATTTGCATACAAACGAATCGTACGGTAGTATTCCCTATACGTTCTGCATGCTGGGTCATTGAAATGAAAGGCATATCCAGGCTTGTTTGGGAAATAAGCCTTTACCAGCTCAACCGTAAAAAAGGACGTGCCACACGTTACTTTTGCCTTTAGGTCTGTTAAAAAGAGTCAATAGAATATCACAATAGAGTCAATAGAAAAATAGCACACGTTTGGAGTACGGTACAGTACGTTACGGTAAGGCACGAATGGTACGGTTGAAAAGGGAGCTTTTGCTCGAATGGAGTATATATGGAAAGATATTGCATTATGATAACAAATTGTCTTTTGTTGATGTTTCGGACTTTAGTTAAGCGTTAGAAGATATTTTCCGTGTTTCTATTCTCTGTTAGAAACACGCGAGATTGTTGGGAGAACACGAGAAAGATTTTGAATCACGAGCTGAAAGCGAGTGATTCAAAATCTTTTCGAGTGTTCTCCCAACAATCCCAAGTGTTTCTAACAGAGAATAGAAACACGGAAAATATCTTCTAATGCTTTTATAAAATAACAACAACAGATAATAACGAAGTTATAAAGCTAAATTGCATTTAATGCCCTTGATCACACAACAAATTCTCCTAACGTCGTCAAATGACGACGTACCAAGCAAAAAACGTACCCAGGTTCAAAACTTGTCAAAAATAATTTTCAGTGCGATGAAAAAATCGACTTTATTCTTCACAAAATGTCAATATAAAGACCACAACAAATGATGATCAAGTTTACATGGATTTAAAAGTGGATTTCAGAGTTCAACTACATTAGAAAAGTCTAAAATCTAGCTGAAATTGTGAGCAAAAACACTTCAATTTCACTGAAATGTGCTTTGCTCAAAGCCGTGTGTTCACCCCTCACTTTGTCTATCTTGCAAGTCGATAAAATTCTGCCTATTTCGCTTCTGAAGTGGAAACTCTAACTTGAATTTGTGGAACTCGGGAACTTTGTGACCGTTTTGGCATGAGCAGCATGTAAGGTTTCAAGAAGAATAACAGGAGAGTTTAAGTAAAAGAATGCTTGACGAACGACTTTACCGAGAACTGAAGCAAGACGAAAGAAAACTTTATCTGTTTTGATGTACATGTAAGTTATAAAGCTTGTAGCTTTTGCTGAAGTATATTTTTCTACTATTGTGCAAATTCAATGACATCAAAATGATTTTTTGTATTTACTTTGTACATATTTAGGAATTAAAAGTGCTTTTATGGTAGACAAAGTAGTGTTGTGATCTTCTTGTCGCGACTTGAATTACTTTGAGTATTGCTATGAACTCAGATTTAATATTTTTACAAGCTTAAAAGTGTTAAAGACTTTTTAGTTCGTGACTTCTGAGGTGGTGAAGCGGCCGTCGAAGTCAAAATTGACACAAAAAAATTGTTTTCTTCATTAGACGACACGATTTTGTATTTTTACGGAAAAATCAAGCGACACTCCGCTTGAAAACCGTGTTTCTATGCTCTTATAGAAACACGGTTTTTTGCACGTTTCAGCCAATGAGAGCGCGCGTTATATAATGGTTATTTTATAATACTTCTTATATAATCGAAGTAACATAATGATACAAATACATAAATATTCAAGATGACAAAAAGTGTATACTATAATAATTAAATATTGCTAAACATTTCAACTCATAAATGGTCAAGGAAAAAGGAAAAAAGTGCATTGTAAACTGTAAAGTGGTCTTACTTGTTTCGCAGTTTCCGCCCGCGTATCCATTAGGGCACCTGCAGCTGTAATAGCTATTGTAATAATGCACACAAGTTCCTCCATTACGACAAGGACTGCTGCTGCATGGGGAATAATCTATACAACGAAATAACATGAAAATAAATGTATAAGACCTAGATGGAAACTTGCGGCTGCGTCGATATTTGATATAAAGTATAGGTTATAGAATGCAAGTTGTTTTTGTATATAAGACATGTTCTGCAAGGAGTGAGTTGTATCAAAGCCAAAAACAATGCAAGAGCCACGCCCCAACTGCGCATGTCGATTCGATTACTCTGTCAATGGTCTTGACACCAAATGAAATCTTCCCTTAATTAATATCATTTCATTTCAACTTTAACATAATATAATATTAAAAATCTTTCTTAATTTTTTAACATGTTTATTTGTGCTTGGCTGCTGCTTATGACAACAGATGTTCGTTGTTTTCAATGGCATTTCGAGATTGTTTATGCCGTTTTGTAGGTTGGCAATTTAACGTTTTGAAAATAATTAATGAGAGAAACGAAGTTTTTTAACTTTAAAAATAGCTGCTTTTTTATTCGTTTTCATTTTGTTCGTAAAAAATATCGCTAGCAGGCATTAAACATATACGCGTAATGCCCGTGGGCATTAAAAATCTCGCCCTATCGGCAGCCAATTAGAGTGCACAATTTCACCGGAAGTAGCTTGTGCCATAAATGTTATTGACAGCATCTTTTCCCCGAGTTAGAAACAAACACGGCTTTGGATGTTATCGTAAGTAACGTTGTCTATTTGGATGTTATCGTAAGTAACGTTGTCTATTTGGATGTTATCGTAAGTAACGTTGTCTATTTGTTTCTAATAAAACATTACTTACATCCACAATCTCTTCCAGAATATCCTCGAGGACAAAGACATTGGTATCCGCCATAGTAAGTATTTTGACATGTTCCTCCATTACGACAAGGCCTCATCATGGAACATGCTAAAAATAAGTAAGAAAAGTAAAAACAAGAATGCACTTAACAATGTAAGTGATAAAAGGTTTTTTTAAATTAAAGTTGTTTTGCAACAAACAACTCACACGTTCTGTCAGTAAATTAATGCAAACTAGTAAGCAACTAGGCAAATGAATATGCAAGAACGCTAATAGAACAATTAGTAAATAATTACGTAAGTCAGTCAGTAAGTAACAATAAAGTAAGGTACAAGAAGGAAATCAATAGCGTATACTAAGTAATTAAGCTTATATGTAGTTTATATTCACTCGTTGTTTGTGTAAACAAACACTCGCTCGTTCGGCAGTAAGAAACTAAAAGTCACACGTACTGTATGCTATCCATGATAAAGTAAAAACAGAAAAATGAATTAAGAAATTGACGACGAGAAGCCATTTTTTATACATTTTTACTAGTAGATATTTCGGTCAGCATCCGATGACCATCATCAGTATTTCTGATGATGGTCATCGGATGATGACCGAAATATCTACTAGTAAAATGTATAAAAAATGGCTCCTCGTTATCAATTTCATAATTAGAATATATGCCCGAACAAATATTTTTATGAAAAAAAAAAATTGAATTACGTGAGTTTTCACAGTTTTGTCCAGAATATCCCCTAGGACATTGACATCGGTATCCATAGTAACGATCGTAACAGGTACCATTATTACGACAAGGACTGCTGGAACATGGTAACCCTTTGAAAGAATTATAACAGTTTAGTGTGAATACATAAAAGTATGAAATTTAACGAAATAAGTTATGGAAGACGTTTCAACTCAAAAACACTTTTCACTTGACAATGGAATAATGGACATGGTGCATTACTTATTTCGTTAAGCGCTGATTGGTTCGAAAACTTCGAACATTTTTCGATAGTCGCACACTTTAAGAAATATTGAAGAAATGAACAGTTTTTCTTGAAAAGATGCCAGCTATTTTTACCCTGTCCAAATCATTCCCTTGGTTTTTAGATTAAAACAATTATTCACCACAGGCTCGGTGAATTATTCGGGGTAATATCTTGGGCTCTGTCTTGGTCATTAATATACGTCGATAATTATACGTCGCATTCGGCGAATAATTGTATACAAAGCACTAATTGACTGAGCGATGACGAAGGTTACAAGGGATACAATCAAACGTTTACAAGTTTATTGCAAATACATCACTTTTTTCATAACATATATTTTGATTTGCTAAACAAAACAAATGGAGTACTTTTTGCAAAGAATTATTTATTATCTATTTTATATACCTGTTTCACAGTTCTGTCCAGAATATCCTTGAGGACAAACACAACGGTGTCCATAATAGGTATCTTGACATGTTCCTCCATTACGACAAGGACGTCCATAACATTCTACATAATAATAGTCAGTAACACATTAGTATTGTTTGGTCGAGTCATAATATTGGGAAAGAAGTTAGTGTAGGTAAGTACGTTAGTAAGCAGGAGAGATTTGTATGAGCATGCGCGGTCGAAGTCAAACTTGCCCGCTAAACATCAAATATGGCTAATGTTTGTTTTTTAATATCGTTTATCGTTGTTGTTTACTTGCTTGGTAAGCCGTAAATTAGCCGCATACAAGCTTTTCAGGCCCTTTTTTCGACATAGAAAATATATTGAACTTTGCCAATTATAGATGTCAAGAAAAGCAAATATATTGTAAAATGTAAAGAGCGCTTACTAAGTGAATAAACAAAGACTTCGTGGTCATCTTTCTTTGGCTCAGTGGGCACTGCGATATTTAAATTAAGGTTAATACTTATTTGTAAAACAAAATTAGAAGAGCCTCCGTTGCAATCGATTCCATTATTTCTGAGGAAATTTCGCATGAAATCGCAGTCCAGTGCGTGAAACAGTCAACAAGTCATAAGGCGAAATAAGCTACTT
The DNA here is from genome assembly GCA_949775045.1 of Metridium senile. Lineage (NCBI taxonomy): Eukaryota > Metazoa > Cnidaria > Anthozoa > Actiniaria > Metridiidae > Metridium > Metridium senile. Next base: position 11,187,710 of record OX459107.1, read on the forward strand.
TTGACCGGGAAAAATTCGATCCCCCTAGCTAGTTGTTTGTATTTCGATCATTCATCGTTTTTGCAAATAACCACTATCTACTTCGTGTTTTGCCACAAATAATTTGTGAGTAAGAAAGTGTACGTCATCCTTGATGTAAATTAAAGTAATATTCCAAATGAATGAAAAGTAAAAAATAGAAGCAAGCAATCATGCATGTGAGTAAGTAAGTAAGTAAGTAAGTAAGTAAGTAAGTAAGTAAGTAAGTAAGTAAGTAAGTAAGTAAGTAAGTAAGTAAGTAAGTAAGTAAGTAAGTAAGTAAGTAAGTAAGTAAGTAAGTAAGTAAGTAAGTAAGTAAACTTTATTTAGGCAGGGTGGCCCATTCAGCAACTAGGCTGGTATCCAGAGGGGCCCTGCAAATAATACCTTATATATGATATAAGATAAGGATATTAAAACTATTAACTATGTCCATATTATACTAATAAATTTACTTAACAATGGAATAAGATCTAAAATTGTTTATAAAAATTACAAGTTATAAAGCATCCTATTTAAATTAGACAAAGGAATAATAATGATTTTAAAATTACAAATATTTATATAAAAGATAGAAAAATGATTCGTTTATGATTTGAAATTGTACTAGTTGAAAATGAATCTTTTATAACTTTTTAAAGCAAGCAAATTAATACGTACGTTAGTAAGTAAATAAGTAGATAACGTTAGTAAGTTAATAAATATAGTATAACAAAATAAGTATATAAAAAGGCGTGAAAGTAAGAACATAACTTTAAAAGTTAGTTAGTAAGCAAATAAGTATAAGCAAGCAAGTAGGTAAGTAAGTAAGTAAGTAAGTAAGTAAGTAAGTAAGTAAGTAAGTAAGTAAGTAAGTAAGTAAGTAAGTAAGTAAGTAAGAAGGTAGGTCAGCAATTAGATCAATAGGTAGAACGAACGTAAAATACTATATGTGATCAATCAATTGAATTACGTGAGCTTTCACAGTTTTGTCCAGAATATCCCCAAGGACATCGACATCGGTATCCATAGTAACTATCGTAACAGGTTCCATTGTTACGACAAGGACTGCTGGAACATCCTAATAAACAATACAGTATGGAAAACAATGTAAGAAACCAATCAAAAAAGTAATTGAGCAAGCTTTGTAAAGTTTATACTCGCTCGTTGTTTGCTCACTCGCTCGTGTTTTGCCACAAACAACTCGCAAGTAAGAAAATACACGTGTCAAGTGCAAAGTTAAAATATAAAGTACATGAAAAGACGTTTTTGCGTTTCTATCGATCAACCTCAGCCTCGATATCGTGTAATATATTTTTTAGAATTTGATTACAGCTCACGGTAATTCTAACAATGTACATAATTCAACATAATTGGAACAATCAAAAATTCCTCGAACTGTAGTCTATTCACAGTTCTGTCCGGAATATCCTCGAGGACAAACACAACGGTGTCCATAATAGGTATCTTGACATGTTCCTCCATTACGACAAGGACGTCTATAACATTCTACATAATAATAGTCAGTAACACATTAGTATTGTTTGGTCGAGTCATAATATTGGGAAAGAAGTTAGTGTAGGTAAGTACGTTAGTAAGCAGAGGGGAGATTTGTATGAGCATGCGCGGTCGAAGTCAAACTTATCCGGTAAACATTTATCGTTTATCGTCGTTATTTATTTGCTTGGTCAGCCGTAAATTAGCATCATAAGCTTTTGATCGTGAAAAATTCGATCCGCCTAGATTGTTTTATGCATTTTCTCAAGTTTACAGTCAATTATATAAAACATCAATTTGCCCAATGAAAAAGGAAGAAGACAGTAAGTCAGCAAGCAAAGCAGTGAATAGGTCGATCGTGAAATGCAATAAGTAATATATATTATTTGAATTACGTGAGCTTTCACAGTTTTGTCCAGAATATCCCCAAGGACATTGACATCGGTATCCATAGTAACTATCGTAACAGGTTCCATTATTACGACAAGGACTCATAGAACATCCTAAATAAACAATACAGTACGGAAAACAATGTAAGAAACCAATCAAGAAAGTAATTGAGCAAGCTTTGTAAAGTTTATACTCACTCGTTGTTTGCTCACTCGCTCGTGTTTTGCCACAAACAACTCGCAAGTAAGAAAATACCAGTGGCACGTGCAAAGTTAAAATATAAAAGACATGAAAAGACATTTTTGCGTTTCTGTCGAACAACCTCAGCCTCGATAGCGTGTAATATATTCTTTAGAATTTGATTACAGCTCACGGTAATTCTAACAATGTACATAATGTAGATACGTATGTGGGTCTGATCCGCGGTTATATGATGTGTGTATGATTATGATCGTCGCGGAGAAATAAGGAATTTATGCAATTGCAATTATAGAAGCCCGAAAAAATATCGGGACTTCAACGGTACTGCAAAGGTCATGGGTTCAAATCCCGTTGAAGTCCCGAATTTTTTTCGGGCTTCTATAATTGCAATTGCATAAATTGCTTAATTCTCCGCGACGATCATAATCATACGCACAATGTACATAATTCAACACAATTAAAAAATCAAAAATTCCTCGGACGTCTGTAGTCTATCGAATTACCTGAGGTTTCACAGTTCTGTCCGGAATATCCTCGAGGACAAACACAACGGTGTCCATAATAGGTATCTTGACATGTTCCTCCATTACGACAAGGACGTCCATAACATTCTACATAATAATAGTCAGTAACACATTAGTATTGTTTGGTCGAGTCATAATATTGGGAAAGAAGTTAGTGTAGGTAAGTACGTTAGTAAGCAGAGGGGAGATTTGTAGTGAACATGCGCGGTCGTAGTCAAACTTGTCCGGTAAACATTTATCGTTTATCGTCGTTATTTATTTGCTTGGTCAGCCGTAAATTAGCATCATAAGCTTTTGATCGTGAACAATTCGATCCGCCTAGATTGTTTTATGCATTTTCTCAAGTTTACAGTCAATTATATAAAACATCAATTTGCTCAATGAAAAAGGAATTGCTTTCACTTCATATGCACTTAAAGTAAACGACTAAAAACAATAAGACAGTAAGTCAGCAAGCAAATCATTGAATAGGTCGATCGTGAAATGCAATAAGTAATATATATATACTATTTGAATTACGTGAGCTTTCACAGTTTTGTCCAGAATATCCCCAAGGACATCGACATCGGTATCCATAGTAACTATCGTAACAGGTTCCATTGTTACGACAAGGACTACTGGAACATGCTAAATAAACAATACAGTATGGAAAACAATGTAAGAAACCAATCAAGAAAGTAATTGAGCAAGCTTTGTAAAGTTTATACTCACTCGTTGTTTGCTCACTCGCTCGTGTTTTGCCACAAACAACTCGCAAGTAAGAAAATACCAGTGGCACGTGCAAAGTTAAAACATAAAATACATAAATAGACATTTTTGCGTTTCTGTCGATCAACCTCAGCCTCGATAGCGTGTAATATATTCTTTAGAATTTGATTACAGCTCACGGTAATTCTAACAATGTACATAATTCAACATAATTGGAACAATCAAAAATTCCTCGAACTGTAGTCTATCGAATTACCTGAGGTTTCACAGTTCTGTCCGGAATATCCTCGAGGACAAACACAACGGTGTCCATAATAGGTATCTTGACATGTTCCTCCATTACGACAAGGACGTCCATAACATTCTACATAATAATAGTCAGTAACACATTAGTATTGTTTGGTCGAGTCATAATATTGGGAAAGAAGTTAGTGTAGGTAAGTACGTTAGTAAGCAGAGGGGAGATTTGTAGTGAACATGCGCGGTCGTAGTCAAACTTGTCCGGTAAACATTTATCGTTTATCGTCGTTATTTATTTGCTTGGTCAGCCGTAAATTAGCATCATAAGCTTTTGATCGTGAACAATTCGATCCGCCTAGATTGTTTTATGCATTTTCTCAAGTTTACAGTCAATTATATAAAACATCAATTTGCTCAATGAAAAAGGAATTGCTTTCACTTCATATGCACTTAAAGTAAACAACTAAAAACAATAAGACAGTAAGTCAGCAAGCAAATCATTGAATAGGTCGATCGTGAAATGCAATAAGTAATATATATATTATTTGAATTACGTGAGCTTTCACAGTTTTGTCCAGAATATCCCCAAGGACATCGACATCGGTATCCATAGTAACTATCGTAACAGGTTCCATTGTTACGACAAGGACTACTGGAACATGCTAAATAAACAATACAGTATGGAAAACAATGTAAGAAACCAATCAAGAAAGTAATTGAGCAAGCTTTGTAAAGTTTATACTCACTCGTTGTTTGCTCACTCGCTCGTGTTTTGCCACAAACAACTCGCAAGTAAGAAAATACCAGTGGCACGTGCAAAGTTAAAACATAAAATACATAAATAGACATTTTTGCGTTTCTGTCGATCAACCTCAGCCTCGATAGCGTGTAATATATTCTTTAGAATTTGATTACAGCTCACGGTAATTCTAACAATGTACATAATTCAACATAATTGGAACAATCAAAAATTCCTCGAACTGTAGTCTATCGAATTACCTGAGGTTTCACAGTTCTGTCCGGAATATCCTCGAGGACAAACACAACGGTGTCCATAATAGGTATCTTGACATGTTCCTCCATTACGACAAGGACGTCCATAACATTCTACATAATAATAGTCAGTAACACATTAGTATTGTTTGGTCGAGTCATAATATTGGGAAAGAAGTTAGTGTAGGTAAGTACGTTAGTAAGCAGAGGGGAGATTTGTAGTGAACATGCGCGGTCGTAGTCAAACTTGTCCGGTAAACATTTATCGTTTATCGTCGTTATTTATTTGCTTGGTCAGCCGTAAATTAGCATCATAAGCTTTTGATCGTGAACAATTCGATCCGCCTAGATTGTTTTATGCATTTTCTCAAGTTTACAGTCAATTATATAAAACATCAATTTGCTCAATGAAAAAGGAATTGCTTTCACTTCATATGCACTTAAAGTAAACAACTAAAAACAATAAGACAGTAAGTCAGCAAGCAAATCATTGAATAGGTCGATCGTGAAATGCAATAAGTAATATATATATTATTTGAATTACGTGAGCTTTCACAGTTTTGTCCAGAATATCCCCAAGGACATCGACATCGGTATCCATAGTAACTATCGTAACAGGTTCCATTGTTACGACAAGGACTACTGGAACATGCTAAATAAACAATACAGTATGGAAAACAATGTAAGAAACCAATCAAGAAAGTAATTGAGCAAGCTTTGTAAAGTTTATACTCACTCGTTGTTTGCTCACTCGCTCGTGTTTTGCCACAAACAACTCGCAAGTAAGAAAATACCAGTGGCACGTGCAAAGTTAAAACATAAAATACATAAATAGACATTTTTGCGTTTCTGTCGATCAACCTCAGCCTCGATAGCGTGTAATATATTCTTTAGAATTTGATTACAGCTCACGGTAATTCTAACAATGTACATAATTCAACATAATTGGAACAATCAAAAATTCCTCGAACTGTAGTCTATCGAATTACCTGAGGTTTCACAGTTCTGTCCGGAATATCCTCGAGGACAAACACAACGGTGTCCATAATAGGTATCTTGACATGTTCCTCCATTACGACAAGGACGTCCATAACATTCTACATAATAATAGTCAGTAACACATTAGTATTGTTTGGTCGAGTCATAATATTGGGAAAGAAGTTAGTGTAGGTAAGTACGTTAGTAAGCAGAGGGGAGATTTATAGTGAACATGCGCGGTCGAAGTCAAACTTGTCCGGTAAACATTTATCGTTTATCGTCGTTATTCACTTGCATGGTTGGTCAGCCGTAAATTCGCATCATAAGCTTTTGATCGTGAAAAATTATATTCGATCCGCCTAGATTGTTTTATTTATTTTCTCAAGTTTACAGTCAATTATATAAAACATCAATTTGCCCAATGAAAAAGGAATTGCTTTCACTTCTAACCGGGTATCCTATTTAAATCTGCAGCACTTTATTGTGGCTAACAATTAAAAAAAGACCATTGTACAACCCCTTCCACCCAATAAAGACTAAATACTTGCACTAAATACCTTGATATATATACTTTATAGAGAAACCAGACCTTATGGATGACCGATCTGTAGTGAACGTTATGTATAGCTGGTTTGACGTGCTGTTGATTGGAGATGGAATACTGGTTCCACTGAATACACCAAGAGATGGCGAGGATGTTGATCCACCGTCGTAGACTATTACATGATCACAGCATCCCTCAGTTGAAAATCTTTCAAATAAAAGTGAAATAGTCGCGTTGAACGTGAGTTGAAGAGTCAGAGAGCATTGTTGGTTGTCACCGTAGTTGCCTGGGTAACCTGGTGATGTGAATCGACCACCGTAGTTATCGATTCTTGAATAGTTGCATGGTCCAGTGAGCTGAACCTTGAAACCTGTAAAAAAAAACAGTTATTTCTTGGAATTATAATTAAAACTATCATGCTATCATATTTCTAGCCTCTATTTTTACCCATTTTGTATTGGTTCTATTAAAATAACGACATTCCTCCAATAAGCAATAACCATCTATTACGTGATGTTCCATGTATATTTGGCTGTATTATATCGCACAGAATGCCCGGACTCATCCGGTTCTTTTCTGCTGTTTGAGCGCGAAGTTCAATCTGGCGAAGCGTATTTAATGAGGTAATTAGCAAAGAAAACAGGCCAAAACTGCTCAACTTCGTGTAATAAAATACATTTTAAAAGTTTTTAAAAGGTGATCTCAGTTAGGTAGGGGGTGCAAATCAAAGATGAAATGTTGACTAAACATTTGCAATATCAAATGTTTAATTACGTCAATAACTAAGCTTCTCTTTTTTGAGCTCAAATTTGTCAAAAATCGGCATGTCGATAAGATACTTGGGGCCTGAATTATGGAACTCTTTGAAAAACAATATATAAGAACATCTAATAAGCTTAGTTCTTTCAGAAATCTAATTTCCAAAGTTGATCTTGCTATTATCCAGTAATATTATGTTATATTTATTATATATTTTTATATTTTACATGTACGTATCTATATATCTATGCTATACACATATTTTAATTACTTTTAAATAATTTTATATATATATTATATTTTGAACCAATTTATCTATTCTATCTAATTTATTATTTATCTATTCTATCTAATTTATTATTTATCTATTTTAGTTCCCTCAAACTAGCACTTGTGTGCGATCATATTTGGTGAGAATAGATAAAGATTATTATTACTATTATTTTTATTATTATCATTATTATAAGTAAGTAGGTAAGTAAGAAAATAAGTACGTAGGTAGGTAGGTAGGTAGGTAGGTAGGTAGGTAGGTAGGTAGGTAGGTAGGTAGGTAGGTATTAGGTAGGTAGGTTGGTAGGTAGAAAGGTATGTATGTATGTATGTAGGTAGGTAGGTAGGTAGGTAGGTAGGTAGGTAGGTAGGTAGGTAGGTAGGTAGGTAGGTAGGTAGGTAGGTAGGTAGGTAGGTAGGTAGGTAGGTAAGGTAGGTAGGTATTAGGTAGGTAAGGTAGGTAGGTATTAGGTAGGTAAGTAAGTAAGAAATTAGTTAGTTACGTAAGTTCAAATTTGTTATGATAATTACAGTCGTTTAGATGCCGTTCCAGCCATGAGCCGCGTAGTATTGTATCATATATATACAAACATCGCTTGATTCTGATTGGATACTGAGGCATCTCGATCTATTTTAAAATTTTTGTAGGAGTGCAAATTTTGAATTTTTTGAGTACACAGCTTGAAATTTTAAAAATTCTGCTCCCAAAGCTCTAATGTTAGACGAGCTTCCTCGCAACTAAATTTTTCTAGAAGTCAGGTAATAACACTATTTTTTACTGTAATTATAAATTGGTTCGTATAAATGTGCTCAGAATTCATCTCTTCAAGCCGATAACTTGTCGACGAGAAGTGTAAAATGTTTTGTTTGCTAATCTTTAAAGTGTTCAAAAATTGATTCGATTTTCTCGAAACGCTTCAATAATAGTACAAACGATGTTCATAGATGGTATTTAAATGCATAACATTTTATTTATCAGCCTTGCAAAAAAATTGAGCTGCCCATAATTTTTTAATCTTATCTTAATATTTAATGTTATTAGTTAATTAGAACTGAACTCTACTTTGTGCAATGCAGTCTTCAAAAACAACAACTACAAAAAACAGCCTTTGTTACACTGCAAATCTTCAGCAACTTGTGTGGCAACGGCGGCATTGCGACACAAGTTGCAGAAAAAATTTAACGATGCAACGGCGCCTTTGGAGTTAAAGGCACACACGTCCTCGATACCAGGCTTTTAAAGTTACAGTTCAAACATTTTTCGTCTTTGAATTCATATTTGATAAATAATTCGTCTCTAATGTAAATTCGGTACCGATAGACATTTTCAATTCACGAGTTTTGAAAAAGCTACAACAAAATTGACAAACATTGATTTTTTACAAGCCTCACCTGAGCAAGATGCTTCTTCAAATAGAACCACCAAAAGGAGCAGCAGCACTAGGTTCCTCATGCTTACTTTCCTTGCTGAGTTTGCTGTTTCCCTTAACAGTTTTGTAGTCTTTACGTTAAGGTAGGTAAGTTTATCGACTGTGAATGATGATAACTCCGGGGGCTTTCTAGTTACAATAACTTTTATATTTAATTACCACACCCTCATTTCCTAATGTCATTGGTTGAAAAAAGCTTGACCTTGAATTTTATTGGTTAAAGTCATTCACAATAGAATACATAACTAGTTCCCAGAAATGGGTCGGAACTTGTTTTTATGTCAATATTTGTTGACGTGTAAACAAAGTGTTTACATTCCACAATTGTTAAACTAATCATGGAAATCAATTAATTGAGTTTTGAAACAAATCTTTGTCAAATTACGAACCTATTACTACATCAAATAAATCAATAGTTCCTACCAGATTAATAGAAAAGTTTCAAATACTTCACAGACTAAGCCTCGGTAGCATGTATTATGCATTTACAACTCTCTACCTCTATATAATAGAACTGTCTCTACTATGACGTAGTTTAAACTTATTTATTTAAATCAGCGTTTAATTTTTAATATTTTTCTTAGTTTTATAATTTTTAATACAGCACCTAGAAAATGAATAAGCATTCTTTAAGTATTATTATTATTATAGTAGTCCGTGTTAAGAGATGGAATTCGTGTACTAAGAAACATTTAATAAAACTGCAGATTGCGACTGTACACTTTGACTTGATACGCAAATTCCTTGGATTACTAAGTGTTATTTTAAGTAAATACGTTTCTCATATTTATTAGCATTGCTTTATTTTATGTATCTAACTTAAATGACTGTTTATTATAACAGCTATAAGTGGAAGGACATTGTAACCAAGTGTCGAGAGACTAATCGATAAATAATTGCTATTTTCATTCTATAAAGAATAATTATAAAAAGAATTATTAACATTTCTCAAGTGATTTTCTTTTCTTATTTCTACACTAGTTTCGGAAATGTTTTTCTCTGATCATTATTATTTCACTCTGAGTCTTTGTGTATTAAGTGTCACTTTCTGAGCGACATACTCAACGTGTAACAATTTTTAATACAACTCATTTTGTTTTAAATAATTCTTATCAAGCAAACTATATATAAATGTTTAATGTCTGAGTGCTATGAACTTTGTAAAATGGTCCATGATTGATATGCCCATTGTTATTATAATAGAGTGCACGACATATATCATTGAAGCAAAACTAACAATGCATTGTCTATTTGAACTATTTTGTACAAACTTGCAAATAGAATTTTCATTAACCCGTGAAACAATCTGTAGTAAATTACTTGTTAATGCACCTTACATTTCATAGTGATCGTTTGTTGTTTGACTATCACAATTTAACTAATACAATTTGTTTCAAGAGTTAATGAAAACATAATGAAAACAACTCTATATCACTGGAGTAGAACAGTGCAAATATTGTATGGTTCATGTCCGAGTGAATTATTAGTTAGACGAAATATGTGATAATTATATAAAATATTACGTCCTAAATAGTTAGTAGTTTGATGCAAGGAAAAAATCAAACAATTAATCTTAACATATTAATTGCGATTTATATATCAAAAGCGTTTTTTTAAATATTTGATCAATAAACAAATATACATTCTTGACACTGCCACAACGTACTAAACTTGATTCCCAACCAGATTTACCACACGGACACCTAATCCATCAATAATATGTTAATAAAAAATTGAATTATTTAACGTGCTTACTGTGTTTGCACGAAGGAAATAGCATCCCATTTTATGAATCAGTACAAGTCCTTGGGCCGCACCACGTTGTACTCGTTCTACTTACTATAATCCTCTCTAGCTATGTTACATCTTTGCAAAAGATTGTTTTTTATATTTCACTATTGCACAAATTATGACGAGAAACACAATAATTTTGATTCGAACGCCTTCCAAACTAATTTGCGTTATTAACTAAAACGACAAAAATCCGCATAATTCCCTACTCCAAATACGGAAAAACAAACATGTGTTGGACTAGCACCTTTACAGGAACATCTTGAGGCAGAGAACGTACCTTTATGATCTTTTAAATTTCTTTTAATGACAGTTTCTGCTTAACTTCGACTTCAGCTACAACACCGACTCCAACTCACTAAGAAGTCCTATTACAAATATATTTATACTAACATGCAAGCTAGACATAACCAAAACAGGACTCCTGGCGATACCCGGTTTAACTATAAACATTTGTCAAGTAAGGAACAGGCACGTGCTGTGGGGAGATCCCCTGATCAGGACCACCTTGGTTCTGTAGGTGTTGCGTTGCTCACGCGACTACAAATATTAATTATAATACGAATTACATCTGCGTCATTACTTAAATGCTACTCGTTAATATATGAAAATAATATAAAGTGTGTTACTTAAGTTGATATACGTTTCAAGCTGATTTCTCATGTATATGCCTAACTACAAACCCAATAATATAATAGAATGATAAAATGATTGCAACTTAATGATTTTGGAACCTGCCTGGGCTCGCTCCAATGTTTAGACAAAACTAACGAAATAGGCAACAACTTATTAAAAACATAGAGGATCACTGAAATTATAAAACTCTGAAAAGTATGCTCTAACACATGTCTCACTCATAGTCATAAAATCAAACAGAAAATCAGGCAAGTATAATATTATTTATATCAAACAACCGATTTTGCAGTCACTTAAAATAATCATTACAGTGCGACTACTGTCAAAATAAAGAGTTTTTGAGATCAAACAAAAAACTTGCAGAGGGTTCTCACAGGCTAAAGTGTTTCTTATTCAATCTTCATCTATTCCGTTCACAAATAATGAAAATCATTAGCATTTTAAGCAAAAAAGTCAAGTATTTGTAGAGATTTTATTGTTCATATTCTCGATCGTGATTGGATAATCATGTTTTGGTGGCCCCGGTTTCAGTAGTCGCACTGTAAAAGTGAGGTGGTTTATCAGCATTACCAGTATTTTACTATGTTCACCATGTCATTTATAAATTCGGAGCCCCTTCTGAGTGGATACAAGTCCTCACAGGTGGGGATTACAACAAATACAATATATTGGGTTGAAATGGCAATATACAAGTTAAGCAGACTCTAATAAGTCTGCAAAGGTCAATAAGTACATAAATAAAATGCAATTTCATTGATCCATTCCACTAGGTTTCATAGAGTGCATGGGCTTAAAATACTGAGAGTCTAAACGAATTTACAATCGAACTTATTCATTTCTAATTATACGTATGTTTTTTGATATCTAACTAGTCTAACCACAGTAGTGATATTGATTGATTAAATCCAAGCCCAATTGAGCTACTTTGAATTTACAATCTCAGCCGGGTCTTTGACTCATTTGTTAAATGTTTTTCAATAATCCTTTATGTACTGTTTAATAAATATGCACGAGTGTTTTATCAAGTGGTCTTAGACCTGATAAAACACGACCTGCGAGATTATTGAACGCCTCAAAAACTCCAACACTTATCTAAAACTAAATTATAAAAGTATCTTGAAGAAAAGTCAAAATTTGAGACAAATTTTTGTTACAAGGTACACTGCGCATTCTCATATTACACCAAGCACCACATTTGTCATAAGATTGACCTTAATCAGATATAAAGATCCATGCATGTGACCAAATAGGCTAATCGAATTGGCCTAATAGCTCATTAATTATGTATGAGTTTTTGAAGATTTAAGTGCACATATCACCTCTCAGCATATTTTGCATATTTGTTGTACATGAGATGTATAATAAGTGTGTTAAATATTTATGGATGTTCCCATTCCCTTTCTAAGATATAAGCATTTGAAATCTGAAAAATGTGACGTCATCCCAAGAGTCATTGAAATTATATACAAAAGCTCTGTAGAACTAGTTATCGCTATTTTTCTAAAGGTAAATATATTTAGTGTAAACAAACTAATGGTCCATTACAAATCCTGTGCTCTGATTGGCTGTCCTACTAGTGGTCTAATTAGTAAATAAACCCCTTCTGGCGGCTGGGATATCGGCGGATAATGTCCGAGGATGAGAAATGGTCCGAAAAATAAACATTTGGCCGAGAAGCAAAGCCAATTTATTTGAAACTCACAGGGGAAACTGATCACAACATGTTCTCACAATATATGTCACTTGACGTCACAAGTTCGTTGCCATGGCAACGCAAAACATCGATATATCACTTTATAGTGAAAAAATGACATTTTTTATAAAAATGAAGACATGAAAGTAAGTATAATTCTCTAGATTTAAGGTATTCTGTTGTGTTTTCTCTCATCTAGCTAGTTTATGATATACTTTCTCGGAAAAACTCAGATAAATCTGTTTTAGAATATTTATCTTTGAGGATTAATTTTTTTTTAAAAATGATACGATATTTTTGGGTCATATCTGCAAAGAACTCAATATTTTATATCTTACAAATGGTTAATCTATTTAAAACGAAACTTTGCTACATCAAGTAATTTAGAAAGTAAAATATTTCACATTTCTCGAAAGATAAAATATTGGTTGTCATAGCAACGGATTTCTCGTTTTGTGCAATAAAAATGATAAAAGTCATTATTTCACTTAAATTTAGTTTGAAAAAATTTTTTCATGAAGAATCTAGATCAAAACATATTTTTATCACTATTCAGTCACACTCTTTAATAGAGTAAAAAAAACAATTTGGGATGCCTGTGGTTTCCCATGAGGCACTGGTACTTACAGTGTAGTGCAGGAAGCCATTTTGATAAGGTAAGATGTTTATTCAATTAGAAGGCGTTAATTATATAAGTTTTGCACAAAATTCTGTCCTTTTTTCACTGCATGAGCTTAGATAATGTTTTTTGTTATTTATTCGTGTATTTTATGAGATTATTTTGCCATTTTTTAAACTAAAGTTGATAAAAAAGGTATTTCTCGAGTAAGAGTAGTCAACCTATTTTGATTCAAAATAAGACGCTTTTATGAATATTTATTCTTAGTCAAGCTTCCTTATCCATTAGATTACTAACACAAATTATGTTTGTGTATTTTTGATTTAAATAAAAAAGACTTTTTTCGATTTATGCCTTACACAACCTTTCTTATCCACTGTAGAATGATCAACATATATTGGTGAGCACTGCTAAATCAAATCTGGAAGTTTCACTACTAAATGTATCCGTATTGCATGTTTCTGATCTATTATTTCTTACTTAGAATGGCATCAAATCCATTAGATAGCCCTGGTATTATGCTCAAATCGAAGAGACCTAGAATTAGTACTGACTATGAGAAATGCATTTAATGTCAAACTATTAAAGCAAATGAGAAACTTCAGACAGGAATGCCGGAATCTATTACAAAGTTTATTCACTGTTCACAAATTAGAAAGGATGAGGTATTTAGAGGTATTGAGCCAGACATAGAGAATGATCAGTTATTGTCAGACTCTGTAAAATGGCACAAATCATGTTACAGCACTTATACAAGTAATCATAATGTTAAATTTCACGTTGAAATGCAACAAGAACAAGTGACTGTTGAACCGTCTGCAACCAATGTTACTTTAAGAAGCTCAGACGAAATTATAAATTGGAAATTGTGCTTAGTTTGCCAGCAAAATAAGTGCAAAGGGGAAAAAGAGTTGCCACAGAGCAAGTTTATTACACTTTGATGCAGGCTGCTGATCATCGCAGAGATGAGCAAATGAAAACAAGAATCGGAGATGAAGACTTAATAGCTGTCAAAGCTAAATATCACCGAGGCTGTTATCAAAGATATACAGTTGCGTCCTCACGTAAGTCATCTACTGAATATGAAAAAAATAAATATAACACATCATTTATAAAGCTCATTCATGATATTGGACATAAACTTGTTGACGAAGGCAGAGCCTATGACATGTCAACTTTAATAAACATGTATAGATTAAAACTATTAAATTGAAGCTGGAATAGACAAAGATACTGCTGAGACGTATAAAGTCCAAAACTTGAAAACAAGGCTCATAAAAACATACGGGAAGAAAATAGCATTTCATACACCGTTCGAGAGAAACAAAGCAGAACTTGTATGTAGCGCCTCGCTTAACCTAAGCGAAATCATCAATCTTGTAGCAGAGCTCAAAGATGCTGAGGAAAGCTACCCCATCACTCGTGAGATGGATACAAGCACCCAAGTTTTGTATCATGCAGCCGTTGTTCTTAGAAATGAAATGAAGGAGGTAGTTGGAATCGAAACGCATCCCTTGAATGTATCGGACTTATGTTTGGAGAAAGCTGAAGAGCTTGTGCCCTCAAAACTGCAGTTATTTTTGAAGTGGCTGATGCAGTCTCAGAGATCCTTTCATGCAGAACGCTCATCTGTCGAAGACACTATAGATGATGCAGGCGACTGTGAATTTACAGAAACAGAGAGAAGGAAAGTCTTAGCTATAGGACAAGACATCTTGACATGCAATTCAGGTGGGAGAAAGAAAATGCCTAAGAATGTAGGAATGGGTATTGCCCTTAAAACTATGATACGTGGGAAGGAAATTGTTAGAATGCTGAATCACCACGGTCACTGTATTAACTACTGGGATTGCGAGCAAATTGAAACGAAATGGGCAGAAATGAGTTTGAACGAGTTTGATGAAGGCGAAGGCTATTATCAAGCCATTCTGCCAACTAACATTAAGCCTGATACATTTACCCAATGTGCCGCAGACAATGTGGACTACCTTCAAGACACAGTTGATGGCAAAGGAAGTGTACACGTTATGAGCATAGCGTTTTATCAAGGAGGGTTTGCTTTAGACCCTAAACATTTGTTGAAAAAAGAACAGCAAGGCAGAAAGATAAGGCAAAGAGCATTGAAATCTACGGAAACGAAATTTTTTGAATTACCGCTTATTAGCAAAACACCAGCTCCTTCTATTGTCAAAAAGGCTAAGACAGAATTTTTTGAAAGTTGTGGATTAGAACGCGAGAAAGTGAAAGGATTAAATACAGCTTGGATATGCACAAGAAACACTCCCACAAAGTTGCTTGATATTCACATTGAACGAAATGAAATCCATCAAAACATTCCTGGTTGGACAGGTTTCCATGCTGATGTCTCTGTACATCATTCGCTGCCTTCTCGCATTGGTTTCCCACCTATGATACCTGCACCTGTCACAGAACCAAACACTGTGTACACTTGTTTAAAAAGTTTGGACAAAACATTTCGAGAGAGCCTACGCCAGGAAAACTGTGTTATTACATTTGACGAGGGGATTTACTGCGAGGCAAAGCGTATTCAGTGGGCTGTGTCACCAGAGCTTGACAATGTAGTCATTCGCATGGGAGGATTTCATCGAGCCAAAAATTTCATCGGTCTCATTGGTAAACGTATGGTAGATTCAGGGGTAGAAGATCTTTGGATTGAAAGTGATATTTGTGGCAGCAACGTAGCATCTAAGATAATCAGTGGAACACACTACAATAGAGCTGTTAGAGCTCATAAACTAACACTTGAAGCCCTTGAAAGGCTACAGTGGGAATCTTTTATCGAATGGGCAAGGGAAAAGAGCAAAGTTGATGAGACATCTATCAACTGCATTAATGAGAAGAAACATGCTTTAATCAGTTCATTCCAGCTTGGGTACCAGTATGTAGTAGACCACGAAAGAGAAATTCACCGGCAAGTCATGGAGCTAGACAACATATTCACTGAGAGGTTAAACCCAATGTACAAGCAATACAAAATGCAAAGCTGTAAGAGCTCCACTCTCTTTGCATTTTGGAATGAGTACATTGAAATGGTATGGCTGTTGCTGGATTTTATTCACGGTGACAGAGATGGCAACTGGTTGCTGCATCTGGAAGCATTTACAGAAATGCTCCCTTATGATAGAGCTTTTGATCATTTAAACTACTTTCGCTGGGGAACAGTGTACATAACAGATATTAAGAGGCTTCCAGAGAGCGCCCCAGGTATTCACAGCGAGTTTAAAGAGAATAAAGTCCACGCAGTATCTACATCTCCTAAAGAATCATCATTCAATACTGTTTCACCTGACATGGCACTTGAACAAACCATGAATAGAGATTCAAAAACGAAAGGCGGAATAGTAGGTGTTAGTGGGATGCAAGAAACAAGGGATAAGTGGGCACTTTCCGCTCACATGATGGCTGCAGCCACTACAGCTGTCAAAGTTATGAGTGGATTATCAACTGCTGCAACCTTTCATAAAGAGTTTGGCCCGGAAAGATTAGAAAGAGATGAAAGTGATGTTCAAAACATCATCAAATGCATGCGTACACAGATGTCAAATCCCTTTGATATCAGTGAATATGAAGGAGAAACATTGCCTCTTATCAATATAGCTACAGGAACTGTTGCTCCGCCTGAAGTTAGCGAATCCTTGCTTGCAGCTAGAGCACAAGGTGAAAAAGCAATGGGAGAGTTTGTTCAAGACAGATTGATAACCGGCAAGACAAATTTCTGGGATCCTTTAAAGAAGACAAACATCAAAACCTTCCAAAGTTTAAACAAACCCATTAAAGTAAGTAAAGACAAGCAGACTCTTAAGACAATCAATATAGACAGACAGGTTTATAGCAGACTACTTGTCGTTTCCAAGGATCGAGATATTGATTTACAAGAAGTACTTTCATACGAACTTGCCCCAGTACCACTTGCTTTGGCTAACATGGATGGTTCGTTGAGGAAACCCAACAAAAGCATTCTTTTAAAAGAGCTAGATATGGATAACAATGCCCAAAGCTCATTTCCAGCTGGAAATTGTGATCAAACAGCATATATTGTCGATCTCTTGGCAGTAATCCAGATGATTTCCAAGAAAAACATGAAAACATTCGGAGAGTTATCTGATACAATTGCAGCATCTGTTATGGCTAAATTCAAGTTTGCTAATCAAGTACATGTTGTGCCAGACAGATATGATGTGGAAGACTCGATCAAGGCAGGAGAACGATCCAGGCGATCAGTGTGGAGTGCTCCAGAAGTGAAAATTCAGGGTATAGAAACAAAGCTACCTGCCTGTTTGAAACGCTATCTGTCAAATGGAAAGAACAAGTCCAATTTGTTGTCCTTTTTGGTATCAGACTGGTCTGAGCTCGACAACTTACCATCTCAGTTGAAGGATGGTGAAACACTAGTGGTGGCATCACAAGATGGAAAAGCCATGAAAATCACCAATGCAGCAGTTGAAATGGACATACCTATACTCAGAAGTGATCATGAAGAAGCGGACAGCCGTATGTTTGTTCATTGTGACTATCTTGCCAAGACACCAAATAACAACACTCCTCTAGAAAGAATCATCATATTTTCCCCTGATACTGATGTCGCTGTTTTATGTTGGCATCACTTTACTGAGCTGAAGATCAAAGAGCTGTGGTTTCACACCGGAACAGGAAGAAATAAAAGATACATCCCTGTTCACAGAGCTGTCCAACAAGTCGGTATAGATATATGCATGCTTTTACCAGCCATGCATGCCCTAACTGGCTGCGACTCCACCAGTAATCTGCATGGAGTTGGTAAAAGAGGTGCCTTTTCTGCGCTAAAGAAGCACAAAGAAAACTTGCATGGACTGAAAAAACTTGGTAGTGACTGTTCAACTATTGATGATGAAACTGTTGAGGTATGCTTTAAGTTCATTGGAATTTTATATGGAGAATCGACAACAGACCTAAACCAACTGAGATATAAGCTTTTTACAAAGAAACAGCTGGACAGCAGCAAACTCCCACCAACAGAAGATGGCGCATTACATCACATCAAAAGATCCAATTATCAGTGTTTCATTTGGAAACATGCACGAGATAGGAATTTGGAATTGTCGTCTCCTGATGGAAATGGTTGGTGTAAAGATGAAAAAGGAAGCCTCGTCCCCAAACTGATGACAAACCATCCAGCCCCTGAAAGTCTTCTCGAGTTTGTTGTATGCAGATGTAAAAAGGGATGCCAAGCCAGGTGTAGCTGCAAAAAGGCTGGATTGTCGTGTACACCTGTATGTGAATGCAACAATGACTGTGAAAACGACCAACAAGAACAAGACGATATAGATACAGACTGATATAAAACATAATCTTCCAATTCAGTTCATTTTAGCTTTTTTGAAAGCTTCTGATTTTTGTCGTGACACTTTTTTACAAAAACCCCGGGTTGTTTAAGGTGTTTAACTGAAGTAACTTTAAAGATGCAAACAAGAGTGTTAGTATAGCCTACAAATTGAACCACAACATGAGTTTATCATTATTTCAACACATAATGTGAGACATGACACTAATATAGCATAAAATAATAAGGTATTTCAACGAGAAATCCGTTGCTATGACAACCCATATTTTATCTTTCAAGACATGTGAAATATTTTACTTTCCAAGTTACTTGATGTAGCAAAGTTTCGTTTTAAATAGATTTACCATTTGTAAGATATAAAATATTGAGTTCTTTGCAGATATGACCCAAAAATATCGTATCATTTAAAAAAAAAAATTACTCCTCAAAGATAAATATTCTAAAATAGATTTATCTGAGTTTTTCCGAGAAAGTATATCATAAACTAGCTAGATGAGAGAAAACACAACAGAATACCTTAAATCTAGAGAATTATACTTACTTTCATGTCTTCATTTTTATAAAAAATGTCATTTTTTCTCTATAAAGTGATATATCGATGTTTTGCGTTGCCATGGCAACGAACTTGTGACGTCAAGTGACATATATTGTGAGAACATGTTATGATAAGTATCATCTGTGAGTTTCGAATAAATTGGTTGATGTTCGGCTGAGATGTGGTCGATTTTTCCTGTGAACTTATCTAGAGTGAACAAATTCTCCCCACCCTACCCCCTGTGAACAAAGGTCTGTCACGGGTTATGGCCCACCGGAATTTTTGTACTGCCACCCTCACGATAACACAAAAGGTTCATACTTTAGTGCTGGGTTGTTGTAAATTTGTTAGCTGACGAAGTAAACGGAATCATATTTTCATGACATGGGCTCCCGGACTAACTGCGCGAGAAAATATATTGTTGGGATATAATTTGTGATAGCCTACTTGTAACGACGAAACCTAGCTTTGTGTGATAAAATCAAAATTCTGATATGTTCAGAATCAGTGTCGGAGTTTGATAAGTTGTATAAAGAACTCCAGAGGATGTTTTATTTGCTATAAATAAAAACACTTCCCGTCCATACTTAACATGCATGCCGCATGCATAC
Organism: Metridium senile; assembly: GCA_949775045.1. Lineage (NCBI taxonomy): Eukaryota > Metazoa > Cnidaria > Anthozoa > Actiniaria > Metridiidae > Metridium > Metridium senile. The sequence continues at coordinate 11,207,467 of OX459107.1, forward strand.
CACATGCATGGAACATCCATGTTGATGAGGGAACTTCCATGAATGCATGCATGCATGACATACATGCAACATACATGCAACATACATGCAACATACATGCAACATGCAAGACTTTACATCACTGATAAGTAGGACATGCATGTTGTAGGCATGTTATTAGCCTACATGCATTTAACTTACATCTTGCATGAAAGTATATATATTGTTACATGCATGGAATGCTAACCTCATGCATGCAAAATACGTACAACATGCATGTGGTAAACAAACGACATGCATGCACAATTAAACATGCATGTATTTCAGTTCTGATATGCATGCAAACCTTTGTATTGCATGCATGCATAGTTTCTACATGCATGCACCAAGTATAAACATGCAATAAAATCTAATAGTAACATGCATGTTAGAGTAAAATTAAAATTGAGTCAGTGATAATATAAATGCTCAGTATTGAAAATCTTAAGGACGTTCGCGGGAAAAAGCAAAGTAAATGTCAATTTGCTGAGACTTTGCCAGTTGATAAAACTAAATTAGACACATCGAATAAGCTAAAAAAATTGGGGGTCACCGACCTTGTTTTCGAGCAAAATGGCCTCAAAGTCGGCAATTTCGGCGTTTTTCGCAAGCTGCGTGACGAACTGTCTTGGTGGCAAAAACAAGAAAAAAAATTAGTAAAAAATGCCAGTCATAATATAAGAAGGCCATGAAATGTTTTTGAAACTAATAATATTTCAAAATAAAGCGATTTTTTGACACTAAATGAGAAAATAAATACCTTTTTTGAAAAAAAAGAATGTACGTCTCGAACAAAATGGCCGCTTTTTGTCGCTTTCGAGGGAGAAAAAAATGTGAAAAAGCCGATTTTCTGTGTGATACAAAAATGTCATTTTTTTCAAAAACTAAGCGAAGACTTATCTTCAGTAGTTATTTTGATTTATAAGATAAAACATGGGTGTCTTTTTTTTAGTTATTTAGCTTCAAACATCGAAAATCGGCACGCCTGCTTGTTTATCTTATCAAGGAAAATCACCCAGGCGTTCCTCACCGCGCGTTTTCGTGCGTAGTAGGATGCGCGCGAGCATTCCCCGCGAACGTTCTGAAAGTGCAACAAACCCCTGTGAGATTCCAATTTGTATCAAAAGTTAGAGCATTTCTAAGAACTTCTGCGAAAAAATTACACGATTTGAACAAATTCCTGATTTTTTACAAACGTTTAAACATGCGAAAAAAAACGGCCTTCGAGCTCCCTGTGTGGCACACCAGAGTGCAACAGCGTGAGCTGGCCCGAGTAGCTGTGACGACATCGCAGTAGCGTGTTACCTTGATAGTTAGTGTAAACATAGCGAAGTATGTGGCGTAAAACGTTAAAAATAGTGTCAAACAAGGCACAATTTGCCCAACCGGTACGTTAATTATGGTTGTAGCAACACATCGAACCTTGGAGAAGGCATTGGTTTACACAAAATACTGTTTTTGGGCAACATTAGGATGAAAGCGTTAAATAAGCTTCGTGCATCGAATGGACATCCAAAGAAGGATTATTGATATGTTGAAAACATTGCAAGAGCCAAGATTTCGCCAGAGTTTTCTTTCTTCAGACAAAAACAAAACCGACCATCTAGAGGTTTAATCGGGATAAGATTGGCATTACTGTCATTTCAAGTTTCTTTAGAGTCTGAACTGACATTCAATATGTAAACATGACTAGGTCGTTTCAATAGTTTGCAATACACTGTTGATGGTAGATTTGAACATATATAACACAACGTTAAGTGCTAAATTATAAAGAATCTTCTTGATGATTTGCTGAAATATTACGAAGTTTACAAAATGATCTGCTGAAAAAAATACTACGTCGCTTCTATCAGTATGAGACGATAATACCTGTATCTAATCATCATAGCATATTTCATTGTTTATATTAATGACTGTTTCGAGACAACTCTGCTCATAATAAAGGTTTATATTGCTCGTCTTTATCAATAAACCTACAAAACACAACCATTACATTGAAATGACTTTACTTTAATTCAGAAAGTTCAGTTTCAAAGTGGAAACTGTTTTAATTATTACGCGGTTATCGAACATTCACTCGCCGCGGCTGTCACGCATTGCTTTTCAGTGGATCGAACTCTTTCAGACAATTATCTTTATTTGATTCTTTTTTTTCCTAGCTCAATCAACCTACAAAACACTGTTATTAAATTGAAATAACATAACTTGAATTCAACTCTGTGCTATCTTCGAGTTCCTGTACAACTTGTTTATTAAACGCTTAAGCTTGTTTTTAAAATCGGCAGTTCGCGGTAATTCACGGCAACATCCGCTTATGTTTTTACATTTCAATGTCCGCATTAACATCTCTTTCTTGTTGAGCAGTTGTCCTTCTAGCTCCTTTGTTTTTTAATTACAATCGGTAACCTATTCTTCAAATGACTCTAATTATCAGCTATATAAAGCGAACTTTCCCAATCGATTCTCAAGATCAAGCTTCGAGTGCCACACTGTTGTCTTGTTCGTCTTGATACTCATAAACGGCACCTTTCACTTCTAATTCGTAATCCGAAAACTGAAAATGTACATAAGAATCATTTCTCGATTCCGAAGATGATATCTCTAGATTTTTAAACTAAATACTAACACATTTTCGGTATAAAAGGTTTATCAAACTTGGAACTTCTACAATTTCTACACATTGTTTGTGTGAATGCCACAGACGTGAGACTGTGCTGACGTCACACTGTAACCAAACACACAGTCTGACCCAAGAGTTTGCAAGTGGTCCATCCGAAATCTGACTTTGAAAATTTATAAAAAATCAGGAATTTGTTCAAATCGCGAAATTTCTTCGCAGAAGTTCTTAGAAACGGTCTAACTTTTGATACACATTGGAATCTTGTAGGGGTTTGTTGCACTTTAAAATAGAAACTAGACCCTGTTGGCAGGGTAAACTGGGATACCTGGATGGTAGTGGATCCTTGGGAGCCTGGGTCTTGTTAGGAGTTATTGCCGTTGGACTACTGACTATGCTGAAAGCGTGGATCAAGTCCCTCCAAGGGCGTATGGTATTTTTCTCTCTTATACAGACAATGTTATTAATGTTGTCCACCAAAAAATCATTTAGACCAAAAGAAATGTCATGTCAGACCTTATATACTCGCCCTAAATACTCGATACCAGAAATTATTGTATAAGTAGAGTTCATAATTATTATTCTCTGTTCACTGTTACTCACTATAGAGTTTGAAACCAGAATTTATATCATTTAAAACAAATATACAAATCATCAGATGATACTTCTTTTGGTCTTTAAGTCTTTTTTCACAGGACAACTTTTTTTGACAATGACTGTATGTTTATTTTGTTGTTTACACCCAACGCATCATTTCAGTAGTTTTTTATATATCATTAAAAGTCAACTCTTAAATTGTGTTTTGCTAAAATATCATTGCCATGTGTGTTTTATTTGATTGATGACCAGTGTATTAAATCCTATTTTCCCAGTTCACAAAAAGAAAAAATGTGTGTGATTTTTGGGCTTGTTTGAATCTGCTCGATATTTCTATGTACCGGGATGCCTGTGTTACAAAATGTTGACATTTCACCCCGTTCCCTCCCCCCAAGAGCCCAAAGGCTTACTAGAGTATGCGATATAGAGTTCTAAAACTGTCTCAGAGGGACTTTTATGAAGTTCTTCTTGAGAATTGAACGTCAGAACAAGAAAGATAGATAGTTACTAAAGCAATATGTGTAGTTTTTGAGGCGATTTGGGCTGTTGAGAGTGGTTTTCAGACAGGCCGATTTGAATGTTTATATCGATCGGCGTGTTGCCCTTGTGTTGACAATGTTCGCTTTGTAGATTCCGTGAAGGAATTCACGTTCTCCGACATTGTGAAGAACAAAAATAGCACATTAATCAATATAAACTCAAGATTTCTGTTTGGAAGTGCTAGATAATATGCCGTAGCGAATGCAATTCTGCTGGCACATCGGCTTCTGTTTTGTGCTAGAAATGACGACTTTGCTAACGGCGGATCCTTCCGGCCAAGATATCCACGTCTTTATAAAGAGGAAAATAGCTAGCTATATTTCGGGTGTCAACCCTGTAGTACAGCAAGTAATAATAATGAATGTCTTGGCGATCATCAGTCTAATATAGCCATTAGTTTCTGCAGGATCAGAGTTATTAAAACGAGTAAACACGAGTCGATATTCAATCGAACAATATGTTCATGGTATCGACGAAATCAATGGGACAACATGTCATGGTGTCGAGGCTATTGTGAGGCCGCAATTACCCTCTGGGTAATATTGCGCAATTTGTTCATTTTGTCGGGCAGGAGAAAAAAAAAAAAGGCATTTTAAGACTGTGATACCACAGGTATCCCAGTAATAATCATAATCACAATCATACTTTACTTATAATGTGTACTTTCCACAAGTGCCTAAATGCGCTAATATAAATAATAACCACAAATAAATGCATACATATCTAAAATATATGTAAAAATTAAAAATACAATATACAACAATAATAAAAGAGTGAAATGTAAAAAAAATGGAGTGCTAGTAGTCCTGACTGTATACATATACATATCTATCTATTCATATACACTGTATCATCATAACATGTATAGATATTTCAATGTTCTTAATGTGTATAGGTTACTTGTCTCCTAATGTTTACACTGAAGTACCAAGTATGGACGGGATGGGACAATTAATCCTTTTCCCAGCAGTTTGGTGGCTTGCACATGTATGGCACATTGTTCAAAGCCAAGGCAACTTGCTTATTTTTATGTCTGTTAAATGTCACAAAAGCCACGTTTGGCACCCTAAAAAAGTAAGGGGAAGGCAGTTTCAATAAAAAAAATTGAATAAAACGACAGTACATATGCATGAACATATACATGTAGCTACAATGAAACACTTCTTTGCAAAATAACATATTTATGATGATGATAAAATGATAATACCTCTGATGCTTGAGAAAATGTAGGTGCTCTCCTAAACCCAGGCTCACTGTATAATTAGAAACGATTCCTGTTATTATACTTGATTCTACGGGAATAAGTTGATTTATTCCAGCCAAGAAGAAAGGCAATTCATATGAATCAGCTTCAACTACAACAAAGTACAAAACCTCTCCATACTTCTCCTCGTCACTATTGTCCAATAATGTGAAGGTAAAACTGTTTTGCTTGTTGATACGAGAGCAAGCCTTGCTGTATAAAACTTGGTTTCTGTAAAGAACTTTGTCTTGACAGTTACATGTAAATGGTGAATACCAGGTACAACTTCATTTAGAGAATCAAGGTCAAGGTCTCTTTTATCGATTGTTTTTAAATTGCTTAATGCATAACATCCCTCGAAAAGTTGCACAGCAGTTGACCTGAAAGGGGAAAAAAAGTACCAATCTGGTAAAGGTAGGAACAGCCAAATTTATACATATTTTAAGCCACCCCTTGAGAGAGGATAAGTTTTACAGACTAACATGTAGCTGGTAGCTGACCATTTTTTTTAGTGACAGGCTTCTAAATAAATTTACACTTGCCAGTTTTCTGATAATCTAAGCAACGGTCTGCTACAAGTGCTTTAGATCTTATGCCACCTACATGTAATTTCTCTTGGAAACCGTATACCCTATAAATATGATTACCTGTTGCTTGATTCAGAAAGTTTGGCCAAAAATGATTCAAAAATGTCTGGTAGCTTTACTGCATTTTTCATCAACAGCACATTTCATGTCCATCACTCTCATATCCCGCATGGCCTTGACAGCAGAGACCACCTGTAATAGAGAATTATTGTATTTACACATCTGGAACTAAACGTAGAAGCAAATACACTTAACATTGTCATATCATTCCTGTACATCTATCACATGGTGAGTACCATGGATCAACTTCATCATATCACAATTCCAGCTTTCGAAACCAAAGCAACAGTATGCCCACAAGGGTCCAGCAAGTCTAACACAACTTGTGATATGTCTTCCAGCATTATGCAAATTTATGGTGCATGAGGTTTTTCCTGAAAAATCAAGCGTAAAAAAGAACTAATTATTTGTGCATTAAATACTTGACATATACATGTTTTTTTTAAATCAGTAATAATTATCATACACGCTTGGGAATTTCCCCTTCATTTTGGGCAATAAAAATGTCCTTAGTTTTCAGTCCACTTTTTAAATACTTCGCTCCGATATTGAAACACAGGGATCCCAAACAGCCATGGCTGTGGCTGATTTTGGCCGTTTTCTAGGGGGTCTGGTGCCGATCAACAAGTTTTCCCGCTCGAATTCGACAAGAGGTAAGATTGTTCGTCATTTTAAGCCCAATTTCACTCAAAATTGCACACATTTTCTTATTTTTTTTAATATTTATATCAGAGAGGAGAGTTTTGAGCCAATATGGACTCTTGTGGTGATTTATTCGTTTAGAAAAGACAAGTTTTTCACCTATAAGTCTCACTTAAAGTAAAATTATGAAACGATAGAAACACAAACGAATGTCATGTTCATATATGTATTGAATAATATTTCAAGTTTATGCTTAAATTATCAGTGCAAAACTGTATGAAGTGGACCTATAGATTACAAAGTTTGTTACATGGGAAGCAAGACCCGGCGAGCAACACGTAGATCAAGAAAGAAACGCTTTCCAATTGCCGAGTTTGCTCGTGATCGAGCAGCCTTAAAAAATGAATTTCTAAGAAAATCTAAGGCGCTTGAGGCTTTAAGGAAAAAATCAAACGGCTAGAAAACCAGGTAAGCTAATTTTTTATTTGTTTTTATAATTACAATAGAGACGATCGAGAGACTCGCTTTAAAATATACATGTATTACTAAGCTTATGAGCCTAAAATATGCACGCTCTTCTCAATTTGAGAACACCAGTTCTTAAACATTCAATACTGACTAAGAAATAGGTATATTGAGTGCAAATGAGGTTGATATGTTTTCATTAAAGCAAGAAAATATATTAAAGAATATTCATTCTCACGTACATGTATTCATGTGTCTCTCATCACACTGGGGTCAATATTTTGTGTGTTGCTTCTATTTTATATCATTGTGTTTAGTGAATTTAATTGTTTTAAATGTCAAAACTTATTAAAAAAACTTATTATGTGGTCAGAGTTTGAACTTAATGATATGCTAAATTAAATTGCATTTCTTTACCTAGACCAACTCTTTAAGATGTAGAGAACACACCTCAAGCTCAAAATAAAAGAACTCCTGCTTTTGAAATCTCAAGTAATACCTCAACTGCAAGGAAGAAATGTCCAACACAACTTTCTGATGATGGCAACCTTAATCTACCTCGACGAAGTGCATATAACAGGGAACTCGAGACAATTAATGCTGCCTCAAAAATTCATGGAGCTTCCATTGAAGATAGAGGCCCCGCTATTGCTGGAATGTTGTCAGCTATTGGAAAATATGGTGTAGTGGATGATATCACTAAATTTCTTTGCAAAAACAACAAAATCAAGAGAGCAATATCTTCTGATATCAAGAGACAAGTACTGCAATATGAAAATAGTGAAGATAATGTCATCAGGTCATTATGCCTTTTGTATATAAAAATTTTAATCAGCACTTTTTTAAATCTGTACTTTCCCATTTAAATATGTACTTATGCAAATTGTGTTGATGTGTGCTAAACACACAGATCAACCAATCAGAGTATATTATTTCTGAAGTGAACTTCTCTGATTGGTTGATCTGTGTGTTTAGCACACATCAACAAAATTTCCATAAGTACCGATTTAAATGGGAAAGTACAGATTTAAATGGGAACCTGTTTATTATATTTTTTCAAATTCAATATACCTTATTGACACAACCCATATTTATTAACATCATTTTGTTGTTATTTTGTTTTATTAGGCAAAGATAAAGACTTCACTTATCGACTGACAGGGAAAGATGCAAGGCTAATATTACATGGTTTTATGTATCTCATAAATGCCATTTTGGGAGATTCATGTGATGTATCCTTACTAGTAAGGCTTCTCTGTTTAGTGTTTATAGCTATTAAATTGAGAGACTGTGCATCTCGATTCTCGATGTACAACATTACTCCTGATGCAATTGTTGAATTAGAGAAAATGTCCAAACAGTACTTTACAGCCGTTTCACTCTTCAGTGCCAAAATACCAGGAACAGTTTGGCATATTATGGTGCTTTGAGAAATATGGAGTTGGCCTTGGCATGAATACAATGCAAGGAAGGGAAGCCAAGCATGTTCAAATGGCCAGCTATGTCAAAAACAGTCAGTACAAACAACGTTGGCAGCATGTCATCAGACATGACTATGTCAGTAAAGTTTGGCTTCCCCTTCACCATTCATCTCTTTTGACATACCGAAAGACAAATAACAGCCTCATCCCATCAAGAGTCACTAAAGATCCAGTCAACCACTGTTACTGTGGCTTCCGAAAGAGTGAAAGAGATGATACATGTTATTACTGTGCCCGTGACATGATGAATGAAATTGAACTTTCCGTAGCTGCAGGAAAACCAACGAAGGCAATAAAGAAATATTTAGAATGAGAAACCTAAACAAGATTTATATTATTCATAATCATTATACACCTACTTGCAAGAAAGTTGTCACATGAATAAAGAACATTAGCAATTTAGTAAGAAAGGAATTTCAGGAATAACAAAAGAAAGAGTTCAGCTTGAGTGATCTTCTTTTGTTTTTTAATTAATTCCTTTCCCACTAAATTACAAAAGTCAGGACAACGTTCTTGCAATTAGGTGTATACACCTAATTGCAATAACATTGTCATATAAAAAAGAATTACAAAATAGGAATTAATTAAAAGACAAAAGAAGAAGTTCAGCTTGAGTAATCTGCTTTTGTCTTTTAATTAATTCCTATTTTGTAATTTTCTTTTTTATATGACAATGTTATTGTCATTAGGTGTACACCAGATTATATTTTATATTTCAAGTCAGTTCATATTTCAGATTATAATATATTTCAGATTATTTTTTAAATTTCAAAACAAATCATAAACAGTTCAAATATATATTGGTATATTTGTAATACAATGTCACAATAGAACTATCCAGAAAAGTTATTGAAGTCATTTCTGCATTAATCAATGCTTGTTGATGTATGCATAATGCAGATCAAACTGTAGCAATTCATCCTTTAACTTGTAAGTCAGAACTGCCTTCTTTTGCTCGTTAATAATGAGTTTAAGAGAGGATGTCACGAAGAATCAAACATACACCGGCAACATTCAAAAATTCGAATCGGCTCATATTTTGGTATTAGGTAGGCCCTGAGGGAAAACAAATCAGGATATATTTAGTTTGCTGAAAAATTATTTTGTTTTCGATAAAATCGATAAAATGTATTTCACGCATAATTAACGCTTTTCGAGGGTCGAATAATAGCCCATGTTTGGAGGTCTCGCTTGACCTGGCAAAATATTCTAAGAATCGTCTAATCTCATAAACTTTTAAAGCATTCTTTTAAGGATGTTATGGACAAAATTCAGATTCTTTCTTTGAATTTGAAATTAAGTATTTTTTTTCCGTTGAGCACCTCGACGCCATGTTATAAACTAGGGTCACTTCAAAAAAATTATTTTCCTATGTGCGAAGTGAAATAAACGCTCGATATTTAAAATTTAGTAATCAGAAGAAAGATGCTTGTAGCTGGTATGGTTTTTTTGGGGGGTTTTTGTGCTGCTCCGCGTACGAGAGCTGTTAGTTTACTGAAATTTCGTTCTACAGCGATGTCGGCAACTTAAAAGATAATGACGAATATGCGATATCTTAACGGATTTATTTACTTAAATTGAAAGAAAAAGAATAAAATGCTATAAGAAAAGTACTAAAAGAAATCACAATATAATTAATGCCTATTTTTTATTTGTAGCCATTTATATATTGTCGAAATGGTCGATCATTACGCGTGGTTTTCATTACGTGACAAAATCCTACCGCAGAGTAGTCACGCAACGACATTCGTTGTCGCATTTACCAGTTTACTGCAAGCTGATAGAGCAAAAAATACTGTTATAATTATTATTGTTTCTTCGAAACAATAATATTTTATGATTGCATAAAAGTTCATGATCGAATCCGACATTATGAACCTAATATATTGCACGCGTTAATATATTATATCTGATTAAAGTTAGACTAGACATGCAAAGTTGTTCCCGACAAATAAACAACACTGAGTTTTACAGATCGTATTTAAAGAATAAAGATCTGTTGTTCATTTTAATCTGTCGTTAAAGATACACATGGTGTGGCAATTACGAAAAAAAATATCGAGAAAGGCCTTTAACCAAAAAAAAAAAAAATATCGAGCAAGACCAATCACAGTGGAAAAAAATATATGATCTATCAAACAAAATATCTTGCAAGCTGTATGGCCAAAAAAAAAAAAAATCGAGCAATCCGAAGATTGCCACCCCTCCCCATCAAAAATCAAATGGTCGGTCCCTAAGTATTCATGATATTGTCTGTGTTCGCTTTCATTGTCCGTCAACTCATTCATTTCACTCTATTTTTTCTTTATTTTTCTGTACTACCATGTACTCAAAATCATCGTTAAACACCAGGCGAAACTTTTGTTTTCTTTTTTATTTCAGCTGCAATAGGACTCAACAGAAACGCGTTTTTTTATTTTTGAGGCTACTCCTCCATATATGGAGGTGTAGCCTTATTGCTGTCGTGTATGTAAGATAGCAAGCAAGACCATAACACCACAGGAAACCCGAAAATACCAATTTCGCCACGTGATCGACACGTGATTCTGTATTCATGTGACATTAATTTTCCTCTCCTCGATCTACGACTTTTTGCTGGTCTACTAAATATCGAAGATATCGAGGTAAGTTATATTTCTATTTACAATGTCCTTATTCAACTTTACGTTTGCAAACAAGAGTATATTTCATCGAATGTGCCAAGCGTTTGTTTTAAGCGATTTTTTCAGGTGTTTTGACGCTCGATGGAGAAATTTCAACACTGAACGACAATGCTTGTTTGGAGGTCGACAACAATGGCGGCGTCGTTTGCTCCGTTGCTTGGCCATCATTAACCCTTTCAAAGGGTCACATAATTCTCTTCGGAGAACCAAACTTGTCCTTCGGGACACTATATCTTCTCTTCGGAGAACCAAACTTGTCCTTCGGGACACTACAAATTCTCTTCGGAGAGCCAAACATGTCCCTCGGGACGCTATTAATTCTCCTCGGAGAGCCAAACATGTCCTTTGGGACGCTATAAATTCTCTTCGGAGAGCCAATAAGACTGTCCTTAGACAAAAAAATCCCCTTTTGGAAAAGGATGTTGACAACGTAAACACTCTTAATTGTGTTGATCGACCAGCGAGACAAGCTACTGTTGTTCAGTGTGTGAAATCCTTCGTTAAAGCAATCCCAAAAGTTATACCTTGTTCTCAGTATACTGATGAAATTACTGATTCGAAAATTGAGAATGATAATATGTGTACAAATCAAAAAGAAATTCCTAGTCAATGCATGATAAATACATGTCATAGACATTCAAGAGCGTGTTGTATTAGATTACAAACTTGAAGAAGGCATAGAGAGCCATCAAGAATACCCATAAAAAAACTTATGCATTCAATGAAATGTAGGAAATTTAGAAAAAACGCATCAAAATGCTTCGTAAGACGGTTCCTGCATCGTCTCGTTTATTTAGAATATCTAGAAATTATAAACAATGGTATGTCAGATATTTGAACAGACAAGACAGTTTTTATAGTAGATATTTTATGACTTATATGACATCAATAACAGTGAAAAGATCAACAGTGAAATTCAATTTAACAAAACAGACTATTTTGCTATCTGGAGATATAGAGTTGAACCCAGGACCTGAAACAAACAACAATGCAATAGAACTAGCTTTTGATAACCCTAATTTTGTATTTAGATACAGACTAGCGAGATATGGATTAACACCACTAGAAGTAGGTGGTGGAGGTGATTGTTTTTTTAAGTCAGTATCACATCAAATTTATGGTGTTTCAAGTCATCACTTGGAAATTAGAGCTGCAGCTGTCAAATATTTAAGAGAAAATCCTGAACGATTTATAGAAAGCATAGTACATACACCATGGTCACAGTATTTATCTAATATGTCTGTGCAAGGTACATGGGCTGATCATATTGTAATACAAGCTGTAGCTGATGCTATGAAATTGAAAATTCATTTTATAGAATCAAATGAAAATTTTAGTGAAATTACTTTAGTTGAAACAACAAATGTAATACAAAATCCTACAACAATATATTTGGGACACATCGGTGAGATGCACTATGTATCTACAATTTCAAATCGAATTGAAAGTACAAGAAAGAACATAGATTGTACCTTGTCTCATGAAAATAACAAACGCAAAGAAAATAATCAAAGTTTAGAGACGATAGCTAAAAAAGATTGTATTGTTGAAAAGCCTTCTGTCAGTAATGAATGTGTTATTCAAAACACAATACTTGGTAATTCTGAAATAGACAAATGCAAAATAACGAAAGAGAAAAGGGCTGCTTACATGAGACAATATACAGCATCTAACAATTCACCCTTAAAGAGGGCAAAACGAAATGAATATAAGAAAAATTATAGAGCATCCCATGCTACTCCAGAAAAAAAGGAAAAGGTTAATCAATATAATACAAATTATAGGGCATCACATGCTACTCCAGAAAAAAAGCACAACGTTAATCAATATAATAAAAATTATAGAGCATCCCATGCTTCTCCAGAAAAAAAGGAAAAGGTTAATCAATATAATAGAAATTATAGGGCGTCGCATGCTACACCAGAAAAAAAGCAAAAACAAAATGAATACCAAAAAAACTACAGGTTAGCTGCACAATCTAAACTTAGAGAAAATAGTGATCTTACATTGCTTATTTCAAAGTTTCATAAAATAGTGAGTGAAGGACCATTGTATATCTGTACTTGTTGTGATCAATTATGGTATAAGCATAGTGTGGTTTGTGCAAATAAACTTCGACAGTCAAATCCTGATATTATCAAATATCTTTGTAATAAGAAAAGAATGGGTTTGTCGAACATGTCATAGTCACTTGATTAAAAATAGAGTCCCACCTTGTGCAGTAGCTAATAGTATGGTATTTCCTAAGAAACCAGATTTCTTTGATCTCAATGAACTTGAATGTAGATTACTAGCACCAAGAATTGCATTCCAAAAACTAATGCAAGCTTCTAGAGGTAGACAACTTAAAATACATGGTAATATTGTTAATGTACCTGCTGATGTTACTAATACAGTGAGTATGTTACCAAGGCTACACAGTCAAACTGCCACAGTCAAAATAAATTTAAAAAGGAGGTTACAATATAAGAGCTCAGCAATGTCATTAAATGTACGGCCATATAAAGTAGTTCAAGCAGCTGATTGGCTAATGAATAACAGCAGTCTCTATAAAGATGAAGGAATAGTATTTAATAATGATTGGATCAATCAATATAATGAAGAGATGACAAAATATCAAATAGATGATAATGATGTTATTAACCAACAATCAGAAATTGAGAATGAAAACAGCTCCAATGTTTCTAATAAATTAGACAATGAAGATGAATGGAGATGAAGCAGAAATGCCTGCAGGTGTAACTGATACTATGTTAACTGCAACTGACTTTTTAGAGGACAATGAACAACAACATATTCTTAATTTTGCTCCAGCTGAAGGCAATAGGCCACTAAGTGTGTTCAGAGATACGTATTGTGAAGAACTTGCATATCCAGGAATATTTCTTGGACAACCACGACCAGAAACTAAACAACGAATAACTAATGTTCACTATAGTGATATATGTAAATCAGAATTAAGAAGGTCAGACAGACGAGCTGCTATGTGTATTGAAAATATTTTTTATAAAACAAAAATATTGCACTTAGAAAGTGCAAGGGAAATAACAGAAATATCAGTGCTGGACAACTAAAACAGCAGGGAGCATTAGACAAATTAATTCATCTTGACGAGGGATATATATATCATTGTTTTGTAGTTTCTCATCAGCAGAAACAAAGTGGTTACATTTGCTTAGAATACTTGGTCAACTTGTAGATAATAAACAATATACTGATGAACAGTTAGAAAGTCTCAATTGGGAAGACAGGTGTCGATTAATTCAGAGTGACCCCGTAACATGTGCTAGACATTTTGATTATCAAGTCAATCAATTTATGACAAACTTCCTATTGAGCCCTGCTGAACCATTAGGTAAAATATCTGACTGGTTTTACCGTGTTGAATATCAACAAAGAGGGTCACCTCATATACATACACCTAATTCAAAAAAGGTTGACGGGGCGAACGGCGATTGGCGATTGAAATTCGTATTGTCCACAGTCGTGGACAATAGGAATTTCAATCGCCAATCGCCGTTCGCCCCGTCAACCTTTTTTGAATTAGGTGTATGTTAATATGGCTTGAACAAGCTCTTCAGTTTCAAATAGATAGCGACGAACAAGTCACCAATTATATTGATAAGATAATTACTTGTCAAAAGCCAACAGACAACCCTGAGTTACTGAATCTAGTCAATAGGCAAATACATAGACATTCGCATACTTGTCGTAAGAATACAAACAATCAATGTAGATTTAATTATCCACAGCCTCCAATGAAGCAAACTATGATCATTTATCCTTTAGATACTGATATGCCTCAAAGTGAAATAAAAGTGCACAAAGAAACATGGAAATCAGTCAAAAAACATCTAGATGACATGAGAGAAGGCGAAGACATTTCATTTGATCAGTTATTATTTGATCTTAATGTAACAGAAGAAAACTATTTACTTGCTATAAGCTCATCGCTAAATACCCCTACTGTATTCTTGAAAAGGAATCCAAATGAATTACGTATAAACAATTACAACCCTGCTTGCCTTAGTGCATGGAGAGCCAATATGGACATCCAGTATGTTTTAGATGTGTATGCATGTGCTGTATATATAGTCAATTACATATCAAAGGGTCAAAAAGGTATGAGTGATTTGTTGCGTGAAGCTTGTACTGAAGCAAGAAAAGGTAACTCCAGTATTAAACAACAAGTCAGAGATATTGGCAGTAAATTTGTCAACAATGTTGAAATAAGTGCACAAGAAGCAGTGTATATTGTACTACAGCTACCTATGAGAAAAGCTTCCAGACAAGTTATATTCATAAATACTTCGCCTCCTTGTGACAGAGTGGAGCTTTTAAAACCAATAGATGATATTAAAGCCATGGATGATGACTCTGAAGAAATCTATACTAGTGGTTTGTTAAAAAGATATTGTAAGCGTCCAGCTAAATTAGAACATCTAACACTTGCAGACTGGGCTGCATGGTATGATTCTAATGGAAAACCTTATGTAAAACAAACAAATGAATTAGATTTTGATGGTCTACCATTGGAGTCCTTTGTTGATGATAATCAAAATGATGATGATAGTGAATTAACCAACAATACTTCTAGCAAAACTAAAAAAAGCTAGAATAATCAGAAGTGTATGGTTTAATAAGGAATCTGATCCAGAAAAGCATTATCGTGAGTTACTAATGCTGTTTACTCCATGGCGTAATGAGGAAACTGACTTACTGGGTAGTTTTTAATCTTATCAAGAACGCTGTATGATGCTGCAAAATATAATCGATGAACAAATGAAACAGTATGCTGTATGTAATGAATATTTTAATGAAATACAACAAGAGATGAATGTAATAGAAGATACATATGATACTATAGCACCATGTACACAGAATGTTGAACAACAAGACCAGGATGAAGGTAATCGGGACTTACATCCTGACTTTAATGAAAACTATAACTTGTCAGATGATTTAGGTATACCATCAGTTGATATGAACACTCAACCATTGCTAATGAATGAATTACAATATGATGAATACAGACATATGGTACAAATGTTAAATAAAGAACAAAAAGAATTCTTCTATCATGTGCTGCATTTAAAACATCAGATGAACCATTCTTCTGCTTTCTAAGTGGTGGAGCAGGTGTAGGTAAATCACATGTTACTAAAGCCTTGTATCAGGCAGCATTAAAGTATTATAATACTAGAGCTGGTGTTAACTTTGCTGAAGTAATGGTATTGATGTTAGCACCTACTGGTAAAGCAGCATATAATATCAAAGGTAATACCATCCACAGTGCACTGGCAATACCAGCCTGTCAGTCATTAAGACAATATAAAAAACTTGATTCTAGTAGACTGAATACACTGAGGTGTCAACTTGGTGGAGTTAAACTTATCTTTATTGATGAAATATCCATGGTTGGTAACACTATGTTCAATGTACAAATCAATAATAGATTAAGGTTGCCCAGGGGTATTTATTTACGTAAAAACAATTTTTTTTGAACTTCAAATTTTGGTGCAAAGCCTTCTTCGATTGCTTTAAAAATCGGGATTATAACTTATCATTGTCTCTAGTTTATAGATATTTAAACGTTATTTTAAAAATACTGATGTCGTAAGAGCAATGCACTTGCAAACGCGAACTCGACTTTTGGATTTTATGGCTATTTCTAAAAATCTGAAAGACGAAACCACTCGATTTTGCGTCTATGGACTCATGTACTTCACTACTTTTACGTGATAAATGGCCAAATTAATCGAGACCATGCAAGCTTAGGAAATACGAGTACTCAAAATCGAACACACAAATGTATAGCCTTTAAAGAATCGAACAGAGACGCACAATAAAATCATTGCTTTCAAAATCGTTACTCACCACTATGTTGTTCAATGCTTTCCCAGTCTGAAGGCCAAATTTTAGTTAGATTGACGTACTGTGTGCAGCAATATCACGACTGATAAAAAACTTATTTATCGATGCATTATTCAAAATAGTTAGATAATCTAATTTTTGCTCAGTATTAACTTAAATGGTAATTCTAAGTTGTGTGAAAACAAAATAGCTGTAAGTGCTCATGTCCAGAAAGAAATGCATCGCTTAAGAATTGAAGGGCAACTCCCTTTCAGTAAGTCCTTTATACAAAGCACCTCAAGTTACTGTTAAAGTGTGCTATCTCAATGCGAGATCATTGCACAAACATATAGAAGACATACGCACAGACTTGAATTATACAATTAGTGATGTTAATATTTTTGCTGAAACAAGGTTTTCTCAATTTGACAATGACAATTGTTATATGTTACATGATGAAAACTATGCATTGTTTAGAAATGATGATTCATCAACTAGAACCGAAAATATAAGACCATTTGGAGGTACTGCAGTTTACAGTCGACTTGACTATTATCCTGGATATCCATATTGCTTAAATAGAAATGGTGTAGAAATAACTGTACTAAGATTCATGATGTTTCCTCATATTACAATAGTAGGAGTATAAAGATCACCTGCAGTGCCAATCAGACAGTTATGTACTGCCATCACAGAAACTTCAATTGCATTTACTGTCAACAGAGTTAAACATATTTATAGGAGACTTTAATGTCAACTGGTTCAATGATTCACAGCAAACACCACTTTACAATCTATTTGTAAAAGACAATGGTTATAGACAGCTTGTCACATGTAGTACTACTGACAGCAATACTTGTATTGACCACATATATACCAACTTACCTGAAACACAAACAAACTTTCAAATTTTAGAAACTTATTTTTCAAACCACAAAACAATTTGTACCTTGATAAATAGTTTTGATCGCAATTAATTTAGTCATGAATAATACAGTCTAATTATGATGGGGCTAATTAATAGTTACATAATAGTTACATGGAAAACATCTTAAATGGATGTAAACAATGTTTAATGATTGCATAGTATTTATCACCATGTTTGATTCTCACTCTTATATTGGTTTTCCTCATGCTATAGTTTTACAAACAAACAAACAAACAAACCTGAGTCTTCAATCAAATCAAGGTAAGTTTTGTATTCATACAACCATATTCATACATACACACAATGTATAGCCAAACTTGATTCATGATTAGTGATTTAAAATATATATCTTGTCAAAACAATATATTATTATTATTTATTAAAGTACAACTTATATGTACTAAAGTTAAAGCAAGTTCTCACACAAGTAGGTAAGGAAATGGTTATTACAATAACTATTTATTGCTTATTTGAAATGATATTTATGTTTTTATTTTATTTCAGTTCAGGAATATGTACACCAGAAAAGGTCACGTTAAGACATCAACCAACTCCATTGAAAAGTACTGTCTGATATCTGCAAACCAATGCTAAATCGTGTTGATGTTTTATTCTTAAAAAAAGAACCAGCTTTTCCTGTCCAAAGACTATATGCAACTAAATTGTCAGCAACATGTTCAAAGTACACTGGTCTTCTGTCTACTGTGAAAGATACTCTACAACCTAACATCTACCACACAGTCGCATGATTCAAGAGATGGGTAGTTATGATCAAAGCTTTGTGCAAGCAATCTCTACTACAAAATGGCATAACCATCTACAATGTAGATTTTAATAGCTGATCACACGAAAATATCAAAGTTGTACTGTAGAAAATAAAGAGTATCCATAATGTATCCACATGGATATGCTACCATACTGTTTAACCCCTTTGAAGTCAAATAACTTCTAATAACTAATTATTAATGAAACAAAACTATTGCAAAATCATTGAGCCATAGTTAATATGATAGAGCTGAACAGCATAAAGATGGATACTTATTTAAATACTTTTATTCTGTTATATACAAAGCAAACGTTAAAGAATCAGAAATAAAACAAAATTTGCTTCTAATAATTTGTTTTTACTCTTTTATTATTTAATTTGTTACACAGTCAATGTCATTAAGGATACACCGGACAAAACAGAGACGTTTTTTTAAAAAGCTAATAGCGCGCTCAATTTATACGCAAATCCCGACAAAGTATACATTTTTTTAAAGCTAAAAGAACAAACAGCACAGATATTGAGCATATTTTTGACAAAACCGATTCAATTTAATGGAATCCGACATTAAACAGGAACATGGTGTCCTATCGCGGAACGTTAACCTGCAGTAGTTTTAACGTAAATTAAAAAAACAATTTCGGCATCCTACTTCAGACACATTGTAGTTTCAAAGTGTGTTGGCATTTTCTTTTTTAACGAGTACTTATTTTTTTAATTTCATTTCAAAGTCAGACCTATGCTTTTTTTAGCGCATCCTCCAGAGAATGGTTCATATCTGTCTAATTAATGTAAATAAATACAAATGCCAACACACTTTGATACCTGAATAGTGTCGAAGTCATCATGCAAATTTTCGCTGAAATTCATTAAAAAACCTTTGCATGTTAACCATTTGATTTTGAGTATTTTGTCAAAACTTGCTTTCGAGAAAAAGCGATTTGAAGTTAAATAGGATTAAAGGATTATTTACTCGGCGCTGACAAGCTCAAACCAAGCCCAAGCGCTGTGAGCCAATAAGCAATAGGGACGAAATACGATCCTGGACCGACCTGGACAGCAACGTTGTTGAGTGAGTTCGTAGTTTGACCTTGCGTTTGTCCGGTTGTTGTGTTCTCGCGCAAAAAAAAATCGACAGTCATGAAAACAGAAGAATTAAACAAGATAGGAGGAGTACGAGGGAACGGCAGAGGGAAAGCTAGAGGAAGAGGAAGAGGCAGGAGATCCGGAAGAGGCAGAAATACAGCAACGCCAGATACAAGCACAATAATCGTAGTGAATATGTTGAGTATGTTTATATAACCGCGCATAATAAACCCATTTTTATTTTGAAAGTAAAGATTTTGGATTTAGATGTAGTTATTCTAAGAATATAGTTATGTATAATAGGTTTGTTGAGAAAAATCAAGCAATTAAGATGATAATTACAAGTAGAGTCGTTTCGATACACAATAGTTATGCGTGTCAAACTTTAACCGAGTGAACGACGGAGTGATTGTCTACCGCGTATATTATAATAAACCAGTTTTCAATTTGAAAGTAAACATTTTGGACTTAAATTTAGTTATTCTAAGAATATAGTTGTGTCAGTTATAGGTTTATTGAGAAAAAAATAAAAGAATAAAGACGATAATAACAAGTAGAGTCGTTTCGATACAGTGACAATTTACAATCACCGCCGTAATTTATAATGAAAACTTGGTAGTTGTTTAGCATATTATCACAAAACTTCGTAATTTTCCAGTAAATCATCATCACTTGTCTTTATAACTTGGTATAAAGGCTCTGCCTTTTGAGTGGAAAATTCCTCACAGCTTCGGCGCCTCTTCCTTCGATCGATTGCGATAGAAAGGGCTCTTTCCTTCTTCGACAAGACATCCCAACCACAGATACAAAAGTACAACGGTATAAAAACGAACTTTAAAAATCTAACTAAATGACTATATATAATACTTGAATATCTATTTCTTGTGATACAAATTTCGCGTGTTTATAGCTTCAATTGATAGTCCGTGATGTGTTTGTAATGTAGTGTGACAGTCACACTAGTGTATTTTGCGTGATCCGCCTATCCCCTCTGACATCTCCTGTCGACAGTCCAACACCTTTCGAAGAGCGTTCGAACTAGTTTTTCATCAATATCTCCCTTGCAAAAAAAAAATTCGACTATTTGTTTTCATAGAATCGAAGATAATTGTCTTACATCTCACTCAGGGTGAATTAAAAATTTGGAGGGTTTTGAGAAATATTTTCTCCGGTGTATCCTTAACATGAAATGAAATTTGTAAAAAATGTTGACTTACCTTTACTGACGTTTCAAGCTTTAGCCCTTCGTCGGACTAAAAAAGTTAAAAAAAAATTAAATCACCTGTTTTATTCCGGCTCAAAAGCTCGAAACGTCAGTAAAGTAATCCATGGTGAAGTTAACTCAACACTTTGTACGATGTTGCACATTTCATTATATTAGCTATCTACTTTAGGTATGTCGACCACATATTGTTATGGCTACTGTTATATATGGCTAGTAGCCACTATGCTATCAGGTTGAGTGTAACAATAGAAACACAGGAAGCCCAACACAATTAAATTTTATTACCTAGATTGCAAATGTCACAGACCTACACCTCCCCTCCCACACATCTATGTCTCGCAACCAATGCAGTCATCTTGCTCAATATAGCTTTATTGAAGTGCAACACCTATCCTTTTTGTAAATTCTGCTGTATCTTTTACGAATAACTTTTCATAAGGGACATAACCCTGTTTGGTATGAATTCGCGCATACGCAATAGGATTGCACATTCGTAAAACCTATCAAACAAGTAAAAAAAAGTAAAATAACAAAAACAAACGTATAAAAAAATGTTTCAGAGGACAATCAACAGTAATTTTAGTGCAACTTTTGCTTCCGTCTATTTGGAAATCATAATTTATCATTTGTTTATTTATTTATTGACAATATTTATACAGAGGTGCCCAGTTCAGCAAAGCTGGTTTGAATGGGGATCTGTAAAACCCTATTTTCTATTTTCTGGGTTTTTTTTTCCTAATCGAGTATTATTCTTTTTTTTATAAAATAAAACACATTCCGTTGTTAGATTGTTTTACACAATCTACCTTGAAAAAAAGAAAAACTATTGTTTTTTCTCGTTTATACCGAGAACCTGCCATAAAAACGAGGCAATTCCCAGGGTTCGTGCTACGGTTTCTTATACTTTCTAAATAGTTTTAATATACTCTTCATGTCATGCAGCGACGGATCGCTTTTACTGGTTGTTTGAATTGCCTTTTTTGGAACCAAGTTCTTAGTTCTTAGTTTATTTCGCTTCTTAATAGCTTTCACTAATACAAGAAGGAGATGTTTGTTTCGCTTCGGCCAACAAGTACAATGGCGTCAATTTAATACAACCTTCGCTGGGAAGAAAAAGTGTCCTTAGAGACACAACTATCCTTCGTGATACAAAAACTATCCTTCGGGATACAAAAACTATCCTTCGGGATACAAAAACTGTCCCTTGAGATACAAAAACTGTCCTTCGGGATACAAACACTATCCCTTGAGATACAAAAACTGTCCTTCGTGATACAAAAACTATCCTTCGGGATGCAAAAACTATCATTCGGGATACAAAAACTATCCTTCGGGATGCAAAAACTATCCTTTGGGATGCAAAAACTATCCTTCGGGATGCAAAAACTATATCCTTCGGGATACAAAAACTATCCTTCGGGATGCAAAAACTATCCTTCGGGATACAAAATCTGTAAGTAATTATTAGTGTTGTCATAGTTTTTATTCATATAACAAATATAAACTCTTCATTTTAGGTATCTAACATGGCTGATAAACCAAAGTAAGTAAAATTTCCCTTGTCAAAAAAATATATATATTTACAATTGCTAATCAATGTTTTTCTTCTTTATCTTTAGTTCCTCAAAAGACACTCCTTCAAATGAAGGTGAGACTGCTTTAACACTTCACACTATTATGGGAGGTTTTTGTGTGACGTATTTTGGTGGCGTGTACACAAGGCTGGCCGAAGCTGGCCGTAAAGTTTTTATGAAACTATCGGCAAAGTGTAAAAAGTGCAGAATTATTTAGTCTTTTTCGTATTAAGTAAAATTTTGAACATCAAGATAGCAAGGTTTAGTTATTTATTTTCCAAATAAATTTATTGATATCTCAATTATAAAACTGAGTTTTTACACAGTTTTTGAGTCTGTCACGAAGCCTACAAGTCCTTTTTGTCACGTTCGCCATATTGAAATTCAGTCGTACAATATACATTCGTGTAAATTTAAAAACATTTACTTCACTTTATAAACAAAATTAAGTTCTTGAATTTGACTTATGTATATTACCTAACTGCTTTGGATGACCGGTGAAAATCCGATGGCATTTTGTTATGATTTGTGAAGATTTTTTCTCCATTGCTAATTCATTTCACGAAGATGGTGTGTTGATATTTTTCTTTCTTTTTCCGTTAGTAGCATAAAATGTCCTCAAGTCCTATTCATGTGACAGATTGTGCTTTTGTTTTTCCACTGTTTCTGATTTTTTGAGAATCACAACATCGTTTTAGGCATTTTTTTTCATCAAAACATGATAAAGTTGGCATCCATGTGAACAAGTGCAAGGCGGCCAGTTTGACGGCCAGACTCGAGACGAGACCAGTGTATGACCTCAAAAAAAGATTCAATAAAACCTCCCATTTTGAATACTTCTTAATAAATATTGATTTGACTATTGTTTGTCTATGTTTACTGTAAGGTATTGTTTTGTAGTAACTCAATGTACCTTACAGTACTACAGATCCTTCAAAATACAAACCTTTAATTTTTTGGAACTAAATTTACCAATAAATTGTGAAAATAAAGATGTTTGGTAATCTCACCAGACTTACATTAAATTAATTTGTGACAATAATTTACATCAAACTTGCAGTAAAATGGTTTTCATTCTCATATATATATAAATGCCTCCAACCCATTTCTGAAATGTTTTGATATTTCTCATATATTGTATCTATATGTATATATAGTTAAAAGCTAATTTCAATTTGTTTTCAGATATAGTTGAAGGTTATATCCACTTGTTAACCACAATTAAAAATTCGAAAAATTCGAAAAATTACTTCAATTGCCATGTCCAAACGTCCAACGACAAAGTTGTACGAGCTGTGTGCTATTCTCCTACGAAAAGGTTAAACCTACAACAAGCCTTTCAAAATAAGTCTCCTGTAAAAATTAAGGGTGTCAAAAGATCGATCAGCAAAACCTTCAGTTCTGACAAAAATGAAGAAAACATTGAGATCACCAAAGCAGCAAAAATTACTCCAACAACGTCAGACTTCTCACACAATGCATCACTTACATCAAAACTTTGTTCTATTACCCATGCCAATGTCTCTCTGCAGACATATACGATACAGAAGATGTTAAAGTCAAAATATTGAGCAAAACTGAAAATAAGCAAAGTATTATGAAGAAAAAATGAAGAAAACATTGAGATCACCAAAGCAGCAAAAATTACTCCAACAACGTCAGACTTCTCACACAATGCATCACTTACATCAAAACTTTGTTCTATTACCCAATGTCTCTCTGCAGACATATACGATACAGAAGATGTTAAAGTCAAAATATTGAGCAAAACTGAAAATAAGCAAAGTATTATATACAACAGTCAGAAGATCTACAAATCTGAATGCATTGCAGCAGATAACAGTATTTCAATCAAATTGGTCATTTGGGACACGGTTGGGCCAGACCACCCCCCTTGGCAATCATTTGTTGCGTGGGCTTTATTTTCAAGATGGCCGACTTTGAAGCGCACAAAGGCTCATGGAATGATTTCAAGTTTCCTGTGTTATTTCAGCCGTTTTCTTGGCTTTTTCGGTAGACTGGGTACAAGTATGAAGTTTCTGTCGGCCATTTTCGAAATCTGCGTTTCTTTACGATCAAAACGGTATACACCTATTTCAATTAACGTTGACCATCTGGAATGGTTGATCTGAGACCGATAGGAATTGTGGGAGCTCGTTAAACTGCAAATGCACTATTATAATCACGCTAGAATATTAATGTTTACTTCTCAAATACTGTTATCTGTAATTCAGCACCATTCAAGTGTGATTAAAACAATGTATTTGAAATTTAATGAACTCCCACAATTCCTATCGGTCTCAGATCAACCATTCCAGATGGACAACGTTAATTGAAATAGGTGTATAATGTGAGGGAATTTGCTGTTTTGTTCATAATGTTTTAAACATGATTGGTTTACCCGACACCAGCAATCCTGCAGTCAACATAGCTCCAGTGTAAGTATTGAAAATTGTTTTTTTTTGTAATGTGGACTCGATTATAAAAATCTAATCCCATACGATTTTACCTTGATGTTCGCTTAAGAGAAATTCAGTCTTAAAACACCAGTTTATATTCCTAAAAAAAAAATTTCCCATGTGTATAGAACACCATGTAACGCAGGAAAGGCTAAAAGGTTCAATTTGACTGCATTCAACAAGCTGAAAAAGGAAGAAACTGAGTCAAGCTTAAGGCTGAAGCTGCAATTTGACACAGACATTGTTGAGGCCAAAAGAAAATTGGATGAAAGAAGGAGAGAAATCAAACAATGCTTAGAGCAAGAAAAAGAACTTGCACTGAAGGTTGCTTCTAGTTCTGAGAAAATAGCAAGAAATTATTTTTCTTTGTTGAGCCTTATATATAGGCTTGTACCTCTACATTGTCGGGTGGTTCATATTGGTCATTAATATATATTGTTTCCCTTTTGTACATGTTAATCGTTATCGTTCCCACCAAAAGGTCACAAAAGTGTCAACTGCATTCAGTACACAACATCAAACTGTTAATGATGTTTTTGTCATGTATTTTTGTTTACTATTTACTAACATCTACAATCATAAATTCCAATGATTTTATTTAACCTGCAACTGCAGTTTCCATCATCTATTGTCTATATATATTTAGATGTTTTTGAGAAGTATAAATTTCCTAGCTGATGTGTACTTTTACAGTGTACATGTAAGAATCTGATAGGCTTTGCTAGTATACTTATAGTCACATTTGATGTTCTAAATAGATAGAGGAGAATGAAAGGCAGATTGAAGCAGAAGGTAGTTTACATATAAGACCACCCAAAGTCCCAAGAAGGAACAGTATTAGGAGTCAAGTAAACAAAAAAAATAGTGAAAAACTGGATAATATTTCACCTGCACAGTTCCTTAGAAGAAGGAATACAACAAAGAAACTTATAAAGCCAATTCATTGTGGAATAAAGATCAATGATTCTGCTGAGCAGCAAGATCAGGCAGTTCATGATGGACTTTGGACTACACTTATTAATAGTGTACCTCAGGAACAGCTACAGTCTTACTTTTCCTCATCTAAAACATGCACAGAAACAATTATACCAGCTATTGTACAAAAACATATCAAATCGTACGAGAAAAGTAATGAAAACAAGGTCTGCAGCTTAAATGTTCTTTATGACGGAGGACTTGTAAGCAAACAGAAGTACACAAAGGTTAGAAACTCTTCTGATGTTGGTACTCTGAAGACAATAAGTGCAGGAAATATGAAAAACAAGATAACTGAATTTATGAAGGGTTGTCCAGTACCCAAAATACTGCCATATAAATCCTTGATGAGCTATATTCGAAACATAGACATTGGCATCACATTGCCATTGCAATCATTGCCAGGCGTCGCACATAATCCAAACAAAGAACTTCATGGAGTATACAGACCTCTTCAACCATTCCTTTCGAGGTTGGCTGACCTGTACTTGTTTTTACATGCTAGAGAACCATGTTTGCATTGGTTCAATAACGAAACAAATGTTTTATTAGTTGCTGTTGGTGCAGATGGGGCACCATTTGGTCGAGACGATACAGCCACTGGTAATTTCCTAATCCACACTCATGCCTCCATTATATATTGACATCACAATATATTTAATTTTATATCATAAATATTACTTTCATAATTTTTAATAAATTATAAAACTATAATCAATAGTGATAGTGAGTTGATAGTGAATGACAGATACAGTGCGACACATGCTACCATGAACACTAAGGAAATTTTTGAGTTTGAGTTAAAGTTTGAGCAACTTTAGCTAATGAACGATAAGCGGTCTCCTTGATCATTTGACTAATGATGAATCATAATGATTTAGGCCATTAGTCAAATGGTCAAAGTAGACCCCTTATAGTTAATTGGCTAAAGTTCAGAAACTTGTCAAAAATATGTCAAAAACTAATAAAAATTTGTCTTAGTGTTCACGGTAGCATTTGATGTGCCTCAGGCGAAAGAGCCATTATTATAATTTTAACTCTACCAATTCTATATATGACAATGATTTCCATTTTATGATTTCATTATTCAAACATTAATTTACTTTTTCTTTATTTACAGCATATCTTGTAAGCATCCTTAACCTATTAGATGGTGTGCAAAGCTGCAATGACAATCACCTGCTACTAGAATGTAATCTAGCTGAGGACCACCCTGCCCTTATGACATACACAAAACACCTGCAGAGAGAAATGAAAGAGATGGAGGGAAAACAATTGACAACAGAAAAAGTACAAAAGGTTGAGTTCAGAATTGAGTTAATACCAGGGGACATGAAATGGGTTGCATGGGTATCGGGAGAACTTAATAATGCTTCAACCTATTTTTCACCATATGCCAATGTCAACCAAACCAACAAGAAAACCATAAATGGCTCTATAGGAGGCAAAGACTCAACATGGCAACCATGGGAATATAAATCAAGATGTGATAAAGTAAAGAAAGTTGAGGAACACAAGAAAAAACTGAAGGACCCCAATGGTAAACAGAGATCAGACGTTACTAAATTCATTGCCAAGCAGAAAAGCCGACAGGAGTTTATTCCACTCTTAGGAAAGTATGTAGACTGTATTAAGGCAGAACCTTTGCATAACACAAATAACGGATGGCAAAGATGGTTTGTAGTCGCAA
This sequence comes from Metridium senile, assembly GCA_949775045.1. Taxonomy (NCBI): domain Eukaryota; kingdom Metazoa; phylum Cnidaria; class Anthozoa; order Actiniaria; family Metridiidae; genus Metridium; species Metridium senile. The sequence goes on from OX459107.1 coordinate 11,234,936, forward strand.
TGGATATTGCTATGCAGTACACAGATAAATCCCAACTCAAGTCAGCTGTTGTTTTGTCAGACCTGCCAGTTGCGTCTCCAATTTGTGTTTTCCTCAAATGTATAACGGAAATGTAAATGTATGTCATGGTTCAATGCTCCACTTCTTCAGTCACTACTCAGTATCCAGAATCTCACAAAGGGTTCAGAGCTCAAAATACACAGTCTGGCATTTATTGCCCTCAATCTCAGGGATGCTGCATCTATCTATTCACGGGTAATTATATAGGAAGAAGAAGTGCTTACATTGAAGAATATTTGCAATGATTATTTCACAGCAAATTTCCTATTTATTGGTGAAATTAGTCCAACAATCTGGACAATAGGTGAGTAGTTAGTAATTTATGCTTAAGATGTATGCAGTCATGTGGCTGGGTTATAGGAGGAAATTATTTGCATTGCTAATTGACACCTAATAGGCCCTTTGCAGGACATGGTCACGTGATCTAATTTGACCTTGTCACTCAAAACAAATCATGCAAATCAACCAAAGTGCCAAAAATAAGTAGAGCATGCTAAAACAAACACTCTCTGAAATTGTGAACTTGATAGCTGTATGAATTTTTCAAAATTGCTCAAATTTACAAGAGTTTGTATAGCTGACTGTCTTTGTTATTTTTGACGATTTCAAAAAATTATTATGGCTTCACTTTTAAAGCTTTTAAGGAGGCTCGGGTCAGTAATTTTCGCGCTCACCCAGCGACGTTTGAAAGGCTGTAGTTCCCGCGTCAGAGGGTATTTTGACAATATTTTTTAACACTTGTCTACATATAGAATAAAGTTTTTAAAAAGTTATTTTTAATAAAATCGATAATATTTTAGCCGACAAATGATAACGCCTCCGAATTTCTATGTAGCCTATTTTTGGGAAAAATCGACCTAAACTTTTAAAACCACATAGCCTACTTTAAAGCTGTTACCTAGGTCAACAATCTGGCAAAGTTTAAAAAAAATTCATCTCACCGATTTGGAATAAAAACGGGTCATTTTTTTTCCTAGCAAAAATTCATTGTTTTATAATATTTACCGATAACAACAGACTTTGAAGAGATAAATCAAAATCCTTCCAGCCAGGTATTAACAGGACATTTTTCTACATTGTCTGTGAATTTCAACAAATTTAGTCCACGGGATTTCTTTTGGGAAAGGATACAAATCGGCAAAAGTTTGTCAGTTTTTGTGCAAAACTTCTAATTTTTACTTCTGAGCACGCTAACGAAAAAATCTGAGATAACTTTTATTTATTTTTTAGCTATCAAAAGTTCACCATATTTTCAAGTGCGCCTCTAAATTTTATAGTGATTGAAATATTTTGAGGCGGTCAAATAAAATTCTGAACGTGGGTATAAAAAAGCAAAAGCATGCAAATCATGTATAACTCGAAAATAAAAACAAACCGGCCGCTGCAAAGCGAAGGCAAATATACCCACGTTCAGAATTTTATTTGACCGCCTCAAAATATTTCAATCACTATAAAATTTAGAGGCGCACTTGAAAATATGGTGAACTTTTGATAGCTAAAAAATAAATAAAAGTTATCTCAGATTTTTTCGTTAGCGTGCTCAGAAGTAAAAATTAGAAGTTTTGCACAAAAACTGACAAACTTTTGCCGATTTGTATCCTTTCCCAAAAGAAATCCCGTGGACTAAATTTGTTGAAATTCACAGACAATGTAGAAAAATGTCCTGTTAATACCTGGCTGGAAGGATTTTGATTTATCTCTTCAAAGTCTGTTGTTATCGGTAAATATTATAAAACAATGAATTTTTGCTAGGAAAAAAAATGACCCGTTTTTATTCCAAATCGGGTGAGATTAATTTTTTTTAAACTTTGCCAGATTGTTGACCTAGGTAACAGCTTTAAAGTAGGCTATGTGGTTTTAAAAGTTTAGGTCGATTTTTCCCAAAAATAGGCTATATAGAAATTCGGCGGCGTTATCATTTGTCGGCTAAAATATTATCGATTTTATTAAAAATAACTTTTTTAAAAACTTTATTCTATATGTAGACATGTGTTAAAAAATATTGTCAAAATACCTTCTGACGCGGGAACTACGGCCTTTCAAACGTCGCTGGGTGAGCGCGAAAAATACTGACCCGAGCCTCCTTAAAGCTATTTGGTTGATCTTTGCTGACATTTTTTTGAGTGACAAGGTCAAATTAGGTCACCTGACCATGTCCTGCAAAGGGCCTATTCACTATAATTATGCTGAGTACAACACCACAGGGCATAAAAGCTCAGACCAGAAGGATAAATCAAATGTGTGGTAATAAAATATATTCTGGTCAGGATGCATGTATTTACAAACGAGTGCACACTGGAATGTATGATTCAAGGAACACATGTGCAGCCATGCGCGGCCGGTCTGGATGATAAGAAATATTTCCAAAGGTTCAGATCGTGGGCGAGATGGCAAAATACAGACCAAGCGCAAGCCCATCAGATTGTAAGAAATTATACAGTCATATTTAATATTCATTGCATGTGTAAACACATACATGTATAAGCATTTGGCTAAAGTTCAAACACGCTGGGGTGCGCAACTCATAAAAAGTGACACTTATTTGCGACATAAAATTAGGCAGAATTCAGACATGTAAAGTTGTTCTGTTTGAATAATTGTGACATTTTAAACAGAATTGAAACTTTGTATTTCACAAATTATTAATATTATTGCTCTTTTGATGATATTTTTTAGGCTATGCCATCCCCTATCACACAGAGTTGCTATTTGACAAGTTGAGACAAGGCTTAGGTCTTAATTCTATGCAAGGGCGCGAGGCGAAACATATTCAGCTGAAAAATTATCAAAATAATACTTGTAATGTCAGCAAGAGCACAAGGTAATGATGATTACTCTCAAGGGTGTTAAGACCTGTTAAGACGCCATTTTAGCTGAAATCACTAATTCGAATTTTTCAACTTAAAAATGTTGTCATGTAACTTAACCAAATAATTAGTTTGGATTAATTTTTGCAATTTTTGCTTGTTGAATGGCATTTGAGTGGTCACGTGACCATACATGAGGTTTAGTATTTATCAAATATTCAATGCAAAATGGGGTGAATAGAGAAACAAAATAAAATGATTAAAACTATGTCATTAGAGGACTTTCATAAATAGCTTTCGACGTAGGCTTATATTGGATGACTTCATCTGAACAATGGGGAGATATATGGATATTTGTAAAAACATAGTCTGGTCACGTGACCTTTTTTGCGAAATATCTCCTAAAGAACCAATGATGGACAACCAATCTAAGCCTACATCGAAAGCTATTTATGAAAGTCCTCTAATGACATAGTTTTAATCGTTTTATGTTGTTTCTCTATTCACCCCATTTTGCATTGAATATTTGATAAATACTAAACCTCATGTATGGTCACGTGACCAGCCAAATGCCATTCAACAAGCAAAAAATCATTGAAACTAAACATTTGGTCAAGTTACATGAAAACATTTTTAAAGCAACGGTTGACAAATTAGAATTAGTGATTTTGGCTAAAATGGCGTGTGACCCAGGCCTTAACACCCTTGAGCTGTAATTTCAATGCTGAACAACCCCTCAAATGTACTTTGGGCAATGTGGGGATACTAAGGAGAACCTTGATAAGATAAAGTGAGAATTAAAAAAAAACCTTATTTAAAAAGTTGCTTTAGCAACACAAAAAAGACACAATAGTGCTAATTATTTTAGACAATCTAATCATAGTCTGTTTTATTATGATTCCACAGATGGGGTTTGGTGTTCAGACACGAATATGTTTCCAGAGTTTTGCTGCGAGAGATGAACCCTTCAAGTTCCTCCTGGAAGAGAAAGAAAACAGAATCCTACATCCCCCAAAAAGTTCAAAAGCAAGATAAAAAAACACCTGTTATTGTGGGCTTGAAAAATCAGCTTCTGCTTCAGAATGCAGAATCTGCTCTAGTGATCTAATGCTTTTCATTAAGAAAAGTGTCCAGTCTGGCCAAGTCTGTGTAGAGCTACAGAAACATCTTGAAATGAATAAAGATTGTACCTTGATAAACAAAGAATAACTGTTGATGAATATTAACAAAAAAAAAGTGTAATAAGTCTAGTGTGGCCAGACTGCCAGCCATCATTTATGTATTTATTCATTATTTATCACACTACTTTATGAGTTGTTATGTTTTAATAAAAGAACACTTGAGTTTTCAAAAGTGTCTCCAAATATCATGTCTTACATTTTATTTACTTCTTTATAAAATAACTTTGATATTACGTGTGCTCTGATTTGTCAATAAGCTGTGTTTGATGAGAATATAATACATGCTCACACACTTGTTATTGCATAAAAGCTTTAAAAAATTGAATTCTGTATATGATACTCTGATAAAAACACTTAGCTCGGGATGTGGAGAGAGCACTTAAGACTGGTATTCTGTAGGCATAGAGAATTGCTTGGCAGGCCAACCTCACCAAATCTCATAATATTCTATTCACAAATAGGTATTGAGGTACTAATCCAAAAAATACTAATAGGTTTTGGAATCTCATTATTCCTGATTTTTTAGGGCCATCAACATCTTTGGTGGCTCATGACCCACATTTCAAATCCAATTTAATGGATAAAATCAGTTGGCAAAAACAACATTTTTAGTTTGTTAATCCACGTTTTTCGGGTTTGGTCATTGAAATTGATCTTCCCTTGTACACAAAACAGCATTTTAAATGAAATAAATTGCATTTCCTAATTTTGGGCTTCCTGTGTTAGGAGCCATGTTTTTCTGTGTTATTAAAAAGCTGAAATTGATCAAATTCAAAGCGCTCTAGCACACTGGTCATATATTCAAATTAAACGATGTTACGTTTGCAAACAGAGCAACTATTGTTTTTTCATATTCCAGAAGTACAGCTCTGGCAAGACAGAGGTTGCTATAAAATCTCATGATGAATACACCATGGTTACGCGAAAACACCAAAACATACCCGCATTCAATATCAAAAATATTTCTTAGTTTACAAGATATCACTGCCAAATCAGTTAAGTAATGACGCTAAATGTCTCTATTTTCTATTTTTGCATCGTTTTTGAACATAAATCTCACAAATGTTGCAATTGGAGGTCATTTGTAAGCACAATTTTGCAACTTTGTACCAATTTAGATCCAACAACTTCTTCTCACCTTTAGCCCCGCTTTTGTCTACGACAAGACCATTTTGCAGGAATGAATAGTACTTGTCCATCTTCAGATTAATTCTTGGAAATTATCAATCAAGAAATATTGAACTAGGCAGCAAACAGGGACAATCAGACGATAGTTTCAAAGCTGATTGTTAAACGATTGAACACTTAGCGATGGAAGAGCTCACCATTATCTTCACATTCCATCTGATTATTAGCGAATATTCTTATCCCAAAGCTTCTTTCCATTTGGCTGGGAAATCCGTGACTGATAGACCGCTAAACTTTGAATAAAAGTACAGTAGAGGCTATTCAGTAGCTTTGAAAATACAATTTCTACAGGCTGTTTACAATATTGGTATGCATAAGTTCATGGTGCATACCGCTGACCATACTCCTCAAATCTCTTTGTAACTAAAAATGACTGAAAGCAAATAACAAAAACAGAATTAATGAAACCGGTTTGTGACTTTTTCCTTTTTAAAAAGTCCATAATTTGATCAGGTCAAGTAAAGCGAATCAGGATAATATAATAATATGCAAATATAGGGATATAATAATGATTATACTAACAATGATAAATTATGACTGATATTAATGATGTTGATGATAAAAATGGAGACAAATAACAATGATGACAATGACAAATAATAATGATTATAATGATGATGATGACAATAATAATGATTATACTGATAATGATGACAATAACAATAATATTGATGATGATGACAATAACAATAATAATGATTATAATGATGATGACAATAACAATAATAATGATGATGATGACAATAACACTAATAAAGATTATAATGATGACGATGACAATAACAATAATAGTGATGATGATGACAATAACAATAGTAATGATCATAATGATGATGATGACAATAATGATTATAATGATGATGATGACAATAACAATAATGATGATGATGATGACAATAACAATAAAAATGATCATAATGATGATGGTGACAATAATGATTATAATGATGATGATGACAATAATAATGATTATAATGATGATGATGACAATAACAATAATGATTCATGATTATAATGATGATGATGACAATAATAATGATGATGATGATGATGACAATAATAATGAATATAATGATGATGATGACAATAATAATGATTAATGATGACAATAACAATAATAATGATTATAATGATGATGATGACAATAACAATAATAATGATTATAATGATGATGATGACAATTATTATCCGGTATTGTCATCATCATTATTATTATTATTCTTATTGTTTAACGTAACGTTTACTAGTTTATGGGTTTATGTTAGTTCAGTGGGTTTTTTCGCTGACGGTTACACGTCGAGTTTGTTGGCCGCTTTTGGGGTTTATTTAGTGGCACAAAGGGTGTATTGAGCAATGCAAAACAAGTGTAATGGAATATGCAAAGTCGGTTCATTTTTAGATGCACAAAGAGGGTTTAATGAGGCCAGTTTACTAAATGGGTTTAAACTAATTGCACAAAGGGTTTGTTGAGATGTGTAAAGCAAGTATAATGGAATGTGCAAAGTCGGGTATTGACACGTGCAAAGAGGGTTTAATGAGTTATATACAAAATAGATTATTGAGTTGCACAAAGGGCTTATTGAGGAATGCAAAGCAAGTGTAATGGAATGTTCAAAGTCGGTGTATTGAGACGTACACAGAGGGTTTAATAGATATATAAAATGGGTTTAAACTAGTTGCACAAAGGGTTTGTTGAGACGTGTAAAGCAAGTGCAATGGAATGCGCAAATACGGTATATTGAGACGTGCAAAGAGGGTTTAATGAGATACACGAAATGGGTTTATCGAGATGCACAAAGGGCTTATTGAGGAATGCAAAGCAAGTGCAATGGAATGTGCAAAGACGGTTCATTTAGACACACAAAGAGGGTTTAATGAGATATACGAAATAGGTTTATTGAGATGCACAATAGGGTCTAATGAGATGTACGTAGAGGGTTTATTGAAATGAACAACATGCATGGTTTTAATGAGATATACAAAAAGGGGTTTATTGAGATGCACATTATAGGGTTTAATGAGATGCACGTAGAGGGTTTATTGAAATGAACAACATGCATGGTTTTAATGAGATATACAAAATGGGTTTATTGAGATGCACAGTAGGGTTTAATGAGATGCACGTAGAGGGTTTATTGAAATGAACAACATGCATGGTTTTAATGAGATAAACGAAATGGGTTTATTGAGATGCACAGTAGGGTTTAATGAGATGCACGTAGAGGGTTTATTGAAATGAACAACATGCATGGTTTTAATGAGATATACGAAATGGCTTTATTGAGATGCACAATAGGGTTTAATGAGATGTGCATACAGGGTTAAAAGAATTCACAAAGAGGGTGTATGTAGATGTGCAAAGTGAATTTAGTGTAGTCTCACGCCGGGCACAAACGACCCCGAAATCGGCCACAGTAAATGCGCCAAAAACATATAAATCCTACTTATTTTACGATAAGAAGTCCAAATAAGCTCAAAATTGTTTACTACAAAACAGAGAATGAAAGGCACAACGGCTAACACGCCAGACTTTGTAATATCCTTAAGACAAGCAGAACCTATTGAAAAGTTATCTCACACTAAATTTCTAGGTATAGTACTTGATGAAAATTTGAATTGGAACTATCATATCGAATTATTGTGTAAAAAGATTGCAAAATCAACTGGGATTCTTTATAGGTCTAGACAACACCTTAATCTACCTATTTTAAAAAGTCTTTACTATAACCTTATATATTCATATATTTCATATGCAGCTCTTACCTGGGGTAATAACTATAAGTCAAGGCTTATGCCCCTATATATACTGCAAAAACGCGCATTACGAACCATTACATATTCTGCCAGCAGAGAACCGAGTAGACCACTCTTTCAAAAGCTTGAAATCTTAAATATTTTTGAAATTGCTAAACTTCAATCTGCTGAATTTGTCTATGACCACTCGCAAAATCAACTTCCTGATATGTTCTCCAGCTATTTCCAAGATATTGATAACAGTCACCATTATAATACAAGATCAAAATCCAAAAACAATTTATTTCTTCCTCGTGTGAATCTAAATTACGGAAAATTTGGTATAAAATTCTCAGCTGTCAAAGTGTGGAATGACCTCCCACTTGCAATTAAAAAGTCAATTTCTAAAAAAACCTTCAAAAACAAATTAAAAAAGCATTTCCTTTCACAGACATAATTAAATTTTAACTATATGTCAGATATTTGATAATTTTTTTTCGTATTTGTATACCTAATATATAGTTTATTCATTATAACTTCATTATTAATAACTATTAATTTTAGATTATAATTCCCATTGTTTCTGTGACCTGTAAATATTACTGTTTTGTATTTAGAGTAAGGGTGTTTGATACTAGTGTTAACCCTAGGGGTTGTTTATCAAACACCTTCCACCTTCCTATATTATCTTTATTTCTTGTTTGTAAATTTATTGTGTGGAAAATAAAACCATGAACCATGAACCATGCATGGTTTTAATGAGATATACAAAAGGGGTTTATTGAGATGCACAGTAGGGTTTAATGAGATGCACGTAGAGGGTTTATTGAAATGAACAACATGCATGGTTTTAATGAGATATACGAAATGGCTTTATTGAGATGCACAATAGGGTTTAATGAGATGTGCATACAGGGTTAAAAGAATACACAAAGAGGGTGTATGTAGATGTGCAAAGTGAATTTAGTGTAGTCTCACGCCGGGCACAAACGACCCCGAAATCGGCCACAGTAAATGCGCCAAAAACATATAAATCCTACTTATTTTACGATAAGAAGTCCAAATAAGCTCAAAATTGTACAGAATGTTACAAATGTGGCATTTTATAAAATATTATATTTTAATGGTGTTTTGATGTTTCGGTGACGTCACAGATGGCATTTCCTTTTATCATTTATTTTTATTTATTTATTTATTTATTTATTTATTTATTTATTTATTTATTTATTTTTATTTATTTTTTATTTATCTTTATTTATTTATTTTATTTTATTTATTTATTTTTTCTTATCCTTGTCTCATGCATTCATAATTTTACTTAATAAGACGAGGAATACTGTGCAAATCATTTAGGCGTTAACTGGCACTTGCAATGACATATATAGATAAAGGTATAAAGGATTTGAGTGTTTGTGACGTCATCTTATTCGACGTCATTCCTAATCATAACTTAACCGTAAAAGTGGTAGAAAGAAGCATATACTCCATTGAAATTTTAGAAAAGCACTTAACTAGTAATGTTATTGGGTATAATTATTTTAGCATTTTCAAATCTATGTGACGTCATAATGACGTATGCGTTTTTCTCTCCTTAAATATCTACATTCATAATACAAAAAACATACCAATTTAGATCATGACTAGTGTAGTCCATGTACGAATTTTAGTACGACGTTGATAAGAACTCGAAAAGATGAATGAAGCAATAGTTTTGTTAATGATTGTCAAATATTTTTTCCCGCCAAAAAATATGTAATGCAAGTAAGTTACGTTTGAGGGAATTTTAAAGTGGGTTTAGGCTTTGCACAAAGCGGATTTAGAGGATTGTCCAATGCGGATTCAATAATGAGGTATAGCTAGTTGCATAAAAAGGGGGGTTTATTTAGGCGTGTAAAGCAAGCTCCAGGGTTTGCGCAAGAATGTTTATTGTGGGCACGAAAGTGAGATTATTGAAACACACAAAGCTGCACTAATGAGTAAACATTGTGGGTCTCGTGTTTATACAAGGTGGGCCCATTGAGGGTAATGCAAGTTGAATTGAGTGCATGTATAAGGCGGTTTTGTCATTTACATGAAATTGGATCATTTACAAAGCTAGTAGAATGAATATGTCATCGTATTATGCTTAGAACTTTATGAACTGAACTTTATACAGTTCACTATGAACGTTTTCTTACATTCCCATTTCTCTATCGTTAGCTTGAACGACTCACAAGGCAGATAAACGAATTACGCCAGCTCCAGAACACTGGGACTGTTGAGTCCGCGTTAAGAAGACTAAGAGAGCTGCTATGCAGGCCAGCACAACTATTTGACGCCTATGCCACCATGGCGGCTCTCGAGAACCTGGTGGACACGGCCAGAGATAATAACGCCGACAACGCATCGCGTTATGCAACCATCTTGCGCCAGATTAGGCCTATGTCTACCAATCCCACCTTGCAGACGATTATGCTTAAACTGGTTGGCTCGGAAGAGGATGTGGCGATCGCTCGTGAAATACAGAAGGCCATCAAATCAGTATCCACCGACCATCTAACCCAGGCCCCATCGCGTGGCCCTACACAACAGAGGCCCATGACGTGTTTCAACTGTGGCCTTAGGGGTCATGTCGCTAGGTTCTGTTACAGACGTCCTAGAGGAGGCCAAAATCGCGGGCACGGCTTTGGTCGCCAAGCTTGGCATTAAAAGTCTAGAATATGCACTTGTGTTGTATTGAAGTTGTTTCCTTTGCATTAAATTTGTTCTTCTGTTTACTTTGGTTGTATTTCGCGGTGCAGCTGCGTTTACTCTATCCCTGTTATTCCTAATTAAACTATTAATTTACTTTCTTTATTTGTTTAGTTATTTGTTTACTCAATTAGTTATTTATTTTTTTATCTAATTTTAAGTTATTCACTCAGCTATGTATTTTGTTTCTTGTTTTTTTGTTTTTTTGTTGTTGGTTTATTTATTGAGTATTTATTTATTTATTTATTTATTTACCTAGATATTTATTTATTTATTTATTTATTTTTAATTTTTTTATTTATTTATTTATTTAGTTATTTATTTATTTATTTTATTTATTTATTTTTTTTAATTTATTAATTTATTTATTTTTTAATTTAATTGTATTACTATTATTTATTTATTCTTTTATTTATTTATCTTTATTTATTTATTTTTTCCCCGCCGGCCAGAAGGGTAGCCTAAACAACAACCCTATATCTGCCTTCGGGCGGGTCCTGGTCCGGCTCGGTTTTGGGGTTTCCCTTCCCAGCTATACGTCCAACTTCCGTTTGGTTAAAATCCAGTTAGTTATTCCACGTGTCCCTTTTTGTAGGTACCGATCAACTTCGATGACTTTTGTACCAATGCAACTCGGCGCTGCGCCATACTGTGGTGCGACTGGGAAGGTAAACTCATCAGCCGGGTCGGACCGACCCCCTCAGTGGACATGGTGTCTAAAGGGCGGGTGTTTGCTAGCCCCTCTATGCTTGCGTACCGTAATCCAGACTCGTTTGTAGCCGGCAATATCAGCTCGTGCGCCGCTCAATGGGATCCCATTTTGCGTGACCACCCAAAGCGAGAAGTGTTCATGTCGTACATCACGGAGGGCGTTGACATTTTTCGTTTCTTTACACCATTCAAAGGCCGCTTCCAGGGCAAGCAATACTGTAGCGATATACCTCCCAAATCCTGCTTCCCAAATGCATCTTCGTGCAAGCCCTTCGCCAACTTCATCTTTAGTACAATCAGGGAAAGAGTGGAGAACGGTTCGCTGCGCATATTTGGAAGAGTCGGTGACTGTGAACCTCCTCATCTTGTGCTCCCTATTACGATTGAGCCCAACAAACCAAGAATGTGTCATGATGAACGATTTTTGAACTGTTGGATTAAAGACAGCCCTTTTACCCTTGACTACTTGACAGACCTAATCCGGTACGTGGGCCCGGACCATTTTCAGACCACCTTTGATGACAAAAGCGGTTATGATCACGTGCGGTTACACCCCCGAAGTTATCCTTTCTTTGGCCTCGAATGGCAGGGCTGGTACTTCACATATACAACGCTCCCATTTGGTTGGAAGGCCAGCGCTTAAATATACCATAATATCGGTCTGGCAGCAACTAATTTTGTCAGGTCGCTAGGCGTCCCTTGCTCTCAGTACATAGATGATCGCCACATAGGCCAGCTGCGCCTCTCATCCAGCCAAGGACATCCCATGCTCTCCCACCTCCAGCTTGCCCAGATGGCAGCTTTCATCACCTGCTCTACACTCGTTTCCTTGGGCTACTTTATCAGCCTATCCAAGAGCTGCTTTGAGCCCTCAACGTCGATACGCTTCCTTGGTTACATTTGCGACTCTAGAAGACAAGCTTTTATTCTGCCAGACGACAAGAGAAAGAAGTTTGCATCGTTAAGGGATACCATCCTAGCAAACAAAACGGTATCTCTCAAACATCTACAGAAGTTTGCGGGAAAAACCACCTCTTTTGCCCTGCTCGTCCCTGCAGCGAAATTGTACACCAACATGGTGTATCAAGCCATTGCCAAAGCAGCCCGTACCAACTCTGTAAAGATCGACTTGACACCACCACTCCGGCAAGAGATTTCCCATTGGGCATTCCTTGATTCCTGGTCCGACTGCCTTCCATGGAGATCAGAGTCTCATCGCCTCGTACAACTGTACTCGGATGCCTCCAACACCGGTTGGGGTGGTGCGTTGCTCCGAGACGACCGCAACTTGAAACCCATTCAGGTTCGGGGTTGCTGGGATGTCGACGAGCGTCAACTCTCCATCTCTTCTAAAGAAACACTCGCCTTGCTCCGCGTCCTAGAGAGCTTTCCCGCTGAATGTTCCAATACGCGCCTAGATGTTTATGCTGACAGCCAAGTCTTGATTGCCAGTTGGGAAAAACAAGTGTCAAGATGTCCCGCCTCGTCGGACATTCTTAAGAGAATCTTCCAACTGTGCACATCCCGGCAGGTAGCCATGTCCCTCCACTTCGTCCCGTCCAAGGAAAACCTGGCGGACGGGCCATCCCGAGTACTCTCTGACCTGGATGTTACCTTAAACCGTGAGGCGTGGAGACTGATCGAACGAGCTTTTGGTCCCCACACCTTGGATCTGATGGCTTTGCCCTCTAACGCCATGCGCGACAGCTCTGGCCGTCCCCTACGTTTCTTCTCTCCGTCACCGGTTGAAGGATCAGCGGGAACAAACGTGTTTGCCCAAACACTGACCTCAGCCGACAATGCGTATGTTTTTCCTCCCTTCGTGCTTGTCGGCCCACAGGCAGCCCAAGCAAATCACTTGTATTCAGTGGATTTTTTTTCATTTTTTTTTTTTCAATAAAATGTTACTAAACTTTGTCTGTAGTTGTTGTGATGTATTTAAATACTTTTTGGATGATTTTTAGCTAGTTTTAAGCCATATTTATAATTTCTCCCCCACTAGTAATATATTTACACAAGGCTGGCGACTCGGGTGGACATTACCTTCACTTTCATCGGCAGTTAATCCCCGAAAAATCCCTCCATAATCCCCAAAACCAAGTCTGAGTCAAAGGCCAATGATCCTTCTATCCATAACTTTTACTAGAATTCAGAAATACAAATCTAAACCTAACGATTTGCTCTGTTTTCTTGCTTTTTGAAGTCGTTGTTTCACTCCGGAATATCCGTTAGCCGTCCAATTCGGACATGAAGCTTTGTGCCCTGGCCTGATTTTATGAAAAATCACTCCCCTCAGTGGTAGGGAGAGCAGTTACAAAACTAACGAGCGTTTGTTTTGACGTGTTTGGTTCGTGGGTGCTCCTAGAGCGTTTTAGTTTTGTAACTGCTCTCCCTACCACTGAGGGGAGTGATTTTTCATAAATTCAGGCCAGGGCACAAAGCTTCATGTCCGAATGGCATGGAAGGCACGGCCTCTACGATGGGATTTGTGGGTTTTCAGAGTCCCAAATGCACATTGAATCGTTTGTAATGAGTCGCTATCTCGGTTAATAAAACACGCATTTCAACTTACCTGGTTTGTTTATTGTGGAATGTAGTTTTCTTATCTTTTTTCACCACTCTTTTTTTTTTTTTTTTTTTTTGGCAGCCACTTGCAGAAACTCCTCGTATCTGGCGGCCAGCCGTTCGTTGCCCTGACTGCTCGTACCCAAATGATGAATCCTTTAGCTTTTGCCAACAATGTGGTTATAGGCGAAAATCCACCAGCGCGGATGCTTGCCCTCTTACAGTCAAGTTGGACCTCGGCCAGTTGGATTCACGCATAGAGAGCCTTTCCGCCATCGCTGAAAACAAGCAATATAAGAAACAAAAGAACAGCCTCCAGAGAGAGCTGGATAGTTTTTTAGCCTCCATCCCAGGTCATAAAAACCTCCTGTCCGCCTCTCCCAAGGATGTGGTGCGTTTCTTGGCGTGGAAGGATAAAGGGGGTAGGACCAAGGTACACATACCTCAGTGCCGTTTCTTCAGTCTCTCCTCTCAAAAGGCCTCTTCTTCCTGTGGTTGCCCCACTCGTTTGGCCGCTGGCACCGTCAACAGCCTCATCGGTAAGCTGCGGTCTATTTTTAGTGCGGCAGGCCGAGGAGACTCTTGGAACAACATCCTGGGTGTAGGCAACCCAACTGCTCATCCTACTGTTAAAACTTACCTCAAATCAATCCAGGAAGAACAAGCCCAGGCCCGAGTTACGCCCAAACAAGCTGTGCCCATATTCTTTGATAAACTACAGATTTTATGCAACCACCTCAGAGCGGCCGTGTTTGCAAGCGATGCCTCTCCAGTGCAGCGTTATGTTTCTGCAAGAGATCTAGCTTTCTTTTGTTTGGAATTCTTTTCAGCGGATAGAGCCTCCGACCTGGGTCGAGTCCTTACCAAAGAAGTCGGTCGCCTCCCTAGTGGTGAGGGTTTGCTCTTCAACCACACATTTGGTAAAACCCTCAGAGGTGGAAACGAGAACACCTTTTTGGTTAAAACCTGTCAGGACCGCATCGTTTGCCCAGTCGCCAATCTAGACTTGTACTTTCGTTTATGCGATGCGATGAAAGTGAATCTTAGGGAAGGTTACCTCTTCCGCACCCTTAACAGCAAAGGGGAAGTATCGGATAACCCGTTTGTCGGCTCCGCTGTAGCCAATAGACTCATACGTCATCTCAAAGACGTCGGCATTCACAGCGGCGAAACGATGCATAGCTTCCGCAGTGGCTGCTCCATTACCTTATCCTTATTGGGGGTTTCTCCCGAAAATGTCGCCAGTCACGTTGGATGGAGAACTCGGGAGTCATTCGATCACTATTGCCAGATCAATAAGGTCCTGGGTATGGACCATGTAGCCTCAACCCTCGCCAACAGTACGTCGAAGCTCTCCACAGAGGCGGAGCCTGCAGCAACTACAGTGGGCAGGAAGTTTACCAGCCGTAATTCCCTTAAAGACATATCTCAAGCGTTCTCTTGATTTTGAACACTATCGCACACTAGAGTTTTGTTGTGTTTTGAGTTTCGGGAGGAAGTACTTTGGACTTTGCCCTAGTGTTAATAAATACTTTGTGCCTTAAGTTCAGTGGTTTCGTGTCGGGTTCGCATATGAGCAGCCTTAGTGAATTAAGCGCAGGGCCAGTCCTATTTCTCCCATAACTTAACCACGCCCAGCTTTGAGCGGTCATTCAGGAGTGAAAATGGTTTACTATTTTCACTACTCATATTCCGCGAAATATTGGCGTGCGTTAAGTCCAGCATCTTCATCTCCCGGGAATATGTTGTGTACCTTGTGCGGCATTTGCACATGCGTCAGTTGCGTATTTAAAGCTTTGCTCGTTCGAGTTTAGGAGCATTTTCTATCATTGAGACACACGGGTCACCTAGATTTTCGACCCACCCTCCTCCCCTTCGGCGACGAACTATCTTTACACGCTCATCTCCTCGCTCCTTCGCTGCTCGCTCATTAGCTTCGGGCCAGTCCTATTTCTCCCATAACTTAACCACGCCCAGCTTTGAGCGGTCATTCAGGAGTGAAAATGGTTTACTATTTTGATTATTTGAAGCCTAGAGTGCAACTCACTGAAGAATTTTGTAACACGCACACCTAGTTAGCATATTATTTTACACATATTCTCATTTGCATTTTAAAAGTGGGTTATACGAATACGCTCTAATAAATCTATTATCAATTTAATTTTATATGATAATATTCTTTCTTATTCCCTTTTAGATATATGTGAACAATCATCCCACGATGAAACATCTTTGTCTAGTGTAGCAGGATCAAGTCATTGTGATCAATTCTGTGTATCTACTCCAGATTCAGAATCATTGATAGCTACGCCCAGTCATGATACACCCCAAACACCAGTAGCAACGCCCAGTGACGGTACACCCCAAACACCTGTAGTTACCCCCCGACATGATTTATCTGAGACACTGGTAGCTATGCCCTGTCATAGTTTACTTGAAACTCCGGTAGCTGCAACCAATTTATCATATTCTACAGTTGATTGTGGAACATGTGTCGCTCTTCAAAAAGATAAAAGATTACTTGAGTTTAAAGTTAAAAGATTAGAACGAAAATTAAAAGAGAAAGAAAAAGCGATGGAGATAAATCAAAACAACTGGTTGGAGACATTCAATACTGTTGCAAATCCAACTACTGTGTCAACAGGTATGGTCAATTATACTCTACTTGAAGTATGCACGAGGGCCCCCGCCCCCTTTTATAAGGGAGTCCCCCCCCCCCCCCCCCCCCCCCACCCCCACCCGGGTATGTACTTAGCTTTTTTTGGGTAAAAATAATGGGTGTTATATGGGCAAAACTGGATTGGTCTTATGTTGTGCATGAAACAAAATAGCAAATAGGCTACACGTTTTTTCTTGTATAATAATTGCTATTATTTGATAAGACAACAATTCAATGTTTATATTGGTAAAAGCTGGTTCTGTATGCTTTTTATATACACTATTGGACCCCTCATTCTCTCAGCTTGTTACACATGGATACTTACATGTATTGATAAATTTTCTCTCATAGCAACACAGACATATTTGACATACCCTATCAATGAAGAACACCCAGCAGCACATCTACAAAATTCTGATGGGGGTGGGGATGAAAATGATGATCTTGATGAAGACAGTGATGGTGAATGTGATGATGAACTCATGGAAATGGATGAAGAACTAGAGTATGACCATATGGATACTCCATGGACACCAGATCAAATCTAAGGAGAATACAATGAAGCTAGACAGGATGATGACAGCTCACAAAGTGAAAACCCAAGGTAATTTCAAATACAGTTAAAAATCTGACATGATATTTATTTAAAAAAAACAGTATTACTATGTAAAGTATTCTGTTTAAACAATAGAGTAGTTGAATCGAGGGCATTATGCTGTGATACATCCAGTTTCCAAGGGCAACTATCACAGCATTATGCCCAAGATTTTAACTGCTCTATTGTTTTTATTATTCAACAACAAAATTTTCCGAAGCGGACGAAAAGCTCAGCGGGCACTATGCGCTGATAGTATCCCTCCGCGGCGGGCACTATCACGTCACGTGATCGCCCCTCGACCAATGAGAGCGGAGGAAAATTTGTTGTTGAATTATAAAAAGTTATAGTGATTACACACTTGATTTACTTCATTATCATTATTTTTTAGACTTGATTACAAGAACAAGAATGTAAGGTTAGAACCAAAAGGGATTGTATTTGTATCAGAGTCTGTTTGAACATTGTCACTTCTGTTCTGCAAGTAATCCAGAAAACAAGGTAACACAAACTGGCACCCTTTTGCAAGTCCAATCTGAGTGCCACGTCTGCAAGAAAGAAAAAATATGGAAATCCCAGCCATATCTCCTTGGAAGGTTTCCAGCAGGAAATCTTCTCCTAAGTTTTTCCATTTTGACAGCTGGTGCTTCATTTAGTAAAGTAGCACTAGTGTTTCGACACATGGGGTTACTGATGTATCACCGGTCTGTATACTACTACCATCAACGACATCTACTGATATCCACAATTGTAAATTTCTGGCGAGCATACCAGAAGAAGATGATAAGTGCACTTAATGGGAAAAAGGTTGAACTTGCTGGAGATGGCCGCCATGATAGTATGGGGCACTCAGCCAAGGATGGGACTTATTCGACGTTTTGCTGTACAACAGGACAGATAATTGATATTGTTCTTGTGCAGGTAACATATGAAACCCAAAATTATATATCATTACCCAATCTCCCCCCCCCCCCCCCCCCCCAAAAAAAAGAAAAAAAAGAAAAGGGATGAGAAATCTTACCAAATGTAGATAGAATATCATTTCTGTTGTCTATTTTCAATCAAATGTTTTCACCTGTACAGCAGTCTCTATATTTTATATCTCAATATTGTAACATTATTTGTATATTCCTATTTATATATAACTGATGAATTTACCGTGTATAAATAAAGTTATTCTATTCTATTCTATTCTATTCTATTCTATTCTATTCTAGTCTCCATCTTCAAAAAGTTTAGATGCAAAAGCAGGCTATTATATGTGTCATAACAAAAATCTCATAAATAACTGTTTAGATATGAGGTGCATAATTCCTTTCTATTATATTTACATACTATTTCATCATTTATAGGCAAATCAAGCTGGAAGTAGTACTGGCATGGAATTTTATGGTCATCAAAAAGCCATGAAATTTCTGTTGAGCACTGAGATGATCATTGAGTCTTTCATCACAGATAGACACACCAGCATTGTTAAGTGGATGCGGGAGGAATGCCCAAAGCTGTGTAAGGAACTGGGAAAGCCCGAGATTAACCACTTTTTTGATCTTTGGCATATAGCCAAAAGTAAGTTTATCAAATTCACTCAAATGTTGAAAATTAATAATTATAATCATATACTAAATCATATACTAAATCAACCCATTTTTTGTTTTAGCTATTAAAATATGTAGTCTTATCACTGCTTGCTAAAAATGAGGTTATCATTTCAGTGGTCCATAAGCAGACAAAACATTAATAATATCTTAGTGCTTAAATGCTTTTATTATTTTTAAGAAATCCAGAAGGTTTTGACTAAACTTGGGAAAGAAAAAGATTGTGAAATCATAACAAGATGGAAGAGGTCGTGCATAAAACATTTCTACTCGGCAGTCACATCAACCAAAGAAAACATGGGTGAAGTTGTCTTCGCCAAATTCCATACTTTCCTATATCATGTCCTCAACAAACACACAGACCTACCCAACAAGATCTTCAACAAGTGTCACCACAAGGAATTTAATAAACATCGTGTGTGGATGAAAAAACGTAAGCACTTTTACATGTGATAATTGAAATCCCACTTCTAAAACTCATGAATAATTAATGAAGAGAAAACAAAGACAAAATCACTAGTGTGAAGGAGTTTGAAATCTGACGAAACACTTGCATAAAATTAAGCCAACTTCGCTTTGAATTTCTCCAATAATTCTCCAATAATTTGAGAAGTAATATCCAACACGAGAAAGAGTGATTCATCAGGTTTTCAAACACCTCAAAATGGGCCCAAAAAAACTCGGTTGCGCCTCATTTTTTCAACCCATTTTTCAGTGTTTGAAAACCTGATGAAACACTCTTTCTCGTCTTTGATATATTACTTAAACCACTCAACTCACAAAATTGTTTTGATTTTGTGAAGAAAGTTCAATTTATGAATTTTGAACAAAACAAAGATTTTATGAGTGCATATCTTACATGCAAGTGCTGTTATTATTTTTACAGAAGCACCAGGATATTTATGTTTATGTAGCCTCTGTAAAAACATCTTTATTTTTGATAACAATCACATCTGTTTCTAACAAAAAATAGAAAATACAGAACATCTGGTGATTTTTTTCTTTTTCAAACAGAACAAAGTTATTAAAAATCCCTTCCTATGATTTGATATAAAATGAATGATTCACAGGTTCAGATGCCTATGAAAAACTTACAGAAGCCTTACAAAAGACTAGTCTGGTGAAAGGTATTAAAAAGACATCCCCTGTGGCACAAACCAGTTGCCTTGAAGGCTACCACTCAGTTGTGAATCAGTTTGCTCCTAAGATGTTAGCATACTCCTACTTGGGGATGCTTGTAAGGTATATTAGACAGGCATCCAAAATCAGTAAAATGAAAAGTATAAAAATATAATTATAACATTTTAATATTAATGTACATTTTACATTTATACACTCATTTCAATCATGTCTATTTCAGAACAAAACAGAAATTAGAAGCAAAATATACAAACTATAATAATAATAATAATAATAATGATGCGTAAAATATATAACTAGGAAAAAAATTATACTGGAAATTACATTAAAATATCAAAAAATATCAATTTATAGAAATAATATAATATATAAATATTAAAAAAGTTCTAAAAAATGTCTAAAATCTAAAGTTAAAATGGAAAAACCCGAATAGAAATAAATAGAATATTAAATATTTTTGAATAGAAATGTCTTAAGTCTAGCTTTAAAAAAAAAATATCAAGAGTCTCAGCACTACGAATATGCATATATAAACATGATCTATAAAATGATTATTTAGTTGCAACGTGTATATCATATGCATTTGCATGTTATGAATAATTTGCATATTTTATTCAATTGTGCATGTTTCTTTATTCTAAGGACAATACTGGCTGCAATTCACTTCAACTATAACCTAACACGTGATAATAAAGTGAATGACAATGGAGAAGCCAAATTGAAACTCGTCTACCCTAAGTTTAAGGATGGTGATGCTACTGTCAGAGAAGTCAAGGTGACATCAGATTATGGTAAATATACATTACTTATGCAAATATGGAATTAAAGCTCAAAAGTATACTGTAATACATGTAAATATAAATAGTACAGGCAGTTTTTTTCTATTATTCCCATGTTACCTCTACACCCTAATTTTTTAGATTATGTGAGTGAATTGTTTGAAACTTTGAACAAGACACCAAGGCAAAAATTAAAAGAAATAGAAGAAGAGTTGGACAACGAGACTCCTGAACCACTACACAGCATGTTGCAAAAAACAAGACAAAACAGAAGCTGTAAAGAAATACAAACACAGAAAAAAAACAAAGAAACTGCCTATTGCCCACCAACATGTACAGGTACATGTAATACACATGCACTAAAACAATTGTTACCTACAATAACTACATGTATTATAGCAAAAGACTATAAAACTAAATAAACTTTCATATAAATGTAAATATACCAGGGCGACTTTCGCAAAAAGGCAGCGAAAACGTTCCTAGCATATGATTGTAAACAAGCGCGCACTAGAATCAGCCAATCAGAGCACATGTTGTATTTGCCATTTCTCTGTACTCTGATATAGACATGGCCATCAGCCAATCAGAGCATGCATAAGATATTAAACATTTTATAAATGTACATGTAAATATACCAGGGTGACTTTTTAAGTTTCTAATTTTGTGTTCATCAGATGAAGAGCTCAATCAAATTCTTAATCCACCTGCTCAACCCAAAGGAACAAGGAAAGCCCCGTGCTGCAAAAACTGTGGGAAACCAATGAAGAACCACCCCAAGAAAAAAGATGGAGTCTATCAGTGCAGTACAATTGAATAACCCTTGTTTAAATTTCATTTTCCACTTTTTTATCATTTCCTTATTTTAATAAATATTGTAAATTGTAAATAGAAAGTAGAGTATAATCAAGACTATTAAATATTAACATTATAATTATCAGTTTCAAATACACCATACTGTACATATATCAATAAATTTTCAAGTTTCCTTTTGACTTCAAGGGAAATTATTTACCATCATTAATTTGAAAGACAGGAAAATGATTGAATTTTAAAACATGTTGTTCAATATTAAAAGCAAATTGAAAACAAATCTCAATTTAAAACCACATATACTGTTTTTACCATAACTTGTAGAATTCTCGCGCGCTGATTGGTCGAAAGCCATGATCGATTAGAGGACACACCAATGAAATGACGGTTTTCAAAACAAAACTGTTTGGAGCGTGCGCAAGCTTTGTTCGCAAGATCCAAACAGTTTTGTTTTGAAAATTTTTCTTTGTTTTTGGCCTATGTTATGGTAAAAAAAAACAATTCGAAATCGCTTTTCTATGGTCTGTACGCTTATCCACAATTCAATGACCAAAACTTGGCAGTGAAACCTTGAGTTTGACCATTTTCTGATGTCATTTTCATTGTCGATAAGCGTACAGACCATAGAAAAGCACTTTTGATTTGTTCTAATGATGTACTACTATCATGCCTGAATATATTCAAATAATTATAAAGTAAAAAAAAAAACAATAATCTTAATACAAAAAAAGTTACATTTTAAAAATACTTTTGAAGAGTTTCAGGCATGATAGTAAAACGATATTTTAATTAACCTACATCACTGCAATTGTTCATTTTGATGTTCGTCTTCTGAACATTCTTCGTACTCTGATTCATCATCTTCATCGGGTTCAAGCTCGAATCCAGTGTAGTCGTCGAGAGTATCTTCTGGGAATGTCCCTCTTATTTTGTCGTAAACACAACAAGGCAAAGCTAGTCTCTTTGAATTCCCCACGTACTCGTACACAAAACGCATAAATTGACGATAGGAAACTGCTCGGAAGAACCTGTAAAAGAGCGTTTAAGAGAGCTCGTCCCTAATAACCGAACATCGTAGGAAGAGCTCAAAAATAAAAATCCTTTAAACTTTCCCAGATTATAGCGTTTAGGGTGCTATTACTTCAAAATAAATCCTAGACTCATTGGGTCTTTATTTTTCGAGAACGGGGACAATTTTGATTTTCGGGGTTTTTGAGTAATTTTTGAGCTCAAACCACTACCTCTATAAAGATATAAATTTGTCCACAAATTCCAAATAAAATGCTATTTTTAACATAACAAATGTAAAGTATAGGTAGTTAACTACATTTTCCTGTATTTTGGATTGGTTTTAGAAAATTAGGAATATTTTACAGATTTTTCTTTATTCACAATTTTTTTGCAAATTTAGCGACAGTAAAAATTGTCTAACTTTACGCTAAAATATCTCCGCTGGTATGGTGATCCTGAACATTTGAATACTTGTAAAATAAAGACAAACATCACTTCTATCGATACATCAAATAAAATTTTGGGGCCACTCAAAAACAGTCTTCATAGAGTCGATAATTCATAGGGTCATAATGCCAAAATTTGACGAGTTGCGGTATTGTTTTGTCACGCAATCTTTATGGTCAGCGAAGGGAAAAAATTCTCAGTCCGTAAAAATAAGTTTGTTATTAAAAATATCTTGCATAATAATGACTTATGACTTTCATCAAACTCTGATTGTGTTAAGTGAGAAATTCAACTAAATTTTTTAAACTTTTAGGATAAATTACTTGACAGTCGATAAGTAAATTTTCGCAGTTCGGTCGCTTTGTGCAATACTTCGACATTTGAGCATAAATATGATAACAAACTGTCACTTGAATTATAACTCACCCTAAATGCAGGATATAATCCATTTTAAGAGCTTCTTTTAGGTAAGCGACCGAGATTTGGAACTGTTTCGGAAGAGCATCGTGTGAACGAAGTCAACTGACTCAGACTACAAGATGGCGTTACACACAGGAATCCCATGCGGCGAACTTTATTGTTATGTAGTCAATCACTTCATTAGATGGCTATCTGATTTGAGATGCCCGATAAAATTAAAGCTTTGTATATATTGTTAAAAAATTAAAGACAATTTCAAGAAATTATCAGATATAATATCTAAATTATCCTATAAAATTATCAAAACAATAACTTGTTAACCATTCCATAAATGCCGCGTGAGATGAGGTTCGCTAAAGACAACAATGGTATGAGGTTGTTCACGATTGCTGAGTTCCTTACACCTCAGCAAATTCAGTCCTATATCAGTAGAACCGCTGCCAAGCTAAAGACCCCCATGGCTAACCTGATTGATGCAGAAGAGCAATTTGTGACAGCTACTGAAGCAGAAGTCTACCAATCTACGCGAACTGAAGTCCTTCATCATTGCTCCCTTCACCACCCTATTACCTATGCTACCTTTAATCTTTGTCAGTTAAACAAGTCTAATGGACTGAAACAGCTAAGTATCAAAATACTTTCTACTGTATGCGAGTACTTTGACATTGATACCAGTAACATTACAAGTCACCGAAAGGCTCCCTACATCGATCTCTTAAGTACAACGCTGCAGTCCTGCCCTTGTACACAGACACCCGCATAATTTTGCTTTTGTTTTGCTTTGGGGGGTTCTCCCTTACTCCAAGTCGGGTAGGGGTGATCAACAAAGCAGAGTAAAAATGACCCTTACAGGTACGGAATCATGTTGCGTAACTTATTTTTGAGCCAGGACCCTAAAGGGTACGTACAGGAAATATTTTTAACCCTAAAAGGTACGCCGATCACCTCTACCACCCCTACCGCTTCGCAAAGGGAGTACACCCCGGAGTTATAATTAGAAGAAAAAAAACGTTTTACACAATGCAAAAACGGCTGAGTAGAACACAGTAAATTGCGCTAATCACTGATGCATTCAGGATAACACTTTGTAGTTAGTAAAACTCATTATTGAGTAAAAGTGAGGTTAAACTCAATATATTGAGTACATGGTACATTGTACTCAATGGATGTCTACATTACTCTCATTAGTCATATGTTTACTCTCAATAATGAGTTGTTTTACTCACTATAAAGTGTCATCCTGAATACATGATTAACGCAACATACTGTGTTGTATCTACTCAGCCGTTTTTACACCACAGTGAAGAATTATCACTTGATGTTAAGGTGAACTCTAGGGGGGGGGGGGGGGGGGGGGGACACTCCCTTATATTTACTATACGGGGACGTTCCGCCAAACAGGGTATGGTTTTTTGCCTTGGCGTCTTGAATAGGGTATACCATTTAGACTAATTTGTCTTACTTAAATACGGTCGCCTTTTTTAACTGTACTATGTCTTACACAGTGTGTAAATATGTGTAGGGTATACAATTTCTCCCTTGAGTCTTGGATAGGGTCTACTTTTTACCAATTTGTCTTGAATAGGGTACGTATTTTTAGGATTATGCTGTCTTAAATAGGGTCAGGGTTTAGAGGTACCAGCGGAACGTCCCCGTCAGAAACTGGGTCAAGTACCCCCCCCCCCCCCCCCCCCCCCAATTAGTATACTAAACAAATAGGGTTGTTTTTTTGATGTTAGATCTTAAAATAGAATACTATATTCGCATAGAACCGATACCAAAATGATAGTTCTTATAGTAAATGATGATGAAATGAAGCCAGTAATAAGACAACAAGACAACAAGCTGAACCCATAGATCTGGCGACCTAAAGATATAAAGGAACGTGCATGTTGGCCTTTGATATCAGACGCCTTTTAACACAGTGCAAAAATACCTTTTCAAATACATTTTCATGAAGCTAGGTGCTTAGCAATCCAGACAAAAAAAACTCGTCTATTTGTTATAGACAATTACAACTTGTTACGATCGTGCAATCGCCGTTCGATGTTCTAAATTTCTATTGTTTAATCGTATAATGCTGTTTTACTTCATTGCCAACATTAGAATATAGCATATCGGTTGTTGTAAGTTTGGCTTCTTTTTTTCTTAAAGATCCATGGTCATTTAGCAGCATGCACCGCGCGAAAGACTGAATTTCGTGTACTTATTAATATTACCAATCAGACATTTTGATATATTTTACAGTGTGAGTGGGTATTTACGCTCTTACTAAATCGTTTAGCGTTTTGTTTTATTTGTTTTCTTAATATAATACCACTTACTGCAAATGGATTATAACACTCAAAAATCGGGCCATGGGTCTTTAAATATTTTCGAAAAACTAAAGGTCGCAAAGATTGTAGCCTTTGCATTTTCAGTAACTTTTTCAGATAAAAGTTCTGTTTAAAATATTGGTATATGCAGGAAAAATAAATACAGTATATGTATCATAAATTATGGATAATTTTTTTAAGACTAGTAACTGTGTAACCTGAGAAAACAGACTGTGTTAAATTTTTTAGCAATATCAGCATATTAAAGAACTATTTTGGTTAACAAGTTATTGTTTTGATAATTTTATAGGATAATTTAGATATTATATCTGATAATTTCTTGAAATTGTCTTTAATTTTTTAACAATATATACAAAGCTTTAATTTTATCGGGCATCTCAAATCAGATAGCCATCTAATGAAGTGATTGACTACATAACAATAAAGTTCGCCGCATGGGATTCCTGTGTGTAACGCCATCTTGTAGTCTGAGTCAGTTGACTTCGTTCACACGATGCTCTTCCGAAACAGTTCCAAATCTCGGTCGCTTACCTAAAAGAAGCTCTTAAAATGGATTATATCCTGCATTTAGGGTGAGTTATAATTCAAGTGACAGTTTGTTATCATATTTATGCTCAAATGTCGAAGTATTGCACAAAGCGACCGAACTGCGAAAATTTACTTATCGACTGTCAAGTAATTTATCCTAAAAGTTTGAAAAATTTAGTTGAATTTCTCACTTAACACAATCAGAGTTTGATGAAAGTCATAAGTCATTATTATGCAAGATATTTTTAATAACAAACTTATTTTTACGGACTGAGAATTTTTTCCCTTCGCTGACCATAAAGATTGCGTGACAAAACAATACCGCAACTCGTCAAATTTTGGCAATATGACCCTATGAATTATCGACTCTATGAAGACTGTTTTTGAGTGGCCCCAAAATTTTATTTTATGTATCGAAAGAAGGGATGTTTGTCTTTATTTTACAAGTATTTAAATGTTCAGGATCACCATACCAGCGGAGATATTTTAGCGTAAAGTTAGACAATTTTTACTGTCGCTAAACTTGCAAAAAAATTGTGAATAAAGAAAAATCTGTAAAATATTCCTAATTTTCTAAAATCAATCCAAAATACAGGAAAATGTAGTTAACTACCTATACTTTACATTTGTTATGTTAAAAATAGCATTTTATTTGGAATTTGTGGACAAATTTATATCTTTATAGAGGTAGTGGTTTGAGCTCAAAAATTACTCAAAAACCCCGAAAATCAAAATTGTCCCCGTTCTCGAAAAATAAAGACCCAATGAGTCTAGGATTTATTTTGAAGTAATAGCACCCTAAACGCTATAATCTGGGAAAGTTTGAAGGATTTTTATTTTTGAGCTCTTCCTACGATGTTCGGTTTTTAGGGACGAGCTCTCTTAAGGGTTTAGTAATCTAGAGTAAATTAATACGCATTCGTTGCGTGTAAGTAGCGTATAGTAAGTAAACTAAAACTTACTGTGAGTCGGTTCGTCGACCTTGTTTCCTTAGCGTTGTTTATAAGGCTTTCTTCCTTGTCCTAAGGCCAATCGCTGCAACCTCGAGGACACACGTTTTCAGGCATATATCCTCAAAAGCATCATGTTCCGTTATGCAGCAATCAGATCTTCCGGCTTCTTCCATTTTATCACGGCAGCGATCGTATTCGAGGCAGCAACTGCATTCCTCGTGTTTTACAACATGAGTCAGGTTGCAATGGTTGCATTTACACCTATATGAATGACAAAACTGTTTCGCCAAGACGACAGTAAATACATTTCATCATTTCTCTTTAAGTTAAGCATCTTATGGATAGCCAGGCCATGGATATTTACCAGTCTTTTACATCTTGTTCACCAGAGAACCGCTCAAGCTGCTGTCGTTCTTCTTCCTCTTCGCGAGAGACTTCTCTCTCGTATTCCTCTACTTCGCCATCGTTTGCCATGGGCTCTAAAGCCTCCAAATCATCTTCTGATAGCCAGCAAGCCATTTCAGCTAGCTGTCCATCTCCTACCCCAAAAAATTCGTGGTTATTTAGACCAGATCGACCAGAACAGGACGCCATTTTACAAAGGTTTATCAAAGTCAATAGAAATGAGTTGAGCATATGACGTCACCGTACATTTTAGCGTAACACCGTTGGTTAAAAAAATCGCTGTGCATATTAATGGCGGACTACTTTTCCGACGATTTACTTGTTCTATTTTAGAGTAAAAAAGTTCTTTTTTAATTATTATTTCTGATTATAAACGTAATTTACAACCCAGTTATTAGTTTCGAATACTTAAAAGTGGTAAAAATTGCCTTTGATTTACGTAAGACTAGCACTTTAAAGCTACCTGATCTAGTTGCACTCCAAATTGCCTTGCTCATGTATAATTTTCACTCAAACAATCTTCCATCATCTTTCAGAAATTTCTTCTCTCTAGCTAAGAGTAGACACAGTTATAATACAAGGTTTGCAGCAAATGATTCACCATCTCTCCCAAAAATTAGAACTAACTATTGCAAATTTTCAAGGACCAATAATTTGGAATAGCATAAATATTTCAGTTCGATCAAAATCCAAATCCATCTTTAAAACTATGTTCATCTCTAATGTCCTTAAAGATTATTAAACTGCTTCACCCTTTATATTTATATTCACCTTTATATTTACCTTTAAACTGTCTTTTGTATGTTGTATGTTGTATTTTGTATTTTTTTTGTTTCTTTTTTCCTTTAATCCATTATAATCTATGTTATTTTACCTTTTTCTTGTCATCTGATCACACAATGCCTCAAATTCTATGTAAGGCTGTCTGACTAGTTTAACGTAAGTTATTTTAGACAGCCTCCACCCCTCTATTTAGGAATAACAAAGATAAATTAAATTTATAATAAAATACAGATATATGTAAATAACAATTAAGTTTTGCACTTTATTTTTTTCTCTATATGTAAATATTATATTTGTATTGTTATTTATATGTAAATATTGTTATAATGTGTGGGTAAAATAAAGATTGACTTGACTTGAGATTGACTTGAAGAACGATTCAAGTAAGAGAATATTCTGGAAGCTAGCAGTAGTGGAGGATTTATTACGTGGAGAGGATGGAAATGTACGAGCTGCTATTATCAGAGTTGCTAACTCTAAAGGAAAACCGAAGAAATTACGGAGTAGTGTTAAACATCTGTATCCTGTGGAAGTGCAAGCCAACTTAGAAGACACAGTACAACAACAGCAACAAACGAATGAAACCATTTCTAACAAAGACAACAGTGAGAGACAACGCAGAGAAGCCGCAGTTGCGGGAGAACTCAAGCGAAGAATGAAAGAACATTAATAGACATTTTTATACTCGTTCAATTTTATAACAATTTATTCTTGTTACAGTTCAAGAGACATTTTATATTGATTTTTGAATCATTTTGTAGTTGATTACTGTAGTAAGTCAACTAGGGGAGTGTCATGAATCTCCTAATGTCACGCAATACAACTATGTATACGTCATCGGAATTTGTAATGTCATAGTACATAAATGTATAGCTTTTAGTTATAGTCATAAGTTCGAGACAACGTGTAGCAATCAAGAAGTACAAAATCGTTTTAAAATAAACAAAGACAAACCGAACATGTGAAGATATTCGTTTTACACGACAAGTAATAACAAAAATATACATTATTCCAGTTTTGGACTTTTTTTGGCTTTTTTTTGCATGACATGGACAACCTTTCTCTAGATGTCCACATGATTTACAATGTGGAGGTTTCCTGTCCTTGTTTGGGTTGGTTTTGGTCTTCATTTGTTCTTCAACCTTTATTTTCATCTCATGAATCTCAAGTTTACGCTGTTTCATCTCTTAAAAAAAAGAAAAACAAGAAAAGTATAATTCAGAGTACCAATTGAAATAACTATTTTTTAGTATAAACATACTAATGGTCTAATCACAAAAAGACCACTGTCCTACTAGTGGTCTATTTTGTGATAGCGCGATTAGTAGCAGGACGCACAGTTTTGAATGAGAAAAGTTCTGAATTGTTTGTTCTTTGTTTGACCAATTAGACAGTATGTTTATACTAAAACAATAAGACCTCTCGGCCTCGTGGACTACAAGATAATAACCCATACAGCCTCGTGGGCTATCATCTCATAGTCCACTCGACCTTAAGGTCTAATTCTAAAATATAATGATGATATGAATAATCATTATTATCACGAATAGTTAAAATGTTGTACAAAACTGAGTGGGGGTTACTTTGAATGCCCCAAAACATTATTAGAAAATGATCACATCCACTCAGCCAATCAGATGACTGTATTATAGTGTTTTATATCCCATAGTATCTAAATATAGTATTCCACTGGCGAGGCCTTTTGTTATTTATTGTTTTGCCCACCTCGTCAGTGAGATACTATATAGAAGTTCACAATGCATTACAAGTACTATATAGTAAGCCATTCTTTGTGGGTATGGTCATATTCTAAGACAGTTAGATAATGATAACATAGAGTCTCTTGCATTACATAGACGGCCACTCGGCCTGCGCCCCTATGGCCTTCTATCTAATGCGAGAGACTCTATATCCCATAGGACACTCGCGTTCATCATCTAACCTTAAACTAACTAACTTTGAATCACATATTTTGCTCATCTCTTGTACATTGAAAGGCTATCATATACCAATAACAAAACCACAATTTAAATCAGTTTTTCTTTTGAATTTTTTATGTTAGGAATTTTTTTCCGTTACGACTTGGAGAGGCCCGTTCGGAGCAATTTCGAAGGTCAAATTTCATGCAACTTTGAACGACGATATTTCAAGAAATAATTAATTCCACCCAAAACAATTACCATAATGAATTAAATTGGGTATTTATTGGTAAAAAATGCGATTTCAGGCTCATTGAGTGAAAATCAAAATAACAGTTTTTTTTATTTGACCTATGTTACGCACAAATACCGAACACGTGAAAACACATCACACAAAAACTCGAATTTCTAGAAAGTGGGGCGTGCAATTGGAATTAAGTAAGTGCAGGCTAATTAACAATTAGGCCCGCAGCCCGAATGGTCTACGAGTCAATAGCCCACGAGGCCGAGTCTTTGAGGCCAAGTGGGCTATTGACTCGTGGACCATGAGGGCGAGAGGTCTAATTGTTTTAGTATAAACCAACTAGTAGGTCAAACTTTGCCATATTTTGAAAGAAAAATAACATTTCAATCGTTTTATTTTGAAAAAATGACAGATAATCGAAAGTGAAAATACCGAGCGCGCGCTCAATGACGTGTGACGGCAAGTGAAAATGTATTCAAAACACATCGAAATTCTCCACAGTTTTAGTCATTTTCTTCCTCAAGGCTTTTGTTTTAACAGCTGAAAATAGCATATTTTTACTGCTAAAACTACTATACATATTTGAACAACGGAGGAATAAAGAAAAGTCCAAGAAAAGTTTTTTAATTTGGCTTTCTCAATCAAACTGAAGAATCGTGTGATGGCGTCAGTAGCGCGCGCTCTTCAAGTCAAAATTCATTCACAAAACATCAAAATTATGTGCTTTTTTGTCATTTTCTTGCTCGTATTTGCAATTTACGATTTAAGGAAAAGCATTACATTTAGTACTAAGCTATTACAAGAAATAGAAGAAACAAGAAACGTTTTCAAAGTTTACAAAACCGGCCCTTTTCGCTACTAGTGGTCTATCACTCAATAGACCATTAGTAGAGTAGCCAATCAGAATGCAGGATGCGTGATAGACCACTAGTAGGTTTATACTAATAGTAGATAGGATAGTAGATATAAATAACAAAAAACATCTTGCGGCTATCATTTAAAAAAAAAAGTTACAGCCTCGTAAACTTACCATAATTCGGCTTTTTTGATAATTTGCCTTCATTTTGACCATCTCGTTGAAATAAAGAATTGCACCGAGATCCTTCATAAATGTGTCTGAAACCATAAGTTATGAAAGAAAATGTTGTACAAATGCATAGAAATTCTATTTAAAAAGAAATAGCGCTAATTTTGGCAAATAACTTCGTCTTAACATGCCTAATGTTCGATATTTCTCACCTCGATCAGTTCTCGGCTTTCCCTTGTCGATGTGCACAGAATATAAAGCTTCCATTGCCTGAGGCTTTTTCTTTTAGACCTCATTTACGACATTATGGTATTTGACTTATAGTTTTCTTCGTACACTCGCTCAAACAAGCGAAACGAAACACATAAACAACACAGCAGCAGCGATCCGCCATGTTTACTTTCTGCTAGACAACCGCTGGACAAAAAGAGACCTGGCTCATCTCAAGCAACACAGGGTACCCAGTCTAAGTATTTGTATAAATCGAGGTGCTGTTGGTTACTCATCAAATAATGTATTTTTTTTACTAGTTAGCTATTTTCTTTGAAAAAAGGTCGATGTTTAGTAAAATAACAAGCATGGAGGGTATTATACGAAAGAACTACGTACTTAATAAAAGAGGTGGCCATGGGAACATTTTTTCCATTCATTAGTCACGTCAAGAGAGGGAACCGAATTAGTATAATAATTAATTGACCCCTCAATCTAAACACATGACAAATCATGGAAAATACACAACTTTACTTGGTATCCATTCTCAGCTACTCAGTGATACAATTTTTATTTGAGTGACTAGCAGTTAAGGGTACATATTTGTCATTTATATATAATATGCATTCTACATATGGTATGGCAGTTGTCATGCAACTTTGAATGGTCTTGAATCAGTGTGTCAAGAAAGTAACTCAACGTTCTTACTAATTTTTACGTTCTAATAGCACTAGTAATATTGTCATATCACGCACGCAATTAATAGGTACGGAAAAAAATGATCGTGTTTGCCAAGAGAACATAAGTACTTATTTGATCATCAAAAGAGTGAAATTATACAAGCATAGAATAGGTGAGCTTGCTGGATCCAATAAGATGCTCTGATGATGCACTCGGCTCTACATTTTGTTTGCCTTGTTTGGGAAATATACTAATTTACACTCTTATTTAATTCATTTTACTTCCGTGGGGGGTTGTACGAAAGGTGTATAAAATTATCCACCGGATAAAGTTATCTATACTGCATAAGTTCTTTTTAAATTATATTCGCTGGATAGCCCTATCTACTCTTCGTACAACCGGTCCCTGAAGCCTAAATGTTCTCACCATGCGCAATGATTCTTTAGCGAAATAGAAAAGGTTAAAGCTAGTTTTTCATGTCTGTCCGGCATTGTTTTGTAAGTAAATTAAATATTTTCATGATTATCATTCTGTTCTGAAAAGGTCTAGATCTCAAGATGTTCCTGTACACAATATAAGCTTGGGTATTCTCTTCCGTTGTTCAACTTTCAGAAGAACATGAGCATTCACTGATCATCTCTTTAACCTTTGACATCAAGGCAGTCTTATTATCTCTTGACTTAAATGGAACTTCAAAAAACTTACAGATTTCTTTCAGCATTGATACTGTAAAGGCATTCAGCTTGTTATGCTTAGCATAGTCACACAAGTCATAAACATCATAAACGATTGGATGACAAAGGCCAATTTCATTGATGACAGCGTGGACAGTGTTCATGTGGTCTATATCATCCTGGTCAAAGTCGTCTTCATCAGTGCTATCTTCGTCTTCTGTTTCCTCCTCCTCTGTATTTGGTAAAGTCGAGGCTTTTCTTTTCTTAGATAAGCGAGAAAAAAATCCTTGAATCTGGGACTTCGTAAGCCACTCCTCTCTACAAAACATTCGCTCTCCATTTTCTGCTCTGGCAATCCTCATATCATTGGCGACCTTGTCTGGATCCTCCTTCCTTCCAGATATCTACCCTATGTCAAACTTCGATGTGAGGTACTGTCTAACCTTGTCTGAGAATCTGGAACCCCCTCCTTTTGGCTTGTGAAGTGCCCAGCCTCGGTTCAAATCGGACAAAGTAGAACGCTTGTCGGGCATGTCCGATTTACTAGCATCGTTATCACATTCATCAAGTGTGAGAATTTCTCCACCCAGTCTCGTTTCAGCATGCCGTAGATATTTGTTGAATGGTGTCCAATGCACATATGTACATCCACGTCATCAACTGTCTTGAGAGATTTTTCACAGCCCGGGTCAGGACATTCAAACATACCCTCTTCATCTTCATCACTAGTGCAGTTTGCCTTTGCACCTTTATCTTGCAAGCTCTCGTCTACGATCGTTTTTGGGGTAAACTCAAAGTTATCTTCATCAACAACTAATTGAGTAGCACCCTGTTGTGTGATACATATGTCTTTCCAAGGAATGACTTTTCCTGTACCAACTTGAAACGCTTTCCAAACTCTAAGCCCACTGGCTTCATATTCAAAGTCGTGAAACGCACTGAATTTTGGTATTATCTTAAGAATGGAATTCTTGGTTTCATTTACCTGGCAAACTGCAGCTGTACTACCTATAACAGGCCTTTGTTGGAAAGCTGTGCGCATGTCATTGGCGGTAAGAATATCGTGCCCTTCGTTGCAGTATCTTCTGATGGCGCTTTTGAGTGGGCATAGAATTCTGTCGCATACATCTTTGCCAGCTTGTGGCTCTGAAAAATCATACCTTTGAACTGACAACCCCGCGCGCTTCCCAATTTCCTTTGCGCCTACAGTAAGCTCACTGTTATGGTAACAGTCGGCTTCGTCTGATCTTAGATAGGCTTTCTTGACTTTTGGATTGATGGATTGAATAGTAGTGAGGACATTTTCTAGAACAGATAATACTGAAAACCAGTCTTGGGAGCAACTGTTGAAAAGGTGATTATAATAAGAAATATAAATATTTCCCTTTTCATCTCTCCACAGGACAGTGCTAACATGCCAATTCATACCACGCTTGGCAAACCATTCGCTTTGCCTTTCTCGATATCGTCGTTCAAAAGCTTCATAGGCCCAGTCAACGACAATTAATACGGAATCCTCTTTGAGGTCTTGAATTAGGCTTTGCTTGGCAATCTCCTGGTTCTCCGTCCTGAGAATATGACACTTCCACTCCATGATTGATTTGAAAGACTTTTCAAAATCATACAGGAGATCATCATAGTGCTCTTTGTTATACATTAATGAAGAAAGGTCATCTAATTTCTGTCTTTTGATGTTTGCTGCATGTTTGCCCTTGTGATGAGTGCCTCGTATAGATTCTCTCCATCCTTTGGAGCAATAACATTGCAAACTATTCGGCATGACGCTTCTGCGGATTCTAGATACTTCTCTTTTTTTCAGCCCCGCTAGCTTTTTCCCATTCTTTTATGACAAGTGGGGTGGCCATTTGTTTACACAGCGATGACAGATGCGGCTGTATGAACCAATGGCCAGCGAGGGTCAGCCTGGGTGCGGGGGTAATACGACCTTCATCGGTCCCCGCTCGGAACCGAACGTTAGCGAAATACGATCGAAGTAATTTGAAACAGCTTATCTGGACACGCGTATGTGACCTTGAAACAGCCCGTTTATAAACATGTGTTTAACTGCCACAAGTCAATATCCTGAAGTACGTGAATCTATTACGACCAAAATCACCCAAAACAAACACCCGATACTTGTACTGTAAATCAAAATTGCAACAAAACAATAAACTATAAAACCATGTTTATTAAAATCACGATTCATTGCATACATACATGTCATTCATCAGCTGCCTGTTGGTTTTCTGAGGTAACATCCAACTTATTACTGTAGGCATTTGTAAATTGCAAATAATATAACTTTTTGATTTACATTTTTACGACGTATTTACAACAATACTATAGTAACATTTTAAAATATCATCTGAACTTGTGAGAGCAAGTAGAGTATTTCCTGAGTTAAGATTCAACTTATTACTGAAGGCTTTTGTAAATTGTAAATAATATTACTTTTTGATTTACATTTTTACAACGTATTTACAACAATATTATGATAGCATTTTAAAATATCATTTGAACTTTTGAAAGCAAATAGAGTATTTTCTGAGGTAAGATTCAACTTATTACTGTAGGCTTTTGTAAATGATATTACTTTTTGATTTACTTTAGTTTACGACATATTTATAACTACAATATTATTGTAATATTAATATGTTTTTTTAAATGTATTTATAGTGGTATTTAAGACGGAAAATCCCCGAGAGTAATGACGGGCTGATAAATTATTTTTTTTCTTTGTGCTTTCAGTGTCCAATTCAGTGAAATAATTTGCATTTGAAAGCTATCTGATCTTTGTAAATCACGCCACATATTACACACAATCTTCTATTTAAACTACATTGTTTTTTATTGTTGTGCATGAATTGTTGCTATCTCATTATATTGATTGGAAAATTTGATCTTTTTTCGCTTTACTGTAGAGCACCTGTGACTAAATTAAATCGTCATAATATATCTTTTTCTTTATTTCATTTTGAAGAGCTTTCAATGCGATAATTAATTTCTTGGAATTTGCGTCTTTTTATAGTAATATTTTGTATTTATTTAGGAAAGCAAAAGTACTTAAGCTATAAAATAAATAAAAAATTATATTTAGTAGGAATTCGAGCCTCTCCTGAT